>OX422218.1:211772492-212393325 GCA_949130495.1 Sambucus nigra | reverse complement strand
TGCATTTTAGTGGTTCATATATTACGAGGCTCATATAGAAGCCTGAATAGGGTATGTTTACATTAAATGTAATAGATGTATGTATTTGGGTAGATATATTTTAGGGATACTATAAATTCCAATGTAATGTTTGGCATTTGAAGTGAAGTCATAAAAAGTCAAAAATATTGTGTGAGTAATAAAGAAAAATTATCTCCTCATATTGAGTGTTATCAAGAAAAATTATCTCCTCATATTGAGTGTTATCTATGAAGTATTGAGTGTGTTAATGTATTTTATTATCTCTCAAATATTTTTTTAATTTTTGACAGTCGTGTATTTAGATGAAGGGGTTTACAAAGGTGTTCTCAAGTTGATTGAATACTTTAGCTATTTGAATGAAGGTTCTAATGAAAATTCTTTTTCTGTCTGAATTTTTAGGGTGTGATAGTTTCTAATGCTTTAGTATGTTTCTTAATTTGTATGTCCGCTTCACGCATTAGTGGTGCACTATATTTACACTTATAATTTTTCACCTATAGATACTAATATATTGTGCTTATTAGATTTGTCAAAGTATGTTTTGTATAAATTTATAACGTGACATATGTTGTATAAATTGTCTGATGTTTCATATTAAGATTTTGTAATATATTTGATGAGTTCATCTTGAATGGTTTAGGGTTATTTTACGTTGTTTTTTATGTATTTTTAAATATAACAGTCTCTTTCATAACAATTTTTATATATTAGTTTAATATTAATTTTTATTTATTTAAAATAATATTAAGATATTCAAACACATTATCCACATCAAAATATCGTTCTACTATGTTAAATATGTTTTCAACATGCTTTAACTATATTTTCTTTCATAATGTGAGTCTCCAAAAAGTATCATTATACGGTCACGCAATGCATGACCTACAAACTAGTTATATCATATAACTAACTTTAAAATGAAGTTCCTACCCGATTTAAACAACCCTCTTTTAGCCACGTGGTAACCTATTAAAGATATTTCAACCTTTTCTTTCATTTTTGCTACTCGCCACAATCTATTTTTCCTAACTCTCTCTCTCTCTCTCTCTCTCTCTCTCTCTCTCTCTCTCTCTCTCTCTTTCTCTTCCCCCGTTTATTTTCTGTAAGATGCTTCAAATAAGAGCCGTTGGTGGCAATGAACATGCATCTCATTTTCATTTTTCCATCGTCACGCCTCTCCATCTCCTTATATCTCTATTATTGATACATTTTATTTAACAATTACACCCTCCAAGTGGCAACCCTCTCTTTTATCTTTATCATTTCCCTTCAATCACACCCGTCTCTTGCTCTTCCTCCTGTTAAGTTGTTCCTTTTGAATGGTGATTTTCCTTCACAACTAACACTACTATTTGTAATTTGTGTGAATATTGTCATGAGTTTATACGGATGGCGACATTTATATTTGTCATTATACTTTTTCACCATGTTGTCCCAAGCTCGATAAGATATCTCTGTTTTTCGTATGTTTTATAGTTTGATATAGTTTGTAAATCGGTATGGAAATAGTATTTTGATATTTATTCTTTGAGAGATATGTTGAATTTGATATGGTAAGTAGGAAAAGTGATTTTACTTCTCCACGTCAATGATAATTGCGGGGGATGAAATATGTCTCCAATAATAATGTGGCACGTGGAAAAGGCACTCTAGGACTGTTCTTAAAGGAGTTCAACGGATCACTTGCCTAGACTTTGACACATGACCGACCAAGCCACTTTTTGCCAACTACAACCCTTATGAAACTACATAAATAGTTTAACAAGATAAAGATGACAAGAGTCTAAGTGAAGATAGAAGATCGATCGTATCACAACAATAGGGTTTTATTATGATATAAACTATAATAATAAAGTACTTATCCAATTATAACCCCTAACTCTATATAAAGGGGTGACCCATCATTGTGTAAGCGGATTTTAGAGGCTAGAAAACACTCTCATGTAAATTTTCTCCGTATTATAATGAGAACACCATCACCGTCGTCGTGGATGTAGGCCAATATTGGCTGAACCACGTAAATCTTGTCTCTCTTATATATATTTTTATATGGTTCAACACTATTGTGCCCCCCCCCCTTCTGAACGATTTTATTTCCCATACAATAATGTTCCTGAGGTTTTTTATAAGTAAGTGAATTCAAGAATTTAATCTCATTATATCTACACCAACTGTTTGATAAATGTGTGATCAAAACTTCATATCATATATTGAATTTTTACTTATTGAATTTTTATTTCTCACCCTTTTTACTATAGATGGGTTGCTCAAGGAAAATTGCAGTTGCCCCACTCTCCAGGCAAAAAGTTTATTTCTATGATTAAACCTTGTAGCATAAAATTTTAAGTTTTTATTTGGTGTTTGTTCTTTATTTAAATTGTAGGGGTTGACACCAACAAACACACGTATATAGTGTATATATGCAGTATTTATTATTATTATTATAGCCATCCCATCAATTTTCCTCCATCGCGGGGTTCGGCGCTCGCGCGTGCATGGTTGGAGAGGGAAATAAGGTCTCACGTCCTTTTATAGGAGCGCTTCGGTCGTCGTCGATATAGGGTGATGTAAAGAGATGGAGTCTACAGTCTATTTTGCACAAAACAGGCAAAAGAACATGTCGCCACGTTGAGAGAGAGGCATCAAAGACAATCTGATACTTACGAAACCAATAGTTCAGAGGTTCGGGGGTTAAGTTACGGAATGGGAAGGTGTTAAGAACGCATCCCTCTCGTGGGCTTATGTTACTATACCCTTAATTTCTTCCCGAAATGTATGCACGTGTATATATAAATGGAGATCGGAATCGCTCGACTCATATCATGGAAAAGATAAAGTGAGGTCATCCAAAGGAAAGTTCTCAAAATAATAATTAGAAAATGTTATGTATGCACTTATCGAGATATTGATAGTTATAATGGAACGATAATATTTTTTAGTTAAAAAAACAAATATGAATCACAAGTATGGTATATATGAGTAATGTATGGATAAAATAAAGGAAAAGATGAAAATATAAAAATAAGAAAATTGAAAAATTGGACTCGAGTCTCGGGTTTTAGCCTGAAACGCCTACGTAGCGTATAAAGGCATCAAAGTCCATGTAGTTCGCATGTGGCACAAGGGTGGGGTTTATCCCATATATTCAAACGGGAGTTTTATTATGTATGTGTGTGTGTAGAAAAGAGATTTTTAGTATTGAGAAAATGTGGTGAATAATCCCATTAGAATTTATAGGTGTAACCCTATTTTTTTTTTGTTTTGGGTTTTTTATAAAAAATAAAGTATGTGCAATATAACTAATAAAGGATGAAATGTTAATGTGTATGATCTAAAATAAGAGGTTGAATTGAGAATTTGTATAACTAATGCAAAAATAAAGAAATTTAGAGAGACAAAAGGGTATTTGGACCTTCTTTGGAGACTTAAGGCTTGATATTGATCCTTAATGAACTTCTTTGCAAGTTGAGATGAATTTTGGATGAGAGGGAAGGATATTTTTGCTAAATTGGATATGAAAATGATGGGAATGAAAGATGGAAAGGAAATTCACACAAGGAAACTTCACTGATTGCAGAACAATGTTGCTGAGATCACTGATATTGATGGATCTGAGGTTTGCCTTGGTAGTGAGATCATTCCCTCCTTATATAGGGTAGGGGACTTCCGATTGTCATATCCCTAGTCCTTCCAATCGGTAAGTGGCTCTAGACACACTATCGATTAGCATGGAAATGGACCTGCCAATTCATAGTCTCGTGTAGATTTTTTTGAAAAATAGTCATATAACACAATTCGTAAATCCAAATCATGCATAGGGCATACCGTTAGAAAGGTAATTTAGATACCTTTAAAAGTCATTTACACCTCTCCCGGGTCCGGGAGTTAACTTTGGGTCAAACGGGGTTTGGAAGCGCCCATCAATCCGTGGACAGGAGATCGTCGCACGGTAATGGATCGTTCGTCCACACCGTAAGTCAGAATCATGCACGAGGTGGACTGTTGGAAAGGTTATACGAGGAAATTAGATATTATAAAGAGCTTTTCTCTGTTCAGAGAGTTGACTTTGATCAATCGGGGCTCGAAAGCGCCCGGTGACCTTTCGGAGTAAAACAGATCGTTTGTCTATAATGTAAGGTTGATTCACACACGAGATGAACCGTTGGAAAGGGTATTCAGTTTCCTTCAAATATTCATTCAGTCTCGTTCAAGCTAAAGAGTTGAACTTGGTCAAACGGAGCTTGAGAGCGCCCAGTGGCCTCCATATCAATTTTTTGGGGAAAACAGATCGTTCGTTCGAACGGTTATGCCATTTCATGCATGGAGTGGACCATTGCAAGGGGGTTTAATTTCCCTTTGAGGATACTTTGAGATTTCGCTGTGACGATGAAGTGGACTGGGGTCAAATCGGGGCCCAGGAGTGCCCGGTGGCCTCCAGATCGATTTTTGGTAGTGAAATTGGTCGTTCGTCTGAACCGTTATGACGATTCGTGCATGTGGAAAACCATTGGAAACGAGGTTCAGATCCCTTCATAGATTCATTGAGCCTTTTCTTTGATGATAAAGTTTATCAAAGTCAAACGGGGTCGGGAGCGCCCGATGGCCTCTAGATCGGTACTCGAAGTATGACCTATGGTTTGTAGTGAATGAAGGAGGTGATAGAGACCTAAGGAGAGTCTTAGAGGTTCGTAAAATGTGGTGTCTACAGATCCCCTCGATGGGTGAGCTTGGAATAAATGAAAGACATCGAATATACACTACATGATGTTTTGTTAAAGAGGTCGATTCTACGTTCAGAGAGTGGAGATCGTTTCTGAGGACCTAAGGTAATTCCGGGGATGACCTATTATGCGGGTTGAAGTCAATTCTGAGGACCTGAGATGGGAGTGACCAATTGTGAGGGTCGAGGTCAATTCTGAGGAACTTAGGTTGGAGCGACAAATTCGGAGGGTCGAGGTCAATTTTGAGGACCTTAAGTTGGAACGACTAATTCTGAGGGTCGAGGTTAATTCTGAGGATATTAAGTTGGAGCAACCAATTCTGAGGGTCGAGGTCAATTCTGAGGACCTTAAGTTGGAGCGACCAATTTTGAGGGTTAAGGTCAATTCTGAGGACCTTAAGTTGGGGATATCTCTCCAGAGGAATTTTGAATTTCCTTTTTTTCCTGTAGAATTCATTGGGGAATAGAAATTTGCTTAGAGATTATGTCCTTTTGAGAAGGGCTGAAATTCCATTTTGGGGAAATAGTTTAATGACTTGAGGTCTTGGGATTCCATTGGGGAATGTGTTGCTAGGTAAAGATGCCTGGTTAAGGCTTCTAACTCTGCTTGAAGAAATTGGAATCTTTCTCGAAAAAAGTTTTATTGAGGAATTCCTGCTGGAAAATGGGTAGCTCTACTAAGGAGGCACTTGATTTCTGTTTAAGATGAAGTTTCGGGATTCTGCTGGGGAGTGGTAGTGAGTTTTTGGGACGCGGGTGTTGATACCAAAATTAATATGCTGATGTGAACGAGTCATACGAAGACACTTGTCAATCTACGTGGCACAATAACAACGAGGAAGTTCATTTCCTCGACCAACTCATGTTCTCCCCGAGCAACGAGGATATACCGAGGAACTGTAACACTCCGAGGTACTCTAGCGCTCCGAGGAACTCCTGAGCAACGAGCAACTAAGGCGGTCCAATCTGCACCTCGGTCGTAATATTAATTGCCAGAATGTCAACAGTTCAACTATTCATTGAATGTTCATCATCTTGACGCACACGCTGCATTAAATGTATTACCCTTTCATATGTATTCACATTTAATGTATCGACCCATTCATGTACAGCCTAAGGGCTATAAATACCTTGTATCACCCTCATTCAAAGGGACCGGAATTTCTGGATTGAACTTGTAATCGAGAATTCCCAAACACTCAGCAATAACATAACAATGGACGTAGGCCATTCTTATAAGGCTGAACCACTTTAAAAATCTTTGTCTCATTTTATTTATCTGTGATTGAATAATTAGAGCGATCTAATTTTTTACATCAACAGATTGGCGCCGTCTGTGGGAAACGACTGTTGCTATCGTTTTTCACCAAAAATCATTTATCATCAATGGCAGATAATCCAGAATCCAGTAATCGAAATGCTGGAAATACTGGAAATCCTCCAAATCCATCTGCACCTCCAGATCTGGCTGGAATTATGACGAATCTGGCCGAAGGACAAACCGTCATGCAAGAAACAATGAGGCAACTCATTCAAACTCTTCATGGCGGTGCACCTACCCATTCAAGGCGAAGGAGTGATCGTGGGCAATCGCGATCCAGGCGTACTGATTCATATCGTAATGAAGAATCTGATGATTTTTCTTATCAACCTGGGCGAACTTCATCGATTCGGGCTACGGATACAGATCAACATATCACCCTCTCTTCGGAGAGAACTAGCGCCCTGGAAAGATTAAGCAGGGCATCTCCTTTCAGTCAGTTAGGACCAAGGAGAAATATGAGTCCACCTAGAGCCCCATCGAGAAGCTTTCGACCACCATCAGGTTTGAGAGAAGGATCAGCACAATCAAGACCAGCTACTCGTCGAGATAGATCTCAGGAAGCTACGTCAGAACAATCAATTGCTCGAACTAAGCATCCCGAGGAAGGAAATGAAGCATGGAAGGGTTCCATTCAGCGATTGGAGGATAGACTTGGAGAAATGGTTAAAGAAAGGAATCCCTTACAGAGAACTTTTGTTCAAGGGACACCTTTTGTGCAGGCCATTGTGAATATTCCTACACCATCGAAATTCAAAGCACCTGTAGTGACCCCTAAGTATGATGGAAAGACAGATCCTGTTCTTCATATAGAACAATACCAAGCTGCTGCCGACATATATGCTGTCCCCGACGAGATGAGATGTAGAGCATTCTCGGGAACTCTTACCGGGTCTGCGCAGATATGGTACAACAATCTTCCTCGGGGTAAGATTTCGACTTTTATTCAGTTAGCCGAGATGTTCATTGGTAATTTCTATTTTGGAGCAAAGCCAGTAAAGCGAGTAGCGTACTTGTTAAGTGTTAGACAAAAATCAGGTGAGAGTACTAGAGATTACATAACTCGTTTCAATAACGAGAAGCTGGAAGTCATAGATTACGAAGAAAAGACAGCGATCACTGCTTTGATGAGTGGACTGTTGCCTAACAAATTATACTACACTTTGGCCAAAGATCCACCTAAAACTATGTCAGAGTTGATGGCAAAAGCGGCCAAAATCATGAATGCCGAGGAGGCTATGGCTGCGAAGAAGAATATGGATAAAGAAACCAAGGTGGAGGTTGACAAATCTAAGAAGAAAGAGCAAAGAGGTAATGGTGGTGACAAGCATTCCAAGAATAATAGGACGTCATGGGAAGTCCTGAAGAAATATGATAACTATACTCCATTGAAGATGGGTATTAATCATGTTTTAGAAGAAATCAAGAATAACGAAGAAATCAAGTGGCCAGATAAATTGAGGACCAATCCTGAACTGAGGAATAGGGCCAAATATTGCGAGTTCCATAAAGATCATGGCCATACGACCAAAAATTGCATAGCCCTTCAGAACGAGATTGAAACGCTCATCCGAAGAGGAAAGTTGTCAAAGTATGTAGATCGCAGAGGTGAAAGGAAGAATGATGATAGAACTAGAGATCGTTCCAGATCTCCTCGTCGGACGGAGGAGAAAAAGAAAAGAAATCATGAAGATGATCCAGATGAAGACCCCGATCTTCCAAAAAAGCCAAGGCAGCCTGAACGAGAGGTATTTTCCATACGTTTTGGGTCAATTGATTGTAATGTTATAACAGGAGGAGATGCTGGAGGGGGAGACCTTACTGCAGAAAGAAAGTCCTATCTCGGAGAGGCTCAAGCCTGCTCATATATTCAACGAATAAATCTTGCCGAGGATGACCGTCCGAGGAAGGTAAATAAAGAGAAGCTAGTTATTGGTTTTTCAAAAAATGATTTGGCAGGTGTTCTTTACCCTCACGACGATCCCTTGGTGATCAAAATGAGGATGAAAGATGTGGTGATTTCAAGGGTGTTGGTGGACAATGGTAGTTCGGCAGACATCATGTATTATTCATGTTTTGATAACTTGAATTTGAAATTATCTCAATTGGAACCTTATCACAGACCCCTTCTGGGTTTTGCTGGCGAGAAAGTTTTTCCGCTTGGGACGATCAAGTTGGACATATTCATTGGAACTTGGCCCGCTTGTCGAACAGAAAGAATACGCTTCTTTGTGATGGATAAGAACGTGCAGTCAGCCTACAACATCATCATGGGAAGAGTTGGTTTGAAGAAGTTCGAAGCAGTTCCATCTACAGTGCATCAATGCTTAAAATTCCCAACAAACTTCGGAGTAGGAGTTGTGAAAGGTGATCAAAAAGTAGCTCGGGAATGCTATTATTCATCTACCGAGCAAGAGGAGCTTGAAGAATCAAGGAAAAAGACTATTACCTACCAGGTGGAGGAAGGTACAGAAATTGAAACTCTTGATCCCAGGGATCAATCCCAACTTGTAAAAGGACAGGTGGTAGAATCTACAGAAAATGTTATTCTGGACGAGGAGCATCCTGAACGAGTAACCCAGATAGGTTCGTCGTTGGATGCTTCAATAAAACAAGAGTTGATAATGTTCTTGAGAAACAGGAAGAAAACTTTCGCATGGAGTCATGAGGACATGCCAGGAATAGATCCAAATTTCTTATGTCATGAACTCAATGTGAATAAGGAGATCAAGCCTGTAAAGCAGAGAAGAAGGGTATTTAGCCCCGAGAAGAATCAAGCCATACAAGAGGAGGTCGAGAAGCTCCAGAAAGCCCAATTCATTGAAGATGTGAAATATCCAGACTGGCTGGCAAATGTGGTGATGGTAAAGAAGAAGAATAATAAATGGAGAATGTGTGTTGATTTCACTGATCTCAACAAGGCATGCCCAAAAGATCATTTTCCATTGCCCAGAATTGACCAACTAGTGGATGCTACCTCGGGACATGAGCTGCTCAGCTTCATGGATGCTTACTCTGGCTACAACCAGATCAAAATGAAACCTGAAGACAGGGAAAGTACTTCTTTTATTACCCCTAGGGGAACTTATTGCTATAATGTTATGCCTTTTGGTTTGAAAAATGCAGGAGCGACATACCAGTGGCTGATGAACAAGGTTTTCACCGAACAAATCAGTTGCAACATGGAAGTCTATGTCGATGATATGCTAACAAAAAGCAAGAAAGCTGCAGATCATCTAGTTGACTTAGCTCAGACATTTGATCAATTGGATAAATACCAGATGAAGCTCAACCCGACGAAGTGCACATTTGGAGTACGAGAAGGAATATTTCTCGAATACATTGTCAATCAGCGAGGCATTGAAGCAAATCCAGATAAGATCAAATCTCTTTTAGGGTTGCGATCTCCAACAACAAAGAAAGAAGTGCAGAGTCTTACAGGACGAGTGGCAGCGCTCAACAGATTTGTATCTCGAGCAACTGACAAATGCCTCCCATTCTTCAAAACACTTCGAAAAACTTTTAAGTGGACTGATGAATGTGAGAAGGCCTTTCAAGACTTGAAAAAGTATTTGGGAGCACCTCCATTATTGTCCAGGCCAATAACAGGAGAGAAGTTGTACTTGTATCTAGCAGTATCAGAGAATGCAGTTAGCTCGGCATTGATCAGATTGGAGAATGGAGTCCAGAAACCAATTTATTACACAAGTAAGTCTTTCCGAGGTGCAGAGATCAGGTACCCAAAGTTAGAAAAATTGGCATTGGCATTAATTGAAGCAAGTAGAAGAATGAGGCCATATTTCCAGGCCCATACCATCACTGTGTATACCGACATGCCATTGAGACAAGCCCTTCACAAGCCAGAAAAATCAGGAAGATTGATGTACTGGGCAATAGAACTTGGTGAATATGATATTGTATATGAGCCCAGATCATCATTGAAAGGGCAGGCTGTAGCAGATTTTATAGCAGAGTTTACATACCCTGATACCCCCGAGGAACAAAAGTTGCTCGCTGACCAACCTGTGGATGTTACAGGATCAACAGACATAAATCCGGACCAACCCCAGTTGGTAAAAGGACTTATGGATGTAGAAGGATCATCGACTTCAAACTCAGACCAGCTTCAGTTGGTAAAGGAGCGAGAAGAAATGATCGACGAGGAGCGAAAAGTGTTAGGGGAGGATGAAAAGAAGCAACAAATATTTCACCGAGGAACCCTGTCAGATAAGGAATTTGAAGACGGGTTACCCATATGGAGATTATATGTAGATGGCTCATCTTGCACAGCAGGTTGCGGCGCAGGAATTGTTTTGAGCAACCCAGATGAGATTGACATGGAATATGCTTTACGATTCCAATTCAAAGCCTCTAATAATGAAGCTGAGTATGAGGCCATGATAGCGGGGTTAAACTTAGCAAAAGTTATGGAAGCACAACAAGTGATGGTATTCAGTGATTCTCAATTAATTGTGAATCAGATGACGAGAATATATGCGGTTAAAGGAGAGTTAATGATCAAATATCACGCAAAGGTGATGAAGTTGTTGACAGAATTTGATGCCATTCGGTTGGTGAGAATACCGAGGATGGAGAATGTACAAGCAGACGCACTGGCCCGACTAGCATCAGCTACTCGTACCGAGTTGCGAAGAACCATACCAATTGAAGTATTAGAAGGTCGGAGCATAGATGAAGACCTGACAATGAATGTAATTACCCTTGATTTAGCACCATCTTGGATGGATCCCATCAAGGCATATATTGAAGAAGGAAGATTGCCAAAGGACAAGCTCGCTGCCAAGAAACTGAAGTATAAAGCTGCTCGGTATGTGTTAACTAATGGTATTTTGTATAGACGAGGAATTATGGCAGGTTTGCAGAGATGTGTACATCCCTCCGAGGTGAAAGAATTGATTGAAGAAATCCATGAAGGGTCTTGTGGAGCTCATGTAGCAGGTCGAACGCTTTTACAAAGGGTAATGACTCAAGGATACTATTGGCCAACGATGAGGGCTGATTGTATAGCCTATGCTAAGAAATGTGACAAGTGCCAACGTTTTTCCTCTATCCGACGAACTCCACAAGCTTTATTGACACCCATAACTTCCCCTTGGCCATTCGCCATGTGGGGAATTGATTTGGTGGGACCATTGCCGACCACCCGAGGAAGATCAAGTACCTCGTCGTCGCAGTAGACTATTTTACTAAGTGGGTAGAAGCTGAACCCCTCATCGACATGATGTACGAGAAGGTATACCAGTTCGTTTGGAAGAATATCATATGTCGATATGGTCTCCCTCATGCCTTCATCACAGACCATGGAACCCAATTTGATAACGAGGAATTTGTTGCTTATTGTCATCAGTCGAACATTTTGAAGGTCCATTCAGCACCAGGCCATCCTCAAAGCAATGGACAGACTGAAGTGACGAATAGAACACTGCTAAATGGTTTGAAGAAAAGGTTAAGTGAAGCTAAAGCTAACTGGATTAACGAGCTACAATCAGTATTGTGGGCTTACCGAACAACTCCCCGAGCAGCGACTGGAGAATCACCATATATGCTGGCATTTGGAAGTGAGGCTGTAATACCTGCCGAGTTAGGTCTCCCAACGCACAGAGTGCTGAATCTCAATTCCCCAGTTAGCGACTTGATGAGAAGACTGGATTTGAACATGCTCGAGGAGGTCAGAGAAGAGGCAGCCATTAGGAATGCTGCTTATCAACAACGAACAACTCTTTTCTACAACAAAAGGGTGAAGAAATGCGATTTAAAAGAAGGAGATTATGTGCTAAAGAAGGTCATTCAGAAGCGCAATAAATTGGAGGCAAACTGGCATGGGCCTTACCGAGCTACAGAAGTTGTTCGACCAGGAACTTACCGAATAGCAACTCTAGAAGGAGAAGAATTCAAGAATGCTTGGAATGCTGAACACCTTCGCAAGTATTATCAGTAATGTAAAATGTAAAGCAGTTCCTTCATTATGAATAAAACGAGGATGTTTCACCATTTTCTTTCTATTAAAAGTTTTTCGGGGAATACTAGTGTTGTACACTACGCTGCTCGACAGCAAAAAGAAGACAATAGTTCGAAAGAACCAAAAAATATCCTCCTTTGGTTAGGAGGCGTACACTAGCGTGACCAACTAAGGTTGGTAAGATAACTAGTGGACAAATAGTTCGAAAGAACCAAAAATTTCCTCCTTTGGTTAGGAGGCGTACACTAGCGTGACCAACTAAGGTTGGTAAGATAACTAGTGGACAAATAGTTCGAAAGAACCAAAAAATATCCTCCTTTGGTTAGGAGGCGTACACTAGCGTGACCAACTAAGGTTGGTAAGATAACTAGTGGACAAATAGTTCGAAAGAACCAAAAAATATCCTCCTTTGGTTAGGAGGCATACACTAGCGTGACCAACTAAGGTTGGTAAGATAACTAGTGGACAAATAGTTCGAAAGAACCAAAAATATGCTCTCACAAGCCAACAAGTTGGTCAGAAGGTAAAATCATTCCAGAAAATACAAAGAATTCCAAACTGAGCCAAGTATAGTTGGTCGGTGATCAACTATACTTGGTCGACGAGGATAAATTATCGACCATGGTTGGTCGGATACATTTTAGGAAAAAGTTTACCAAGTATGGTTGGTCGGGGATAAAAACCCATAAACTGTAGTTGGTCGACAAACACAATTTAACAACCTTGGCTGGTTGAAAATATTTTAAACATTTTATACTCATTACTTTATTATTAAGTGATTGAGCAACATTGATACTTGTAATTTTGCTTACTAAGTTGGTTGATGAACAGCATCATATTGTTATCTTTTTAACAGATACACATACACAAATGTAAAAATGTTTGATAAACACAAGACAATCGCAATACTAATTCGCAAAAAGAAAATGAAATTCTTTCATTAAGATAAAAATGTATTACAAGCTATACATATGTGCTAATTATTACATCGAAAAACCTATTCTATTGGTTTCTTTCCTTTAGCTTTTGAAACAGGTTCCTCGCCGGCAGGAGGATCTTCTAAGCAAAGAGGAGAATTGATGAAATTAACATCTCTAAGCATTCTGACGTTCATCACAGAAGGTGTATCTAAGAGATGCTCTGGACGAGATAATTCAGTCTGAGAATGAAGACTATAGTCGCCGAGATATTTTGAAATTAAACTTCGAGGAATGGAATGAGCTGGGATCCATTCCATGTCCAATTTGAAAGGTGGCACAGGCAAATCTAGTAACCCTGGAGCATGATAATCCCATAAAAAATGCCCTTGCTCCGATTTCAGTACACCCAGGGCGTTCAACCACCCCTGCTTATAACCTTCATTATTGGCATGTTCAATCCGAGCATCTAAATGAACAAGGGCTTCATTATATCCTGCCATCCAAAATTCCCTGGGCTGTTTATGGAATTGGAAGGTTAATCTATCCAATTGTTCGTGAAGGCTCCTGGCAAAAACATCCTTATTATCCAAAGCAGACTTCATCGCAGTAAGTTGATCCTCCAAGGATAGGTTTTTCTTGGACATTTCAGACAAAGCCCGGTCTTTTGCATTCAATTGGAATGCTTGAGTTTCTAACGTCGACTGAGTACGAGCTTCTTCAACGTTACGGCTAAGAACTCTTGATCGACTCCGAGCAGCGACTGGAGAACTTTGCTCCTCGGCAATATTTTGAACAGCTCTTCCTCGCCCACGAGAACCTCTTCCTCGTCCCCGAGCAGTCACAGGAATAACAGATTTTCTTAAGTTGTCCAGTTCCTGCCTTAATTTGGTATTCTCAACTTCTAAGAACGAGAAACCTTCATCGGTAACTTGCACTAAAGCAGTGGAAGATGACGCTGCAGATTCATACTGTGCCAGCTTTTTCTGCAAATTATTGTTCTCTTGTTCCAGCAACTCAGCAATCTGCCTGCAAGCCTCGACTTCACCTTTTAAAGTTCTTTCCCTAACGTCGTATCCAGCAAGGATCTTTTTATGGCCTGTTTCAGAAGAAAGTTGTTGGTATCTATTTTCATAATCCTTGTGCAACAAAGCCATTGATTCATTGTGCTGACCTTGGAGATCTTCTAAGGAACAATGAAGTTCCTCGATCAATTCATAGTAAGCCACACTGTTGGCCACAGCTCGGTCGAGTAAATCCTTCAAGTACCGATAAGCCTCAATTGCTTGTTCTGAGGCATCATGACCAAGGATGTCAGCTATTTCTGATGTACTAAGATCTGTATGACCAGCCTTATAATATTCGTGACATTGCTGCATCAGCTTTGTGTCATGTGTAGATATCAGTTCCATTCTAGCAACAAACTAAGGATGAGAAAAAGACAACAATCAACAAAAACAAATCATCAACAACAGAGATGAACGAAGATGTATTTTATTAAATCACAAAAGGATTACATTGTTTGATTACAAAAAAGAAACTATTGAACTTCCGACGGCTAAAAGGACAAAAAGGGCACTAAGATCGAAGCGCTCTTAAAAGTTCAAAAAAAGGCGGATTCGTTGAATTTGGGAATAAATTTAAATACGATGCTCCTAAAACCCAGGAAGATCATTCAATATTGCCATAAACCGAGAAAGAATGTTCCATACTCCTCAAAGTTCGAAATATGAAACATTGGGGGCTTCTGTTGATACCAAAATTAATATGCTGATGTGAACGAGTCATACGAAGACACTTGTCAATCTACGTGGCACAATAACAACGAGGAAGTTCATTTCCTCGACCAACTCATGTTCTCCCCGAGCAACGAGGATATATCGAGGAACTGTAACACTCCGAGGTACTCTAGCGCTCCGAGGAACTCCTGAGCAACGAGCAACTAAGGCGGTCCGAGCTGCACCTCGGTCGTAATATTAATTGCCAGAATGTCAACAGTTCAACTATTCATTGAATGTTCATCATCTTGACGCACACGCTGCATTAAATGTATTACCCTTTCATATGTATTCACATTTAATGTATCGACCCATTCATGTACAGCCTAAGGGCTATAAATACCTTGTATCACCCTCATTCAAAGGGACCGAAATTTCTGGATTGAACTTGTAATCGAGAATTCCCAAACACTCAGCAATAACATAACAATGGACGTAGGCCATTCTTATAAGGCTGAACCACTTTAAAAATCTTTGTCTCATTTTATTTATCTGTGATTGAATAATTAGAGCGATCTAATTTTTTACATCAACAGCGGGTGTGCTGATTTTTAGGGTTTTAAGCTGGGGAAAAAATGTGGTATTAATCCGTCTGGGGATTTGGAGAATTTAAAAAATGATTTTCTTGGTGAAGGAATATTCCAATATTCCTTTGGCAATTTTAGGAATCTTTCGGGGAATTTTTAGCATTTTTTGGGTTTTTTGTATGAAGTTTTTGGAGCGCCTTTGGCATACTATCTAGGCAAGAGAAGTTTTGGGGCCTCAAGATGTCGATGATGATGGTAGTTGTGGGTAAGACTTTTTGTGAAGTTGTTGATATTTGTAAAGCTTTTGTATGAGTGGGATGTGTTTGGTTGTTTTGGTTAGGTGGGAATAAATTTGGGAAGGTTTGGTTAATTTATTTAGGAGTAATTTAGTTTGGTTTCATTTAAAGATAGTTAGGTTGGCGAGGGTGGTTGTTAGACTCCCTATGCTAATATTTCATATAATCATACTGAAATTTCCCAAAATGGAATAAAAGAAGGAATTTAATTATATTTTGTGCCTCTTAGTGAGTTTTACCTTTGAAGTATCTATACCAATCGCTAAGTCATACATAATCCTTTTGTTCATGTAAATGATAAAATAAATTATCGTTCTCAGAGGTAAGGAAATAATAGCATTTTAAGAAAAAGAAGGGGGTCGTGCCCATGTAAAGCGTATGAGTTGCCTACGTACCTCTAGGAGTTTGAAAAATTTCTTAGTTTCATTTTTTAAACTAAAAGGGTTTTTTAGAGGATCAGGCCCCACATAGTTCTGAGTAGAGGGAAATGAAGGGTTTTTTTTATAACAAAATAGAGATGATAGGAGTTATAGCGCACTGAGATTTCGAACTAGGGGTAGAATTTTTTAAGACGGTCCAGGTTAACTGGTCATTCCATCTCTTCTCCGTCAAGGTCGGTGAGTATAGTCGCACCACCGAACATGATCTTCTTTACAATGTAGAGGCCACTCCAGTTCGGCTTAAATTTTCCTCTGGCATCCCAAACGGTATCTATGATTTCTTTGAGATCTAAATCGCCCTCTCGAACACCATGGTTTTTAATTTTCCTGTTGAACGATCGCGCTATTCGGCGATGGTACCCCTATATATGATATAAAGCCTTTAGCCTCCTTTCGTTTAAGAGCAATAACTCTTTAAGAAGGCTCTGATGCCAGTCTTCTTCAGTGACCTTGCTTTCAACCATGACATGTAGTGAAGGTATTTCTAAGTAAATAAGTACGACTGCTTCCATTCCGTATACCAAAGAGTAAGGGGTAGCCCCAGTAAATACTCGGACTGAAGTGCGATAGCCCCAGAGGGTGTAAAGGATCCAATCGGCCCAATCTTAATAACTCTCGATAATCTTGATGATGATTGCTTTGAGGTTCTTATTGGCGGCTTCAACTGCATTATTGGTTTGTGTTCATTAGGGAGAATATTTGTGTCTCTGAATTCCATACTCATCGAGCAATTTTATGACTTTTGGCTAAAAATGTAACCCGTTGTCCGAAACTAACCCGTGTGGGACCTCGTATCGACAGATGATGTTCTTCCTGATGAACTTGGCTACCCTTTTGGCATTCAGTACTGCGTATGACTCAACTTTGACCCATTTGGTGAAGTAATCAATGGCAACCAGAATGAACTCGTGCCCATTGGAGGCTTTGAGTGTGACTTTTCCTATGATATTGATGCTTCATGTAAAAAATGACCAAGTAAAATCCATGTTGTATAATTCCCGTGGAGGCAAGTGCTGGAGACTGGCAAATTGTTAGCATTTAAAGCATCTCCGAACATAGGCGGTACAATCTTGAACCATGGTAGTCCAATAGTAACACTGTCGGATAATCTTTTTAGCGAGCATATAGCGATTCATGTGGGGTCCGCATTCTCCGTTGTGGATCTGTTGCATTATTTCTTCAATGTCAGCACCTGCAATGCAGTGTAAATGAGTTTCATCAAAGTATCTCTTGAACAATGCTTTATCGAAAATAATGTACTGGGTAGCCAGCTTGCAGAGGGTTGCTTGGTCTTTCTTATTGGAATCCTGGGGGTACCAACCGTGCTTGATGAGGCTCTATAACAATTGATCATATCAGAGTCCTCTTCTGTGATGAGCTCAATGTGGTAGATGTAGGTTGGTTTAGCTTGCTTTTGGACTAGAAAAGGGGTCATCGTTATTCCTTTAGGCATGTCAACTGTGGAGGCTAAAGTAGAGAGGGCATCGACCAAGATGTTCCTTATTCGGGGAAAGTATAGGAAGGTGATATCTCAGAATTGGGAGGCCAGATCTTTTAGGTGGGAGTAGAAGGGTAGGAGTTTCTCATCCTTGACTTTCCATATTCTAAGGACCTGGACGATGATGAGGGCTGAATACCCATAGACATCTAGGCATTGGATTCCTTTCTTGAGAGCTACTTTGAGGCCTACTATGCACGCCTCGTATTCGATCATGTTATTGGTGCAAGGAAAATCTAGCTTGATGGAAATGGGAGTGTGAGAATCATCATGGGCGATCAGGAGTATCCCAATGTCGTATCCTTTTTTTTGCGGCGCCATCAAAGAACATTTATAATCGGAGGTCTTCCTAAGAGGTGCAAAGTATATCTTCATTCGGGAACTTGAAAATCTAAATGTCGGCTTCTACCATGGGGTAGTTAGCAAGGTAGTCAGAGATGAATCTCCCTTTCATGGCCTTCTACGTGACATACACAATATTAAATTTGGCTAGTATCATTAACTATCGGGCCATTTGGCTAGACAAGTTAGGTTTCTCAAGAAAGGTATTTGATACGATCTATTCGGGACACAAGTCTGATAGAAAAAGCGAGCATGTAATGCTCTAATTTTTTAGTGACCCAGATAAGGGCAACACATGCCTTCTCCAAGCTAGTGTAGTTGACTTCGTATCCGGCCAATTTACGACTAGCATAGTATATGGACTTCTCTTTGCAGGATTCTTCAATGTATTGGGCTAATAGAGCCCCAGCTATAGTGTATGTCATGGTCAAGTATAGGAATAGTGGGAGACTGGGTTACGGTGGTATGAGTACCGAAGGTTGGGTTAGATACTACTTGATTCGATCAAAGGCTTCCTGATAAGCTTCATTCTAGATTTTGGTAGAATCCTTACGGAAGAGTTTGAAGGTGGGTTTGCAAATAGAAGTCAACTGGTTAATGAACTGACTGATATACTATAATTTTCCTAAGAATCTCGGACTTCCTTCTCCATTTGGGGTGGTGGCATTTCGAGTATGGCTTCCAGTTTGGCAGGATCCACTTCAATCCCTTTCTCACTAACCATGAATCCCAAAAAAAATCCTTTGGTAACGCCAAAGACACATTTATTTTGGTTAAGTCGTATCTGGTATCGCCGCAGTCATTCGAAGAACTTTTATAGAGTGGGAACATGACCTTCTCGAGTCTTAGACTTGATGATCATATCATCCACATAAACCTTGACTTCTTTGTGTATCAGATCATGCAAGATGGTTGTGGCAGCCCTTTGGTAGGTAACCCCTGCTTTTTTTTAGATCGAATGGCATAACTGTGTAACAGAATTTTCCCCAAGGGGTGACGAATGTAGTTTTTTTTTTATGATAAGGGTGCATCTTGATCCGATTGTATTCGACAAACTCATTAACAAATGACTTGAGAGCGTGATTGGTCATGATTTCCACAATCATGTTGATATTGGGCAACGGTTAATCATCCTTTAGAGAGTCCTTGTTCAAATCTCGATAATCAACACACATGCGAACCTTTCCTCCTGATTTCGGCACGGGTACAATGTTGGATAACCATGTAGGATATTCGATCACTCGGATAAAGCCCACGTTAAACTGTTTGACCACCTCTTCTTTAACCTTGAGCGACCAATTGGTGCGGATCTTTCGTAATTTCTGTTTGACCAGTTCACATTCTGGGAGAGTTAGAATCTTATGCTAAGCTATTTCGGGATCAATGTCGGGCATGTCGTCGTAGGACCATACAAAGACGTCCACAAATTCCTTCAGTAGTTCTTCAAGTTGCGTGTGCTCATACTCATCAAGGATGGACCCTGTCTTAATCTTGCACAATTGGCTACTAGAATCGAGATTAATATCGACAGTTTCATTTTCATTAATTTGAACGCGACTATGTTCTTTAATATTAACCTTATTAATATTAGTTAATAATTATTCATTTGCAAAATCACCATCATCAAGAGTTGGATTAGAATCAAGACAATTAATATAAGGCACAACAAGATACTAAAAATCTTCGTTTATTTCATTCTTGGGAAAAATAGCATTGAGAACCTAGTCAAAGGAGGTCTTGATTATATTGTGACCAGAATAAGGAACAATAGAAGAAGAAGAAGAAGAAGAAGAAATAAGATAAACATCTGGGTTAGGTTGCATTTCAACGGGTGGAATTGGTACATCATTCCAGTTGAGGAGGGATGCATCAGTAGTCTTGATCATGGTAGATGGATTTGATGATGTAGTGACTGAGTGGTTCATGCAGGGTGTCCGCCCCAGTGTCTACAGATTACTCATTTCCTGACTTAGTTCTTCATCAGAACTATCAAATTCGTCCCCCTTTTCGGTGGAAATTATTCCATCCTTCCACGAGAAGTCAATGCATTCTATAACCTCAATGGCTTCGTCATATAGATCCTCCCACTCAACGGGGAGATGCAGAAGTGAAGAGGGCAATAGCCCATATAGCTTTAAGGCATCGAGTACCTCAAACATACTGTAAATTTCATCGATTTGTCGAAACAAGTTGAAATACCCCATAATTTTATGGCTTTTAATTATGAGATTAATTAAATGAAATTGCTTTTAAATTGCTTTTAATTATGGGATTAATTAAATTAATTTGGGATAATTAATTGGAAATTAATTCGGATTTAAATAACTAGCGAGACGAGAGTTACTATTCAACAATGATGATAAAGTTGAATATTGCTGAGAGATTATGGTAATATGTGATTATTGAATTTATTAAAATTGTAGTGAGTTGAAAATATGACAGTTTCAGTAATTAAGTTGGGACGCGCGTGTCAGTATTGTCAGGACCTAAATTAATGAATTTAAAAGTATTTTTATTTTTATGTCATCCGTATGAGCATTTTGAGTGCGCCAACGTGTCTGGTAGAGTCGAGATAGTCAGAAAACACTAGTCGGGAAGTTAGTTTGGGTCCCGGGGCATTTTTAGGCCTAACCGACAACCCGGGAGGGTATTTTAGTCATTCCTATTTTTGGTGAATAAGGACCTACGAATTTTAGACTGATATTATCAACCAACACTTGAGTCCCTTAGGGTTTTCACAACCAAAAAGCATCATGGCAGTTAGAGAAGAAGAGAGGAGAAGTTCCAAGGGTTTTCCATGGCCATAACCACCACTTAGAGGCATTTGCACCACCGTCACCACCACCAGATAGATCAACAGGCAAGGATCATCCCCATACCGTCTACTTCATCGGATCAGAATCTTCATTACCAGGCAAGTGATTTAACTTGCAATAATTTAGCGCATATATCATCCATGTTAGGTTAGAATTGGAGAATAACCTTGATTAATGATAATTGAATGGATTTGAAGAATTTAAATTGTAATTTGGGTAGGTCTTGCATGTAGTTTAATGTTGGAGATAATAGCAGCCACGAAATTATGATTTATGGGTAGAGAACAATAAATTTGTAATGAATTATATAGTGTTCTTGAGGAAAATAAGAGAAATAGGTTTTTTATGAAAATTGGGTGTTTTAATCCAAGAAACTTATGATCCATAAGGATTTAAGGATTCTAATACGTTAGAGATGATGTTGATATGTTAATAGGATGATTAGTGAACTTTCTTGGGAGTTTAGGACGTTGTAATGAAGAATTAAAGGTGTAAAAAGGATGAAACCCGTAACTGTTTAAGAGAAATCTGGGCTGATACCAGCTTGGTCGATCGATCGATCGACCCCTTTTCTTCGATCGATCGACCCCTCCTGATTTTTGGAAATTATTTTTCCCTTAAAGCTTAATATAAATCCCAAGGCCGATGATGATTCTTAGGATGTTTAAATTGATATTTTGGGACTTAATTAAGGTAAGTAGGGTCTTAGTTGATGCCGGGAAAAATGGTTTACCTTATGGAATTGAATGCTATTGCTTACGGGAGTCTACCGAGTGAGGTACGATTAGAAATCGTTCGAATTGAAACTATAATGGAAATTAAAGATGATGTAAGGATAAGAACAGTAACTGAGGGACTTTAAGTTAGTGAGATAACATTAGAAACTAATAGGAGATCTAGTAACCTTGTGAGATAGGTTTAAGTACTCAAATTGATATGACGAGAGAGTTATCAAGCTAAATACATATTACATATATTGTTCGGGATAAACTTGCTACGTACGAGACTTAATAGATGGAATGTGTGAATACCTATATTGAAATATGATTACTTAGGTTGTGTGAATGCCTAGTGTATGGATTTCTTATGTGTATGAGATAGCTACCATACTTGCTATCACGGGAGGTTAGTTTATTTTGGAAAAGGACCCTCTTATCCTTGTGTGCCTTTGGGGGGATTTAGACTGGTACCTTAAGTACATAGTAGTGTGAATGACTTATTTGTGAGTTGATAAGTCAGTTGACCACGGGAGCATAGGTATGTGCGTGACCCATGGGTATGTGAACTATGTTCTCCTCCAATATGTGTGATTTATATTCTGACGGTTCCTGAGTGATTCGGAACACGTGATCCTTACATACGTGATGTACATGGATTTGATAGCAGAGTATGTGTGCACCGTATCTTAGCCTAGGGGTGACTTATATATATATATATATATATATATATATATATATATGCTGAGAGTGATTTATATATGTACTTGTGAGTGGTTCACTGCTGCTTAGTAGATGTGAATAACTAAGATATTGTAATGGACTAAGAATGTGAGAAAATAATCAATACTTGAGATAAGTAATCTAATGAATGCGAATATGGGTTATGAATATATCTTACCTGGATATTAAGAGTAAACATCCTATGGTAGAATGCGAAAGAGGAAGTGGTACAGACTAGTTATTTAGCGGGTTAAGGGCATACGTTAGACGTGCACATTAGTTGAGGGGTGAGAAACTCATGTGAGAGTACGCAACTAACGTGTTTATAATATGTGTTGTTTAATTGTAATTTAAACACTTACTAAACTTTTGAACTGTTTTCAGCTCAGGCTCTGACCCATTTTCCTCCAAATCTATTTTGTTTTGTAAAAATATTTTTAGGTGCCCAGCCACAGGGACGCCAAACATAGGACTTCCATTCTGATGACGTGCTGTAGCTGCTATGGAAGCTACAGGATCTTGGTATTAGACGCCTTCATATTTATCCTTGGTTTCTTCAGAGTCATTTGTAACAGTTAGGGCATGTCGCCCATTCTTATTTAGAGGTTGTAGTTACACACTATCATTATTTCGGTTATTGGTTTATTTATTCAGACTCTTGTATTAGGACTTTATTTACTCTGGCATTATTATTATTGGAGTGTTTACTCCAGACTTAGTTTATTTCCTTTCGTTGATTATTCATTTGAGATTGTTTATGCGAATAATGGTTGTTGACTTAATTACTTGGATTATGTTGATTTAATTAGTAAAATTTGGCATCTCTCTTTTTAAATATTAGGTGGCTAGTAATAAATTAAATGTTTTCGACAGTGATGCTACAACTGAACCAACTTGATATTTTGTATTAATTTAATACAGGAGCAGCTACCCTGTATTTAATTAGACGGGGTGTTACAGGTGGTATCAGAGCATCAGGTTCTAGTGTCCTTTAGAATCTGTGCGGCTTATTATGCTTCCAGCGTAGCTTTCTTTGATATAGAGCCCTATGTTTAGGATTGTTGATTTCTTTGGTGAGGTTTCGTTCTCCTACTATAATATATATGATAGTGAATCTTATCATTCGGGTGTGTTCGTGTGTCGAATAATTCAATATGTCTTGCGAGTTAGGCGAACAGCAGGAGGCAAAACTCAGTTGAGGTTATAAAGTATATTCAAGAATGATGACCGTAGTTGAGGTCACCCCTATTATGGCACGGAAGGCCAGGATGGTGAAAGACGGTTAAGGCACAATATATTACTTCCAGGAACCACTATAGTAAAAAGTGGGGTCAAAGTAAACTCACCCTGTAAGGTTGGAATGGGAGAGAGTCAGACGAAACATTGAAGAGAACCATCAGTGGAGATACTAGAAATGCAGAAATGGCGTGTGTTAGTCAATGATGGTAAAACATGCAAATGCGTGGGCATATGTCGGAGTATGGCAAATCGGGAGTGAAAATTTAGGGTAAAATTTTTCTTGGTTCGTAAGAGCAGAGTTACAAAGGTGAGAGGCAATCACCACACTTAGAAGTGGAGTTTATTATCAAGAGAAGGAGCATACGTATGGCTTGGCCATAAGTTCCTTCATCAGATGTTCAGGATAAGATGCGAATGTTGTTCTGAACTCACAAAAGAGTGTCGGATAGAGGTCACTTTGTGAAAAGAAATTTAATTAATTAGCAAACCTTACACCGGACGAAGTAGGTGCAATGGAGAAGAGCACATTAAAGCGGAAAAATTAACTTACAAGAAGAATTGTTAGTACTTCTGGGGAATTCTGCTTGGACGGTCAATGCAGTTGGTAACAATGTCGCGTTTTGTTAATATGGAGGTAAACGCTTCCTTGTCTGGGGAGCTACAAGAATCAAAATTTTAGATAGAGTAAGACTGGGGGAAACGCTGTTGGTGATGCACCACAAGGGGGAGACCCATCGGGGATAGCTGAATTGTTACCGAGCGATGGTGATTTCAGTAAGAGATGTGGAAACTAGTAGCGTGTTCCTTAGGGCCATCAAAGCTAAGGGAACACCGGAGGTAGTCATCAGAGTCGAGACTACATACGTCCGAGAGAAGGACCACCTTAACATGGTCAGTGTGACCGAAGATAAGTGGAGTATGTGTAGAGGTATTTTATGGGGTTTAAAACCCGTGCGTTAAAGTTTTCCGAAGCAGGTAGAGGAATAAGGGTATGGTGCCTCGAAAGGGCAAGAGTTATTGAAATTTTTAATTTGGTACGGATAGGCATGTTAAGTCCAGGAACCATTTGAACAGCCAGGACGATTTGCAAGATAGAAGTATAAGTTATATCCTCAGATGATGATGCATGTTGTATGTGTCAGGATAGAGTTACTACATTTTTATTATTGCTATATTCACATGAAAGACGAGTTTAGTGAGTATCTCGGCAATGTTATTGTTTATGTGAATATTTTCTCTGGTGTAGTGGGATTTCCTTCAGTGTTATCCGCAGAGGATGAATGGGTGTATTGATAGTGATATATACTTTATTGAGATTACTCGTTTTAGTGCTGTGTTATACGAGTATGATGTTATCCTAATTATGGTTTTATAATATGCTTAAACCGATAGTGTGCGAATATTGTAAGTCTATCGGGGTTATTACCTTGGTGTAGAATGTTTGGTCTGGCAAGGCCCCATCTGCGAGAGGGCCGAAGTCGCGTTTATATATTTGTATATAGGTATATATATTGTTGAGACTTCGAAAAGTATAATGGTCTCGGATATTTATTCCCGGTATGTATAGGGACTTTATTGATATGATTCAGAGTGTATTTGGTTTACTATTCAAAAAAAAAAAAATAGCTGGTTATTATAATTAACGCTCAAGATGTGGTAATAAGAAGAGTGCATTGTTATAACACCCTTTAGAGACGTGGAAGTTAATACTCATAGTTGTAAGACTGGGGACGGGATTTTGAGAACCCCGATTATATTTGCATGATGTTTATAGAAGGTGATTTCCATCAATGTTAAGAGATAGTGTCTTTCGGAAGAAGTTCATTGTCTAAGTGTAATTATGAGAAGAGATGCAACTTTGTTGTCAAGAGACGGGAATATAGGGGTACATGTTATGGACTGAGGGCCTAACGGATTTCGATGACCGACAATGCTAGGAAGTAGTGTATCGGGAGGGTTCCTTATTTGGATTTCGCTTTGTGAGACATCCCTCGCATGATACGTAGCGTAAGGTTGGTAGTAAGGAGATGTTTGACCATTTGTCCATGATTCGGGTACCTCGATCGTTATGGAAGTATGTAGTTATAACTGGAAGTTTAAAAAGGTAAATTACGATATAAGGCCTGTAGAGCCAGTTGCTAGTGAGGATATATTGATAATTTTGTTTTATTTTTGGCGAGTGAAGGATGAAATGATGTTTAGGAGGATTTAAATTTCAAATTCGGGGGTGATTGAGAACGCCCAAGTGGTATAGCCACATTGCAAATGCAGGGACAATAAAGAGTTTGGAGTACTTATGAAGCGTATTTAATGTTTAAAACCGTATGCATGGGTTATAAAGGGTGTAGACACCCCGGTTTGCTTATGTGTTAATCGTAGGAAGAAGGGACATAGATGGGTGAAATTATTACTTGTGAGACTAATATGACAAAATGGAAGTGGTAGAGTGGATTAAGCGTCGTGAGAAGAACGACAATCTATTGATGCTTGTGCAATCAGAATAACACGTCCAAAATTGGTTGAAAGGCAGTGGTAAGCCATTTAAAAATGGGAGTTTCTCTTGAGAAGGCAAATAGTTAACTATTATGGACAATTTGGAGCAGAGTTCCACCCAATCGAATGTTGAGAGTGGCTTACGCGTAACTAGCGTGAGGATGTCAATAAGGTATAAAGAGTCCAGATGTGCACAACGTGGTGAATAGTGCACGAGCCGGAACATTTGGTATACGCCGAAGGAAGAAGAGGGTTATTAAGTACCACTTAATGGGAGGAGTTATAAGTGGAAGTCGGTGTTGAGCGGGACATAATCAGTAGTCCCTACGAGCACCACTTATAGATAAAAATTGGTTAGAGTAAGGGTATCAACCAGAAACTTGGTGTCGAGCTGACGATTCCAGTAGCGGAAGAGTCAAGATGGTAAATTTCTCTGATGGGTTGCAATAATAAAGATGAGTAACGAGTTCCTTTAAATGTGTGTAGCGGATTGTCAAGAAGGAAAGATATTCTTATATTCGTGGGTGCTTTACAGTATTAGATAATGACCGCGCCGGTATGAGGTCCTACCCAGTATTAATCCGAATGAGGATGAAATACTCGAAACCCACCTTCGATATGGGGTATAAGGAAGTAGTGGGAATAACTTTGTTTTGAGAAAGTTGTATCACCTATAGCACGAAGAATAGGTGCAAAGTGATTGACGACTGGTGAAA
The DNA here is from genome assembly GCA_949130495.1 of Sambucus nigra. Taxonomy (NCBI): domain Eukaryota; kingdom Viridiplantae; phylum Streptophyta; class Magnoliopsida; order Dipsacales; family Adoxaceae; genus Sambucus; species Sambucus nigra. The sequence continues at coordinate 212,366,782 of OX422218.1, read as the reverse complement.
CTGTATGAAAGCAATTTTGGATTCATGGCAGTCATTTTATTTTCAAAACGGGTATAGCTAGTAAATGAGGTATATTGTGGTAATGGGGAGAAGATATTACCTAATGGTACAGTTAGGTGAAAGCACCCGTATCTATTCATAGTGGACAAGGTGCTTACTGAGGTTTGGTGTGGATAAACCTTATCATTCTTTCTCTGGACGTTTAGAGGTGAGCGGATTATCAGAGTTTTGGATCAGTCAGGAGTTAGAGTCTGATGACTAAAATGGGATAACCACCAATTATCGTGAGTGGTTTTCTCCTTGTGTAAAAGTCACAACGTCGGGAACAGAGATATAAAGAACGAATAAGAGTAGTCAAATGTTCTATGGTTTCTCCCAGGATGGGAGTTTTGTGTCTAGATAAACGCGGGAGTTAATACGTAGTGAGGCGCGAACTCAAAATAATATTGAGATAATACGACCAATGATGTGTAGGCTATTCTTATTCGAATGTTGTTTAGTAAGAGAATAACGTGAGGTGCATTTATTAAGGTGTAACCCTATAACTGATTAAGTGTTAAGAGTGTTCAACAAGATTGTTATGAAGCGATTGCTGTAGTGATTGAGCTTTTCTTTGTATTTTGTTTTGAGTACTGGAGGATACCCAGTATTTCCAGGTATGCCTATTTTTCTGAATTTCGGGACGAAATTCCGTTATTAGGGGGGAAGTATGTAATACTCCATAATTTTATGGCTTTTAATTATGAGATTAATTAAATGAAATTGCTTTTAATTATGGGATTAATTAAATTAATTTGGGATAATTAATTAGAAATTAATTTGGATTTAAATAACTAGCAAGACGAGAGTTAGTATTTAACAATGATGATAATGTTGAATATTGCTGAGAGATTATGGTAATATGTGATTATTGAATTTATTAAAATTGTCGTGAGTTGAAAATATGGCAGTTTCAGTAATTAAGTTGGGACGCGCGTGTTAGTCGTGTCAGGACCTAAATTAATGGATTTAAAAGTATTTTTAGTTTTATTTCATTCGTATGAGCATTTTGAGTGCGCCAACGTGTCTAGTAGGGTCGAGATAGTCAGAAAACACTAGTCGGGGGTTTAGCTTGGGTCCGAGGGCATTTTTAGGCCTAACCGGCAACCTGGGAGGGTATTTTAGTCATTCCTATTTTTGATGAATAAGGACCTACCAATTTTAGACTGATATTATCAACCAACACTTGAGTCCCTTAGGGTTTTCACAACCAAAAATCATCATGGCAGTAAGAGAAGAAGAGAGGAGAAGTTCCAAGGGTTTTCCATGGCCATAACCACCACTTAGAGGCTTTTGCACCACCGTCACCACCACCGGATAGATCGGTAAGCAACGATCATACCCATACCGTCTACTTCATCGGATCAGAATCTTCATTACCAGGCAAGTGATTTAACTTGCAATAATTTACCGCATATATCATCCATGTTAGGTTAGAATTGGAGAATAACCTTGATTAATGATAATTGAATGGATTTGAAGAATTGAAATTGTAATTTGGGTAGGTCTTGCATGTAGTTTAACGTTGGAGATAATAGCAACCAAGAAATTATGATTTATGGACAGAGAACAATAAATTTGTAATGAATTATATAGTGTTATTGAGGAAAATAGGAGAAATAGGGTTTTGATGAAAATTGGGTGTTTTAATCCAAGAAAATTATGATCCATAAGGATTTAATGATTCTAATACATTAGAGATGATGTTGATATGTTAATAGGATGATTAGTGAACTTTCTTGAGAGTTTAGGACGTTGTAATGAAGAATTAGAGGTGTAAAAAGGATGAAACCCGTAACTATTTAAGAGAAATCTGGGCTGATACCTGCTTGGTCGATCGATCGACTCAAGAATGTCGATCGATCGACCCCTTTTCTTTGATCGATCGACCCCTCCTGATTTTTGGCAATTTTTTTTCCCTTAAAGCTTAATATAAATCCCAAGGCCGATGATGATTCTTAGGATGTTTAAATTGATATTGTGGGACTTAATTAAGGTCAGTAGGGTCTTAGTTGATGCCGGGAAAAATGGTCTACCTTATGGAATTGAATGTTATTGCTTACGAGAGTCTAATGAGTGATGTATGATTAGAAATCGTTCGAATTGAAATTATAATGGAAATTAATGATGATGTAAGGATAAGAACAATAACTGGGGGACTTTAAGTTACTGAGATAACATTAGAAACTAATAGGAGACCTAGTAACCTTTTGAGATAGGTTTAAGTACTCAAATTGATATGACGAGAGAGTTATCAAGCTAAATACATATTACATATGATGTTCGGGATAAACTTGCTACGTACGAGACTTAATAGATGGAATGTGTGAATACCTATATTGAAATATGATTACTTAGATTGTGTGAATGCGTAGTGTATGAATTTCTTATGTGTATGACATACCTACCATACTTGCTATCACGGGAGGTTAGTTTTTTTTTTGGAAAAGGACCCTCTTATCCTTGTGTGCCTTCGGGGGGATTTAGACTGGTACCTTAAGGACATAGGATTGTGAATGACTTATTTGTGAGGTGATAAGTCAGCTGATCACGCGAGCGTAAGTATGTGCGTGACCCATGGGTATGTGAACTATGTTCGCCTCCAATATGTGTGATTTGTATTCTGACGATTCCTGAGTGATTCAGAACATGTGATCCTTACGTACGTGATGTACATGGATTTGATAGCAGAGTATGCATGCACCCTAGCTTAGCCTAGGGGTGCCTTATATGTGTATATATATATATACTGAGAGTGATTTATATATGTACTTGTGACTGGTTCACTGCTGCTTAGTAGATGTAAATAACTAAGATATTGTAATGGACTAAGAATGTGAGAAAATAATTAATACTTTAGATAAGTAATGTAATGAATGCGAATATGGGTTATGAATATAACTTACCTGGATATTAAGAGTAGACATCCTATGGTAGAATGCGAAAGAGGAAGTGGTATAGACTAGTTATTTAACGACATAACTAGGATGGGTTAAGGGCATACATTATGCGTGCACATTAGTTGAGAGGTGAAAAACTCATGTGAGAGTACGCAACTAATGTGTTTATAATATGTGTTTTTTAATTGTAATTTAAACACTTGCTAAACTTTTAAACTACTTTCACCTCGGGCTCTGTCCCGTTTTCCTCCAAATCTATTTTGTTTTGTAAAAACATTTTTAGGTGCCCAGCCACAGGGACACCAAGCATAAGAGTTCCATTCTGATGACGTGTTGTAGCTGCTGTGGTAGCTATAGGATCTTGGTATTAGACGCCTTCATATTTATCCTTGGTTCCTTCAGAGTCATTTGTACCAGTTAGGGCATGTCGTCCATTCTTATTTAGAGGTTGTAGTTACACATTATCATTATTTCGGTTATTAGTTTATTTATTCAGACTCTTATATTGGGACTTTATTTACTCTGGCATTATTATTATTGGAGTGTTTACTCCAGACTTAGTTTATTTCCTTTCGTTGATTATTCATTTGAGATTGTTTATGCGAATAATGGTTGTTGACTTAATTACTTGGATTATGTTGATTTAATTAGTAAAATTTGGCATCTCTCTTTTTAAATATTAGGTGGCTATTAATAAATTAAATGTTTTCGACAGTGATGCTACAACTTAACTAACTTGATATTCTGTATTAATTTAATAAAGGAGTATCTACTCAGTATTTAATTAGACGGGGTGTTACACAAGTCTGCCATAATCTGGACGACATCATTTAAACTGACTTCATCGGTGAGTACCACCCAATTATATGACTCTCAAGCCCACTTTCGGGATTTCATGAACAATATGTTGAACTTTTGGCAATCATTGGTCATTTCTTAGGGCAATTTCAGCCTAAACTCTATGAGTCGATTCAGTATCGCTGGTAATTCCATATCCTTACTTCTAGACTGGGTACAAACGACAATACATGCTCTTGTATGAAGTGATAGGGACTGATCAACAATCTAGGTAGGGTATAGGAGAAAATATGGGTAAACTTTGAAGGGTTTAGGTGAATATATGGGTATGTTGGGTGATTTACTGGGTATAATCTGGGTAGATAGATAAAATTCTGGGCTATTTTCAAAGAAAATAGCATTTGTATGATTTGGAAGTGGGTTGTGAGTAGTGTTGGGTTTAGTATTGGTTGGTGGGATGATAACAACCCAGCCTTACATTTTGGAGATGGAAGCACTAACTAGTGGCCAACAGTTTGATGAAAATCACAATGGGCATCGGGTTTGGTAATGGACGAGGGTTCAATGGCTTGATGAGATTTTGGCTCAAAAGGGCTTAGTGGACTTGGAAAAGGGGTATGAAGCTCGGTGTATTCTTTTCTGACTAGATTAGGGCGGCCTTCTGGTACCCATGAAGTGGCAGACTGAGAAATGTTATTGATGGTTAAAATTGTGGTATTGGCAGGCTTTTCATACTTTTTGGGAGTGAACTATCGGGATACTTTCTTTGGCTCAACTTCTATCTTGACAAGACTTTCTTCAATATCCACTCCCGCTTCCTGGATAGCTTAAAAATGGGGGTAATACTGTCCTCCCATCGTCGCTCAGACATGGGGTAAGAAGTTTTTCTTCACAATACTGACTTACTCCTCTTTGAAAGGACGGTTGGTCATGGTGACCACTTTCTCTCTCCACCTTGCTATGAAATTACTGACAGCCCCAAGATTCTGCTTGAGAAGTTCTAAATCATGGCGCATAACCTCCAACTCCTTATTATGCCCTTATTATAACATGAATTCACGGGTAACATCCTTCCAATTATAAATTTTGGATTTTTTGAGGGATAGGAACTAGCGAAGAGTGTTGTCCTTCAAAGTCTATTGGAACACCTGGGCCATTATTTCATCGGAGGCACCTAGGAGAGTCATGGATCAGTGGTAACTTTGAAAATGGACAATTAGGGGCCTGCTGCCCCTGAACTTCTCAATGTTGGCATCTTGAATTTTTTCGGTAGCCTTGCTTTAGGGTAAGGAGAGATATGGTTGTAATCCATATAGTTCTCGGAGATTCGAACTTAGTCAAACTTCTTGGTCAACAACTTAAGGTCCTCCTTGACCTTGTTCAACTCTTCTTCCTTCGGATCGACGATCACTGGCAAGTTAGCCCCTGGTTGGGTAAGATTTAGTATAGGGAGGTGAGCTGGTGGTGGCCCATTAGTAGGAGGAACACGTGGAGCATGCTGATAATCTTCTAGAACACAAATTGTCTCAGATGTGGGTGGACCCATAGCGCGAGGGAAGAGGATCTAGGGATCTTAGGAAATAAGGACCCATTTTTATTTCATCCCACGAAGCTCGGTTTGAAGGTTGTTAATCTTGGCGGTAAGTTAGACTACAACGTCATCAAATCAGGCTGCACATTCGGTACTTGGTCTGCGTTCTCCATGAAAAGTGGGTGATGATGGATTCTGAACTCGAAGGAAGTTGCGAGAGAACTGACGGAGTTGCGGGGCTGTTTGGCGGAAGATCAAAGTCAATAGGAAGCTAAGCCAAGGGTCGGGTATGCGATCGACCTGAGAAAAAAAAAGGTTCAAATTTATTTTTGAGAGAAAAAAGGAAAAATCTTCTTTTTTGGAAAAGAGGAAAATGTTTTTGACAAATTTTTGAAAGGGGAAGGATAAAATATTTTTGGTATTTTTTTTATAACAGGGGGAAAATGTTTTTGGTATTTTTTGGTAAGGAATGAGGAAAAAACGAGAGAAGAGTCTTAGCATTATTATTATTATTATTATTATTATTATTATTATTATTATTATTATTATTATTATTATTATTATTATTATTATTATTATTATTATTATTATTATTATTATTATTGTTGATGCAAAAAACTGGACCGAATCCCATTTTTATGATCACAGATAAATAGATAAAAGTAATCCAATCAAACACATGAGAGACAAAGATTTTTAAAGTGGTTCGGCTATAAGGAAAAGCCTACGTCCACTGTTATTTTATTCCCAGGGGTTTACAATAGCACAATGTGGTGTAGAGAGAGAAAAAGGTATGGATCTTGTGTATGGTGTCTCTCGGTTCTTGGATCTCTTGGATCTCTTGGATATCTCCTTCTTTTGGCTAAGGGAATACATGTATTTATAGTGGTGGGGGATAAAGAGATTCATTGTATGTAGACATTTATACATTATGTCTACATTCAACGAATCTAATTGTTGAATTGCTTGGTATGCTATGTGTTGTCATCTACAATATAAATGTACATTAATGATCATTAAATGCGTAGTTATCCTTTGATCTTCCTGGTTGGTATGCCGACCAACTCTCCTCGGGTGCCAACTAATACTCCTCGGGTGCCGACCAACTCTCCTCGGGTGTCGACTAACTCTCCTCGGGTACCGACCAACTCTCCTTGGGTGCCGACTAACACTCCTCGGGTGTTGAATATTGCCACGTAGGATGACACGTGTCCTTTTCTAATTGGTCCTCGTAGATGGAGAATTTTTGTGTTAACAGAAGCCCCCAATGCTCCATGCTTGATGGTTTACTTGAAAGGATGGAGTATTTATTCTGCAGTGTTGCTCGGTGCTCGTGAAAATCTTGATCTACTTTCTTGATTTGTTCAACATAAAGTGCATTATCTCCTGGACGACATATGATGCAGGCTGATCGATGGTTGCTAATCTTTCTTTTGAGGTACTCTGTGTGCTATGTATCACCCCTGGGAATTTGGATGCAGCCATGCCATAGTATGCAACTTGTAGCTTGTCATAATCTTCAAGTATGTTGATTGGTTTGCCAGCCGACCAAATGCTTCCTGTGTCGAGCAACTGAATGCTAACTTCACGTGCTTGATTCTTCTGATTTATGATCCTCTGAATACTTTGTTGAGTAACATACTAGCTTTTGAACCCAACTCTTCAATCTGATTAGTACCAAGCTAGTGGTGGACTTCGAAACATTTTCACACAACTTCTTCTTCATTATTGGTCGAGACAGTAGTAGCAAAGATCTCAGTGCTGTAGATGCTGATTTTGACTTCTACCTCTGCTCGGGGACGAGCAAGAGGTTCTCGGGGATGAGCAAGAGCAGCTCGGACAGACCCTCAGTGATGAACATCAAAATGATGAAAGATCTTAACTTCATAAACTCCCCTTATGCTTTGGATGATCCTCCTGCTGGCGAGGATCCTGTTTCAAAAGCAGAGGGAAAGAAACCAATAGAGTAGGAATCTCAATGTAATAGTTAGTATACATTTTCATTCTCAATGTATTTTGTTTTTGATTTTAATGAAAGACTTTCATTTTTGTTCGCAATCTTAGTTGCTATTGTCTTGTAAATATCAAACACTTTACATTTATGCATATGTATCTGTTAAAAAGATAACAATATTGTGATGTTCATCGACCAACTTAATAAAAAAGTTACAAGTATTAGTAACGTTGCTCGATCACTTAATAATAAAGTAATGAGTATAAAAATGTTTAAATTTTTTCCAACCAACCAAGGTTGTTAAATTGTGCTCATCGACCAATTATGGTTAGTGAGAGTTTATCCTCGACTAACCATACTTGGTAAATTTTTATCTTTTTCATAAAATGTGTCCGACCAACCAAGGTCGATAAATTCTCCTCGTCGACCAACTACAATTAGTGGGTTTTTATCCCCGACCAACCATACTTGGTTCAGTTTGGAATATTTTGTTCTTCGAGGAACTTTTGTAATAATCTTACCTCCCGACCAACATAAGTTGTAATGTGAGAGTATATTTTTATCTTACCAACCGTAATTGATCATGCTGGTGTACACCTCTTAACCAAAGGAGTAGTAGTGGTTCTTTCGAACTATATGTCCACTAGATATCTTACCAACCGTAGTTGGTCACACTAGTGTACGCCTCCTAACCAAAGGAGTATTTTTTTGGTTCTTTCGAACTGTCCACTAGATATCTTACCAACCGTAGTTGGTCACACTAGTGTCACCTCCTAACCAAAGGAGTATTTTTTGGTTCTTTCGAACTGTCCACTAGATATCTTACCAACCGTAGTTGGTCACACTAGTGTCACCTCCTAACCAAAGGAGTATATTTTTTGGTTCTTTCGAACTGTCCACTAGATATCTTACCAACCGTAGTTGGTCACACTAGTGTCACCTCCTAACCAAAAGAGTATATTTTTTGGTTCTTTCGAACTATCTGGTCCATTAGCTCTGAGGATATCCTGGCGCTGAATGAACCTTCAAAATGTTTGACTGATGATAATAGGCAGCAAACTCCTCGTTATCAAATTGTGTTCCATGGTCTGTGATGAAGGCATGAGGGAGACCATATCGGCAGATGATGTTCTTCCAAACAAACTGGTACACCTTCCTTCTCGTATGTCATGTCAATAAGTGGCTCAGCTTCAATCCACTTAGTAAAATAATTTACTGCGATGACGAGGTATTTGAATCTTCCTCGAGTCGTCGGCAATGGTCTAACCAAATCAATCCCCCATATGGCAAATGGCCAAGGGGAAGTTATGGGTGTCAACAATGCTTATGGAGTTCTTCGGATGGAGGAAAAGCGTTGGCACTTGTCACATTTCTTGGCATAGGCTTATATAGTTAGCTTTCATCGTCGACCAGTAGTATCCCTGCGTCATCACCTTTTGCAAAAGTGTCCGACCTGCTACATGGGCTCCATAGGACCCTTCATGTATCTCTTTAATCAATTCTTTCACCTCGGAGGGATGTACACATCTTTGCAAACCTGCCATAATTCCTCGTCTATACAAAATACCATTAATTAGTACATACCGAGCAGCTTTAAACTTCCATTTCTTGGCAGCGAGCTTATCCTCCGGTAATTGTTCCTCCTCAATATATGCTCCAATGGGATCCATCCAAGATGGTCCTAAATCAAGGGTAATAATATTAATCGTCAGGTCTTTATCTATGCTCCGACTTTCTATAATTCAATTGGTATCGTTCTTCGCAGCTCGGTACGAGTAGCTGATGCTAATCGGGCCAAGGCGTATGCTCTCACATTCTCCATTCTTAATATTCTTACCAGTTGAACAGCAATAAACTCTGATACTAACTCCATCACCTTTGCTTGATACTTGATCATCAATTCTCCTTTGGCTGCATATATTCCCAACATTTGGTTTACGATCAATTGAGAATCACTGAAGACAATAACCTGCTGTGCCTCCATAGTATTTGACAAATTAAGACCTGCAATCATGGCCTCATACTCAACCTCATTATTAGAAGCTTTGAATTAGAAACGTAGGGCGTATTCCATGTCGACCTCGTCTGGGCTGTTCAAAACGATCCCTGCCCCACAGCCTGTAGTGCAAGATGAGCCATCTTCATATAGCCTCCATATAGGCAACTTGTCTTCTAATTTTTGGTCTGACAGAGTTCCTCGGTGGAATACTTGTCTCTTTCTTTCATCATGTCCTGATACTTCTGAATACACCTCTTGAATTTCAATATACCTCCTGAACTTCAATATTCCTCCTGAACTTCAATATACCTCCTGAACTTCAATATCAAAAGTAATTCCTGAGCAAGAAAAACAACTCCTGAATGATGATTAGTCGGGGCCCCGACCGTGTGAGTTTGTGGAGTTGAATTTGATGCTCGACTGCATGATGTTATAAGAATGTGCCACCAAATGAACAAATATATCTGTAATAGAAGCCCCCAACTGTGGAATGTGAACTTTGAATGAGATTTATCGACCAATACCAACCGGAGTTGGATTTTATCTACCAACCGGAGTTGGATTTTGTCTACCAATCGGAGTTGGATTTTATCTACCAATCGGAGTTGGTGGTAATTGATAATAAATGATGAAGACTTCCTCGGAGCTGACCAACGGATTGTTGGGAATAAGATAATATAAATGCTGGAGACCTCCTCGGCGCTGACCAACAGATTTGTTGGGAATAAGATAATATAAATGCTAGAGACCTCCTCGGCACTGACCAACAGATTTGTTGGGAATAAGATAATATAAATGCAGGATACCTCCTCGGCGATGACCAACAGATTGTTGGGAATAAGATATAATAAATGCTGGAGACATCCTTGGAGCTGAATAAGATATAATAAATGCTGGAGACATCCTTGGAGCTGAATAAGATATAATAAATGCTGGAGACCTCCTCAACATATTGTTGGGAATAAGATAATATAAATGTTGGAGATATCCTTGGAGCTGAATATATGATTATAAATATTTGTCGAGCTCCATGCTGAAATGAGAATAGAATATGCATCCAAATAGATATAAAGAATAATTAAAAATAATAAAGTGCCTCGCCGATCAATCGAGGTAGAATTATATAATGCCGAACAAGAATAAGATCTTTCAGAACATAAGAATATGGCCGAGAACGTTGTCAGGCCTGAATATAAATAAGAATTATCCGAACGAATGTTGTAATTCTCCTTAAAGCTGAATAAGTATCTTGTCGAGGCATAATTGCAGAATGCCGAATAAGAATAATATTTTCCAAAACATAAGAATATGGCCGAGAACTTTGCTGGGCCTGCATATAAATAAGAATTACCCCGACCAACTATCCGTTGGGGGTGAAATATAATAAATGTTATAGTTCTCCTCAGAGTTGAATATGATAATAAGTATCTCGCCGTGCTCCATGTTGAGATGAATATAGAATATGAATCCCAATGGATATATAGAATCATTTGTGCTGGAGCAGATATCATAGCAATAATAAAATCAATAGTTCCTCGCTGAGGTGAAATTTCATACTGCCAAGCTATGATAATATTTTTCGGAAGAGTAAGATTGTTTCCGAGCATTCGTCGGAGTTGAATCTTGTACCTGTAAAATTTAATATCTTGCTCTACCATTTGTGTAGGCTGAATTGATTAGTCATGAGAATAATTTACTCATCCAATCAATATATGATATGTATATGCTTGAGAAATAAAAATATTAATTTCAAAATATAAAATAATATGTTTTATGCCAAATGTGTGTGAGATGGACAAATTATTATCAAATATGCATCATAAATAAAACGTAAAGTTTTTTGTAAATTTATTTAATCTCCAACAACTAATCAGGTATAAGTTGCTGTTTGAAAATTATTTATCACTTGGTTTTAAAAATATTTTTGGGGTGATCATAAGTTAAAAAAGACTTAAGCCCCCTGCTTGTCCCCAAGGCGAACTCGTGTTTAAAGAAATATCAGGGGTGCTTAGCATTTTTTAATACCCCAAGATTCTACTGCTGCCGACAAACAACATGGATGTTGCCGACAAACATTTAAGGATATCTCAAATTATAGAATATATGGTTGGATGACCAGAATATATCGAATCTTTAGATAAAAAAATAACATTCAATGTAAAATTTAAGCCTTAGGAATGTTAATTAAATGAATAAATATATAACCCACTAGATCGTGTGATTTCGACAAAGAAAACTTGTGATGTGATGAACGAGGGGCCAACATATCAAATTTGTACCCAGAGTCTTGATATGGTCATGATTATTTTACTGATCCTCTTTTACAAGAGGTGGGTAATGATTTTTCAGGTGAGAGAAAATTATTTTTTATATTGATCCCTTCCTATTCCCTATTTGGAGAGATAAAAATATCGTGAATGATTAAAGTTATTACCAAATTTATATAAAAAATCAATCAATTTGACTTTATTGACATAAATGGAAGCTGAACCAAATTAAGTATATAGTTCATAAAAATGAATGCAAAGAGACTCAAACTTGAAGAGAGAGAAAATAGATCTGGGTCATGATTTCCATGAGAAGACTTTTTATTGTCTTTAACCTTTTCCCATTCTTTTAAAATATGATGGGAATTTGAATAGACATCAAAGATCTTACCAAATTTATTTCAAAATCAACAATGAAAATGATCAAATCTTATCATCGTCGTATATATTGGTATATGTAATCATTTCAAATATTTATTTGATGATATAATATTGAAACTTGAGAATCAAGCAAACAATTATGATTTATGAAATCTACTATTTTTCAGATTTCTAAATAAGAATTAATCTAACAGTTATGATTCAAAAATCATCATGATATGCAACATTTTGCAGATAAAATTGGACAATTAATTTATGTATATAAACATAAAAATCATGATTGAATCAAAAGATGTATGTATAATTGATTATACGTAGAGAAAATAAAAACTTAGCTTTTGATGGAGAACAACGCTTGTAACACGTTCCCACAGACGGCGCCAATCTGTTGATGCAAAAAACTGGACCGAATTCCATTTTTATGATCACAGATAAATAGATAAAAGTAATCCAATCAAACACATGAGAGACAAAGATTTTTAAAGTGGTTCAGCTATAAGGAAAAGCCTACGTCCACTGTTATTTTATTCCCAGGGGTTTACAATAGCACAATGTGGTGTAGAGAGAGAAAAAGGTATGGATCTTGTGTATGGTGTCTCTCGGTTCTTGGATCTCTTGGATCTCTTGGATATCTCCTTCTTTTGGCTAAGGTAATACATGTATTTATAGTGGTGGGGGATAAAGATATTCATTGTATGTAGACATTTATACATTATGTCTACATTCAACGAATCTAATTGTTGAATTGCCTGGTATGCTATGTGTTGTCATCTACAATATAAATGTACATTAATGATCATTAAATGCGTAGTTATCCTTTGATCTTCCTGGTTGGTATGCCGACCAACTCTCCTCGGGTGCCAACTAATACTCCTCGGGTGCCGACCAACTCTCCTCGGGTGTCGACTAACTCTCCTCGGGTACCGACCAACTCTCCTCGGGTGCCGACTAACACTCCTCGGGTGTTGAATATTGCCACGTAGGATGACACGTGTCCTTTTCTAATTGGTCCTCGTAGATGGAGAATTTTTGCGTTAACAATTATTATTATTATTATTATTATTATTATTATTATTATTATTATTATTATTATATTATTATTATTATTATTATTATTATTATTATTATTATTATTATTATTATTATTATGTTTTCACTTGTGTTAGGTTTACCTAAATGCAAAAAGAAATGTCGAATGGGACCCGAGCTTATGAGAAATCGAATTTGAAAAATATACAACATACGATTTGACTTGTTGTTAGGCTCATGGACTGGGTCCCGTTTTGAAAAAAGACAAAATCGCATGAAAATTTAGGCTACATGACGACCCGTCATTTTGGCATAGTTTCAAGTAGTAATCGACAAACTAAATATGAGTGCCCTAGGTTTGATGCCTATATGAGGGTATGTCGTTGTTAGGTTAGTGGAAAGGTTCCCCCTTTTGGCATGACTTCCACGATATATGTTTTGCTTTTGAGGGCAATTGGTACGTGTGGACAAGCCATTTGATATACCTGAGTGTACGTGAATCGCCTCACTATATACCTCGTGGGTATAGTACGTGTGAGAGAGAATTCGATATACTCGACGTACGTGAACGAGTTCCCTACTATATACCTCCCATCATGACTTCGATCAAGCGATACGATGCGGGGGGAACTGTTTGATATACATCGAAGGTACTTGGCCAATGGAAGGTGAGAGTAATATTACTTAGGCTAACTGGGAACTGCTGGATCAACGCCCATCACAAAGTGACTACCCAGTTACGAGACAAACTTTGGTCAATAGCCATGCTCTTTGGTGAGGTAGTGTGTAAAATGCATGATTCTTCATTAGTATATTATGGAGAGAGTATTTTATTTGACATAATGAGCACTATACTAATAAGGAAGAATGTACAAGTATCATGAAAATTAAATCTAGCATGGAGATTATACTAAGCATGGATATGTGAGAGTGAGTGATGTGTGAATATCTATAAGTGAGTGTGTGGTAAGTGTGGGTGAGCATATATATATACAAGTGTGATAAGTAGAGGTGTGTGTTAGTGACACCTAAGCATGGATATTCTAAGTGGTGTGTGCAACATGTAGATATAAGTAACCCAATATAGAAGGTAAGCGTATATGGATATTATTTATAAGTGTGTGTAAGTGAAAACTGAGTGAGAGGTGATATAAACGTGAGGTAGATATAGACAAGAAGTAATAGAGGAGAAAAATGGAACATACAGGTAGGTGCATATGCACACAAGAAGAAAATAATAACACCCATGCAAACAGAGTCTAGCACTCTTAAGTCAATCCCCAACGGAATCATCACTGTGGCCATCCCTCCAATTTTCCTCCGTCTCGACATTCGGCGCTCGCGCCCTTTTCTCAAAACAAGCCAAAGGGCGCTCAATGGAGTCTAGAACTTCTCTCCCTCTCCGTCTCGTGCCCTTTTCTCAAAGCGCTTCGGTCATCGTTGATGTAGGGTGATGTAAAGAAATGGAGTCGCCAGCCTATTTTGCACAAAACAAGAAAAAGAACATGTCGTCGCCTCAAGAGAGTGGCATCAAAGACAAACTTATGCTTACGAAACCAATAGTTTAGAGGTCCGGGGACTAAGTTATGGAATGGGAAGGTGTTAAGCACCCATCACTCCCTTTCGGTCTCTCATGGGCTCATGTTACTATTCCCTTAATTTATCCCTGAAATGTGTGTGCGTGTATATATAAATGGAGATCGGAATCGCTCGACTCATATCATGGAAAATATAGAGTGGTTATCCAAAGAAAAGTTCCTAAAATAATAATTAGAAAATAAGATGTATGTGCTTATCATGATTTTGATCGTTATAATGGAACGATAATATTTGTTGGATAAAACACAAATATGAATCACAAGTATGGTATATATGAGTAATGTATGGATAAAATAAGGGAAAGATGAAAATGTGAAAATAAGAAAATTGGAAATTGGACTCGAGTCTCGGGTTTTAGACAGAAATGCCTACGTAGCCTATAAAGGCATCAAAGTCCACGTAATTCTCATGTGGCACAAGGGTGGGGTTTATCCCATAGATTTAAATGTGAGTTTATTATATGTGTGCTTGTAGAAAAGAGATTTTTAGTTTTGAGAAAATGTGGTGAATAATACCATTAAAATTTATAGGTGTAACCCTCTTTTTCTTTGTTTTGGGTTTTTTTATAAAAAAATAAAGTATGTGCAATATAACTAATAAAGGATGAAAAGTTAATGTGTATGATCTAAAATAAAAAGCTAAATTGAGCATTTGTATAACTAATGCTAAAATAAAGAAATTTAGAGAGAGAAAATGGTATTTGGACCTTCTTTGGAGACTTGAGGCTTGATCTTGATCCTTGATGAACTTCCTTACAAGTTGAGATGAATGTTGGTTGAGATCGAAGGAGATTTTTGCTAAATTGGATATGAAAATGATGGGAATGAAATATGGAAAGGAATTTCACACAAGAAGACTTCGCTGATTGCAGAAGAATGTTGCTGAGATCACTGATATTGATGGATCTGAGATTTTCCTTGGAAGTGAGCTCATGAACTCCTTATATAGGGTAGGGATATTGACGATCGTCATATCCCTAGCTCTTTCAATCGACAGGTGACCCTAGACGCACTGTCGATTGGAATGAAAATGGACCTGCCAATCGACAGTCTCATGCTGATTTTTAAAAAAAAATGGTCATAGAATGCAATCCATATATCCAAATCGTGCACATGGCATACCATTCGAAATGTAATTGAGAGACCTTAAATAGTCATTTGTCTTTCCCCGATTTGGGAGTTGACTTTGGGTCAAACGAGGCTTGAAAGCACCCATTGGTCCTTTAGACAGGAGATCGTTAGACGATAATGAATTGTTCGTCCAAATCGTAAGTTATAATTGCGCACGAGTGAACTGTTGGAAAGGTTGTACGAGGCACATTGATGTTCTAAAGATCTTTGCATGGTTCAGAGAGTTGACTTTGGTCAATCGGGGCTTGAAAGCGCCCGGTGACCTGTCGACGGGTCATTCATTTATACCGTAAGGCTGATTCGTGCACGGGACGTACATTGAATGAAGAGTTAACCTTGGTCAAATGAAGCTCGAGAGCGTCAGGTGGCCTCCGAATTAGTTTTGGGGGGAAACAGATCGTTTGTTCAAACGGTTATGCCATTTCGCACATGGGGTGGACCATTGGAAAAGGGGTTTCAATGCCCTTCTAGGATTAATTGAGATTTCTCTCTGACGATGGAGTGGATTGGGGTCAAATTGGGACCGGGGAGCGTCCAGTGGCCTTCAGATCAATTTTTGGTAGTAAAATGGTATGTTCGTCTCAACCGTTATGCCAATTCATGCATGGGTTAGACTATTGGAAAGTGGATTCAGAGCCCTTCGAAGATTCATTAAGCCTTCTCTTTGACGATAAAGTTTACCGGAGTCAAACGGGGTCTGGGAGCGCCCGATGGCCTCTAGATCGGTACTCGAAGTATGACTTAGGGGTTTTAGTTAATGAAGGAGGTAAAAAAATCATCGAAACCATTTCTCCTACCCTTACCGGAGCAGATATGCTACAATATAAAATCCATATAAAAACTATAACATGAGTTAAGTGAACAATAAAAACTACACGCATAATTTTGGAGGGAGAGAGATTTTAAAAAAACAAAAATTACAATATAAAAATAGTAAAATCCATGCCCAAAAAGAGAGATAGAAATGTAATAAGCTCACCAGATCTGAACCCTCACTACCTAAACGGGCACCCAAAACCAAGAACCTTAACATAAATCATATACTCAAATAAAGGATTCAAGTCTAAACAGTGAGAGAGAGGCTCTGGGGCTGGGGGAGCTATTGCTGAGAGAGAGGAGCTCTGGGTTTGAGGAGTGGGTGTAGAAAGTTTACACGGATTGTGAGTCCCAAAGTTGTACTCTAGACACTTTACTGATTGTGTGTCCCAAAGTTTACACAGATCGATCCTTGTTAGATTCTACACTGATCGATCCTTGTTAGATTCTATGCCATTGGATTCAAACCCCTCCAATTTAATCTCAACCATCAGTTGACAAAAACCAAATAGATAAATACAAAACCTATTTATATAGGTTTTGTATACAAAGCCTTGTGATGTGGCAAAAATCCCTCCTCCTTTATTTTATATATATATATATATATATATATATATATATATATATATTGGATATTTTACGTTATGGTCCTTGTAGTTTGGAAGTGATGGAACCTTATGTGTGTGCGTGTGATAATTGAGACGTTGAGATTACTAGCAATTATGCACTTGCGAGAATCTCTATCTATATCTTTTTAGTTGGTAGGTAGTAGAGATTAGAAGATTAATTAATGAGAAGGTGGAATATGTGATATTCAATGTGTTTTTATGTGTTTCTTTTAAGCATATGGCTAATTGGCTATATTTGAGGGATTTTATATTTGAGTTCTCAATTGGCTTCATGTTCATACGTGTGATTTGTATTTAATTAAAAAAATTAATTTTATATAGATAAAGAAATAAGTAAGACAAATAATTGGCTTGCCCTACATTGGTGGGGTATCAAGATATTGGTTTAAATTTGTTTATAAGTGATACATGAATTTTAGTGGATAAAAAATTTAGTTATTTGCGAAAATATTTAAAGCAATGGTCTATCTTTTCAAAATAAAACAATTGAATTTTAATCGACATGCGTACCTCCTTTATTATTTATTTCATCTAAAAAAAATTCTAACTTTATAAACGCACCAAAGTAATCATATAACTAACTTTAAAAATGGAGCTCCAAGCTTATTTGAACAATCATCATGTAGCCGTGTGACAACCCATTAAAGATATTTCAACATTCTCTTTCATTTTCATCACTCGCCACTATCTAATTCTCTCCCCCCATTTATTGTTTATAAGGATCTTCAAATAAGAGCAGATAGTGCCAATGAATAAGTATCTCATTACCATATCTCTATCATCACGCCTCTTCATCTCCTTATATCTCTATTATTGATACATTTTCTTTCACAATTACACTCATGTAAACCCTTAAATTGGTATCCCTCTCTTTTATCTTTATCCTCTTCTTTAAATCACAATAATCTCTTACTTTTCCTCCTATTAAGTTGTTCCTTTTTAACGGTCCTTTTCTTTCCCAACCGACACTAATATTTTTGATTTATGTGAAGATTGTGACGAGTTTATACGAACGGTAACACTTATATTTGTCATTAGACTTTTCCACCGTGTTGTCCCAAGCTCGATAAGATATCTCTTTTTTTTGGTGTTTTATAGTGTGATATTGTTTATAAATGGGGAAAGTTTCATTATATGGAAATAATATTTTGATATTTATTCTTTGAGAGATATTTTGAATTTGATACACAAGGTAAGAAAAGTGTTTTTTCTTCTCCACGTCTCATTGTAGGGGATAAAAATATATCTACAATAATAATGTGACATGTGGCAAGGGTCTCGTAAACTGTTCTTAAATGAGGTCGGTATGTTGCTTGTCTAGACTTCGACACATGACCTGCTAAGCCAGTCTTGTCTGACTACCATCCTTATGACACTACATGACTAGTTTGACAATATCAATACTACAAGAGTCTAAGTGAAGATAAAAGACCGATTATGTCACAAAAATAGTGTTTTATTATGATGTAAACTATAATAATAGAGTCCTTAACCAAGGGATACCCCTCATTTTATAAGGGATTTTAGAGGCTAGGGAATACTCTCATGTAAATTCTTTCCATATGATAACGAGAACACCTTCACCGCCGTCGTGGATGTAGGCCAATATTAGTCTAACCACATAAATCTTGTCTTTCTCGTATCTATCTTTATGTTGTTCAACACTATTGTGGGGGTCCCCACCTTCCGGGCAATTCTATTACTCCTACAATAATGATTCTGAGCTTCTTTATGAGTTAGTGAACTTAAGAAATTTAATCTCACTATTTGTACACCAACTGTTTAATAAATGTGTGGTCAGAACTCCATATCATATATTGAATTTTTACCTATTGAATTTATGTTACTCACCCATTTTTACTGTAGAAGGGTTGCTCATGGAAAATTCTAGTTGCCTCACTCTCAAGGAAAAAAACTTTATTTCTATGTTTAAAGCTTGTTGCATAAAATTTCAATATTTTATTTGGTGTTTGTTCTTTATTTAATTCGCAGGGGCTGACGTAAAGAAACACAAGCATGTAGTGTATATATGCATCATTAGTAGTAGTTGTTATTATAAAAAGGACATACACATACACATTCATCTTCATATAAATATATGCTTTCCTTGATTATTGTTAATTTTGATCATATCTCACACATGTTATTTACACACTTGAGAGATGATTTGTGATCACATTGAAATTCTTACACCTTCAAACACTTTTTGAACACATAATTCACCATATCATAATCCCTACTCCGTAATTAAAAATGTTTGTTGAACATTCACATTAATACTATTTGACATGGTAAAAGTCTACATTTTAGGACATATCACAATTAATAAGGTTTTTGATAAGCTTGTCACATTGCCACCACACACATAGAAGTCATAGTGACATGAAGATAAGAATTCACATAGCTTATGCAAAATAAATTTCCAATAGTTGAGTAAAACAAACTTGGATTTCATAAATCCTTATTCTATAAGTTTGCCTCAAAATTTACTCATTGGTAAAGACACAAAACACAGTGACATATTGGAACTAGACAACACTTGTGAATAATATGCTTTACATGTCTAATCCTATATGCTCCCTTGACTTGTCCTTGATGTTTTCACACATGCTTAGATGTTAAATACCATGATATATGGAACATTCCAATAATAAGAGTTTTCACACTTAATTTAAGGAATAATGATCTTGATATGTCACATAAATACCTCCTGTGGGTACCTCAATTTGTCATCACGGGCCCAGACGAGTAGCCCAATAGAAACGGCCCAAAGTTCGGGATCCTCGCATCTCAAATGAATTCGATTATGACTTAGTCGACTCCTAAAATCTCGTAAGGAGATATTCTAGGAGTAGAAGATGGATATGGGGGAGTCCAACACCCCCACTCTCCGAGAACAAACATGTATATAACAAACCCTAAGCCTGGGGCAAAAGGCACGCATTGTATTCTCTGTAAAACACTCCCCGGAGTATATAGAAATAATACTGAGAGCACCACCGTGGATGTAGGCATTCTTGCTGAACCACGTACATACTGTGTTGTGTGACTGGCATTTTTTATATTCTTTATTTACTTTGGTGATTGCCTTTTCTTGTGAACTTATGCTGAATATAATTGTCACCACAATTAGCGTCGTCTGTGTGAACGTTTGTCTTCCTTAAGAAAGCTCTCACCAATAAAGAAGATAAAATGTCTGATCACAGTAGCAATACCCCTCAAGCAGGGGATATTCAAGAACAGCCTGCCCCTCGCAGGATCAGATCTGAAGTTTGGCGTTCGGATCAGAGGGCTCGCCCAGAGCAGCAGGCCTCAGAGGAAAGTCAGGGACCAGCGAAGTCCACCCAAATCTCCAGGTTGATCGATGCCTATGAGGCAAGGCTCCAAAATCAGGGAGAGGCCGCTCGCAAGCAAGAAGTTGAGAATGCTAGCCTCAAAAGGAGATTAGAGAGGATGGATAAAGAACTCCATCCCAGCACTAGGCGGCGTACATACCGCACTCCTAGCCCTCAGGCGAGAAAGTCTCGCAGCTGAGGAAGGAGCCCCAGATGCGAATCCTAAAAAAGTGAGAAGCTCGAGTCAGATGATGACTTGCTCGAGCAACAACGACCAGCTCGCCGTTACTGGAGCCCAGCTCGAGGTGATGAGGATATACAAAATTTGGTCCGAAGAGAAATGGACCAATACCCAGCACATCGGGGTGCCAGATCAACCAGAGAGCTTGCTCGACGAGATCTGAGGACCCAGATGAAATCCCCTTTCTCGAGGGAGATAGAGGAACAAGAAGCCCCCCAAAAGTTTGCAATTTCGAGATTTAAGATCTATGATAGAAAGACTAACCCTATCGATCATGTTAGGCAGTACAGGCAATCCATGACTCTCTGGAGCCACAGGGATGCACTAACATGTTGGATTTTTCCCTCGAGTCTGCATGATATGGCCCAGAAGTGGTTCGAGAGACTCCCTCACAGGTTCATCAGGAGATTTGAGTCCTTGGTCGAGCTCTTTACGGCTCTCTTTATTACCAGTAGCTCCCATCCAAAAAGGATGGATGCTTTACTAACAATAAAGAAGACGCCTAAAGAGAGCCTCCGGGACTACGCGAAGAGGTACTAGGAGTTATTCAACGAGGTCGAGGACTGATCGGAGCTGGTAGCAGTGGCCTCTTTTAAGATTAGCCTACCCAGCTCTTGCCTTCTGCACCAATCCCTGACGAAGAAGGAGGCTAAGACCATTGATGACCTGATAACTCGCATCAAAAAGTATGCTAAAGTGGAAGATATCACTCGCCTCAGTGCAAGGGATAATGTTCGGACTAAGCTCGCTACCAAGGGCAACAACAAGGTAAAAAACCAGAAGAAAGGGGAAAAGAATGGGGGAAAGAATGGCTCCGAGAATGGAGGCAAGAACGATGCTTCGAAAGACTTTTAGGCAGTGAACACTGTCTTCAAAGAACCAATCTACAAGATCCTGACGAAGATCAAAGACGAGCCATTTGTTAAGTGGCCCAGAAAGATGGGAGGAGATCCCTCAAAGAGAAACAACGCGCTGAGATGCACTTTTTACAAGGAGGGAGGACATAAGATTGAGTATTGCAAGGCTCTAAAGTCTCACATCGAAGAACTGTCCCAGACTGGGCACCTGAACGAGTTTGTGGAAAAGAAGGCAGAGAAAGTCACTGCTAATGGAGAAATAAAACCCGACAATGTACTCAAAGACAATGCTGGCTATGAATTTACAGCTATTCATGGGGCATCTGATATGAAGCAGATTCAGGGAAAGTCAGCCTGGATGGAAGTAAAAAAGCTTACTGTAGTAATGCAAGCTTTTCAGATCGATCCAGCAAAGACATAATCAGGAAAGCGTCGGCAAGCAGATGACGTCGCCTATAGCAAACATATCATGTTCACAGATGAAGATTTGGTGGGGGTAAGAACCCCACATCATGACGCCTTGATTATTACGCTCAGGATAGCCAACTATGACATCGACAAGTTACTCGTCGACTAGGGAAGCTCATCCGAGGTAATGTGTCTCGACCTATTCAGGAAATTGAAGTTAAGCGTTGCCAACTTGAAGGAAGCCACTGTACATCTAGTTGGCTTCGGTGGAAAAGTGACTATTCTATTGGGAAAGATCGTGCTGCCGATAAGGGTAGGAAGTGTCTACAAGATAATTGAGTTTCTGGTGGTCGACATTGACTCACCATATCAAGCTATCCTCGGCAGGGGGTGGCTGCATGCAATGAAGGTAGTCCCTTAGAACTACCATCAGAAACTCAAGTACGTGACTGAGCGAGGAGTAATAGAGATTCACGAAGATCAAGCGATGGCAAGAAGGTGCTTCATAACAGCCATTCACCCGAAACTAGAGAAGAAGGTGGAGAAGGCAAAAGAGAAGGTCGAGGAGCAAGAAGGTTTGATACCTTCAAAATAGAAATTAAGATATGGAAGGCCCGGAGTGGAGGAGACCAGGCTCCTCCCCTCTGAGCGGGTCGTTAAAAACCTGGAGGAGATAACAGTCGGTGGAAGCAAGAAAGACAGGAGTTTCTTGATCGAGACTTCTCTTACAGATCAAGAGAAGAAATAATTGACGGTACTACTGAGAAGTAACCTAGACATTTTGGCATGGGAACCATGCGAGCTATCTGGCATTGATCCCAATGTGGTTTGCCATCGGTTACACGTCGACCCCACTTTCAGGCTTATTGACGCGACTCAAAAAGTGTCTCTAATGTGCGTTCACTCTAGGCTCAGGTGCAAGCCTGTCACGTTAGTAATAAACCCGGTAAGTCGAGATCGTATCCACAGGAAAAATGGACAACGAAGTTGCAACGAGGGGAAAAGACGGAGGAATCCTAACTTCGACTCTAAAAAAAGGAAAAATGATTTGGTTTTTGAGAATGATTATGCTAAATGCAATTGTGAAATTATGAAGAAATGCAACTATACTAAACTACCTAAAATGTGAATGAACGATGATTTGAAACTTTTTAACTAAGTGATGAGAAAAACAGGACGGGAATACAATCCCCCAACCCTAGTGAATTATAGTTATAATATTAATCGTAAATTTAACTGATTAAGATTGACCCGGAATTTTGTACTCCAAAGCATTATGTATACGAGGTTCAAGTCCGCGTCATACCTAATCTGAGGACGAGTAAATCGGTATTGCGATAGTAACACTCAAATTGCATTTTAAATCATCACGGTTACCCAGAGGCAAACGAGATATAAATACCTACAATTGTTATGTTCCTATGCAATACGATCGTATTCAATCACTAAATTTAGAGGATTAATGTTATACACATACAATTAACACATCAGGCTAGGTTCATGTATCTCGGCCTTAGAAAATCTAGCCTAGCATGATGAAAGTGATGAAAATAGTGTTTGATGTGCAGGAATTCATAATTAATCTAAGGAAACTTGTAAATTGATGTAGAATAGAATTGAAAATAAGAAATAACTCACTAATATCACCCAAGCAGTAATTGCAGCAATTAATAAAACTGGTAATCCAATAAAATCTTAATAAAGCTTCAATCTTTGAATTCAAACTGGAAATTTGTATCTAAAGTAGGGTTTCTGGAAAAAGTGAGGAAAATTCCTAATATTCTCCGTGAAAATAATAACAATAAAATGGGTTTTTATACCCTCCAAGAATTTAGGAATTTTAGCTGCACTAGGACTCTTTTAGGAGAAGATCAAATTTGCAAATCTCGATACCCGGACCGGTCCGGGCCTTAGGCGGACCGGTCTAC
Organism: Sambucus nigra; assembly: GCA_949130495.1. Classification (NCBI taxonomy): domain Eukaryota; kingdom Viridiplantae; phylum Streptophyta; class Magnoliopsida; order Dipsacales; family Adoxaceae; genus Sambucus; species Sambucus nigra. The sequence continues at coordinate 212,342,941 of OX422218.1, read as the reverse complement.
CTTCAAAGCGGATCGATTCTTTTTATTTTGAGGCAGACCCGTCCAGGGGCGGACCGGTTCTTTTATTTTTTTGCTTCTTCGATTTGCTATCGATCGGAGGTCTACTGGAGTTTGGCAAAGCGGACCGATCCGGGGTAGGGGCAGACCGGTCTGCCTGTTGACTTTTTGCTCAACTTTGACTGTTCATATCTTTTGTTCTGAGACTCCGATTGAGGTGCTGTTTCTTCCTATGTGCTCGTAAATGTAATCTCTTCAACTTCTCTTAGGTACCTCATCCGAATTCTGGGTGGAAATTACACTTTTGCCCTTTTGACTTTCCTTCTTTCCTCCTTGATTCTTCCGATTTGCTTCTTCCGTTTCTTGACATCAAATACCTGTAAAAACACTACGAAATACCTGAAACTCGGTGTACTCATTAGGATCAGTCAGTAGCAAGATTATGAGATAGAAGCAAATCAGTTGCGTTGTTCGAGGTGTTAAAAGTAACTAAATCAAGGGATAAATTAGGAAGAATTTATGCCTAATCAAGCCCCCTAACTTAGAACTTTGCGCGTCCCGAGCAATGTAAATGAATCCTAGCAAGGCTCAATTCTTGAAAACATTTTATTGGGATAGAATACCTTTTTTGCGGGCAAGCGATTGCATTTAACTTATGTAACAAGCCTTTAAACCTCTAGGTCACCCTAGTAGGACGAGTTGTGTCTCGTGAGGGTTTGCAGAGAATGTACCCACAAAATTCGACTCAAAGAAAATTCAAAATACGCAAAAATTGTACAATTCAAACCTTCCCAAAAAATAGTCATCATCAAGTCATATTTACAAGTCTCAAATCATAGTGCGTTTGTGCGAAACCAAAAATTTAACCGCGAATTTCCACCGATTGATCATTACGTTACTTACCCAAAAATTCGTTTTGATTTCAATTTCTCACGGAATGCTCTCTCAAACGAATCACTGGGAATGTGGCTATTCGCTCGGTATGCGTGATATAAAGAGTAAATATAATGGATGCAAAGTCACGCATACAAGTAGAAAGACGGAAATTTTAAAGTGATAGGATCTCATCAATGGATTACGTTTTTTAAAAACGGGAACATTGCCTCTTTTTCTGCGCATTTAATCTCCTTTATTATCTTTTGGTGTATTAGCTCTCCACGCGGTAACCAATTTCGCAATTTAGACTCGGTTAGGACTTTTTCGGGTTTTAAGGTATATTGGGTAAAATGAAAGAGCTAGGGAGAGTTGGAATTGGGAAATTAATATATGATGTCCATTTGTGCTTTTTCCGGGCTATTGCTCATTTTATCTTCTTTTTCTCTATTTTTTCTGTTTTTCACTTCTTTTCTTTTCTTGCTATTTTTGTTGATCATATCTATTTTTTTTTCTTGCCCCTTTATATGCACTTTTTGGACTTAAATGAATTTTTTCATTTTTCACAATTCCGGGCTATTTGGATTTTTCGAGTTATCAAACGAAAGGGACAATTTATTTGGCTCAATTTGGGTTACAAAAGGGTGATTTTTTGCATATTTTTCTGGCCAATATTTTTGGGTGACATCTCTCTCTCTCTTAACGACTTGGCGCTCTCACTTGATGTACTTGGAGTGTGCTCTGAAGTGTGTCCTAAGAAGGAAAACGGAGTGTTATTTGAGATTGAGTGTGACGGTGTGGGAGGTGGAATCCAGAACTGTGGGGCGTTAGGAGTGTGGGGACTATCGGGGTTGTACTCAACGATGGGATTTTTGTGAATGCTGGTTGGAGTATTATGGGGTATGGGAGTGAGTTCAGAATTTTGCATTAGTGGCTTATGAGAGATGATGGTGAATCTTTTTGTGCTTTTTGAATTTTTTTATGTTTTTTTTTTGGATTTTTTGGAAATTTTTGGTCAAAGTTTTAGATTGACTCGATCTAATCCTAAGTCTACCTAAATCCCCGACAACGACGCCAAAAACTTCACAAATTTTCCAAAATACCCAGAAATTTCCAAAAAAATCATAAAATTTTGAAAAACCCAAAAATATTTTTGTTCAAAATAAATAAAAATTGGAATTCAAAATTTTCAAAAGTATCATTAAAAGTCGAATTGAAGTCTCAAGTTGTAAAATTCAACATAAACAACTACAAAATTGACCAAAGATGGAAATTGAGCGAAAATTGGCGACTTAACGAATAAGTGTGGAGATTAACAAACCCAGTGAGATTCGAGCCTATTAATTTTGGCACGTTTTTCAAAGCAATATCACACACATCTTTCATAACCGATTAAAATGAAAGGATTGAGATCCTCGATGACTTTTTAGGCGCCGAAAAGAACTTTGAGTTAACAATTAACTCGGATTGATTTAAAAACTCGCAAAAAGTGATAGGCTCGAATCTCACGGGGTTTGTTAATCTCCACACTTATTCGTTAAGTCGTCAATTTTCGCTCAATTTCCATCTTTGGTCAATTTTGGCTTTGTGTATGTTGAATTTTACAACTTGAGACTTCAATTCGAATTTTAATGATATTTCTGAAAAATTTGAATTCCAATTTTTATTTATTTCGAACAAAAATATTTTTGGGTTTTTCAAAATTTTATGATTTTTTGGAAATTTCTGGGCATTTTGGAAAATTTATGAAGTTTTAGAAATACGCACTTGTGACCCCCCCTAACTTAGACTTTTGCATTGTCCTCAAGCAAAAATGACTAAAATCTAACTCAAAGCGAATGAAAAGTGCGGAAAAATAAAACAAACAAATATTTAAAATGCATAAAGACACTAAATGACCCTAACACATGACTCAATAATACACTAAAAATCACCCCATACGCGTCGGGGGTGCGACGACCTCTTACATCTCCACAAACTCACCCGACCCCACTCACGGGGTTCGATGCTCTCCTCGTCTCTCCCGTTCTAGGATTATAATCCAACAATCAGAACAAGTTGGGACCTCGCCCATAGATAAAAGGATTGGCCGGGAGACTCATCGTGACTAATTGTAAAGGGATCCTCGTGATGTTGGCTCAAAGTGTGGTCTGCGTGCGCTGACTCGGAGGGAACACCTAGGTTTCTGTCAATTTTTAAGATGCATGGGTCGGGCTCTAAGTCAGATGAACCACAACTTTTCTCCTCACTTGCCTTCGGGGCCTCTAGTGGTGTGGGTGGATTATCACAACGAGTGAATTCATCAATTTTTTCTTTCAATTCACTTTCGTCTAAGTGACTACAAGAGTCCAATAGGGATTGGACTTCAATATTAAGGCTTTCATCCACCTGCCCAAACTCTTTTTCAAATTCTTCCATGCTCATGTCCCCTAGCTCTCTCACTCTCGAGTAGTGCCTATGTCCTCTCTTACTTGCTCGATCTCTAACTCCACCATTTTTCTCTCTTCTAACCCCTCTCTCTCGCTTTCCATTGCGGAATAAGTTCCCTCGCTCTCATGACTAGACACTAAGCAAGATTCTAAGGCGTCTCCACATAAATTTTCCTCAATGTGCTCTTCTACGATCTCATCAATTAGGCTCACCGCGTGAAGATCATCTTCTTCCCCCGTATGTTGGGCTATGTGGAAGATGTTAGTCTCTAAGGTCATGTTCGCAAAGGTGAGTTGCATTCGCCCATTTCGAGTATTGATGATTGCGTTAGTCGTAGCTAATAATGGGCGCCCAAGGATGACGGGAACATGATTGCTCGAGGTGAAGGAGGGCTCCATTTCCCAAATGACAAAGTCTACCGGAAAATAGAAAGTGTCAACTTGGACGATCACGCCCTCGACTATGCCTCTTGGGATCTTCACTGTTAGATCCTCTAATTGGAGAGTGATCCTTGTGGGATTGAGATCGCCCAAATCAAGTTGCCTGTAAATGGAATAGGGGAGGATATTGACACTTGCTCCCAAATCAAGTAAGGCTTTTTCGATTTTATTTTCTCCAATGATGCAGGAAATGGTGGGTGCACCGGGATCTTTGAATTTAAGCGGGAGATCATTGAGTAGAATGGAGCTCCCATTCTGTGCTAGAAAGACATTTTTCTTTACCTTCATTTTTCTCTTTACCGTCAACAAGTCTTTGATGACTTTTGCATAGGCTGGAATTTGCTTAATGGCATCTAGGAAAGGTAAGTTCAGCTTTACTTGCTTTAGCCATCTAGCACGTCATCACGTGGGTTTCCTTTATGGGGAGGAATTAGCCTTTGAGGAAACGGTGCCGCGGTGGGTGGTTTCACTACTACCTCGGGCTCACTAGTGTCGTCTTTATCACTCTCATTTAAGGGGACATCTTCGACCTCTTTCATGCCGGGAGAAATCTCCTTGTCTTTAGGTACGTCTTGTGGAGGAGGTGACAAGTCAACTACTCTTCCACTACGTAGAGTGGTAATTGCGCTACATTGCTCAAGATGGTTATGGGGTGTCGAGCTAACACTAGTTTGACCTTGGAGAGGTCTTTGTCCCTAGGCAGGAAACTTGCCCTTCTCTTGGATACTCCACGATGATTGCAATTGTGAAATGTGCGCATTCATGTCATTCATCACGCGCTCATGCCTAGCATTAGTTGCAGTCTGGGTATTGATAAAGTGGTTGATAGTATCCTCGAGACTTCTCCGCGGTGGAGGGATGTATTCTCCTTGAGGTGGTGGTGCTTGCACATGTCCTTGCATGTGTGGAGCTTGTTGAAAATATGGTGGTGGAGGAGGGGCAACATCTGAATTAGGATTCATTGCAGAATGTTGTTGCCCATAGCTAAAACCAGGATGGTTTTTCCATGAAGGGTTGTAAGAATTCCCGTGTGGTGTACCGAAATTACCCTTAAAACCCCCTATACCACTAACTTGCTCTTGAAGAATCACTTTGTAGGCGGGTATAGTCGGGCATTCCTCAGTTGAATGACCCATCTCACAAATTGCACACACTTTTTCAATGGGGTTTGGTATGGATCCATTTGGTCCTCTTCCACATATACCACGTAGGTCTCGCACCACTTTCTAAAGTATATCGATTCGACTGTCCGCTATAGAATTCTTTTCTACATGAAATAGGCTGGACGCCGATGGAGTGGTGGTCACTTGGCGATTTCGATTTTGAGCATTAGGGTCAGATGTATCCCAGGATTGGGTAGTCTCGGCGACATACCTTAGGTAAAGCTCAGCATCGTGGGCGTCTAAATCGACAAAAGGACCACTTCCCATGGTTTCAACAAGTTGCTTGGAGTTAAGATTCAGCCCATTATAGAGAAAAGAGATGATTTGAGCTGCATCAAATCCATGATGGGGGCATGAAGTAACTAACTCATTGAAACGCTCGTAACATCGATGAAATGGCTCATTTTCAGATTGTCTGAACGCTTGAATTTGAGCCTTTATGGAGATTGTTCGATGTGGTGGGAAGAATTTCTTGAGAAATCTCGATTGCAACTCGTTCCAAGATGTAATTGAGCTTGGAGGCAAAGACCATAGCCAGGTCTTAGCTTTATCTTTGAGCGAGAAGGGGAAGAGTTTGAGGCGGATCACCTCTTGTGTGCAAGGTTGATCATTGAGAGTATCGCACAAATCCTCAAATTCCCTAATGTGAAGATATGGCTTTTTAGAATCCATACCATGGTAATGAGGTAACATCTGGATCATCCCATTTTTTAAACGGAATTACCCGGCATTATACGGGAGTATAATGCATCCCGGAGTGACAATGCGCTCGGGAAATAAGATTTCTCTCAGCAGGCGGTATGGGGCCTCTTCCTCACCGATGGCTGCACTACCGTGTTGCGACATCTCTCTCTTTCTTAACGACTTGATGCTCTCACTTGATGTATTTGGAGTGTGCTCTGAAGTGTGTCCTAAGAAGGAAAACAGAGTGTTATTTCAGATTGAGTGTGACGGTGTGGGATGTGGAATCCAGAACTGTGGATCGTTAGGAGTGTGGGGACTATCGGGGTTGTACTCAAGGATGGAATTTTTCGTGAATGCTGGTTGGAGTATTATGGGGTGTGGGAGTGAGTTCAGAATTTTTCATTAGTGGCTTATGAGAGATGATGGTGAATCTTTTTGTCCTTTTTCAGTTTTTTTATGTTTTTTTTGGATTTTTTGGATTTTTTGGAAATTTTTGGTCAAAGTTTTAGATTGACTCGATCTAATCCTAAGTCTACCTAAATCCTCGGCAACGGCGTCAAAAACTTGATGCGACTCAGAAAGTGTCTCTAATGTGCGTTCACTCTAGGCTCAAGTGCAAGCTTGTTGCGTTAGTAATAAACCCGGTAAGTCAGGATCGTATCCACAGGGAAAAAGGACAACGAAGTTGCAACGACGGGAAAATACGGAGGAATCCTAACTTCAACTCTAAAAAAAGGAAAAATGATTTGGTTTTTGAGAATGATTATGCTAAATGCAATTGTGAAATTATGAAGAAATGCAACTATACTAAACTACCTAAAGTATGAATGAAAGATGATTTGAAACTTTTTAACTAAGTGATGAGAAAAACAAGACGGGAATACAATCCCCCAACCCTAGTGAATTGCAGTTATAATATTAATCATAAATTTAACTGATTAAGATTGACCCGGAATTTTGTACTCCCAAGCATTATGTATACGAGGTTCAAGCCCGCGTCATACCTAATCTGAGGAAGAGTAAATCGGTATTGCGATAGTAACACTCGGATTTCATTCTAAATCATCACGGTTACTCAGAGGCAAACGAGATATAAAGACCTATAATTTTTATGTTCCTACGCAATACGGTCGTATTCAATCACTAAATTCAGAGGATTAATGTTATACACGTACAATTAACATATCAGGCTGGGTTCATGTATCACGACCTTTGAAAATCTAGCATAGCATGATGAAAGTGATGAAAACAGTGTTTGATGTGCAGGAATTCATAATTAATCTAAGGAAACTTGTAAATTGATGTAGAATAGAATTGAAAATAAGAAATAACTCACTAATCTCACCCGAGCAGTAATTGCAGCAATTAATAAAATTGGTAATCCAATAAAATCTGAATAAAGCTTCAATCTTTGAATTAAAACTGGAAATTTGTATCTAAAGTAGGGTTTCTGGAAAAAGAGAGGAAAATTCCTAATATTCTCCATGCAAATAATAACAATAGATGGGTTTTTATACCCTCCAAGAATTTAGGAATTTCAACTGCACTAGGACTCTTTTAGGAGAAGATCAGATTTACAAATCTCGATACTCAGATCGGTCCGGGCCTTAGGCAGACCGGTCTGCCTTCAAAGCGGATCGGTTCTTTTTTTTTTTTTTGCTTTTTCGATTTGCTATTGATCCAAGGTCTACTGGAGTTTGGCAAAGCGGACCGGTCCGGGGTAAGGGCGGACCGGTCTGCCTGTTGACTTTTTGCTCAACTTTGACTGCTCATATCTTTTGTTTCGGGACTCCGATTGAGTTGCCGTTTCTTCCTATGTGCTCGTGAGTGTAATCTCTTCTACTTCTCTTTAGGTACCTCATCCGAATTCCGGGTGGAAATTACACTTTTTCCCTTTTGACTTTCCTTCTTTCCTCCTTGATTCTTCCGGTTTCCTTCTTCCGTTTCTTGACATCAAATACCTGTAAAAACACTACGAAATACCAGAAACTCGGTGTACTCATTAGGATCAGTCAGTAGCAAGATTATGAGATAGAGTCAACTGAATTACGTTGTTCGAGGTGCTAAAAGTAACTAAATCAAGGGATAAATTAGGAAGAATTTATGCCTTATTACTTATCGCACAGAAAGCACAGAGAACCGCGCCTGAAAAGGCTAAGGCTATGGAGAAAGAAGTTGAAAGGCTGCCGGATGCAGGATCCATACGGAAAGTTCAATTCCCTAAATGGTTATCCAACCCATTAGTAGTTCCAAAGAGAAATGGGAAATGAAGAGTCTGTATTGACTTCACTGACCTTAACAGTGCATGCCCTAAGGACAGTTTCCCTTTCCCAAATATCAACTAATTGGTGGACGCCACAGCAGCTCACGAGAGAATAAGTTTTTTGAACGTATATTCGGGGTATCATCAGATCCCTCTGCATGCACCAGACCAAGACAAGACAATGTTCATCACCATAGTTGGATTATACTACTACATAGTTATACCCTTTGGGCTCAAGAATGCAGGAGCAACTTACCAACGACTGGTGACCAAGATGTTCAAAGACTAAATGGGAGATACCATGGAAGTCTACATTGATGATATGCTCGTCAAGAGAAAGCAAAAAGAGTACCATCTCTCAGACCTATCAAATACCTTCGAGATCCTCAGGGAATACTGAATGAAACTCAACGCGAGCAAGTGTTCTTTCGGTGTCCAGTCAGGAAAATTCCTCGGATATTTGGTTAGCGAGAGAGGCATTGAGGTCAACCCGGACCAGATCGATGCAATCAACAGGGTAAAACTCCCTCGCACGATACGAGACGTGCAGAAGCTCACCGTCATTCTCGCCGCTTTGAACCGTTTCATCTCGAAGTCCTTTGAGAAGTGCAAGCCATTCTTCCAGCTCCTGAAAGGAAACAAGACAGTAGAGTGGACTCAAGATTGCTCGAAGGCATTGGAATAGCTAAAGGCTTATCTCAGCACACCACCTTTGCTCGTCATACCTCAAGAAAATGATTCCCTGTACTTATACCTCGTCGTCTCCAGCCACGCCGTCAGTTCTGCATTAGTATGTGAGAAAGCAGGAATCCAGCACTCGGTCTACTACGCGATCAAGACCTTGTTGGACACCGAGTAGCGGTACCTACCGCTGGAGAAGCTTGCCTTTGCACTAGTGATAGCTTCAAGGAAGCTGAAGCACTACTTCGAAGCTCACACTATCGTCGTCCTTACATCACACCCCCTTAAAGAAATCCTACGGAAAGCAAATCTGTCTGGCAGACTATCCAAGTGGTCAGTTGAGCTCAGACGATTTGACATCCAATTTCAACCCAGGAATGCAATCAAGGGGAAAGTCCTCGCGGATTTCATCATAGATTTTATAGGCGAACAACCCTGTAACCGACTTCAACCCATGAAGCAAAGGAAGATCACTTTTCAGAAGGAGTTTGGAAACTATTTATTGATGAAGCCTCCGACTCAAAGGGGGTAGGAGTAGGCACTATACTCGTTACTCCAGAAGATACAATCCTCGAGCAGGGAATCGGATTTGGATTTAAATCCTCCAACAATGAGGCAGAATATGAGGCTCTGGTAGCCGTCTTGCAAAAGGCACAGGCGTTGGGGGCAAAGCAGCTGCAGGTGTTCAGCGACTTGCAATTAGTCTCCAATCAGATAAGTGGGGACTTCAACGCAAGATAAGAAAGAATGGCAGCCTACCTCGCCTTGGCAAAGAAGTTAATATCCAGCTTTGAGGAAGTCAGTGTCCAACAATTACCTAGAGGACAGAACAGTCATGCCGACGCCTTGGCAGCCCTGAGTTCAGCAATCAATTCAAACTTAAAAAGAATAATCCCCATCGACTTCCTCGCCCATCCAAGTATCAACCAGAGCAACGAGCTGCCCGACGCGGGATATATGCTACAGATTAAGTCAGCACCTAGTTGGATGGACCCCCTGACGGACTATTTAGAAGAGGGTGCACTTCCAAATGATAAGAAGGCCGCTCATAAGATAAGAGTCAAAGTTGCTCGCTTTCACTTATCTCCTTAGGGCAAACTATATAAGAGATCATTCATCGGCCCTTACCTTCAATGTGTTCACTCGAAGGACATCGAGCAAGTTCTACACAAGCTTTACGAAGGAATCTATGGAAGCTATATTAGAGGGTGGTCACTAGCTTTCCGAGAAATGAAGGAAGGCTACTCGTGGCCATATATGCAATGAGATTCAGCAGTGTATGCTCGTAAGTGCGAGAAATGTCAACTACATGCTCCTATGGTCCACCAACCTACCAGCGACCTAAGATCGCTTACAAGCCCGTGGCCTTTCACCCAGTGGGGAATGGACATCCTAGGGCTTATTCCTATCTCCATCGGCAACCGTAAGTATCTGTTGGTCGCAACAGATAACTTCACCAACTGGATTGAGGTAGAGCCACTGGCAAATATCCGAGATGCAGATATGATGAGGTTCATATGGAAGAACATAATTACCCATTTTGGAATCCACAGAACCATCATTAGTGATAACGGAACACAGTTCGAGAATGACCCTTTCCAGAACTTCTGCAGAGAACATGAGATCAAGCATTATTTTAGCTCGATGGCTTACCCCTAGAGCAACAGTCAAGTCGAGGCTTCCAATAAAATAGTGATCGATGGGTTGAAGAAACGATTAGATCGATCCAAGGGAGCATGGGTGAGTGAGCTACCACATATTTTGTGGGCCTACCGCACTACCTCACGACGAGCAACTGGGGAAACCCCATTCTCACTAACGTATGAAATAGAAGCAATCATCCCCTTGGAGGCTTGCCTACTAACCATAACAACCACCCTTCTCGACCAAGGCCAGATTGATGCAGCATTGCTCGCTGAACCTGACCTAGCTGACGAACGTAGGGAACTAGCCTTAGTGAGGCTGACGAGCTATCAGCAACAGCTCGCGAGGCACTAAAATAAAAAGGTCAATCCAAGGGCATTGCACCTTGGGAACTACGTCCTAAGGAAGATCCTTGGCAGCGCATTAAAACCATCAGACGAAAAAGCTAGGGCCAAACTGTGAGGGACCATTCAAGGTAATAAGAGATGATCTACAAGGAGCATATCACTTAGAAATGCTGGAGGGCAGAGAGATACTCAGAGCTTGGAATGCAACCAACCTAAAAAAATTCTATTTCTATCTTTTCTTCATTTACCTTTTATTACATTATTCGAAGTGGCAGGTCATTTTTTATTATGATTAATAAAAGATGTTTGGCAATGGCATTTTATGAAGTATTAATTCTTTATTAGGAGCTTTATAACTTGCACATCTTTCCCAAGCAACAGGCACATTACTTAAAGCATAAAAGCAGGGTCTCACCCTCCGCAGGTTTTCGTTATGAAACACAAACGACCTCCTAGCATTTCCCTGGTAATATATGAAGCCCTATAGGGGACCCTTAGGCTGCTCGACCAAATCAAATTGGTCACCAAACTATGTTTGGTTTCAAAAAAACTTGATTGGATAGAACATTCAACACCAGGTGTGTCCTCACCATTGCCACACTTAGGCCTAAGTTAGTGTGACGACACGACCTAAAAGGTAAAGTAAGGCAAAATGGTATCCCAAAAAGTATACTGGACTGGGAGGATACTCACTCAAAGAAATAACCCTTCAAATCTAGTCGGCTACAAAGGGCCCAAGATAATCAAATAGGAAATAAATGAAGTAAAAGATATACCACGCATGTTTAGTCGACAAAACCTCCCAAGACATAAATATTACACTATTTCATTACATGTACAAGGAGTTACATCCGGTAAAATCTTAATGAGGCTGAGGAGCTCTTCGGCCATCGTTCGGGTGAGGAGCCAATTATTCCTCGACCTCATTTACCTCTGGATCTAACAGCTGCCTGGGGATAGTATCGATAGGGATCCACTGGTCGCCTTCCTAAAAGGATTAGGCCTCAAAGTTGAAGGAAAGATCTCGTAACGGTACTACAGTACTGAGTTCCTTGGGACTTGCAGCTCCCTGAGGGCGCTCTATCATCCCCTGATAATAGATATTTCTTCAAACTCTGTCAGCCTCGTCGGAGCATTTATCCAACCTTGTTCATAACCATCAGCCCATACTCACCGAGGACCTTTCTTGAACAGATGCCTCAGTTGTGTGATGTCTCTTTGAAGCCCAGCAGCAATCATGTATGCTCGATGAATGTCTTCTCGAAGATCGTCCATCTCCCTAGATGGACCCCCTACATCTGTACCAGCTCGGGGACCAGCCGATGGGGTAGAACCTCACAAATCTTGAGGGGCAGTGCTCGGCCCTGTACCTGCTCGCGGAACATCCGATGAAGAAGAACCTCGCAAAACTCAAGGTGCGACGCTCGACGCATTCTCCCTGAGTCGTGACACCTCCCTCCTCAGAGTTTTATTTTCTTGTTGAAGAACTTCTCCGACTTGGTTGATTTTGGAGGCATTAGCAGCTTGGCCCTCAAAGTATTTACTTCCTCTTGGACAGAGGAGCCAACTTCTTCCATCTCCTGAAGTCTATCCTTCAGTTTGGCTATGAGCTCAGACTGGTCCTTAAAGCTCTTATTTCTTGACCTAAGAGACTTGTAAATCCCAACGAAGGCTTGACGAACTTGGATGCTTGCGTTAGGACCAATGATCCTTCCCAGTTAAGAGGCGGCAGGTATATACTCATCTACATCAATCGACTACAAGCCATAAAAAGCAGTAAAGAACAAAAGAATCAGTATGCTAAAGGGAAAGTTCTTTTATTTCATTAATGGAGGTCCAAATTACACGATAAACAAAAAATAGTGCAAAGAAAGAAAAAATACAGAGAGGTACTAAGAGCAGGCTAGCTGGCAACCTCGGTTTGTCTAGAGGTGGCTGGCTATTTTCCCTTATCAGCAACAGTAGCAGCATCTCCCTCAGAAGGAACAACAGCTGTTCCCCGAACAGAAAGAGCACTAATAGGAACAGTCTGGGCAGTAAGGACTACACCCTCAATGGAAGGGGCAGGCGTATCATCGACAACAAGCTTTGAGCATGGATCATGCTTATCGAATAATGAATCAATATTCACCCCAGTAGCGAGAAGAGCCTTGTTCTAGCCCTTCTTGAAGTTCAGACTGCTGATGTAGCCTATCTGAACATTGGCATCCTCATAAGAGGCATCCCACCTAGAGTTGTATGAGCTTTCCTTGATAGTGGTAGCCTCGGACTTCGCCTTCTTCGCCTTCTCTTCCAGCACTTTATTTTCCTCAACCACGGCTAACTTGCTCGTACAGATCAGATCATAGGACTGCTTCAACTCATTCAGCTCCTTGATCGCCACTTCCTTTGCTCTGTTGTCTTAGACGAGGGAGAGATTGGAGGACTTTTGGGCATCACTGGCCGCCTTTAAACTGGACTCCAGCTTGATGCCTTTCCCCTTCAGTTTAGCCCTCAACTTCTCTAAGTCTGCATTCCTGCTCACCAGCTCATCACGAGTACGGTAGAGAACAGTGAATTCGGTCACAAACTGCAAGAAAAGAGGGGGCATTAGAAGAAAGCATTGAACATAATATTATAAGTATTGAAGAATGAAAATGGACTTACCAAGGCTAGGCTCTAAATCTCTTGCAGATCTAACTGGTCGATCCCCATTGCCTTCTGTCGATCAGCAGACAAAATTGCTCGCTCGAGCAATGCAGGAGCCAACTGAGGAGAGATGGAGATAGAATCCCCCTCAGGCAATGTGGAGACAGGTACCAAAGCTTGCCCTGCCTTCATCCTCACTTCCACTCTCCTTCTCTCCTCTTACCTCTCCTTCTTCTCCCGCTCAGCTCTCTTCTTCTCTTCCGCCTTGTTTGTCTCTTCAGCCTCCTTCCTCTTCTCTTCCCTCTTTCTCTTTCAACTGATTTTCCTCCCTCCTCTTCTTTTCCTGCTCGATAGTAGCCGGTTGAGAGCTAGTGGAAACTTCTCCACTACCAGACTTTTGCTTCTTCACCCTCCTAGAAAGAAGCACATCATCCTCATCATCATCGTCCCTGATCAAATTTCTTCTGGGAGGAGCCATTTCTGCCTCACTAGAATTGCTCGACTCGCTTGAAGACTCTCGAGCCTCTGAAACCTCTTCCGAGATGGAAGACTCTTCACCAGAACTCTCCACACTGAAACCACCTTCAGCAACGTCCCTATTATCACCCTCACTATCCTCACTAGAACTGCTCTCATCCTCGACCAATTGGATAGGATCTGCAGTAACTTCTTCAGTGATATTAAGCTCGGGGATACTGTCTACAGGTCACGCGATGAAACTAGACCCAATATTTTTATACTCCAGAAGAAATGCAGCTGGCCGAGGATGTTCACCATCAGCCAAAGGTTCTCTGATGTTCCAAGCTTTGATCAGCTCGGCAGTTTGAACCTCACTAAGAGCAGGTTCCAAATTCTTTGTCTTCGCTGAAAAGAATTTCATAAGAATATTAGAGAAATCATATATTAATAAGAAGATAAAAGAGCATAACAAAAATTAAGCCTACCTATGTACTCCTCCCCATAAAAGGGGACCGTGAACCTGTCAGACCTCGACCCCTCGGTATGGGGAGGAAATTGCCAATTTCTAGCAATAAAACCCTCTTGCCAGTAATCCTTATGGGAATCAGGTAGATTTACTACTAATACCCTATCATAACTCCTTGCCTTGAGGTAAAGAAGACCAGAGCTTGTTCGCGAGAAAGAATAGTAAAAGCATATTTCAGCGAGCCCTAATTTAGTGCCATAGAGTTGGCTTATCCTATGAACACCATTAACTATCTTCCAAACATTTGGTGAACACTGCGCAGGAACAATGTTGAAATAACCAAAGAAATGCAAAAACAAATTGTTTGGAGGGAAAATGAGGCCCCCTTGGGACAACAACATGACATGAATCCAATGAGCATCCTCTATCTCTCTAACATTATTAGGGATAGAGGCGCACTCAATCTCTACCCAGTCCGGGATATTATAAAACTTCCTAAACTCAGGCACTGATCTATTGCCTATCTTTGCCATTTATAAACCCAAATTACAAATCTGAAGAAAACTCAACAGAAAAAACACAGAGAGAGAGCAAAGGGGACTTACGAGATGAAAGTTTGGCTTGGATGATGCACGATCACAAGCCCAGACGACGAAGAAGATTTAAAGCAAAGTAAGCGAAGACCTGGAGAGGAGTGTGGAACAACGAAAGCTTGAAGAAGATGAGAAAATATAAAGAAGCTTGAAACAACGGTATGGAAATGCTGCTCCAAGTGACCTTTTAAACATTTCTAATCATATCGCACGAGACCCAAAGCAAGCTGCCGCCAAAATCAAGTAGAGAACTCCAATCTCGATAAGAGTTATACAATTTACAAGAGAGGCATTATGACAAATCATTTAAATTTATTGAGCCCAAATTGTGTCCCAACAACTTTAGGGGAAATTGTGGGTACCTCGATTTGTCATCACGGGCTCAGACGAGTAGCCCAATAGAAACGGCCCAAAGTACGAGCTCCTCGTATCTCAACTGAATTCGGTTATGACTTAGTCTGCTCCTAAAATCTCGTAAGGAGATATTCTAGGAGTAGAAGATGGACGTGGGGGAGTCCAACACCCCCACTCCCAGAGAACAAACATGTATATAACAAACCCTAAGCCTAGGGCAAAAGGCACGCATTGTATTCTCACTAAAACATTCCCGAGAGTATATAGAAATAATACCAAGAGCACCACCGTAGACGTAGGCATTCTTGCTGAACCACGTACATACTGTGTTATGTGACTGGCAGTTTTTATATTCTTTATTTACTTTGGTGATTGCCTTTTCTTGTGAACTTGTGCTGAATATAATTGTCACCACACCTCCTATAAACACTACCACACATACTTCAAATATGAATATCAATTGTTGTAAAACATGACTCTTGTTGTCACTCACAATAGAAATATCATTGACACAAGCTTCACGGGTAGATCATGTTGATAATTTGTTAATAATAATGAATTCTTCTGTAGGAGGGTACTTTAGATAAGAGAAATGGAGGCGTAACCCCTGTTTGAGTATGGTAATGATAAGCTACTTAACCAAAACCTTGGGTTAATGATAGGACCCATAAACATAGACGCAATGAAGTTAAGCTCAGTTTAATCTCACAAAGATTCTCGTGTATAGCTTGAAAGATAGTAATGAACTTTATAAGTAACTCAACTAGAGGGAGAGAGAAGTAAGCACCCTAGATACACCTTGGTAGGCAGGTATAAACACACCTAGTCCTTTCAAGAATATCTGTCAGATATTAAAAGCTTCGTAGTAAAAGCTTCGTAATAAATAACAACGGTGAGAAGGTAAAAAAAACTCTGTCTGGTAATAACTTCCCAGACTCTAAAAGGGGTCTCTATTCCTCAAAGGTGGTTGGGGTCCTTAAATAGCCCCCCACACCACCCTAGAGGCAACTCAGTCATTTAAGGCCATGAAAGACGTCCCTCATACTTTATGTCACAACATTAAATGCCTGATGTACTAGTTATCTCCACGTCATAAAGATTAAATGCCAAGACATGCCTTTTGCCCAACCACTATGTCAGGGGGGGCTGTTGTCGCAGAGGTGGCTTACCGACTGCCTGACTGCCCCAAATACCGCGGTGGTTTACTCGAGTGTAGGTTTGACATTGTTTAGCTGGTAGTGACGTCACCTACAGTAGATGTGACATTAAGTAGAGGATTGTTTGGTTCACAACTCAACACCCGATGGAACTCGAAGCTGCTCCGCCCGAGGTTCCACGGTCAGGGTCTTTTGGTGTTTTACCAGGTGTATCTAAGATGGTTGGGACGAGTCCCAACGGTGCCTTACTTGTCAATCCTCCAAACCAAATCCCTCTAAAGTTCCCACGACGAGGTCATTCGATAGAGCATGGAAGCTCTCCCAGGCCCTGCCAAGCCTGGTCTCTCGCGAGTACCGTTTGACCTCACACTAAAACTCATTATCAATCTCGTTACAACATTATAACCATTACAGCTTGCAGTCTATAAACAAAGATACAATTATGACTAACATAACAAGCTAAATATGAGTTGCCTTTCAAACACTATTGCCAATTAGGGAATTATCCCTAATCTCAGGATTACCTTCAAGCCCCCTCTACATTTGCCCCTTCGTGGAGAGATTTGTTGGAACAAGAAATGTCTGCACGAAACTTCTCAATTCGATGAACCTTCTTTTTTCAAATAGTCGTTTGGACTCCTGGCAAATGAAATTCTCCCCTGTGATGCCTCTCTATGTTCGGAAAAGTAGAAATGCTTCCCGATGTATCTGAGTCACCCTTTAACAAGTTTTTTTTTCTTCGAATCGTTGGAACATATTATCCGTTGGGCCTTGATGGATAAGTCTGACACCCATTTTGGCGCCAAAACATAAACTTAGTGAAGAAGGAAACCCCTTCTATTCCCTAGACGTGTTTTCGTATTCGACGTAATGCTGTCTTTTCAGCTGTCAAAACCCTTCCCGATGTGCTACGTGTTCATTTGAAATGATTAGGGGTCGCCCTTTCACGTGCGCTCGTGGGGAATGTTAACCGTCGAGTTTGAAACCCTTCAAACGTCTTTTTTTTTCAAACTCTTCTATCTTTGTCTTCTTCGTCTTCTTCAGTGCTCCCCGCTTATTGTAGAGAGAGAAAGCCTGTGCGGCCTCCATTGTTGCCCTCTTCTTTGCCCAGCCTCCTTTTCCTCTCATCTTTTGCACCACCACCTGCGGTTGTGCTCCGCTTTTATTGTTCTTAGCTTTATTCTCCCATCTACACCGCTTATTATCAATTTCTCATGGCTTCTTCCAGTGTTTCCAAGGTTGCTGCCGCTACCCAGCCTGGTTCCCCCTCTGCCACCGCTGGCGCTGCCACCACCCTTAGCGGCGCTGCTTTGGTCGCTGCTCGTCAAGAACAACTATGATTCTACTGCTGTGCGCCCATTTTTTAAGAGGAAGCTGATAAGTTTTCTGAGGCATGCAAGACATGCCATTTCTCATCCAAGTTCGATCGCTTACTGCTGGGTGATGAAGAAGTGGACTCGTCGAAGTGGGGCCATCTTCCTCCCGAGGGGACTATCCGCTTCTGTATGGATCGTGGTGACTTTCCCTATTCCCAAATTGATTTCGAAGCACCTGGGGGGTCACCAGCCCATTTTTATACGTGGCACACACATATGCAGAGCTCCCACGCTTCTGCTCTTACGAAGGTTGGGCTGCATCGAGCCTACTGGTTTGGCGAGTTCACTCTCTCGAAGCACAACGCGGCACTTCAAGTGCTAGTCTCCCAATGGAACATCATAACCCACACCTTCTTCACTGCATGGGGGAGTTTACTGTTACGTTAGAGGATATCTGCGAACTCCTTGGGTTCGAACCCATGGGCGAGTATACTTACCACGATGAGCCTCTGGACGTCGAAGAGGCTGCTGATCGGGTTGAGTCGGATCGAATCTGCCGCAGTTGCACTGGTTCCTCAGACAAGGCTACCTTTGCCCCTCTTATCAATTATTTTTTTGAGGCTCCGATGCCGAAGGATGCTAGTGATGTAACGGGCTATGGTAGAGGTACCTCATTGGAACTATCGGCCTACATACTCGTACTACTTTCACGCTTCTTTCTCACTGGAAAGCCTAACGATCAGCCCAGGAGGGACCTGATAAACATCTCCGTTCGTTTGGCCAGAGGATTCAACCTACCTCTGGACGCCATTACCTTGGGGTCCCTCTACACTTGGTTGGATCGAACCCATATTGACATGGAACGGTCACTGGGCCGCTATAATTTGGCAAATTTTGCCAACACCATCATCTTGACGGACTTCCTCTACACCCGCTTTCCTGCCATTTCTGCAAAGTTAGTTTCTCTACCTGTGAGCCAGGGTATCAAGCCCCCACGCCTCCTATGTTTCCAAAAGAAGCAAAGACGAAAGGAAATAATGGAGGTTTTTGACCATTCGGACTCCTTCATAATGAGGCCATATAGTGAGCCCATCTTTGCCTATACTTGGGACTTCTTTCCTACTGCCGCCATAATGGTTAGATTTAATCCGATTGTAGAGGATCCTTTGCAGGACGTAGTGCTTCTTTTTACCCCGGGGTTCCTCCCCTCTTACACTGAATGGGGGTATGCTTCTGAGCCCTACAACCCTGATAGATGTAGCAGACAATTTGGGTCCGATCAGGGGGCTCCTCAACCTGTGTTCCAGAACAATTATCCCAAATCCACCTTTGCCGAGGTATGTACCTTCTATACTGCCGCTGCGGTGATTGGCGTGACATCCACCATTGATGGGCGTATCACCCTCCCGAGTGCCACAAGGAAAGGACATGTATCCACATCTTTTACCACAAAGTTCCATCCGGGGAAGTTGGCCAGGATTAACGAGTATATTCAGTCCCCTCCTTGCTATCCCCCTGTCCTTTCCTTTTCGTCCTCTGAGTTGGGTCTAAAGGGGAACTCCGTGCTTGGGGTTGAGTTTCCCCTAAGTAAAATTGTTAAGGAGTCTCCTGATGAACTACCCCCTCATTACCCCTTGATCCTGACTTCCACCCCAAAACCCAAGGCCACTGCGACCCCCAAGCGATCTGTCCCTACGGCCGAAGCTGCCACAGGAGAAGGCCCATCTGAGCCACCTGCCAAGAGGGCCAAGAAGTCCAAGTCGAAGAAGGTCAAGGTCAAAGATCAAACGAAAAATCCACTGGAGGCATTTCCAATTGCATTCGTTACCCCCTCCATGCCCCCGGAATTAGATGAAGATCTGAGGAGGTGGGTAGAGGCCGAAGTTGCCCGGATAAATGCTGAGTTCGAACGGCGCGCAGTTCCCGTTCCCCCTTCAGGTGTATTCCTGAAAATAATGGTGGATCCTAGTGATCCCCCTGTGAAGAGAAGAAAAAGGTCGAAGGTGCCTGAAATTGGGGGTGCCACGGGATCCATAAGGAAGATGCTGGGTACCAAGCCCCAAAAAAACAAACATCAGAGCGTGCTTCATCACCAGCTCCTTCTGTCCCTGCCTCTTTGCCATCTTCACCAATAGTTGTATCATCTCGTCCTCCCTCTGGATCTGAGGTATATGCGCATTTTGTTAATTCTTCTCTTGACATGGCGTTTTCTTATTGCCTGATATCTTTGTTACAGGGAGTTGAAGAAATGGGGGGCAGTCCTCCCAGTCCCCCCAGCCCCCCAGTGAGCCGTTTCGTGGGGGGCCGTTGTGGTGCTCCTCCAGCCACTGCCTCCTTTCCCCATTATCCTTTAATAAGCCTCATATATTCACGCCGTTCCTCCTCCCGTCAGGCTAGATATGCTATCGTGGGTGCCGTTGGGTTGTTTGGCCAGCTCGAGGCACCTGTTCCAGCCTCATCTGAGTTGCCTTTGGAGCGGGAGGTCTCTCTGCCCCTGGTTGTGGTCGAAGAGAGCGTGTCACAGGTTAGCGTCTTTTCGAGCTTTGCATCTTTTATTTTTCCCAATTATTCCCTAATTGTAACATGCTGGGCTGTTTTAGGTGGATGTGGCGTCGCTGGTAGCCAACATTCTCCTTCCTCCTGTACTCTCAAGACCCCTTGCTGCAGTTCCTCTTTTTAGTGCCGTAACGGGGGTAAGCCAAGTACATTTCTGTCTCTTGTCCTTTTGCAGTTACCTTTTGCAGTTACTTCCTTTTATCTAAATTTTTTTATTATCTTTGTAGCTCTCTCCAAGCCTTTCTCCGCCTTTCGCGCTAAGTGGCCTTATTCCTTCTCAGGCCCGGGTTGGAGTACCTGCTCTAGTTGGGACATCTTTCGAAGGGCCAACATCTCCTTCTGACGATGCGCCCGTGCTTGCCATAATGCCTTATACTGGCGAGGGCGGTGTTTCCTCCTTCGAGGCTTCTACACCCAAGGGCTCCGTTGAGGCTGTCGAGGTAATGAGCTGGCCTCCCACAGTTTCTGGCGTTTTGACCCCCGTGGTTATTACCCTTGCTCCTGCTGCTGCTGATGTGCTACTCTAATTTCTCTATATTTCTCGACTCCTTGAAATCCACCTTTATGGGTGATTTGATCGAAGAAAGCATTTTAATTATTTTCCATAAACTCGCACCTATTTGTGACTTAACAACGAAAACACTTGTTAAGATTTTTAATAAGCTCCACCAAAACCGGTGACTTAACAACGAAAACACCTGTTAAGATTTTTAATAAGCTCCACCTATAACGGTGACTTAACAACGAAAACGCTTGTTAAGATTTTTAATAAGCTCCACCTATAACGGTGACTTAACAACGAAAACGCTTGTTAAGAATTTAATAAACTCCACCTTATAACGGTGACTTAACACCAAAAACGCTTGTTAAGATTTTTAATAAACTCCACCTATAACGGTGACTTAATAACGAAAACGCCTGTTAAGATTTTTCATAAACTCCACCTTATAATGGTGACTTTAACAACGAAAACGCTTGTTAAGATTTTTTTATTCTCATATACTTATTATGGCTTCCATCCATTCTCAGGTTTCTCGGGAAGATTCTTCCCCAGTTCTTTCGCCTATGGGCTCACCTCACTGGGAACCTGCTGTTTCGGAAAACTCTGGTCATGATGATCAAGGTTCCACGACTGGTGCTGCAGCAGAGAGCGAATCTGGGTGCGAACTCCCGCTACCTGACCTGGCTCCTCACGCTTTCTGCCTAATGGTGCTTCGGTAGTCTCCTAAAATGCCTGTCAACCACCGCTTGGTGATCGAACAACTGGTGAATCGTCACCCTGAGACCTTCACACCGGATTGCATGCGTTCCAATATTCACGTGATGAGTCACAAACTTCAAGGCATGGCGATTATTGTTGCTGAAATTGCTAGTACCCCTACTGCAAGCATTACCAGATCCCTTCTTAACCAATTTTTGGGTTTTCTGAGAGGGCTGGGGCGTGATGGTTTCCATTTTGACTGGCTCATAACATATTTGAAGACTCTGAAGAACTAGTAACTGATCGGTCAAAGGGAAGTGTTACGAAGGTACCAGGAGGACCAGCAAGCTGAGGAAGCTAGGTTGGTCGCATTGGCACCCCTTTTGGAAGCAGTGGATCAAGAGGTAAAGGATACCGAAGAAGCCTTGTGTCTGGTCAAACTGAAATGCGAGAGACTCCTCATCGAACGTGCACAAGTACAAACGAGGATGGAGGTTTCTATTAATGCCCAACGGTATTTCACAGTAGCTTCTTTGGGTCTCCCTGGAGATTTTTTCTCTTCCTCAGATTTATCGTTTCTTTTAGACTAATCGCCTCTTGTTTACAGATCCTCCATCTGCTCCTATCTATGTAATTCTTGGGCGATAGCTCCCAATTTTTTTTTTGTAATGATCTATTGTTTATGAATGAAGAATATGTACTTTTCAATTCATCCATGTGTTGTGACTGTTGTGTGCTATAGAGTTTTATATTTCTGCAATTCTTTCATTGTGTTCAAATTGTAACCAAAACTTGTATATTCATAACAACAACCACTTATAACATTGGTTCAAACTTGATTGTTTACGCATGATAGACCTTCAGCCATTTATTGTTAATCTTAAATGGTTTGTCTTCCTCTAACTTCGAAATTAAACAATAACCTGAATCATGGGCTTCCTTCACAACGAAAGGTCCCTCCCAGTTGGCTGCAAACTTTGGTAGCGGAAGTCCCCTGATATGCTTCACTACTGCTTTCAATACGAGGTCTCCCTCCACGAACTTTCTTGGTCTCACCAAGTTATCGTATGCCCTGGAGAGTTGTTTCGTATACAACTGGAAGTGCTGCATCGAGTTATCTTTGTGTTCATCCAACGCTTCCAACTGTACATGTATATTTTGAGGGAGCATGCTACTTCGCAAGGCATATCGAGCGGAAGGAACTTCCAACTCCACTGGAAGGATTGCCTCAACCCCGTAAATAAGGGAGAACGGCGTTTATCCTATGGGTTTCCATTTTGTTGTTCGATAGGCCCACAAAATAGCTGGTATCTTGTCATCCCATGCCCCTGGAAAGTCCTCAATCATCTTGGCCAAAATATTAACCAAGGTTTTGTTAGTCGCTTCGGCTTGACCGTTTCCCTTTGGGTATGCCACCGTTGAGGTGTGATGAATAATGGAGTACTTGTCTGTGAGCATTGTTACTTCAGAATTGACGAAGGGAGTCTCGTTATCTGAAAGAATAGCCTTTGGGATCCCAAAATGGCAAATAATGTATTCTCTGATGAAGTTGCTCACCACCCCAGCCGTTGCTCTTCTGAGTGGTATCGCTTCGGCCCATTTTGTAAAACACTCTGTTGCTACCAGTATCCATATCTTGCCTCTCGAAGAAGGGTGTATTGCCCCCACTAGGTCGAATGCCCAAGTATGAAATGGATAGGGTGTTGACAGAGAGTGTAAGTCTACCGATGGGGCATGGATCATATTTCTATGAAGTTGGCAAGCTTTTCATTTTCGAACGAACTCAGCAGAGTCTTTCTCCATTGTTGGCCAATAATACCCCAACGTCATCAACTGATCATACAACTTGGCCCCTCTTATGTGAGCTGGATCTTGCGCTTGTTTGAGGACCTCCGCTGCTTCTTCCTTCGTGATGCAATGCAATGGCCTGTTGAAGTACCCCCTTCGATAAAGCTGCCCCTCCTGAACATAGAACCTTGGAGCCCTTCGCCTCAGGTTCATCGCATCCATTTTCTCCGTTGGGATAACTACATCCTGAATGAAATCGATGTTGGGCTGCCTACAGTCCGTTTGAGCTTCAATGAAATGACACTCAGCTGCTTCGAAGAATAGCTGGCACTTATCACACTTTTGTTGCAGCTCTGCCGCATATTGCTTCATTCTGGTCCAGAAATACCCCTCTCTTTGAATTCTCCTATATAGAGGTAGTCCAGTCGTTTCGCAGTGCTCCTTATGCGTTTTCCTCAATCTTTTCTCTGCTTTCTCTGGGCTGACGCATCTTGACAACCATCCCCCAGCATTTCTATAATAAAGATTCCCCTGGTTTGTAAAGTATTATGCCAACTCTCTTAATCCCATAGCTACTTCGCCAGACTCCAGTTGTTTCCTAATCTCTCCCCTCCAGTCCGCGTCCTCCTCCATCGATAGTATTGACTGTACCACCGAAGGAGCTGTTATTCGTTGGATCACAACTATAGTCTCATCGTTCTTCATGACCATTTTTTGGGCGATAGTTGCATAGGTGTCTGGATGGCGGTTCATCGTTTTGAGATGTCGTCTGATCTTGGTCCGATGGAACTGGTTGAGAAGCCTTTGAATGATTGCTCTATATGGCGCCAGGCTTATGTGTTTTAATGCATATTCTCTGTTTACCTGATGAATTACTAAGTTCGAGTCACCCTTAATGCAGAGTGAACGAATTCCCCTTCGAAGAGCCTCCCCCCAGTACCAACGCCTCGTACTCTGCTTTATTTTTGGAACAAGGGAAATATAGCTTGTAGGAAAGGCAAATCTCCTCCATCCCTTTTGAAAGAATAACCCCTGCTCCCCCTTCTTTTTCACCGAAGATCCATCAAACTGCATCGTCCATTCCTCATCAGTTATATCCAGGTAATTAGCCTCCAAATCATCTCCTGGAATGTCTTCCTTGGGGGGCTCGAAGGTTCCTGAAGGGAAGATGGCCAATAGATCAGCATACGCCTGGCTTTTAATTGTGCGAGGGATCACACACTTTAAGTCATATTCCGAGAGGATAAGGTGCCCTGCCAATTAATATAGTTCTTGCAAGCAAGTATTTAATTGGGTCACATCTAGTTACAATATAAATTATGAAGGATAGCATATAATGCCTAAGTTTTTGTGCTACCAACGACCAAAGCTAAACAATGCCTTTCTAAGCTACTATATCTAATCTCTGGCCCATGTATAATTCTGCTGAGGTAGTAAACCGGCCGTTCTTGCCCGTCCATCTCTTGTGCTAACAGAGCTCCGACGGACCTCGTGGTAGACGTGAGGTACAGCTGCAACGGTACTCCTGCCTGGGGAGGAACCATGATTTGTGGTGAAACGAGCAGTTTCTTTAGCCTGACAAGAGACTCCTGATGGACCTCCTCCCACCGGAATTTCGTGTTCTTTCATAATAGCTGCATCAGTGGGTGTGTTATTTCGGCCAATCCAGGCACAAATCTCCTAAGGTAGGAGACCTTGCCGAGAAAACTCTTCAGCTCTTTCACCGTTCTTGGACATGGCATCTCTAATATCGCTCGCTGTTTATCTTGGTCCATCTGCACCCCTTGTCGATCAACCACGAAGCCTATAAACTTCCCGCTTGTTACTCCGAAGACACACTTTAGTGGGTTCATCCTCAGCTTATACCTCCTGCACCGAGCGAACACCTTTCTTAAATCATTCAGATGGGACTTCTCCTTCTTTGATTTGATGACCAGGTCATCCACGTAGAGCTACACAAATTTGTGGAAGAAATCATGAAAAATGGCCATCATTGTCCTTTGGTACGTAGCTCTAGCGTTCTTGAGTCCAAACGGCATCACCTTATATATGAAGTTGCCCAACGGGGTTCTGAACGCCGTTTTCTCTGCGTTGATGGGATCCATCTTAATATGGTTGTTTCCCACATACCCATCCATGAAGCTATACATCTCATGACCGACCGTGGCATCTATTAAACTGTCAATGGAGGGTAGGGGAAACTCATCCTTGGGGCAAGCCCTATTCAAGTCTCTGAAGTCTACGCAGATCCTTATTTGGTTCTTGTCTTTCTTCCCCACTGGCACAATGATGGATAGCCAGAGGGGATGTTGTATTGGCTTGATAAATCCTGCTGCCAACAAGCGTTGGACCTCTTCTTTAATCTTTAAGTCTAGTTCAGGCTTGTAAGTCCTCGTTGCCTGCTTCACCGGAATGGATGAAGGCATCATGTTCACTTTGTGGCAACTCACCTCTTCATCCAACCCTTCCATCTCAGTGTACTTCCATGCGAAAACATCTATGAATTCTCGAAATATCTTGACCAAGGCTTCTCATTTTCCCTCACCGAGATCTTTCGAGATAAAGATAGGCCTTGGATCTTCCCCTTCTCTTTCTAAGTTCAGCTGGTCTAACTCTTGTGCCTGGGGCCTTGGTTGATCTCCCATGTAGTCTGGTTCTTCGGCGACATCTTCTATGAATTCTTATATGTTGGATTTGTCTATCACCATACACTGCCCCCGTCGATCCACCAAAAAACACTCATACACCGGGTCAACCTCATCCTTAGCCTATTCGGTTGCCCGTTCACACCGTTATAAGCAGTACACTACTTTTCCCTCTTCAGTGACAATTTTCTTGCATTTCCTGTTGGTAGCTGTTGCCACGGCCTTCCTCTTCTTCTCTCTGGAAGCCTCAGCGATTCTTTTTCCAAAAAAGTGACTCAACACGCTTTGTCAATGGACCTCGTGCTCCATCGGGTCTGTTCTGGGCCTCATCCTGTCTTTGAGTTGCCTCGAGATCTTTTGGAGCCGAGGGATCACCTGATGGGCTTCTTCGGTCCTCACCCCTTCGCTACTTCCCCCTCTTTATCCTGCTCATTCAAGGTCCCCATTCTCTCTCTAATCGAGGGAACCCATGCCCCCTCCATTCTCTTCGTCAGGACCCGTAAATCCTCCTCCAGTTCTGTATAGAATGCCGCATCCACTAAGTGTGCTTCTTCGATAGCAAAAGGCCTTTTCGTAGACCTAATGGTCACCTCCGTTCCCTTGATATTTGCCTTGGCGCATTGATGATAAGTCAAAGGAACTAAACCTTGGTTGTGCATCCATACTCTCCCTATTAGCAAGTGATAGGAAGTTGCGCTTTCTATCACATGGAACTTGATGTGGGAACTCAGATTTCCCATCACGATCCCAACATTCACATACCGAACTGATTTGGAAGATTGATTGTCATATCCCGAAATTACCAAAGGCATGGGGACCAGCCTTTCTTTCGGAATACCAGTCGTGTGGAAGGAGTTGATTGGCATAATATTGATGGAAGCACCCCCATCAAAAAGAGTCCTTGTAAAGCTAATCCCGTTGACGCTAGCGGTTACATATAGAGACCTGTTATGAGGGAACCTCACAGCTTTATCCGCATCGCTGAAGGTTACTTCTGACAGAAATTTCTTCACCAGCCTAGACATAGGTCCCCTCCACCTTAGCGAGGGGACTGCGTTCCTTTTTGCAATGTCCAAAATCGCGTGAGTTATCTCCATTCTGCTCTCCTTCGGGATCCCCACTTGATCGAAGAACCAAGTGAACTTTGGAGATTTTGAAACTGCACTACATTCTAGGACTGGGTCTGTTTCCCCATCTTCAACGCTATACACGTCCTCCACGTCCTTAGCGCTTGCTTCATCATAGGCTAAAACTACATTAGCAATTCCCGTGGTACAATGTTCTAGAGCTTTTTCGAGCTCCTTCTGCTTCATTATCAATCCTCCTTCTCTTTCTGCCTCCTCATCATAGGCCATCAGCAAATTGGCCCCGTGTGCTGGAAGTGGGTTGTTGTTAATGTTCTGTGGGGGGATTTCCAATGTCCTCGCCTTCATGTACTTGTCGATGATTCTTCGCAGCGTGAAACAACTCTCTGTTGGATGCTGGATCTTTCGGTGAACCTGACAGTATTTAGGATCTGCCTTCATTGCAGCATCAGGTTCTTCCATCGGGATGCCTTTTGGTTTATAAACCATTCCCCCTTGGACCATCGCGTTATAACAACTCACAACCTCTTCTATCGTGCAGGGTAACGGTGGAGGGTCTTCTCTATCTTTCCCAAATTTCCTCTTATTGTCCCTCCTCGGTGTCTTGCCCTATCTTCTCCTTCGACGTACCCTACCCGCGGGGCTGAGACCTCCCCCTCGCGGGTTGCATTGGTTGCCTGAACATCATGGGCACTACCACCGGATTGGGTTGTACCACCAAAGAGATGTTCCTTGCGGCTTTCAAGAACGCCGCAAAAGTCCCCTCACGCGTCTCATTGATGAGATGGCAAATGTATTCAGGAAGCAGTCCCTCAGCGTAAATTTGTAATAACTTGGACTCTTTGGCCTCCTCCCTCACATAGAGGGACCTTTCCTTGAACCTTCGAACATAGGCCACCATTTTTTCCCCTGGCCTTTGCTTCTCCCTTCCCAGTTGGCTCAAGGTGAACTCGTCTTCTGCCAAAAAGAACCTTTGGACAAACAATATGTGCATCTCCTCCCACGTAGAAATGCTGTTGGGAGTTAAGTGAGAGTACCAGGTGTATGCCTTCTCGGTTAGGGATTTGGAAAAATCCCTCAATATAAGCTTCTTATCATTACAATGGGCTCCCAAGTGTTTAACAAACCGCTTAATGTGCTCCTTCGGGTTCCCACCTTTGCCTGTATATTTTTCAAAGATAGGGGGAACATAGTCCTTTGCGTAAGGCTCATCATTGTATGCTTGAGGGTAGGGTGTTCGGAAGTCATCATAAACCGAAGCCATTTCGCCGGCTGATTGCGAGGAAGGCCGCATGAACTTCAACATCTCCTTCTGTATCTCTTTTCTCATTTCTTCCATGGGCGAGGCCGCAGGGGCCACCACCAACGGGGCCATGGGCTGAGCGCCCGTTGCAACAGAAACGAACGTCACTGGCGGTACCGTTGAGATGCCTCAGACGAGTAGCCCAATAGAAACGACCCAAAGTACGAGCTCCTCGTATCTCAACTGAATTCGGTTATGACTTAGTCTGCTCCTAAAATCTCATAAGGAGATATTCTAGGAGTAGAAGATGGACGTGGGGGAGTCCAACACCCCCACTCCTAGAGAACAAACATGTATATAACAAACCCTAAGCCTGGGGCAAAAGGCACGCATTGTATTCTCACTAAAACACTCCCGAGAGTATATAGAAATAATACCAAGAGCACCACCGTAGACGTAGGCATTCTTGCTGAACCACGTACATACTGTGTTATGTGACTGGCAGTTTTTATATTCTTTATTTACTTTGGTGATTGCCTTTTCTTGTGAACTTGTGCTGAATATAATTGTAACCAAACCTCCTATAAACACTACCACACATACTTCAAATATGAATATCAATTGTTGTGAAACACGACTCTTGTTGTCACTCACAATAGAAATATCATTGACACAAGCTTCACAGGTAGATCATGTTGATAATTTGTTAATCATAATGAATTCTTCTGTAGGAGGGTACTTTAGATAAGAGAAATGGAGGCGTAACCCCTGTTTGAGTATGGTAATGATAAGCTACTTGACCAGAGCCTTGGGTTAATGATAGGACCCACAAACACAGACGCAATGAAGTTAAGCTCAGTTTAATCTCACAAAGATTCTCGTGTATAGCTTATAAGATAGTAATGAAATTTAGAAGTAACTCAGCTAAAGGGAGAGAGAAGTAATCACCCTAGATACACCTTGGTAGGCAGGTATAAACACACCTAGTCCTCTCAAGAATCTCTGTCAGATATTAAAAGCTTCGTAGTAAAAGCTTCGTAATAAATAACAATGGTGAGAAGGTAAAAAAAACTCTGTCTGGTAATAACTTCCCAGACTCTAGAAAGGGTCTCTCTTCCTCAAAGGTGGTTGGGGTCGTTAAATAGCCCCCCACACCACCCCAGAGGCAACTCAGTCATTTAAGGCCATGAAATACGTCCCTCATACTTTATGTCACAACATTAAATGCCTGATGTACTAGTTGTCTCCACGTCATAAACATTAAATGCCAAGACATGCCTTTTGCCCAACCACTGTGTCAGGGGGGCTGTTGTCGCAGAGGTGGATCACCGACTGCCTGACAACCCCAAATACCGCGGTGGTTTACTCGAGTGCAGGTCTGACATTATTTAGCTGGCTAGTGACGTCACCTACAGTAGATGTGACATTAAGTAGAGGGTTATTTGGTTCACAACTCAACACCCGATGGAACTCGAAGCTGCTCTGCCCGAGGTTCCATGGTCAGGGTCTTTCGATGTTTTACCAGGTGTATCTAAGATGGTTGGGACGAGTCCCAATGGTGCCTTACTTCTCAATCCTCCAAACTAAATCCCTCTAAAGTTCCCACGACGAGGTCATTCGATAGAGCATGGAAGCTCTCCCAGGCCCTGCCAAGCCTGGTCTCTCGCGAGTACCATTTGACCTCACACTAAAACTCGTTATCAATATCATTACAACATTATAACCGTTACAGCTTACAGTCTATAAACAAAGATACAATTGTGACTAACATAATAAGCTAAATATGAGTTGCCACGCTTGAGCTTCCTCGGCTGCTTAATCTCAAACACTATTGCCAATTAGGGAATTATCCCTAATCTCAGGATTACCTTCAAGCCCGCTCTACAATAGAAATATCATTGACACAAGCTTCACGGGTAGATCATGTTGATAATTTGTTAATTATAATGAATTCTTCCAATATTATTATAATTATTATCACTCAGTTGAAGTGATAACACTCTATCGCATTGATGTCACGTATATAAAAGCATGGTTTACAAAAATATCCTTCATATAGAAAAAATTGCTTGAATTCACACTTAGTCTAAAAATGATGGCAATCCCATTAATGTTTCACAAAATTAAGCCTACGTGATATTCATGCTTAAATGAGGAAATGATGGCAATTGCATCATCGTAAGACATTGCATTTGAATTGAAAAGATAAAATATGGCATTACCATATGTATACACATGGTATACTACAATGCTTTTAAGATATATGAGTGATGGAAATCCCATTACATGTGAGAATACACGTATATGTGATCGTATATACATGAGAAATATGTTACTTGATATATAACTTATGACTAGCAATGTTAATTTAAAAGAAAAAACATGATATTTTGGATACACTAATACTACTAATGAAACATTTTCAACTTTATATGTGATAATAGGAATCTTGAGGTTTAGTGAGACAAAGTCATAAATCAAAAGAGGATGATGGGCTATATATAAACCAAAGAAGTAAAATACATAGTAAGATGACAATTTTCCAAGAAGTTATCCTCATGAAGGCAAACCTTTGGCGAAGACGGATAAAGAGTGGAAACATATAAAGACTAGGTTCCAAATATGCATTTTTGTGTGCACACACATTGTTGAAAAAGCTCACCTTTATGAACTCTCACTTTCACTCATGTACATAATTAACACCCCCACATTAGAAAGATATGTTTTCATAAAAACTCTCAATATAACCTACATATATAACAAGAGTAAATGAGAGACACTTGATCTCATCACGAAAAATGAGTTTATGAAAAGTGTTCAAACTATCCTCACACACACTTTGGAAACACATTGAAGATATTAGAACACCAAATTCATCCCATGTGACTTCCGTAAAAAGAAACCTATAAAATTCACAATTTACCTACACTATTTCAAAAGAAATGATGTTGTGGGATATGAAATTATTGGGAATGTTGAAACTCGATTGACCTTTACTTTACCTTAGTTCAACTACATTAAAGGATTATCTATATATCCCACACTCTACACTAAATCACCTACACACCTAATGATTGAGTTCTTGAGTTATACGTTAATATTATCACATTTGTCTATGACTTAAGAAAACATCTTGACATGTTATTTATCCCTAATAATTTTTTAAATACCTTTTTATTACAAGATATGAAGACCGTATGCTACATAGCAATGTGGAAAGTAATCCTTTATAAAATTTTGAGACGAAATAAATAATACATTACGTGTATCAAAGTTTTTGGGTAGACACATTATATTCAAAATGGTCGAGAAAATTTTAGCTAACCCAAAGTTAAATCTAACAAATAAATATTTTTAGAGTACTCACAAATAGTAAAGCATATCTACACCAGAACCCGCGTCATCCAAGATGCAAATATATCACATTTGATGGAAATAATTATCATTCCCTTAAAATAGGATCATGTACCAAAAATGGGATGTGGTATTCACTCTACTTCTATCACGAACAACCTCACTACTACCTTTACCAAATATCTTTCTAAAGATTGAATTTTCACCATTCACCATGACCTTGACATCACAATTCCAAATGGAGTTGTTTAGAACTTATACAAGTTTACTAAATTACCTACATATGATTTATCTATTATTATTTCATACAAACCATCATTGCAGTTAGCATGACTCCGTGCATAAAGATTGCTTTTGCCTCCAACAGATAACATACTTTTCAAAAACCTCCTCGCCTTTTTGCTCTTGATGGGGGGGGGGGAGGAAGATAGTTTTGATAAAAATAATGAAGCTCAATCATGAGGGAGTTTTCAATAAAAGTGGAGTTCCATGTATCAACGAAATCATTTTTCTCAAACCATATTAATTGTATTGTAATCATCAAAAGGGGGGAGATTATGAAACATAAAATATTTCAAGAAAAGATTTTTGGATGATAACAACACAATTGATGTGTGATACTACTTCAGTATCTTTTCTATAATGTATTTTAGATAAAAACAATCACTCAATACATGATGAGATATACAAGAATCGTATAAAATGTGCAACTGATATAATAGTTGACCAAGCATTATAATGAAGATAAAAATCATTCAACCCACGTTCTATCAAGTACAACATAGAATCCAATAGTATCATGAACTAAGAGGAACAAATTCTTGATCATATTAAATATGCAACCAACCCTAGAGAGATCAAATCACAAGCATCAAAAGATCAACCTACTTAACCATACATACATCAAGAGAAGACTATCACAACCAATGATTCAAGCAAATATCCTGATCATCTCACAGAAATAACATGTCCTACGCAATCTAGAGGGATGATCAAACTCGAGAAGACCTTCTCAAAACCTTGAAGATCGTTAAGAATATTTGTATTAGTGTATAAGAACTAGTTTGATCATGTATAAGCTTCATCTAACCTTCCTAAACCTACCTAAACTTCCTAAAAGTGGAAGTAAGTCAGAACATCATAGTGACCCAAAAAACAAGCTTATAGTTGACTCACACTAGTTATATGCAGTAATACCTAGAGTTATAGTTAACTATTTATTGAGTGTTAGTCAACTAACTTAGTTCAAATGGAATTGTCTTCAAAAATAAAAAAAACTCACTTTCTAAAAGTTAGTTATAGTCGACTACAACTATGGTATAGTTAACTATAACTATCTGAAAATTTAAAATTTCATACCTAGTTTTCAAATTTGAATTTCAAATGTTCCAAAATTTAACCAAAAACTGTCCAAGATCTAGTTTCTTCTCAAGCCTATAATTAGACCTTTATTACAAATAACCAAGACAAATTCCAAACTTTTGTCATTCTACTTGAGCTTTTTAGAAAGAGAAACCAAGTTTATAAACTCGTTTCCATATATGTAAGATTAAAACCCATATCTCCATTGAATCAAAGCTTCAAACCCAAGACCCACATGAACCAAATCCTCCAGGTCCAAGATTTCTTTAGCTAAGTTCCGAACCCAGCACCCACTTAAGTTAAAGAATCACACATAAATACCATTTTTGCTAAGAATCAAAACCCAACTTCAAACCATTGAGCTTTCTAGAAAGAGAAATCAATACCGATTTCAAATAGCAAAGTTGCAAACCCAAAAATCACTTGAGATTCAAAGTGATTTAAACACAAAATATCTCTTGAACCAAGATACCTGAAACATTATTTTTGCCTTGTGAGTAAAACATCAATATCCTAAGACAAAGATGCAAACCCAAAAGCCCACTTGAGCTTTATAATGATTGAAACACAAAATCTCTCCTAAACCAAGATATCAAAAAATATAATGTGTGCTTAGAGATTAAAACCCCAGTCTCCTAAGATAAAAGATCCAAAACCAAGACCTCCCCCCTTAGGAACATACTTGTGATCACTTATTCGTTTACATTTATAGAGAGATAAAGTAAACCCATTTCACCATTGTCTCAGTAAAGAAACTTTGCATTAGGTTTTGGTAAAAAATCTTATTGTTATTACTTACGGAGAACTCCATTGTATCTTCACGCCCCGGTAGTGCATTGTTGCGGGGAGTTAAAGCATTTTAAGACCTTGGGCTCTTGTGTGGGTACCATTTAGGAAAAGATAAGTTTAGAGTCTTGTTGGTTGCATTTTGCAAGGTGTTATAATTCCATATGAGGATTTTGGATTTGCCTTAAATGAACTGGAGATAGTGAAGTTTCTCGAGTACAGTCTCGAGTGTAGACGTAGGTAGGGCTGAACCACGTAAAAACCACGATTTATAAAGTTCCTTTAAAACCTATCTCCCTATTACTATATTTACATTCATGCTTTACTTTAATATGCTTAATACATTCACTACTTTAATGTGAATATGAATGTGTGTGTGCTAGACAATAAGGAAAAAAGAAATCCTTTTATCAACCTCCTAAGTAAATGTTTTAACAATTTGAAAAGAATATAAAATGATTTGTGATAAGAAATAAACATTAATTTTCAAAAAGATAAATAAATGTCATAATCCGAATTCACTCCCCTCTCTCTTTGTAGTAATTCCGGGACAATAATTGGCATCACATATTGCTGATAGATACTTATTTTGAAAAAGTATACTTTGAGTTTTAAGATCATATTGAAAATAGGGTATTTAAGAAAAGTTATATTAGTCTAAATGTTTGAAAATATGGATCTGAAAGAGGCGGATGCCCCCAAATTTTAAACTTCAAATTGTTAGATGGTTCAATTAGATTCCAAATTTAAATTTCTTTTCAAATTTTAATTATTATAAAATTCAAATTTTAATTTCTTCAAAATTAAAACTAACTCAACAAATATTTCAACTTCCCCTAAACAAAGTTAATTCCAATTTTTCTTTTAAATCAAATCAATTCAACTCAAGTCCAAAATAGCTCAACAATAATTAATTCATGATTAAAGATAGGCCATACAAACTTACCACAAATTTTATCAAATTACATATAATAACTTCAATTAAATTAAACTACATTTAACCCAAACTAAATTAAAACCAAATTAAACTAATTGTGTTTAAACCAAATTTTATCTTGATTAGACCCAAGCATGCATCTATGTGAGTTTGTAAAATAAAGTAAACATAATCACACTACGTCGCGATGTACGAGGAAAACTCACAACGGGAAAAATCTCGGACGACCCTGTCTATAAATCCACTAGGTATGGTATGTTTGAAAAAATAAGGAAACAAACTTACAACAACGACTGGACTCCGTACAAGCCTTGACGCTCCTTCTTGCTTCAACCGGTGCTTAGTTGATAACTCCCGAGTCCACTAAAATCTTTGAGTTCACCAATGGGGCCTGGCTACCGTCAACCCACACATGATGCCTTTCACCATATGAGCACGTCGTAGAAAAAACCAATCTTCTTTTTTGGTAGAGAATAAACCCAAACTATCTCCTTTGATGGGTAGAGAGGAACCCAGTGCCAAATAATCTCCAAGTAAGATATATATATATATATATATATATATATATATTGAAGAACTTGGATTTTAAACAAACATATAGGTGTATATTTATGTTTTCAACAAATTAATTCATGAAAGTTTAAGAACACAAAAAAGAATTTTTAGATAAACAATTTCTCTCTCTAGCACTTAGAAAATCTCACAAAAGTTACATGTAAAATTATTATTCCCGCACTAAGTAAAGCTGATAAAAGTTAGTAAAAAAAGTAGTGGGGAAGGGTGGTTAAATATTTTTTTTAAGGAAAAGGGTTAAAACCCCATAGATTTTATTAATATAGGAGAAAAATCCTCTCCTAGGTGGCATAAATGTTTTGAAGAAAAATAAAGAGAGGAGATCTTTGAAGGGCCCAATGCAAAGAAATATAAGAGCAGAAAAAAACTATGATAACACAATCCATAGAACTAAAAAAATTGTGTGATTGAAGGCACGCAAATCTTATCAATCTTGAAGCATCCTTTTGTGATTCTTGGCAGCTGGTTGAAGGAGGTGTAAGATGTTGAACTTGAGGAAGAAGCATCTATATTTACAAGACTATCAACAACATTATTACCCTGTCTATATACATGCTGAATCTGGAACTGATGTGTTGAAATAATCATTGAACAATATTCAATGGAGTTTTTCAACTTCCAAGGAAGTTTCCATTTAGTATCGCGCCCCAAATTAATTAACTTAAAATCATCCTTTTATTTAGAGATAAATCCCCATTAGACAATATGGTACTTGAAACCTTTTGAAAAATAACACAAGATTTTTTTTTCTTTTCTTCAAAGGCATGTTTGGATGAAAACATAGCTACCTTTTATGCACAACTTAAAAGCACCAAACAAATTTACTTACATAAGTTCTTTTGTTTAACATTTACTATAAAACTCACGTTATTTATCCTCCACTCGCCCATTTAATGTCCTAACTTGGCAGGGAACTCCAAACGATAGGCATACCTGAAACATAACATTATAGGAGTGTAACCAACACAAGCTTAGTGAATGACTATATTCCACACGTACATCACATATATATAACCAATTTGAATAACAATTTTTATTTTCTTATGTCATAACCCAACAGTAATTGTGTAACTCTCGCAAGCCTGGACCCGCCAGTCCAATTGACTCCCAGTTATTGGGGATACCACATCCCATAATTAGGCCCGAGTACAACAAACCTTTAAGTTGAGTTAACGGGACCGCCACATCCCGTAGGACCCACCACAGTCCTTAACATTAGATAAAGAACCCACCTCAGCCCATAACATTATATAACATCACATAACATTCTTAATCATATGCATATGTTCCATAAATACAACATCACTCCCATAAGCATCTTAACACATGAGTTTTACTACACATTTCCATATGAACATATAAGCATCTATATTTCATAGGATAGGTCACTCACCTTTAATTTGGTACTAATATTAATACCAAAACTATTTCCTTGGTATGGTAGTGTTCGTCGCTTCTCCACCTAGCAATTCAACATCATTAGTATTTGAATACACCAAATCACATTAAACTCAGTAACACATCACATCAGTTGGTCAATCTAACATAAATTAAAACTAATTGAATATGACACTTCACATTTCTATAACACCTTATTGATTATGGTTCTAACGCAATTTACGGAATTAAATTATGAATTCTCTAGACAAAGTTATGCCTGTTTTATTACAACATTTTCCAAATAATTTCTGGAGAAAAACAAAAACAAAACTTCAACTTAAACACAACCTCCAAGACAAACCAGATTGTATTTTATTCTCCCCATCAATTATATCATACCCATATATGTTATCTAATATTTCCAATTGGAATTTCTTGATTCCAATAAGTATTCAATGATTTATGCCACTTTTAATACATCTAGGTCTGAGTAGACCATCAAAGCATAACTTAACATTTTTCAAGCATATATAATGTCCTACTCGGTTATAAATCATGGAAACATATATTAAACATATTGAATAATATAAAATTGATGTTGCATAATTTTTTAGAGTTCATTTACTAAGTCAAGCAAAACATCGAACACCTGGTGTGCGCACTTATGCTTTTGGGGCAGATTTCATACCCAAACTTCAAACTATCACCCAAGATTCATTTCTTGGTATTTTTATATAATTTTAGGATATTACATGTATGTATAAGTTTATTTTCATATCCAACTAGAATCAATCGATTCCATTGAGTATTCACAAAAATACACCAATTTGATTAACATGATGATTACACCCTTAGTTGTATGAATTCAACATACTTCATATATACAACCTACACATACCCACCTACACGTAACAACACATATTATATCATCCTTAAATATGATCTTTAATATCATATAAAACACCCTATATCATGTAAAGAATGAAATTTATAAGTTAAATCTTACCTAAGCACCTTTGGATACATAAGCTTGTTTATCTCTCGATAATCTGCCTTAATCCTTCACTAATTCATCATAACCTTGCTTTCTTCCAAGTAACTCTCAACCCCACTTGAAATTCTGATTAAAATGAAGAACAAGGGGTATTTTTAATCTCTTTAAGTCGGCATAAGGCACCTCCCCTTGGTCCAATCAAAACAAGCCATGTGTTCCACTAATAAGACAAAATACCATTTAACGAATAGACATATTTGCCCTTGTTTCGTAATTTCAACATTACTCCTTACTTGGACCTCTGTTTTACACACCGTTTGTTATGTTATAAACTTAGCTCATATATCTACAACTTTTATATTTTGTATTTTCCACAAATCATAAAACTAGTATGCCTATTTTGGGCCCGAACAGAAGGGTAGCAATTTACCGAAAATCTCAAAACTTTCACATTTGGTGACCTAACAATGCCAATTTCGGACCAACACCTTGGTTTAATTTTTTTTATAAACATAATGATGCATTAGAAACATATTTTCATTATGCATTTAACCACATAACTAATCATATGATCTAAATAAGTTATCCCCGATCATAAGCTTAATTAACATTTAATGCAACCAACACATATATCACATGACTACGCATCCCCCAAATATAATAATTAACGTGTTTAACACCCCTCATCAACTTATAACTTATAACATATAACTTATACTTAATCATATAATTAACATTCCTAATCACATTTAGGGCCTTACAATTCTACCCCTCTTACAAAAATTTCGTCCTCGAAATTTAACGCATAAGAACTTACCAAAAGATGAGGATATCACACCTTCATGTTATTTTCTCTTTCCCAGGTGGCATACTCCACATTTTTATTTCTCCATCGTACCTTAACTAATGTAATGGTTTTGCCTGTTCTTTTCAATCAAAAATAACAATTGGTTCCTCCATGTTAGTCAAGTCATCTTTAAGCTCTATCGGTTATAAAATAAACACATGTGAAGGATCAACCACATACTTACGTAACATTGATACATAAAAAAAACATCATGTATACGAGATCGTTATTGTATCAAAGCCAATTTGTAATATACAACTCCAACTCGTTTCACTATTTCATAAGGCCAATGTACCTAGCCCTTAATTTGCCTTTTTTTTTCTCAAATCTCATAACCCCTCTCCAAGGAGAAACACGTAGGAAAACTTGATCACCTTCCTCAAATTTTAATTCCTTCCTTACGTTGTCTGGATAACCTTTTTGTCTACTTTGCACCACCTTCAAGTGATTATGAATAAAATTTATCTTCTCAGTAGTCAGTTGCACAATTTCTGGCCTAAGTAGTTTTCATTCTTCTACTTTTGTCTAACACACTGGGTCTTGTACTTTATCCCATACCAGGATTCATAAGGATCCATCTCAATACCTGAATGATAACTATTATTATATGCAACTTAATTAGTGATAACTGTTCATCCTAACTGCCCTTTAACTCTAATATATAAATTCGTAACATATCTTCGAGTGCCTGGATCATTTTCTGACTGCCCCATCAGTCTGAGGATCAAAAGTTGAACTAAATCTCAATTTAGTCCCCAAAACATATTGTAAACTAGGCTAAAAGTGGGAATTAAATCTAGGATTTCGATAAGAGATAATAGAAACAGGTGAAACATGCAATCTAATTATCTCATCCACATATATGTTGGCATATATATCCATGGAATAAGTAGCTTTAACAGGAAGAAAATGTGTCGAATTAGTCAATCTATTAACGACAACCAAAATAAAATCAAACCCTCATGATAATTTTGGCAAACCTATAACAAAATCGATAGTAACATGCTCCTATTTCCACTCAGGATTAGGTAAGGACTATAGTAGCCTATTAGGCTTTTGATGCTCCGCCTTCACTTGTTAGCAACCATACATCTAGCAACAAAATCTGCACTATCGTGTTTTATTCCCGGCCACCAATAACATTGTTTCAAATTTCTATAAAGTTATGTGTTTCCTAGATGCATATCATATAACTAAGAATGGGCCTCCTTTAAAATCGTTCTCCT
This sequence comes from Sambucus nigra, assembly GCA_949130495.1. NCBI lineage: Eukaryota > Viridiplantae > Streptophyta > Magnoliopsida > Dipsacales > Adoxaceae > Sambucus > Sambucus nigra. Next base: position 212,303,469 of record OX422218.1, on the reverse strand, counting down.
TAAATCAGGCACATTAGGTACACACAAATGGTTATCATACATAACAATGTCATTATTATGAATAGAAAATTCATTTGCTTTACTCATTTTCATATTGTCTTTAATTTTATCCAATTCTATATGTCCTGCTTGTGATGGTCGTATCCAGTCTACTAGCATATGTCTAACATTTAAATGCACTAGTATTCCACAACTCATTTAACGTTAACTTCTTCGTTATTAAAGTTAACTCTCTCAGCAAGTTAACTCGAACATAGTAAATATAAAATACTCTGCCTAGAGCTTTTCTACTCAAGGCATTAGCAACAACATTAGCCTTACCCGGATGGTGATGTATTGTGTAGTCATAATCCTTTATAAATTCCATCCATCTTCTTTTCAACCAACACAATTACCATCAGCAAAAATAACATTCCCCAAAACACTACTTTGGTCTAGTCAAAATTCACATTTAGAGAATTTAGCATATAATTGCTTCTCTCGTAAGGTCTATAAAATAATACGCAAGTGACATTCCATTCCCCAATAAATTTAAATTCAGGTTCACACGGTAACTGAAACACTACCTTCCTTCTAAAGCAATCTAAACATGCATGATATGAGGACAACCAGTCCGTACCCAAAATCACATAAAAGTCATGCTTACTGAAAGGTAGTAAGTCAACCAACAACTCATTTTCACTTATTCATACCATACCCTCCCTACACACCCTATCAATAAAAACAAATTTCCCACACTGGAGTAATAATAGCTAAACTAGAATCTCATGATGATAGTGATTTATTAAGATGCAATAGATAAAGCAAGACATAAAGAATGTGTAGAATCAGGATCTATCAACACATAAGCGTCTTTATCATTCATACGCAAGAATAATCGTCTAGTGATTTCTTATCAATAACAGTCAATTCCCAACTCATATATTACTCCATACCTTTATATACGTATGTCGAACATTCACACATAATATATTATCGATTGTATCCTCTTATATTAACAATGAGTAAACATTCTTAATAAACCAAACATCATTATGTACATTTCTCACTTCATTCATATAATCTATCCTTATCATCGTGTAACATTTCAAATAATAAATATTCTATTACAAGACTAACTTCTTATAGTTCATCTCCCTAACTTCAATTCATTACTTCAAATGATAAACATCATATTATAATACTAACTTACTATATGACATCTTCTCATCTTCCACTCAATACCAAACTCATGTGTTAGACTTGGACTACTATCCGTATCATCTCTGAAGTTTTAGAGTATGTTAAATATCGTTCTTACGCTCCTTAATGTAAACATAGCGTCACTACTTTCCATATATCGATAATGAACAATAATTCACCAAATGTTTACTTTTAGCCAATATCCCATATTCACTTTCATGTATATTGTGTAGTCATGGACTATGAATTCAATATAACTTCTCACTATATTCCCTTTTTTTAAGTAACGTTTGATTGTTCTTTAACTAAACATACAATGACCTTAACAAGTTATTTATCCAACACAATAACTTACAATCATAATCTTACTCCAATCCTTATTAACATGACAGTCTTACGCAACATCATTAATACACTCATCTTAACCGTTTGATAACATGGATGTTAAACGTAACCTCACCACTTAGAACTTTAACCATAATTACCAAACCCATAATACTTCTCTACATCTTATATATCGTATTTCCTTCAAATAACTTGTATAAATACCTCAATGTACCACATTATGGTATCTCACATAGCACATTCTCCTTACACATACTTCTTGGTGACTCCGTATAATGTCAATCATATTACTTATATAACACTCTTAGTGGTAGCACATACGCACAATGACAAATACAACTCAATATTCACTCAACTCAGTTGTAAGTATTTCCTGACAAACATCTTTCCCATACTCATCCACAACACATATTCTTAAAAGGACTCCTCAATATTTTTAAACTTCTAACTCTTTAACACCTCATCTCAACTTTACTATTCTTATAAGCGTTTCAAAACATCACAAGAGTAATATCCACTATATGTACTCACATTATTAAAGACGTACATCTCAACTCTCATTACTCTTTATTCTACTTTTAATAATTCATTATGAATTCACATTCTGATCACTTGTGATATATCGACTAGTTATTAAATTTCATACTTATTTCACATGTTAAATATAAACATATACAACTACTAACCTTATCATTTAACCTCTACCATGTGAATCTTCATTTTTATTTACACTCCAACAATTTAAGTCTCATTATAATCATGTAACAATAATTCTTCTCATTTCTCATCCTTTAATTGAATATTTGTTCCCGTACATCACTCTCCCATACAGACGAGGAGAGAACCCATTCATAATGATACACGTAACATGACTTAAGTCCACATATACCAACATCGGAAGCGATCACCTCCAATACTTTATAATTTTTACCAAGTTCACATATACCAGTATAAGGATAGATTACAACTTTTATACCACATTGTGTCTCCAAATATTTTCCTTCAATGAAAAATTTGTTCATACAACATATAAAACAATGCAATGCTTTATATTAAAATACCTGTATTCGCTGTCATCCCCGAATAAACCTTAACATCTTATTTCCTTTCCTACAAGATCCTTGCATTTCATATCACGTACAACAATATATATGTATAACTGACAGATGTTAGTCAACAAAGCCAATTTAAAACTTAATAACAAAACATTCCTGTCCACGCCTCAGGAATCTAACATACTTAAATGTATCCCTTGAAACTGAATACTTATGACTCAAAACAGTTTCTACGTCCACTGCCAATCTAGACCCTCACACCATGTCCAGAACCTAATAACCATGCTCTGATACCAAGTTATCGCGCCCCAACTTAATTAACTTAAAATCAACCTTTTATTTAGAGATAAATCCCCATTAGACAATATGGTACTTGAAACCTTTTGAAAAATAACACAAGATTTTTTTTCTTTTCTTCAAAGGCATGTTTGGATGAAAACATAGCTACCTTTATGCACAACTTAAAAGAACCAAACAAATTTACTTACATAAGTTCTTTTGTTTAACATTTACTATAAAACTCACGTTATTTATCCTCCACTCGCCCATTTAATGTCCTAACTTGGCAGTGAACTCCAAACGATAGGCATACCTGAAACATAACATTATAGGAGTGTAAGCAACACAAGCTTAGTGAATGACTATATTCCAAACATACATCACATATATATAACCAATTTGAATAACAATTTTTATTTTCTTATGTCATAACCCAACAGGAATTGTGTAACTCTCGCAAGCCTGGACCCGCCAGTCCAATTAACTCCCAGTTATTGGGGATACCACATCCCATAATTAGGCCCGAGTACAACAAACCTTTAAGTTGAGTTAACGGGACCGCCACATCCCGTAGGACCCACCACAGTCCTTAACATTAGATAAAGGACCCACCTCAACCCAAAACATTATATAACATCACATAATATTCTTAATCATATGCATATGTTCCATAAATACAACATCACTCCCATAAGCATCTTAACACATGAGTTTTACTACACATTTCCATATGAACATATAAGCATCTATATTTCATAGGATAGGTCACTCACCTTTAATTTGGTACTAAGATTAATACCAAAACTATTTCCTTGGTATGGTAGTGTTAGTCGCTTCCCCACCTAGCAATTCAACATCATTAGTATTTGAATACACCAAATCACATTAAACTCAGTAACACATCACATCAGTTGGTCAATCTAACATAAACGAAAACTAATTGAATATGATACTTCACATTTCTATAACACCTTATTGATTAGGGTTCTAATGCAATTTACGGAATTAAATTATGAATTCTCTAGACAAAGTTATGCCTATTTTATTACAACATTTTCCAAATAATTTCTGGAGAAAAACAAAAACAAAACTTCAACTTAAACACAAACCCCAAGACAAACCAGATTGTATTTTATTCTCCCCATCAAGTATATCATACCCATATATGTTCTCTAATATTTTCAATTGGAATTTCTTGATTCCAATAAGTATTCAATGATTTATGCCACTTTTAATACATCTAGGTCTGAGTAGACCATCAAAGCATAACTTAACATTTTTCAAGCATATATAATGTCCTACTCGGTTATAAATCATGGAAACATATATTAAACATATTGAATAATATAAAATTGATGTTGCATAATTTTTTAGAGTTCATTTACTAAGTCAAGCAAAACATCGAACACCTGGTGTGCGCACTTATGCTTTTGGGGCAGATTTCATACCCAAACTTCAAACTATCACCCAAGATTCATTTCTTGGTATTTTTATATAATTTTAGGATATGACATGTATGTATAATTTTATTTTCATATCCAACTAGAATCAATCGATTCCATTGAGTATTCACAAAAATACACCAATTTGATTAACATGATGATTACACCCTTAGTTGTATGAATTCAACATACTTCATATATACAACCTACACATACCCACCTACACGTAACAACACGTATTATATCATCCTTAAATATGATCTTTAATGTCATATAAAACACCCTATATCATGTAAAGAATGAAATTTATAAGTTAAATCTTACCTAAGCACCTTTGGATACATAAGCTTGTTTATCTCTCGATAATCTGCCTTAATCCTTCACTAATTCATCATAACCTTTCTTTATTCCAAGTAACTCTCAACCCCACTTGAAATTCTGATTAAAATGAAGAACAAGGGGTATTTTTAAGCTCTTTAAGTCGGCATAAGGCACCTCCCCTTGGTCCAATCAAAACAAGCCATGTGTTCCACTAATAAGACAAAATACCATTTAACGAATAGACATATTTGCCTTTGTTTCGTAATTTCAACATTACTCCTTACTTGGACCTCTGTTTTACACACCATTTGTTATGTTATAAACTTAGCTCATATATCTACAACTTTGATATTTTGTATTTTCCACAAATCATAAAACTAGTATGCCTATTTTGGGCCCGAACAGAAGGGTAGCAATTTACCGAAAATCTCAAAACTTTCACATTTGGTGACCTAACAATGCCAATTTCGGACCAACACCTTGGTTTAATTTTTTTTATAAACATAATGATGCATTAGAAACATATTTTCATTATGCATTTAACCACATAACTAATCATATGATCTAAATAAGTTATCCCCGATCATAAGCTTAATTAACATTTAATGCAACCAACACATATATCACATGACTACGCATCCCCCAAATATAATAATTAACGTGTTTAACACCCCTCATCAACTTATAACATATAACTTATACTGAATCATATAATTAACATTCCTAATCACATTTAGGGCCTTACATTTAGAGTCAGTTTCAATGATGAGCTCTTTAATGTTCAACATTAGGAATATAGAAATGCCTTCTTTTAAACCTTCAACTTTAGCAGACAAGCTAGTTTGATATCCCAAGAAAGAAGAAAAAATAGATATAAATTCACCTTTATGATTTCTAAGGATACCTCCACATCCACTTTCTCCTGGATTGCCTTTGGAAGATCCATCCACATTTAATTTAAATAAATTTCGAGGAGGCTTTTCCCAAGATATAGCTAAAAAAGATGATGGTTTCCTGTGGATTTCAAACAGAAAATAAACATAATATAGAGATCATCTTGAGAGACATTGCTAGAGATCTGTTTACGTGATGCCAAAGAAATCATTAGAGAAATATCATTTTATATAATAGTCTGATCATTCATTTCAATTCCATCAAAATAGCATCTGTTTCTGGAAGCCAAATCTCCCAGACAATGATGATAGGAAGGTGGTGAATGAGGAATTGGATATGGGTGGTGAATTTTTTGATCCACCAAAAAATGAACATAGATTGACAAGAGTGGAAATTTAGCTTTAGACTAAATAACTTTCGAAAAAATTCCACACTTAAAAGGCAACATGACCCTTTAGGAAGGTGTGACTGATATTTTCTTCATGATCATTACAGCATCTGCATCTAGAGGGTAACTTAACATTAAGTTTTTTAAGCTGAGAATCAAGAGGAATGGCTTGGTGCAGTAACTTCCAAGTGAAAATGGAGATTTTAATAGGACAAGAAGATGACCAAATGAATTTCCAAACCATAGAGGAAGGATGTTGAGGTATGCTGGACATATAAGCAGACTTAAAAGAAAAATTGCCATCAGAAGTAATTGACCAGATGTAATTATCCCCATCTTTAATGGTGATATCCTCTAAGATTCTGTATACATATCTAATTCTCTTAATGGAATGAGAACCATTAGAAGAAGATAGAAAATAATATTTATATTTGTGATTCATGAAAGAGGCCCAAAGACTTTTAGAAGAAAAAAGAGACTAACATAGCTTTAAACTGGCTGCATGAATGATGGTAGTCATGTTTCTGATGTTTAGACCTCCTTGATCAAAAGGTTGACATATATCTTTCCAAGAAGTCCAATGGTATTTAACTTTATCCTCTTGAGAAAATCCCCCCCCAAAATTAGCAAAGATAGCTTAAATTCTTCTGATTATGGTTTTTGGAGGATGTAGAGTAGTCACTGTGTAAAATGGAATAGATGCTAGAACATTAATTAATATAAGTCTTCTTCCTGGAGATAGGTATTTTAGCTTCCATCCTGCCACCTTCTGTCTGATTTTATAAAGAAAGTCAGTAAAATAGCATAATTTTATTCTACCTTTATAAAGAGGACAACCAAGATATTTTAAAGGCAAAGGCTTGAACTCCAGGCCTAGATTAGATGAGATGGCATTCCTTTTGTCTATGGATGTATGTTTCCTAGTTGTGAAAGAACTTTTGAGCATATTAATCTTCTGACCTGAAATATCTTCATACTCATTCAGAAATATCATTAATTTTTGAGTGCTTCTCTTTCAACCATTAGTAAAAATGATAATATCATCCGCATATGATAAATGTGAAATAAGAGGAGAATATAAAGGTTATTTATATGGTTTGATCACATTATCATATACAAGCTTGTAAAGACCTCTAGATAGTACTTCAGCAGCAATAATGAAGAGTGTAGGGGATGGTGGATCCTCTTATTTAAGACCTCTTGAAGACTTGAAAAATCCAGCAGCCCTGCCATTCACAATCACTGAGAACCAGTTATTAGATAAGAGACTCCTAATCATATCAATAAAGCATTCGTTGAAACCAAATTGTCTCAACACATAGAGGACAAACATCCAAGAAACATGATCATAAACTCGCTCCATACCAAGTTTGAGAATGAGATTAGACCCATGAGATTTTTTTATCCTAATCAGCAGTTAACTCTTGGGCCAAAAGAACATTTTCAGTGATGCTTCTGCCTTGAATGAATCTACATTGATTAGGGGAAATGATGATTGGAATAATGGAGGTAAGTCTAGAGTTTAGGATTTTGGAAAGGATTTTAAAAGAGAAGTTGGATAGGCTAATAGGTCTGAAATTAGAGCATGAGGACAAATGATTAGTTTTAGGAATGAGGGAAGTATAATTAGATGACCAACTCATGGGAATTTGGCCACCTGCGAAGAAAGAGGTTATAGATTTAATGAGATCAACTTTAATTGTATACCAGCATGAAAGATAAAAACATCCACTGAATCCATCAGGACCAGGGACTGCATCAGCATTCAAACTCTTAATGGCATAAAAAATTTCTAGCTCAGAAGGATATGATATAAGGGACTCATTGAAATCGCATGGAATAATGTTTGGGATTACATCAAACATATCATGTATGGGAGATGTAGGCTCATGAGAAAGAAGATTTTGAAAATGAGAGACAAATTCAAATTCAATATCTTTTTGAGTTAGAAGCCACTGCTGATCAGAATTAAGAATTTTGTTTATACTAAGTCTTTTCCTTCTGGATTTAACTGTGTTGTGGAAAAACTTTGTATTTAGATCCCCTTCCTTTAGCTATTTGACATTAGATTTCTATTGCCAATATATTGCTTCAACTTTTAGAGCTTGATTTAGCTTTGCCTTGGTAGCATTCATAGCCATTCTGTTATCTGAAGCAGGGGATTGATCAAAATTTAGCTCATCAGCAATAAGAGAATCTTTAAGGTTCTTGACATTCTGAAAAATATCCTTAAATGCGTCTTTATTCCAGGAATTTAGATTACCTTTGAGCCTTTTAAGCTTTAGAGAGAAAAGTTTCATAGGAGATGCATGCAAAGGGGAGTGCCAAGACAGATCAACCACTACCTGAAAATCATGGTGAGAAGACCACATTTTTTGAAACTTGAAAGGCTTTGGAAATGAGTTTGATTCAGATTTGATAGAAATCAGGATGGGGGAGTGGTCAGAGCAGTTGCGATTTAGGTATTGGTCAGATGTGGAGGGGAAAATTTCATTCCATTTTTGACTAGCCAATGCCCTATCCAGCCTAGCAAAAATAGCTCCTTCTTATGCTTTATTATTACACCAGGTGAGTTGAGACCCAGAAAAACTGATATCAGTCATGCCTAAAGATATAATGCTATCATTAAAGTCTTGTGTGGAATGAAAATCAATGGAATTACCCCCATCCTTTTCAGATTGAGCAGTAACCACATTAAAATCCCCCATAATGACATGAGGGTGATTCCACACCAGACTAGAAATATGCTCCAAAGAGTCCCATAAAACCATTCTATCTGCCCTAGAACATTTAGCCTAAACAACAGTTATAAAAATTGGAGAAACAAAGGTTGGATCTTCAATTTTCACTGTGAGGCACTGATCATCATTCGAGACAGTATCTATAGAAAGCCCATGTCTCCAAAAAAAACAAATTTTGGATGAAGTATTAGATACACATCCATCAAAATTCCATTTAAACCTAAACCTTTCAATGACAGCTGAATCAAGCTTAGGTTCAAGTAAAGCAAAGGCAGGAAGATTATACATTCCGATCAACTTTTTCATTCTTCTAATAGAGGGTTTATTGGACACACCTCTAATATTCCAGCAAACAAAATTAATCATTTAGAGAGTGGGGATGAAGTTAAAGTGGTGAGATTCTTAGCTGACATGTTGATTCTCCTAAACATAGGATCATGTTTAGCTTTTACCTTAGGAAGAATAATAAAACCAGTAGCTGGGGGAGTAGGGAGAGGGTCAGGCTTCTTCATACTTATTGCCTTGGCCTCTTAATAAGACTTCCATTTAGCATCAAATTGCTGGGCAAAAGAAAAGAAGGCACTTCTTCTTGACTAGGGAGATGAGCTTTCGCTATAATATCTGAATCAGATGTATAATCTTTATCATCTGCTGGATGAATAACTTTAAGAGACATGTCAGTATCCCTCTTAGAAACATTACTGATTACATCAGTAGCAGCAGTAGAGAGGCCCATATTTTCGGTGTGAACTTGTAAGTCTTGGTTTGTAGGTTGCATATAATAAGGAAGGTATAGATCTTGAGTTTCCATCATGTCAGGTGCTGCAAGATGCTATAATTCTTGATTTGTGTTAACTTGATGTGTTAGCACGAGTTTAGGAATTTTCTTGGTCTTCTCGAGGAGTTTATGAGCTTCTTTGATTTTCCATTCTTCATTGACTTTAGGAGGAGGAGCTTTTTTTTGATCTTCTTCTTTGTTGGATTCTTGAACATGCAATCATTTATATCATGACCTTTCTTTGAACAATATGAACAATAGCTTGGGAAATTTTCATACGAAACTTCTTGCTAGAAACCATTATCACCCATGCTAATCCAAACTCTATCAATCAACTCTTTGGAAAGGTCAAGTTCCACACAAACATGCGCAAGACTGGGTCTGGTCATTGAAATAGTTGAAGCATCAAGTTTGAGAGGTTTCCCAATTAATTAAGAAATAGAATAGAGAGGGGACTTATCAAAGAAATGTATAGGGAGGTTTGTAAAGTTAATCCAAACAGGAGTAATAGGGCTTTCAACACCAGGTCTGAATGATGGTGACCATTTAAAGGTTCTCATAGGTGATTTACCTATATACCATTGCTCTTTAGACCATAATCTTACGAAATCCTCCGCACAGTTCAATCTAATGAGCACATGTTTTGGATCTAGCAAACCATTATTGTAAGTTGTTTTCAAAGAGAAAGAAAGAAAGGTTTTGCGAATAAACTCCATAGATGGTCGACCATGTGAGAACTTACCAATAATGGCATATTTGAAAGGTATTGCCAATGATTTGATATCCTTGTTAGAGAATATAACAGCAGGGGATCCCTTATAAGTTGATGGAGTTTTTAAAAGAGGCTCAAAGAAGTTAATGCTAGAACACTAGAAAAGGATCGTTTCCATGGGTTAGAGAGGTCGGGAGGTTTAGGAGAAGGAGGAAGAATGGAAGGAACTAGGGTAGCAGCCATGCAAACCCTATAGAGAGGAACCCTAGCGCAACCTTTCTAGAGAGCTGTTTTTTAGAAGATTTTAACTAACCGGTTAAATAAAAAACTGCCGAAGTTTTAATTTTTCCGCCCAGGTCGTTCGAACGACTTTTTGATGACGTTCGAACGACACTGTTCGAACGAGAAAACAAAAGAAAAACAAGGCCAAAACTCGTTAGATAAAGTCGTTCGAATGAGGATGCTTGAACGAAACTTCGAACGAGAAAACAGTATTTTGCTAACAAGTCATTGGAACCTCGTTTGATGTTCGTCCGAACGACCTCGGCATCTCGTTCGAACGAGATACGAGTTTTGTTTGAACGACATTACAGAAAATCCTAAATTCAATTTTTAAGCCCAAAACTTTTATGAAAAGTTTTAAAATAATTTTCTAAAAAAATAAAAAGTCATTTTGACAAAACTTTATAAAATTAACACCCACAAAAATTATTCCAAGCTCCTCTCTATATATTAATGCATTCATACCTTTATGAGACATTGGAATCTAAATGCTGATGACATGAAACTTGGCATGAAAACTGATAAGGATGTATTCTTAAATTTTTGGACGCTACGTCTTCAATATACACTTTTCATAGGCTTGAAAGGATACAACAAGAACATCTATCCTATGAGTCAAATAATTTTATCCGGAATTAAGCCAAAACTACATATGGAATCAATTGGAAATTTGCGTCCTTACAAATCTCCCCCTTTGGCTATTCAGGGACAAAATTAAACCAAAAATCCTAAGAGCCATCAAGCACGCCTAGACATAATCCCACCCAAAAATAAAATAAAAAATAGACGCTTGACTCAGCTCAAGGAAGCTTTGACGCTTTAACCAATTTGCCACTAAAGATAAAATCATGCACACTTAAACAAACCATTAAACGCATAGGGAATATTTAAAGATGAAATGAAAAAAATAAATTCTCCCCGTTAATTAATTCTCCCCCTTTATCAAACATTATCTACTTAAGAAGACCGCGACTCCCTCTAAGTTAAATGTCCCTAAACTAAAGGTTTAGATACCATTTCTCCCCCTTTTTGTTCAACAATAGACAAAGGTTAAGAATTATAAAATAACTTATTTCTCCCCCAATTAAAGCAAATACTCCCCCTAAACTAAATAAGGAAATGAATAAAGACAAACGAGTCAAACATGCAATGGTGCAAAAAGTGACAAGAGCATTAAGGTATATGGGCAACAATGAATGACAACTAATCCATACAAGGATAAATAAATACCAACTTATGATGCGAGAGCAAAATATACCATTAACATGTATTATGCTAAGCATGGGATATCAACCAAAAATTCGCAACAAGTTAGATATCAATTTTGAATTCGAGACATACATGGACTAGCGAGCAAGGCAAAGACTCAAAAATAAAGAAATACCATATGTATATATACTCACAAATATACCAATAATGCACACGCACATATACATAGGTATAAGCACCACACACGACACAAAATACATTAATCTTTCCACACTCATATGGCAAAAATGTGTCTAAATACATATGGTAAAGGGAAGTGAAGGGGTTGAACTAGCAACAAAAGAATTTAGACCCAATCACCTAAACATGTTCACGGAGTTCTCATTTGATTGCACAATTTTATCACACATAAATATAGCCTCATGTGATAATATATCGTGAACTCATTGAACAAACATACACAATGCACACAAGCGTAGAATTTCGATGATTCTAAAAACCAATGGAGTCATGAAAAAATAGCTTAACTTGGATTCAAAGTTATTGAGCAAACCCGTTGATATATCCAACCAAAATTCCTTATTAATATTCTTTTTCTTTTTCTTTTCTTTATGAACTTACTAACTAAACAATGAAGGCCTTGGCTAATATTTTTATGCCATATTTTTTAGGCCAAATTTTAATGGTGGATTTTCACGCGAAGTAATTTTGTCTTTCGCAGCCCGATTCCATTGATAAATAACTACACCGGATAAATATTATTCTATTTTTTTTAAATCCGGGAAACGGTTCTTACATGCACAAATCCTCTATAGTCATAGAAACATGTAGATGACTAAATTGATAGGAGAACATCTCACTTAGCTTAAATATACATGTGAAGTTAAATATCAAATGCGCTCGTGCATGTGTGAATTGATGCATATAAAAATAGAATCCATTAAGCAAGTCAAAGTTAAACTAATCCATGCAAGCATGATAAATAACACTTTAAGGATTGAAAATATTAACCAAGAGTTCTAGCCACATGGAAGCGGATATGATATTGGATTCATACACAAGTATATGCCACATAAAATGTGTAAAACTAAAATACACACACCAAAAAAATCTTTTTGAGTTTTTCATAATTTTTAACCAGCACAAAAATTAACTCAAAAGACAAACAAAAATCTTTTTGTATTTTTCATTTAATACTAAAAAATATAAAATAAAATACAAAAGATAAACAAGTCATAATTCTAGAAACAATTTTTATAATGAAGTAAAAACTAGAAAATGACAAACAAACATACAACAAGTAAGAATATATCATGATGCATATAAGCTAGTGTATGTAAACAAAGCTAAAACACTCAACCTTTAAATTTAGCAAATGAGGTATCACGTGCAAGCAAATGAGAATAAAAAATCCTATCTTGTAAAGCCGCTAAAAAGGATCTCCTAACCCAAACTAGTGAAGAGTGACACTCTTGGGGTTTGGGAATTTTGGTGACTCTACCAATGAATTTTCTAGACCCTTTTTAAGATCAAAACAAAATTTCCTAATATGACCTTTTCGACCACAATGTGAACAAGCAAAGACCCGGTAAAAAGTAGTACCTAAGGATTGACCCCCTAAAGTGTTCCTAGTAGATTCTCTCAAACTTATGATTTTGTCTTTATTAGTTTAATCATTTTGAGTATCGAAGCCAATACCACACAAGTCATTTTTAATTTGGATGGCTACAAGTATTTTATCTAATTTTCCGGACCTACATTCCAAATCAAATTTGACCCTACTTGAATCTCTCAATTTCTCTTCTAACTCTAAAATTTTAGACTCAAGAAAACACCTACTCTCTTTAAACCCAAGAAGCTCTTTCTTCATTGCCTCCATTAAACCTCTAAGGCTATATATCTCACCTTCTACATACTCAAGCTTATCACGAAGAGCTCTCTCACGTATCCTAAGGTATTCCATTAAAGTATATTCATTATTAACCTTAGCACGTTCTCTTAAACTAGCTTCTAACTTCAAATTATCCCTTTTTAATTTAATTGATTCGGCATACAACTATTGAAAATCTACTTGAAGTTCACTCACATCAACCTCTTCTTCATTTTCTTCTTCTTTTTCACTCTCACTTTGTACTCCACTCTCATTACCATCAAATTTTTGGGATTAAAAAACAATGGCCTCAGAAGTGTCATGTGTTAAGATATCATCATTGATCGATTTCTCACTTTCACTTACATGACTTGCCATGAACGCGATAAAGTTGCGCTCAATGGGGGAATCCGGTCCTTCTTCGTTATCACTATCACTGAGGGTGGTATTATATGAAATTAGTTATTTGCCATCCCTCCTTAGTTTAGTGGGACATCCTCTAGCCCTGTGGCCATAACCCTCACAACCATAATATCTATTCGACTCATCCTTATTAAGATCTTCATTATACTTTGTAGGGAATTTCTCGGCTTTTTGTTACTTAGACTTATCAAATTTCTTAAAATCCTTTTTAAGTTTGTCTTTATTAAACATAAGAAATTTTTTAAACTTCCTAGCAAACATAGCCATCTCATCGAAATAGATGTCACTCTCATCATTCGAAACTTGTTTTTCCTCCTTTAGGGATTTTAAAACGATGCCCTTATCATTATTTTTCTCATCCTTGGAGGTAAACCTTTCAAGTTCATAGGTTTGTAAGTCACCTACGAGCCCTTTAAGTTTCGTAGAGGCTAAAGTGGGTAAAGAATTTAACACGGTAATTTTTGGAATAAACCTATCGGGTAAGGACCTCAAAATTTTCTTTACTACACGATTGCGGGTATCTTTTCTCCGTAGTTAAAAGATGAATTAACAATATCAGAAAGCCTAGCATAAAATTCATCAAAAGCCTAGATGCGCCTAGGCTTGAGGCTTGGGAGAAACGCCTCGTCTTAAGATTTTTACGCCTTATTCTTGGTAAAAGGCTTAAGGCGCACTTTTTTTAAAAACAAAAATGCTTTAATGAAGCTATATTTCCTTTTACATATTTTATTTTAAAAACCAGACCAATATCTCAGTCAAAACAATCAAAAGACAAATGGTATCCCATATCTCTCTGCCTCTCGTAAAAAAATGCAAGTTTTTCATTTTTCATTTTTCATTTTTTTCTTAGTATTTAAAAAAATAGTATATTAGTTTGCATATATTCTGGCATATTTTAAGGCATGTACCATTTTAGTATTTTTAATAGTCGTGCGATAGTTAAAAATGTTAAAATATATTAAAAAAGACCTTAACGCCTTTTCACGCCTAAGGCCTGCCTAGGCTTCTAAGGCTTAAGGCTTAGCCTCGACGCCTTGACCACACCGCGCATTTTTTAGAACCTTGCTTTCAAGTATTTTAAAGGTTTTGAATTGAGTGGTGAGGTTTTGGAGTTTTGAAGCTTTCACAACACTAGTTCCCTCATGGGTGAGTTGTAAGATATCCCAAGCCTCTTTAGCAGTTTCACACATCATGATACGTCGAAATTCATCTGGTGTAACTGCACTAAAAGAGCATTCAAACCATGGGAATAAAAACTTGCTAATTTAAGTTCATTATCACTCCATCTTTTTACGGGTTTAGGTACATGCTCATTTTCAACTAGACACGTAGGTGGAGACCACCCGCTAACTACCGTTTGTCAAACCCTCTTATCTAAGTACTTAAGTGTCGATTTCATTCGCGCCTTCCAATACACGCAATTTGAACCATAAAAATAGGGAATTTTGAAAACAGTAAAATTTTCATTTTTTAAAACAAGCCCAAATGGACCTAAACGCAATAACTTAGCGCTCCTAGCTCTGATACCACTTGAAAGAGGCGGATGTCCCAAAATTTTAAACTTCAAACTGTTAAATCGTTCAATTATATTCCAAATTCAAATTTCTTTTCAAATTTTAATTATTATAAAATTCAAATTTTAATTTCTTCAAAATTAAAATTAACTTAACAAATATTTCAACTTATCCTAAACAAACTTAATTCCAATATTTCTTTTAAATCAAATTAATTCAACTCAAGTCCAAAATAGCTTCACAATAATTAATTCATGATTAAAGATAGTCCACCCAAATTTTCCCCACAAATTTTATCAAATTACATATGATACTTTAATTATATTAAACTAAATTTAACCCAAACTAAATTAGCACCAAATTAAACTAATTGTGTTTAAACCAGATTTTATCTTGATTAGACCTAAGCATGCATCTATGTGACTTTGCAAGATAAAGTAAACACACACTACGCCGTGATGTACGAGGCAAAAACCCACAACGGGAAAAACCTCAGATGACCGAGCCTATAAATCGACTAGGTATGATATATTTACAAAAACAAGAAAACAAATATACAACAACGAATTGACTGCGTCCAAGCCTTGACGCTCCTTTTTGCTTCAACCTCCGCCTAGTTGATAACTCCGGAGTCCACCGAAATCTTAGAGTCCACCAATGGGGCCTGGCTGCCGTCAACCCACACACGGTGCCTTTCGCCGTATGAGCATGCTGTAGCAAAAATCAATCTTCTTTTTAGGGTAGAGAGAAAATCCAAACTATCTCCTTTGATGGGTAGAGATGAACCCGGTGCCAAACAATCTCCAAGCAAGATATATATAATAAAGAACTTGAATTTTGAACAAACATGTGGGTGTATATTTGTGTCTTGAACAAATTTATTCATAAAAGTTCAAGAACACAAAAAGGAACTTTTGGATAAACAATTTTTCTCTCTAGCACTTAGAAAATAACACAAAAGTTACATGAAAAATTGTTATTCCCGCACTAAGTAAAGCTGGTAACAGTTAGTGGGAAAAGTAGTGGGGAAGGGTGGTTAAAAAGAAAACTGCTGAAATTTTAATTTTCCCACCCAGGTCGTTCGAACGACACTGTTCGAACGAGAAAATAGAAGAAAAATAAGCCAAAAAACTAATTAGATAAACTCGTTCGAACGAGAAAACATAGTATTTTGCTAAAAAGTCGTTGGAACCTCGTTTGATGTTCGTACGAATGACCTGGGCATATCGTTCGAATGAGATCCCAGTTTCGTTCGAATGACATTACAGAAAATCCTAAATTCAATTTTTAAGCCCAAAATTTTTATGATAAGGTTTTAAATGATTTTCTAAAAAAATAAAAAGTCATTTTGACAAAACCTTATAAAATTAACACCCATAAAAAAATATTTCAAGCTCATATATATATATATATATATATATAATGCATTTATACCTTTACCAGACATTGGAATCCAAATGTTGATGACGTGTGTAAGAGGGTACTTTAGATAAAATGGAGGCATAACCCCTTTGAAGTATAATAGTGATAAGTTAAATGGCTAAAACCTTGGATTAGTGGTAGAACATGAAAACACAAATCCTTAATGAATATAAGACTCAGTTTAAACTCACAAATCTCTCGTGTATAACTCCGAAGGTAGTAATGAACTTTAGAAGTAGCTTAGCTAGAGGGAGAGAGAAGTAAGCACCCTAGATACACCTTGGCAGGCAGGCAAAACACATAAACCACCCTCATGAATCTCTATCAAGTATTAAAAGCTTAGTAATGAATGGCAATGGTGAGTGAATAAGACCTATGATTTGTAATAACTCTCCCTGATGTGTATTCTCTCTAGTAATAACTTCTTAAACTCTCAAAAGATCAGCCTCTCCTCAAAGGTGGTTGGGGTCCTTAAATAGCCCCCCACATCACCCCCGAGGTAACTCAGTCATTAAAGACTATGAAAGACATCCCTCATACTTTATGTCACAGCATTGAATGCCTGATGCACTAGTTGTCTCCACGTCATGAACATTAAATACCAAGACATGCCTTTTGCCTAACCATTGTGTGTCAGGGGGATATTATTGCAGAGGTGGATTAAAAACGGCCTGACAGCCCCAAATACCACGGTGGTTTACTCAAGTGTAAGTCTGACATTGTTTAGTTGGCTAGTGACATCACCTACGGTAGATGTGACATTAAGTAGAGGGTTGTTTGGTTCACAACTCAACGCCCGATGGAACTCCAAGCTGCTCCGCTCGAGGTTCCACCATCAGGGTCCTTTGGTGTTTTACCAGGTGTATCTAAAATGGTTGGGACGAGACCCAACGGTGCCTCACTTCTCAATCCTCAAAGATAAGTCCCTTTAAAGTTCGCGCAGTGAGGTCATTCGATAGAGCATGAAAGCTCTCTCAGGCCCTGCCAAGCCTGGTCTCTCGTGAGTACCGTTTGACCTTACACTAAAACTCTTTATTATTCTCGTTACATAATTACAATTGTTATAGCTTACAGTCAATATAAACAGAGATACAATATGACTAATACAACAAGCTAAAATACAAGTTGTTACGCTGAGCTGCCATGCTGAGCTGCTACGGTGCCGTAATCCCAAAACACTATTGCTAATGTGGAATTACTTCTAATCTAAAAATTACCTTCAAACCCCCTCTACATTTGCCCCTTCCTGGAGAGGTTTGTTGGAGCAAGAAAGGTCTGCACGAAACTTCTCAAATCGATGAACCTTCCATGTGTGAAAAAATTCTGGCCTCCTTTCCTTCATTAGAACCACATCGCTATAGTCTCCTAGCAAAAAGTAAAATTCTCCCCGATGTACCTGAGCCGAAGCACTACGACTTATTGGGGCTTTGATGAAGGGATATCACCACTTTTTCCTTATACTGTGCTTCAACCGTTTTAGCTTTTTATTATTTGAAATTCTCCCAAAAGGCCTGCTAATCTTCTCAAATACTCATTCTGATTCCTGGTTCACCTTTGCAATGCTTTGCCATGTTTGAAAAAGCAGAAATTCTCCCCGATGCAGTCGAGTCACCAATTGAACAACGTTTGGACTTGTGGTGAGGGGGCATCGTAGCTTTTTGGACCGTTGGGACATATTTTTTTGTTGGAGTTATTGGATATGTCTGACGAAAATTCTGGCGCCAAAACTCAAACTTGCTTAGGAAGGCAACTCTTTATATTCCCCATGTGTCACTTTGTAAATGACGTAGTGCTATCTTTTCAGCTGTCAGAACACTTCCTGATGTGCCACGTGTTCATTTGAAATGATTATATGCGGCTTTGCACATGCGATGGTGGGAAACTCAAACGACGGGTTTTTAAAAGGTTTAAAAGGCTTCAAACGTATCTTTTATTTCAAACCCTTCTCTTTTCTTCTTCTTCTTCTTCTTCTTCTTCTTCTTCTTCTTCTTCAAGCTCCCGTATTCCTTAGAGAGAGAAACATGTGTGAAAACCTCCATCGTTGTCCAGTTCTTTGATCATACTCCTCCCTTTCTCCTCTGTTGCGCCACTGCCTGTGGTTGTGGTTCTCCATCTTCATTCCCAATCTTTTTTTTATCAAGATTTTCGTACTTCACCGTTGTCTGCAATGGGATCCTCAAGAACCACTACCACACCTGCTACTAGTGCACCACCTACCATCTCCGGCGCCACTGCTGTGCCAAGCCTCGCTGCCCTGGATTCTGCTCGTTAAGAGCAACTACACTTCTATCGCCGGGCTCCTATCTTTGGTGAAGGTGATAAATTTTCTGATGCATGCAAGGTTTATCATTTCTCATCCAAGTTCGACCCCTTACTGTTGGGTGATGAGGAAATGGATCCATCAAAATGGGGTTATCTTCCACCCGAGGGGACTCTGCATTTTCGTCTGGACCGTGTCGACTTCCCCTATTCCTAGATTGACTTCGAAGCACTTGGGGGGTCATCAACCCATTTTTCTGCCTGGAACACACATATGTAGAGCTCTCACGGTGCTGCTCTTGCAAAGGTTGGGCTTCATCGAGCCTACTAGTTTGGGGAGTTCACCCTCTCTAAGCACAATGCGACGTTACAAGTACTAGTTTCCACATGGAGCATCACAACTCACACCTTTTTTGCTGCGTGGGGGGAGTTCACCGTTACCCTGGGGGACGTCTGTTAACTCCTTGGGTTTGAGCCCATGGGTGAGTTCACCTACCACGATGAGGCTCTAGATACCAAAGAGGCTACTGATCGAGTTGAGCTGGATCAGATCTTCCGTAGCTGCACTGGTTCCTCGAACAAAGCTATATTTACCCCATTATCAATTATTTTTTTGAAGCTCCGACGCCGAAGGATGTCAGTGCTGTAATGGGCCGAGGTAGAGGTACATTCCTAGAACTACCAGCCTTCATACTCATATTGCTTTCACACTTCTTCCTAACCGGGAAACCCAATGATCAGCCCAGGTGGGACCTGATAAATATTTCCATTCGTTTGTCTAGGGGGTTCAACCTTCCTCTGGCCGTCATCGCCTTGGGGTCCCTCTACACCTGGTTGGATCGAGCCCTCATAAACATGGTGCGATCACTGGGCCATTATAACTTGGTCAATTTTGCCAACACCATTATTCTTACGGGCTTTCTTTACACTCGTTTTCCTGCTATTATCGCCAAGTCAATTTCTCTGCCCGTAAGCCAAGGTATCAAGCCCCCACGCCTCCTGTGTTTAGATAAGAAGAAAATTAGAAAGGAGACAATGGAAGTTTTTGATCTTCTAGACTCCTTTGTGATGAGGCCATACAGTGAGTCTTCGTTTGCCTATAGTTGGGATTTCTTTCCTTCTGCAGCCACAACGGTCAAGTTAATCCCAGCTGTAGAAGATTCCTCGCAAGCCGTGGGGCTTCTATTCACCCCAGGGTTTCTTCCCTCCTATACTGAATGGGGATACAACTCAGAGCCCTACAACCCTGATAGATATAGTAGGCAGTTCGGGTTTGATCAGGGGGTCCCTCGACCTGTATTTCAACATAGCCATGTAAAGGCCACCTTCACTGAAGCATGCACCTTCTATACTGAGACAGGGTGATTGGTGTGATGTCTGCCATCGATGGGCGAGTCACCCTTCCTAGTGCCACTAGGAAGGGAGATGTATCCACCTCTTTCACCACCAAGTTCTATTTGGGGTAACTGGAAATGATCCGTGAGTACATTCAGTCCCCTCCTCAATATCCCCCGGTCCTTTCTTTTTCTTCTACTGAACTGGGTCTTAAAGGGAACTCTGTGCTTGAGGTTGAATTTCCTTTGAGTACAATGATTAAAGAGTCTCCCCAAGAGCTACCCCCTCATTTTCCAATGATTTACACTACCACCCCGAAGTCCAAGACCACTACAGCCCCTAAACAAGCTGCCCCTTCAACTGAAGATGTAATGGGTGAAGGACCTTATCAGCCACCTGCCAAAAAAGCTAAGAAGTCCAAGTCCTCAAAGTCTAAGCCTCAGGCTCAAACACAAACTCCTTTGTATGCATTTCCTATTGCCTCCATTCCCCCTCCCCTGTCTCCAGAGATGGCTGAAGAGATGAGGAAACAGGTGCAAGCTAAGGTCGATAGGATACATGCTAAGTTTCAACGGCGCGCTGTCATCGTTCCTCCTTTGAATGCTTTTCCCACAATCGTGGTTGATCCCAGTGAGCCACCAGCAAAAAGGAGAAGAAGGTCGAGAGTACCTGAAAGTGGTGGTGCGACGAGATCAAGGAGGAAAACGTTGGGAACCAAGCCCCAGAAGAAATAGATGCTTGAGAAGCCTCCATCCCCAGCTCTTTCTATTGCTGCCTCCTCGCCACCTTCACCAGTGGTTATACCTTCTCGTTCTCCCTCTGGATCTAAGGTATGTTGTGCATTCTTGATTTCTTACTCCCTTTCTCTTAAAGTGTATTGCATCTGCTCATTTCTTAACAAGAAAATGCTTTGGTGCAGGGAGTTGGAGAAGAAAGGCCCAATCCTCCCAGTCCCCCTATAAATCGCTTTGTGTGGGGAGGGGGGGCATTGTGGTATCTCTCAAGCTGATACCTCTCCTCCTCGTTCCCCCATGACAGGACTTACCTACTCACAGAGATTGTCCTCCCAATGGGCCAAAGAATCTTCTACAAGGGCTACTGCCATTGAGTCTGCTGAACTGCCTAGTCAACCAGGGGGAACCACTCCAGCCTCCTTTGAGTTACCATTGGAGCAGGAGGTCCCTCTGCCCCTCGTTGTGGTAGAGGAGAGTGACCCGCAGGTAAATTTCTTACCAAGTCTTACATCTTTTATTTGTCCCATTGTTGTGTTTATCATTTCTAATATGTTGGGCCGTTTTAGGTGGAAGTGGCATCACTGATAGCTAACATTCTCCTTCCTCCTGCATTATCAAGGCTCCTTACTGCAGTCCCTCTTTTTAGTGCCATAACGAGGGTAAGTAACACTTAGATATATTTATCTCTTTTTGAGTATCAATTTGTCTTTCCTAACACTTAGCTTTGTTGCTGCAGCTTTCTCCAATTCTCTCTTCGCCCTTGCCCTTAGTGGCCTTTTGCCCTCCAAGGCCACGGTTGATGCTATTACTCTCATTGGGGAATCTCTTGAAGATCCAACGTCTTCTTTCGATGATGTGTCCGTGTTGGATTTAGTACCTTATGTTGGCGAGGGAAGTTTGCCTACCATTGAGGCTTCTCCAGCCAAGGGTCCCATTAAAGCTGCTGAGGCAATGAGCCCGCCTCCAATGGCTTCTACCATGAGGGCCCCCATGGTGACTCCCGTTCTCGCTCCTACTGCTGCTGAGGTACTTTACTAATTTATCTGTATTTCTCATTTTCTCGAACTTCACCTATGTAGGTGACTTAACACCGAAAATACTTGTTAAGGTTTTTCCAAAAACTCCACCTATATCGGTGACTTAATAACGAAAACACTTGTTAAGATTTTTCAAAAACTCTATATCGGTGACTTAACAACGAAAACACTTGTTAAGATTTTTCAAAAAAATCCACCTATATCGGTGAATTAACAATGAAAACACTTGTTAAGATTTTTTCCAATAAAACTCCACCTATATCGATGACTTAACAACGAAAACACTTGTTAAGATTTTTCAAAAACTCCACCTATATCGGTGACTTAACAACGAAAACACTTGTCAAGATTTTTCCAAAAACTCCACCTATATCGGTGACTTAACAATGAAAACACTTATTAAGATTTTTCTGAAAACTCCACCTATATCTGTGACTTAACAATGAAAACACTTGTTAAGATTTTTCAAAAACTCCACCGATATCGGTGACTTAACAACGAAAACACTTGTTAAGATTTTTTTCAAAAAACTCCACCTACATCGGTAACTTAACAATGAAAACACTTGTTAAGATTTTTTCATAACTCCATATTTCCTCTGACTGTTCTCAGGTTGCACGAGAGGATTCTTCGCCAGTTCCTTCGTCTGTTGGCTCGCCCCATCGGGAACCTGTCATCTCGGAAGATTCCATCCATAATGACTAAGGTTCCACGACCGTTGCCGCTGTCGACAGCGAATCTGGGTGCGACCTTCCTCTGCCCGGCCTGGCTCCTCACGCCTTCTGCCTGATTGTACTTCAACATTCTCCTCAAATGCCTGCCAACCATCATTTGGTAGCACTACACCAAATCCTGCGAATGGTCATGCCCAGTGGGTCACGACCCAAGTCCACGACCAGCTGGTCTCGGACTTGGGCCGTGACCCACTCAATATTTGGCGTGACCATATTTATTATCACACTAAATTATCGATGCTCTAGAAATGGTCACGACCTAAGTCTGTGACCACAGTGGTCGTGAACTTGGGCCGTGACCAGGTTATGACCATCTTAGCACCAAACTTGCGCCAAAATTCCCTCCAACCTTGGTCGCGAATTGGTCACGGCCCAAGTCCATGACCCATGGCATGATGAAGAAGAGAGTACACACATTGAGGGTTACGGCTTAGGGCCGTGACCAGTTCTGGTTGTGGGTCACGGCTATAGGCCGTGACCATCCCTCATTTAAGCACTAGGGTTGATGTAGAAGGGTCGCACATCATAGATTTAGGGTCATGGCTATGAGCCGTGACCATACCTCAATCAAGCATGGAAAAGGGTCTCGCATGGTGGGTCACGACTCTAGGTCGTGACCAGGTTTGGAGAACCCAACTCTGTCTTACGTTAGTTTTAAGGGTCGCACGTATGGGGTCACGGCTCTTGGCCGTGACCAGTTCCAGGTCTTAAAAAAAAGTCCCGTCGCTGCTTTCTTATTTCATTTATTTCATTTGGAGTTGGAGTTGGCCGCTGCAAGGGTTAAACGATTTTGGCGATTTTGAGTTGGATTTGGGCGATTTTGCATTTGGATTAACCCTGGTATGTATTGATTCATTTTGATTTCATTTGGATTTCGTGATTTCTATCTAAAGCCCTAATTTTTGTGTTTGTATGTGTAGATTTACGTTTGTATGTGTGTATGTGTGTGTATGTATAGATTTATATTTATATGTGTGTGTGTGTGTATAGATTTATATGTATATGTATGTTTATGTCAATAAATCCTATGTTGTATGTGTGTGAATGTATAGATTGTATGTGTGTATATTTATAGATTTATGTCAAAAAAATATTAGGGTTTAGTAAACTCTAAATAGTATGTGTGTGTATGTATATATCATGTCAATAAGCCCTAGATTGTATGTGTGTGTTTGTATAGATTATGCCAATAAACCTAGATTGTATGTGTGTGTATTTTTTTTGACAAAATATAATTAAATGGATTTTTAATGAGTAAAAAAATTTACATCCACCTTGTTGTGATTTTATTGGGGGTTATATGCGTGCCATCATATTATATTAGGGGTTATATGCATGTCGTGATTTTTTGCATTACAATATGTGTGTAAGTACTATAATATGTGTGTAAGTACTACAATATGTGTTATAAACAATTACAGCGGGTTGTTGTTGGGATTTCACATATACTTTTAAACTCTCATAACTTTCAAACCCCAAACCTTAATAGTAGGACTCGTATTCATGCCCTCGTATACTTTTCTCATGAAAAATGAGGCACGATGATAATTACTGTCAATAAGAGTGGGAGAGGTTGCAATTAGACCACACACATAACTCTTTTATTAGCGTGCGTCATATGGAGGGTACTCCTATTTATAGGTACAAAAGTAAAAAGATGGAACAATTTAACTACCTTGTAAATAGTGAATTTTATATCCAACAAGATTACTTGTTCGATCGAATTTTATTTTCTCTACCAGAAAACTGGGATGACATTATACAAAATATATTTCACATGCATAATCCCGACATAGCCCTGACCTTAGTTACGTTGTGGGAGAAGGCGAAAAAGAAATCCACCCGTTATGGATACAACTGCGTACAGAGAGCATTGACATAGACTGTGATGTCTCGCGCCACATGCATGTAAAATTGAATGTTGCCAACAAGTTGAGAAGTAGAGGATGTCGAGTTCATGTCACTGACATCTACACATCGATCATAGATACCCTTCCTTCTAGTTGGCCACGTGCGAAAATTCATAGGTTCTTAAAAACTAATACCGAATGGATGGAGATCAGACACATTGAACTTATTATAAAGTCTTACTTTGAAAAGGTATATATATATAATCATAATCTTGATTAATTAGTTATAATTTCATATTACTATAATTATTTAGTCACTTATATTTTTTAATTTTTGTAGATAATGTCGAGAGGAAACAACCCAAGGGTACCAAGTGCGGAGGTGACACCACAACGAGGTTCACCATCTCGTGCAGAACCCAGATTCTCAACACCAATGGCTGAGTAATTCACAACTCCACCAATGGTTCACTCCTCACCAAGTCCAACTCCAAGTGATCCTATGCCCCAATCCAGCACTCCCGTTGCTTTAACGCCCCCATCCAGGACTCATGATGCCTCCCACTCAAATGAAAAGAAGACTATTGGCTTCTCCCTTCTCAGGAATAACCCGACGGGTGATAGAAATGACGTGATCAACTTTAAATCCCGGTGTTTGTCACTGGGAAAAATAAACGTGGGAGTCGGTGGACCAGACAATTGGAACCTTGTTGATCAAGCTGTCAAAGATGACATACATAACCAACTTTGCAAGCATTTCTCATTTCCTGACCGTTCCAAGAATAAGGTTTTATCCAGGTTGCTGAAGTATTGAGGACATACAGGAGAAACCTTCAGAAGAAACATTTCCTGAAAGAGGCAGCGAGATCATATATTTTGGCTTTGAAAGAGAGAGTGCCACCCAATGTTGAAATGCCGTTGGATCAGTGGAATAAGTTGTTGGAGAATGAGGCGAAGGAAAAAAAGTTGGTCCAGAGGGATCAAAACAAAAAAAATAGGGCATAAAAAACTGATATCTATAGGTTGGGATCCAAATCATATGAGGATTTGAAGAATGAATGGGAGAGTATGACAAAAGATGGTTCAGATGCCGATAAAAATCCAAATCGATCCAACTTATTCCTTCATGCTCGACGGGACAAAGATAATAAATTCCCACCGCACTTGTCTAAGACACTAGAATCAATAGAGGTCATCAGCAGTCAATACGATTCGAGCCCTACTGATGACTTTGACCTTGAAACTGATGCCCTGACACAAACCTTTGGAAAGGACAAAAGGGGGAGGACGAGAGGTGTTGGCTCACATATGCCAAAAACAAAACTTCAACACATTGAACCTCTTGTGGACGAGCTTTCTTCGGTTAAGAATTGTATCTCATCCCAAAAGGAGCACCAGTTGAAGACCGATGGGGATGTCCATGAGATTAAAAATACCTGGGATTATTGATAAATCAAATTGGGAAACTTGTCAACTTTTTTGAAAGTTATAGGCCTCCAATGCCTCCTCAAGGTTACCCTTACCCTACTCCTACTCATGGTTTCACACATCCTTCCCCTCCAACATTCCCCTCTCAAATGCCTCATCCTCCAACATTACCCTCCCCTGCACCTCCGCCAATCACGGGGCTCGGATCATCGTCAACAACTCATAGTGACTATGGCGAAGAGTACTATATCAAGGACATGAGCAATTCGAGGTTTGTTGGCATGTGTATACTCATCTCCACCGTTCCTGGAACTCTAGTACATCACCGAACTTTGGAGAAGGGTGAGGCTAAAATAATGGTCGATGAAATATACAATGGCTGCGGAGATGTACCTGTGTACGTTAACAGCGGGGATGGGATGGAATTGAGGAATTATGAAAAATCTTTTACTACTTGGCCAGTTTATCTTTTGTCCAAGATTTAATAATATTTTCTTTCGTTCCAGTTGTAATAATTTTTTTTTTGTTTTAGTTGAAAGAATATTGGTTTTGATTCAGTTGGAATGATATTTTTTTTGTTTCAGTTGTAAGAATATTGGTTTTGTTTCGTTTGTAATGATATTTTTTTGTTTCAGTCGTAAGAATATTCTTTTTGTTTCAGTTGTAATAATATTTTTTAACCTATTACCACAGGACTGAAATTTGAAGATTATTACATGGATTTTCCACAATACAAAGAGTGGATGGGAGAGACTAACCGGATATCAAATAATCATGTAAAGGGCATTTATGAGTTTGTTAAATACGCTTCCAAAAATCTTAAAAGTTAGAAGATTCCGTGTCTGTGCACTCATTGTACTAACGAAAAATATAAGTCATTGGAAGTTGTTGAGTTGTATTTACTAAAGTGGGGAATCTGTCTAGACTATATAGTATGGACATACCATGGTGAAAAAGTTATACCTTATGTTCCAGAAGAATTACTGGCACCCGACCGTGTAACGGAACCCCAAGGAGTAGAAGTGGTACATGATTCACCAACACATCATCCATTGAACGACTTAATTGATGATGCTTACGAACTCCACAACCAACAAAACCACCAACCTATGGATACAAATAATGCGCATTATGACCAAGTAAATGAACAAATTGATGATGAACTACTAGGAGATCGGGAATACATACGGTTGAAAGCACATTGTATAGAGATTGCGATGAAGATCACTCGGTATTATATGCAAAGATTGGTTTGCATAATTTGACGAGTCAATTTGGTTTGTCTAGGAACAGCGTAACCAGAATTCTTAATTGGCCAGTTCATACTTGGCCACAAATCTATTCAGAGTTATTGGCCAGTTCTCATGTCACCTTTAAGTCTTCCTCCAACATTATGCATGAGAAAGGAGTTCACATTGTTATCTTTGTTGATACCCGGGCCGAAGGCTCCCAGTGATGATATTGATATATTCTTAGCAATATTAATTGAAGAACTTAAAGAGTTGTGGGATAAAGGCGTGACAGCGTTCGATTCTCATAAGGGTGAAGAGTTCACACTTAAAGCAATGGTGATGTGGGGGATCCACGATCTTCCTGTTTATGGGACCTTGTCCGGTTGTAATGTTCATGGTTATTATGGATGTCCCATATGTGGGGAGGAAACCGAAGCCTGTTGGTTAAAACATAGTGGTAAGATGAGTTACACTGATCATCGTAGATTTCTGCCGACCAGTCACCCTTTTAGGAACGACAAGTCTAATTTTTTGCCTGTTGGTCACGAGCGCAGAACGGCACCTATTCGACTTTCTGGTCAGCAAATTGAGGAGAAGGCGACGACTGCGACTGTGGGGAATAGGTACATAGGCAAACACCCCCAGTTTATAAACCTGAAGCGTAAATCTAGGGAGGATCTGAACGACCCTAGTAAAGTGAAGCCATGGTCCAGGCGATTAATATTTTTTGCTTTGCCGTATTAGAAAGATCATCGTGTAAGGCATATAATTTATGTGATGCACACAGAGAAGAATGTTGCAGAACATTTGATAGGAACATGTCTGGGTGGATATAATTCCAAAGATGGAGAGCGGGCCTGCCGAGATCTATCGGATATGAAAATAAAGAAGAGGTTGTGGTTAAAAAATGATCCAACGACAGGAAGAATTTCTATCCCCTTGACTGCTTTCACTTTGACTACTGTTGTTCAACTTGAAGACTCCAACCGATTATTCTGGTAATTTACGTAGGGTAGTAAACTACCAAGAAAATGACTTGAAACAGTGCAAGTCTCATGACTGGCACGTAATCATCCAATTAATCTCGCTATTATTTCAGCATTGCTTCTCTGAACACAAAGATCTCCATCGGGCAATTATGCAAATTAGTTTGTGTTTTACCCTACTTTATGCAAAAGTGGTAAACAGAAGGCACATTAAAGCTGCGAAATCAACTTTAGCTGAGGCAGTTTGTGTATTAGAGAAATATTTTCCTCCGTCATTCTTCGATATCAGTATCCAACTGCTTGTGCATTTATGCGATGAAGCTTTATTATGTGGTCCCGTGAGGTATCATTGGATGTATCCTTTTGAGCGCTTAATGAAAACCTTCAAAGATTATGTAAAGAATACACGGTATATTGGAGGGTCGATTGCTGAAGAATACGTAACGGTGGAATCATCGCTATACGCTAGGGAACATATGCTAGAACAAGAGGTGAGGAGGATTAATCCTCATGGAGAACGAGTGATAGAGGAACCTGACGAGTTTGAGGACGAATTATTGTTTGGGAACCCTAAATAGGTGAAACTCAAAAACCTACAATACGAGCAAGCAACTCGACATGTCTTCGAATCGCAAGATGAAGTCCAAGATTGGAGAGAGTGAGTATCTACTGAATTCTTCTTCTTTGATTATATGTATTTTTTATTTTATGATCCAAACTCTATAATTTTTCGATAGGAAGTACGAGAACGAAATTTTCCAAAATCAAAGGAGAAATTGGACGACAACTGACTTTAGGGCATGGGCATCAAAAGAGGTACTTTTCACATCTTATGTGTGCGGTTATTTATTCATGTGTGGTAAAAACATGCCCTAATACAAATTCATTAATAAATGCAGCTTCTAAAAAGAGGTGATGTCTCTTCCAGACTTGCACGCCAAGTAAAAGGTCCTAGTTTTCGTGTGAAAGAGTTTAAGAAATTCTGCACCAACGGTTTTGATTTCATTTCATATCCATTTGAGGAAAAGCTTTTGACGCAAAATAGTGGAATGTCAATTTCTGCCTTGACCACCTGTATCGCTAGCAAAAGTGATAAAAATCCAAAGAATACCGTGTTAACCTAATATGGGATAATTCAACAAATCCTAGAACTTGATTACTTGGATTTCATAGAAATCGTATTCTATTGTGTTTGGGTAAAGGTGGAGGATACAACGAATGCTTGCAAACTTGATCCCGACTCCAAACTTATTATGGTAGATTTATCAAAGCTGAAGACTAAAGACCGCATAGTCGACGAGCCTTTTATTTGTGCCTTTCAGAACGCACAGAAGGTATTCTACTCGAAGTGCATAAACGATGGCAATTGGTCTATTATTGTGCATGCACCAAAGTGTATGACTACTGAAGTAGACGCATTAAAGGCTCCAAAAGAGTCCAGTCAGCTCTTGATGACAACCCTCATTTGAAGGATCTTTTAGTTGATTTAGAGGAAGATTGAGTATCAAAATATTATTTTATCCTCATCAATCTTATTTGTATCCTATTATGATATTGACATTGTATTAGCACTTTACTTTAATTTATGAATTTCATCTACTTTTAAGTGTAATGTCCTACTATTTGTGCAAATGGTAGGTGATTTATCGGTTGTTTTGTTTAGAATAGATATGTTTTCATTTATTTCTTTCTATCGTTTGGCTTTAGAGGGCAAAAACTCAAAATAGCCCTCGAACGGCCCCGTGAGTGGCACCAACACCTCGCACGGGACCAATGTAACTCGTAAGAACTGACCGTGCGGTCACGGGACCCCCGGTTTAAGAATACGACGATAATTTGCATATTTCTAGACTTAGGCTTAAAAACATGGCGTTAGTGGGTGAAAAGCCAAAATAGCCCCCGAACGGCCCAGTGAGTGGCACCAACACCTCACACGGGACCAATGTAACTCTTAGGAACTGACCGTGCGATCACGGGACCCACGATTTGAGAATACGACAATAATTTGCATATTTCTAGACTTAGGCTTAAAAACGTGGCGTTAGTGGGTGAAAACTCGAAACAGCCCCTGAACGGCTCCGTCAGTGGCACCAACACCTCGCACGGGACCAATGTAACTCTTAAGAACTGACCGCACGATCACGGGACCCTCGGTTTGAGAATACGTTGATAATTTGGAAATATCTTGACTTAAGCTTAAGAAAATGACGTTAGAGGACGAAAACCCAAAATAGCTCCCGAACAACTCCGTGAGTGGCACCGACACCTCACACGGGACCAATGTAACTTGTAGGAACTGACCGCACGATCATGGGACTGTCGATTTGAGAATACGATGATAATTTGCATATTTTTAGACTTGAGCTTAAAAACATTTGATTAGAAGGCAAAAACCCGACAGAATGTCCATTAGGATCGTCTTCGTTTACTACACCGACAATAAGACGTCTCTTCGAGTATGAAATTAATAGTAGCAACCAACGGTGTGAAAGCGTCCGTTAACTAATAGGTATATTTATGATGTTTTGCACCTATCCGGGAACGACATCTTCTGCCAGCATCTCGGGTCAGACAACTCCCGCTATAGATGTAAATTTGCCTTTTATTTTATTAAATTAGACAACGTGGATCAATATTCATTTGTTCATGTTTTATAAAAACACGTTATATGTATGGTTTTAAAAACCCGACAGCATATATGCAACATATATGCATATGCATATATACAACATATATTCTTGCATATATGCAACATATATGCAGCATATATGCAGATGCATCTGCATATATGCAAACATATATGCATTCTCTATGGATTGTTTTACATATTGAAAGCAAGCGGATCGAGGTTTACATATTGCCTACTTGGATTGGTTTTCATTTATTTTTCAATTTTACATTTTGTATTCGTGGAATGATGTTATCAAATTGTTGTTGATGACTCATTTCACACTATTCAGGTAATTCCCATTGAGGTCTCTGTATTATTTGGTAATGTAGGTATAAAGCTTGGGGTTCTCTTTTAGGATAGCAGTTGGCAGAAAGAGACATTATAGTGGCATGCATTGATTACAGGTGAACGTCATTTCACATTATAAATATACTTTCTTAGACAAAATAAATACAGTTGCTTTGATACTCATAAAAATTCCTGTCTACTCTGTGCAAGAGTACCTAGTTGAAGCAATTATTCCAAGTAAACAATAATTTACTCAAGACAGAAATGAAAGCTTCATGTAGGCTTCTTTGGCATGAAAGTTGTTATAAGCTTTTGTCTTGACACTTTAATAGAGGTTTTAGATTTGTGCTTGTGTTGGAACTTTATTAGAGGTTAGAGTTTCACAATTTCAAATTAAGCTCCTGTTATCGTTTCGAGCATCTCTGACCACTAACTTCCTTATTGACCATGGCCAAAAATTTAAATGATATATTTTGGGTACAAGTTAAATGATATATTTTGTTAGATTGAGATTGTAGCCTCCTATGATATATTTTATTCAAATAGTGAAATATCCTAATGAGGTAACACTCCTATTATATAGGTGGGATTGATTACACGCTATCATGCCTTTAGTGGCACCAACACCTCCCACGGGACCAATGTAACTCATAGGAACTGACCACGTAGCCGCGGGACTACCGGTTTCAGAATACGACGATAATTTGCATATTTCAAGACTTAGGCTTAAAAACATGACGTTAGAGGGTGAAAACCCAAAACAGCCCCCGAACGGCCCCGTGGGTGGCACCAACACCTCCCACAGGACCAATGTAACTCGTAGGAACTGACCACACAGCCGTGGGACTCCCGATTTTAGAATACGACGGTAATTTCCATATTTCCACACTTAAGTAAAACATGGCGTTAGAGGGTGAAAACTCGAAACAGCCCCCGAACGACCCCGTGGGTGGCACCAACACCTCCCACAGGACCAATGTAACTCGTAGGAACTGACCCCGCAGTCACGGGTTTCCTGGTATGAGAATACGACGATATTTTGCATATTTTTAGATTTAGACTTAAAAATATGGCGTTAGAGGGTGAAAACTCGAAACAACCCCCAAACGGCCCCATGGGTGGTACAAACACCTCCCACGGGACCAATGTAACTCGTAGGAACTGACCACGCATCCGCGGGACTCTCGGTTAGAGAATACAATGGTAATTTACACATATCTAGACTTAGGCTTAAAAACATGGCGTTAGAGGGTGAAAACCCAAAACAACCCCCCGAACGGCGCCGTGGGTGGCACGAACACCTCCCACGGGACCAATATAACTCGTAGGAACTGACCGCACAGCCACGAGACTCCCAGTTTGAGAATACGATGATAATTTGCATATTTCTAGACTTAAGCAAAACATGGCGTTAGAGGGTGAAAACTCGAAACAACCCCTGAACGGCCCCGTGGGTGGCACCAACACCTCCCACGGGACCAATATAACTCGTAGGAACTGACAACGCAGTCGCAGATCTCCCGGTTTGAGAATACGATGTTAATTTACATATTTCTAGACTTAGGCTTAAAAATATAGCGTTAGAGGGTGAAAACTCGAAATAGCACCTGAACGTCCCTGTGGATGGCACCAACACCTCCCACGGGACCAATGTAACTCGTAGGAACTGACCACGCAGCCGCGAAACTCTCGATTTGAGAATACGATGGTAATTTGCATATATCTAGACTTAAGCTAAAAAATATGGCGTTAGAGGGTGAAAACCCATAACAGCCCCCGAACGGCCCCGTGGGTGGCACCAACACCTCCCACGAGACCAATGTAACTTGTATGAACTGACCCCGATGCCGCGAGACTCCTGGTTTGTGAATACGATGATAATTTGTATATTTTTAGACTTAGGCTTAAAAACATGGTGTTAGAGTGTGAAAACTCGAAACGACCCCCGAACGGCCCCGTGGGTGGAACCAACACCTCCCACGGGACCAATGTAACTCGCAGGAACTGATCGCGCAGTCGCGGGACTCCCGATTTGAGAATACGATGGTAATTTCCATATTTATAGACTTAGCAAAACATTGCGTTAGAGGGTGAAAACTCGAAACAACCCCCGAACGGTCCCGTGGGTGGCACCAACACCTCCCACGGGACCAATGTTACTCGTAGGAACTGACCCCGCAGCCACGGGTATCTCGGTTTAAGAATACGACGATAATTTGCATATTTATGGACTTAGGCTTAAAAACATGGCGTTAGAGGGTGAAAACTCGAATAAATCCCCGAACGGCCCCGTGCGTGGTACCAACACCTCCCACGGAACAAATGTAACTCGTAGGAACTCACAACGCAGCCTCGGTACTCCCGGTTTGAGAATAAGATGGTAATTTGCATATTTTAGACTTAGGCATAAAAACATGGCGTTAGAGGGTGAAAACCCAAAACATCCCCGAACGACCCCGTGGATGGCACCAACACCTCCCGCAGGACTAATGTAACACGTAGGAACTGACTGCGCATCCGCGAGACTCCCGATTTGAGAATACGATGATAATTTGCATATTTCTAGACTTAGGCACAAAAACATAACGTTAGAGGGTGAAAACACAAAACTTCCTTCGAACGGCCCCGTGGGTGGCACCAACACCTCCTACGGGATCAATGCTACTCGTAGGAGCTGATCGCGCAACCGCGACACTCCCAGTTTTAGAATATGATGGTAATTTGCATATTTCTAGACTTAAGCTTAAAAACATGGCGTTAGAGGGTCAAAACCCAAAACAGCACCCGAACGACCCCATCGGTGGCACCAACACCTCCCACGGGACAAATGTAACTCGCACAAACGGACCCCGGAGCTGCGGGTCTCCCGGTTTTGGAATATGACGATAATTTGCATATTTCTAGACTTAGGCCTAAAAACATGGCGTTAGAGGGTGAAAACTCGAAATAGCCCCCGAACGGCCCCGTGGGTGGCCCCAACACCTCCCACGGGACTAATGTAACTCATAGGAACTAACCACGCAACCGCGGGTCTCCCGGTTTGAGAATATGATGGTAATTTGCATATAACAAGACTTTGGCTTAAAATCAAGGCGTTAGAGGGTGAAAACCCAAAACAGCCCCCGAACGGCCCCGTGGGTGGCACCAATACCTCCCACGGGACCAATATAACTTGTAGGAACTGACCGCGCAATCGCGAGACTCCGAGTTTAAGAATACGACGATAATTTGCATATTTTTAGAGTGAAGCAAAACATGGCGTTAGAGGGAGAAAACTCAAAATAACCCCCGAACGGCCCCGTGGGTGGCACCAACACCTTCCACGGGACCAATGTAACTCGTAGGAACTGACCCCGCAGCCGTGGGTCTCCCGATTTGAGAATACGATTATAATTTACATATTTCTAGACTTAAACTTAAAAATATGGTGTTAGAGGTGTAAAACTCGAAACTGCCCCCGAACGTCCCCGTGGGTGGCACCAACACCTCTCACGGGACCAATATAACACGTAGGAACTGACCACGCAGCCGTGGGACTCGCAGTTTGAGAATACGACGGTAATTTGTATATATCTAGACTTAAACTTAAAAACATGGCGTTAGAGGCTGAAATCCTAAAATAGTCCCCGAACGTCCTCGTGGGTGGCACCAACACCTCCCACGTGACCAATGTAACTCGTAGGAACAGACCGTGCAACCGTGAGACTCCCGATTTGAGAATACAACGATAATTTGCATATTTCTAGACTTAGGCTTAAAAACATGGCGTTAGAGGGTGAAAAGTTAAAACAACCCGTGAACGGCCCCGTGGGTGGCACCAACACCTCCCACGGGACCAATGTAACACGTAGGATATGACCGTGCAACCACGGGACTCTTAGTTTGAGAATACGATGGTAATTTGCATATTTCTAGACTTATGCAAAACATGGCGTTAGAGGGTGAAAACTCAAAACAACCCTCGAATGGTCCTGTGGGTGGCACCAACACCTCCCACTGGACCAATGTAACTCGTAGGAACTGACCTCGCAGTCGCGGCTATCTCGGTTTGAGAATAACCCAGTAATTTTCATATTTCTAGACTTAGGCCTAAGAACATTGCGTTAGAGGGTGAAAACTCGAAACAGCCCCCGAACGACCCCGTGGGTGGCACCAACACCTCCCACGGGACCAATGTAACTCATAGGAACTGACCCCACAGCCGCGGGTCTCCCGATTTGAGAATACGATGAAATTAACATATTTCTAGACTTAGGCTTAAAAATGTGGCGTTAGAGGGTGAAAACTTGAAACAGCCTCCGAACGTCCCCGTGGGTGGCACCAACACCTCCCATGGGACCAAAGTAACTTGTAGGAAGTGACCACACATCCACGGGAATCTCGATTTCAGAATATGACGGTAATTTGTGTATATCTGGACTTAGGCTTAAAAACATGGCGTTAGAGGGTGAAAACCTGAAACAGCCCCCGAACGGCCCCATGGGTGGCACTAACACCTCCCACTGGACAAATATATCTTGTAGGAACTGACCGCGGAGTCGTGAGACTCCCGGTTTGAGAGTACGATTATAATATGTATATTTCCAGACTTAGGCTTAAAAACATGGCATTAGAGGGTGAAAATTCGAAACAACCCCCGAACAGCCCCGTGGGTGGCACCAAGACCTCCCACGGGACCAATGTAACTCGTAGGAACTGACCGCGCAGTCGAGGGACTCCCGGTTTAAGAATACGATGGTAATTTACATATTTCTAGACTTAAGCAAAACATGGCTTTAGAGGGTGAAAACTCGAAACAGCCCCCGAACGGCCCCGTGGGTGGAACCCACACCTCCTACGGGACCAATGTAACTCGTAGGATCTGACCCAGCAGTCGCGGGTCTCCCGATTTGAGAATACGACCATAATTTGCTTATATCTAGACTTAGGCTTAAAACATGGCGTTAGAGGGTGAAAACTCAAAATAATCCCCGAACGGCCCCGTGGGTGGTACCAAAACCTCCCACGAAACCAATGTAACTGGTAGGAACTCACAACGCAGCCGCGGTACTCCCGGTTTGAGAATACGATGGTAGTTTTCATATTTCTAGACTTAGGCATAAAAACATGGCGTTGGAGGGTGAAAACCCAAAACATCCCCTGAACGGCCCCGTGGGTGGCACCAACACCTCCCACAGGACTAATGTAACTCGTAGGAACTGACCGCGCATCCGCGAGACTCTCGGTTTGAGAGTATGCCGATAATTTGCATATTTCTAGACTGAGGCACAAAAACATGACATTAGAGGGTGAAAACCCAAAACAGCCGTCGAACGGCCCCGTGGGTGGCACCAACACGTCCTACGGGATCAATGCTACTTGTAGAACTTGATCGCGCAGCCGCGACACTCCCGGTTTGCGAATACGATGGTAATTTGCATATTTCTAGACTTAAGAAAAACAAGGCGTTAGAGGGAAAAAAACTCGAAACAACCCCCGAACGGCTCCATGGGTGGCACCAACACCTCCCACAGGATCAATGTAGCTCGTAGGAACTGACCCCGCAGCCGCGGGTCTCTCGGTTTGAGAATATGATGATAATTTCCATATTTTTAGACTTAGGCTTAAAAACATGGCGTTAGAGGGTGAAAACTCGAAACAGCCGCCGAACGGTCCTGTGGCTGGGACTAACACCTCCCACGGGACCAATGTAACTCGTAGGAACTGACCACGCAGTCCCGGGACTCCCGATTTTAAAATATGATGGTAATTTGTATATTTCTAGACTTAGGCTTAAAAACATGGCGTTAAAGGGTCAAAACCCAAAACATCCCCCGAACGGCCCCATGGGTGGCACCAACACCTCCCACGGGACAAATTTAACTCGCACGAATTGACCCCGGAGCCGCGGGTCTCCCGGTTTTAGAATATGACGATAATTTACATATCTCTAGACTTAGGCCTAAAAACATGGCGTTAGAGGGTGAAAACTCGAAACAGCCCTCGAACGGCCCCGTGAGTGACCCCAACACCTCCCACGGGACTAATGTAACTTGTAGGAGTAGACCACGCAACCTTGGGTCTCCCAGTTTGAGAATACGATGGTAATTTGCATATAACAAGAGTTTGGCTTAAAAACATGGCGTTGGAGGGTGAAAACCCAAAACAGCCCCAGAACGACCCCGTGGGTAGCACCAACACCTCCCACGGACCAACATAACTTGTAGGAATTGACCGCGCCACCGCGAGACTCCCGGTTTGAGAATACGATGATAATTTGCATTTTTTAGAGTAAAGCAAAACATGGCGTTAGAGGGTGAAAACTCAAATAACCCCTGAA
The DNA here is from genome assembly GCA_949130495.1 of Sambucus nigra. NCBI lineage: Eukaryota > Viridiplantae > Streptophyta > Magnoliopsida > Dipsacales > Adoxaceae > Sambucus > Sambucus nigra. Next base: position 212,265,739 of record OX422218.1, on the reverse strand, counting down.
CGGCCCTGTGGGTGGCACCAACACCTCCCACGGGACCAATGTAACTCGTAGGAACTGACCCCGCAGCCGCGGGTCTCCCGGTTTGAGAATACGATTACAATTTACATATTTCTAGACTTAGACTTAAAAACATGGTGTTAGAGGTGTAAAACTAGAAACCTCCCCCGAACGTCCCCGTAGGTGGAACCAACACCTCCCACGGGATCAATATAACACGTAGGAACTGACCACGCAGTCGTGGAACTCACAGTTTGAGAATACGACGGTAATTTGCATATATCTAGACTTAGACTTAAAAACATGGCGTTAGAGGGTGAAAACCTAAAATAATCCCCGAACGGCCCCGTGGGTGGCACCAACACCTCCCACGGGACCAATATAACTCGTAGGAACAGACCGCACAACCGTGAGACTCCCAATTTGAGAATACGACGATAATTTGCATATTTCTAGACTTAGGCTTAGAAACATGGCGTTAGATGTGAAAAGTTGAAACAACCCGTGAACGACCCCGTGGGTGGTACCAACACCTCTCACGGGACCAATGTAACACGTAGGATATGACCGCGCAGCCGCGGGAGTCCCAGTTTGAGAATACGATAGTAATTTGCATATTTCTAGACTTATGCAAAATATGGCGTTAGAGGGTGAAAACTCAAAACAACCCTCGAACGGTCCTGTGGGTGGCACCAACACCTCCCACAAGACCAATGTAACTCATAGGAACTGACCCCGCAGTCGCGGCTATCCCGGTTAGAGAATAACCCAGTAATTTTCATATTTTTTGACTTAGGCCTAAGAACATGGCGTTAGAGGGTGAAAACTAGAAACATCCCCCGAACGACCCCGTGGGTGGCACCAAAACCTCCCACGGGTCCAGTGTAATTTGTAGGAACTGACCCCGCAGCCGCGGGTCTCCCGATTTGAGAATACGATGAAATTAACATATTTCTAGACTTAGGCTTAAAAACGTGGCGTTAGAGGGTGAAAACTTGAAACATCCCCCGAACGTCCCCGTGGGTGGCACCAACACCTCCCACGGGACCAAAGTAATTTGTAGGAAGTGACCACACAGCCATGGGAATCTCGATTTGAGAATACGATGGTACTTTGTTTATATCTAGACTTAGGCTTAAAAACATGACGTTAGAGGTTGAAAATCTGAAACAGCCACCGAACGGCCCCATGGGTGGCGCTAACACCTCCCACGGGACAAATATAACTTGTAGGAACTGACCGCGGAGCCGCGAGACTCCCGGTTTGAGAGTATGATTATAATTTGTATATTTCCAGACTTAGGCTTAAAACATGGCATTAGAGGGTGAAAATTCGAAACAACCCCCGAATAACCCCGTGGGTGGCACCAACACCTCCCATGGGACCAATGTAACTCGTAGGAATTGATCTCGCAGTCGAGGGACTCCCGATTTAAGAATACGAGGGTAATTTGCATATTTTTAGACTTAAGCAAAAATGACTTTAGAGGGTGAAAACTCGAAATAGCCCCTTAACGGCCCCGTGGGTGGAACCAACACCTCCTACGGGATAAATGTAACTCGTAGGAACTGACCCAGCAGCTGCGGCTCTCCCGGTTTGAGAATACGATGATAATTTGCATATATCTAGACTTAGGCTTAAAAACATGACGTTAGAGGGTGAAAACCCAAAATAACACCCGAACGGCCCCGTGGGTGGTACCAACACCTCTCACTGGTCCAATGAAACTCGTAGGAACTGACCCCGCAGCCGCGGGTCTCCCAGTTTGAGAATACGACAAAAATTTACATATTTCTAGACTTAGGCTTAAAAACATGGCTTTAGATGCTGAAAACTCGTAACAGCCCCCGAACGTCCCCGTGGGTGGTACCAACACCTCCCACGGGACCAATGTAACTCGTAGGAACTGACCACGCATCCGCGGGACTCCCGGCTTGAGAATACGACGGTAATTTGCATATAACTAGACTTAGGCTTAAAAACATGGCGTTAGAGGGTGAAAACCCAAAACAACCCCCGAACGACCCCGTGGGTGGTACCAACACCTCCCACGGGACCAAGGTAACTCGTAGGAACTGACTGCGCAGCCGCAAGACTCTCGGTTTGAAAAAATGATAATAATTTGTATATTTCTAGATTTAAGTAAACCATGGCGTTAGAGGGTGAAAACTTGAAACAACCCCCGAACGGTCCCATGGGTTGCACCAACACCTCTCACGGGACTAATGTAACTCGTAGGAACTGACCCCGCACTCGCGGGTCTCCCGATTTGAGAATATGATGGTAATTTGCATATTCCTAGACTTAGGCTTAAAAAAAAGGCTTCAGGGGGTGAAAACTCGTAATAGCCCCCGAACGGCCCCGTGGGTGGCACCAACACCTCTCACATGACCAATGAAACTCGTAGGAACTGACCACGCAGCCGCGGGTCTCCCGGTTTGAGAATATGACTATAATTTACTTATTTCTAGACTTAGGCTTAAAAACATGGAGTTTGAGGGTGAATACCCAAAACATCCCCCGAATGGCCCTGTGGGTGGCACCAACACCTCCCACGGGACCAATGTAAGTCGTAGGAACTGACCAAGCAGCCGCGGGTCTCCCGGTTTGAGAATACGATGGTAATTTGCATATTTTTAGACTTAGGCTTAAAAAAAATAGCTTCAGGGGGTGAAAACTTGTAATAGCCCCCGAACGTCCTCGTGGGTGGCACCAACACCTCTCACGGGACCAAGGTAACTCGTACGAACTGACCACGCAGCCTCGGGTCTCCTGGTTTGAGAATAAGATAGTAATTTGCATATATGTAGACTTAGGCTTAAAAACATGGCATTAGAGGGTGAAAACTCGAAACAACCCCCGAACGGCCTCGTGGGTGGCACCAACACCTCCCACGGAACCAATTTAATTCGTAGGAACTGACCCTGCAGTCGCGGGTCTCCCGTTTTGAGAATACGATGGTAATTTATATATTTCTAGACTTAGGCTTAAAAACATGGCGTTAGAGGGTGAATTCTCGAAATAGCCCACGAACGTCCCGTGGGTGGCACCAACACCTCCCACGGGATCAATGTAACTCGTAGGAACTGACCACGCAGCCGCGGAACTCTCGGTTTGAGAATACGATGGTAATTTGCATATATCAAGACTTTGGCTTGAAAACATTGCGTTAGAGGGTGAAAACCCAAAACAGCCCCCGAACGACCCCGTGGGTGGCACCAACACCTCTCACGGGACCAATGTAACATGTAGGAACTGACCACGCAGCCGCGGGACTCCCGATTTGAGAATACGATGGAAATTTTCATATCTAGACTTAGGCTTAAAAACATGGCATTAGAGGGTGAAAAAAGAAAACAGCCCCCGAACGGCCCCATGGGTGGCACCAACACCTCCCACGGGACCAATGTAACTCGTAGGAATTGACCGCGCATCCGTGAGACTCCTGGTTTGAGAATACGATGGTAATTTGCATATTTCTAGACTGAGGCTTAAAAACATGGTGTTAGAGGGTGAAAACTCGAAACAACCCCCGAACGGTCCCATGGGTGGCAATAAAACCTCCCACGGGACCAATTTAACTCGTACGAACTGACCCCGCAGTCGCGGGTTACTCGTTTTGAGAATATGATGATAATTTATATATTTCTAGACTTAGGCTTAAAAACATGGCATTAGAGGGTGAAAACTCGAAACAGCCCCCGAACGTCCCGTGGGTGGCACCAACACCTCCCACGGGCACAATGTAAGTCGTAGGAGCTGACCATGTAGCCTCGGATCTCCCGGTTTGAGATTACCATGATAATTTGCATATATCCAGACTTATGGTTCAAAACATGGCGTTAGAGGGTGAAAACCTAAAACAGCCCCCGAACGGCCCCGTGGGTGGTACCAACACCTCCCACGGGACCAATGTAACTCGTAGGAGCTGACCGCACAGTCGCGAGAAACCCAGTTTGAGAATACGATGATAATTTTCATATTTTTAGATTTAAGCAACACATTGCGTTAGACGATGAAAAGTCGAAACAACTCTCGAACGACACTGTGGGAGGCACCAACACCTCCCACGGGACCAACGTAACTCGTAGGAACTGACCCCGCAGCCGCGGGTCTCCCGGTTTGAGAATACGACGAAAATTTACATATTTCTAAACTTAGGGTTAAAAATATGGCGTTAGAGGGTGAAAACTCGTAACAGCCCCCAACATCCCCGTGGGTGGTACCAACACCTCCCACTGGACCAATGTAACTCGTAGGAACTGACCACGAAGCCACGAGACTCCCAGTTTTAGAATACGATGGTAATTTGCGTATATCAAGACTTTGGGTTAAAAACATGGCGTTAGAGGGTGAAAACGCAAAACAGCCTCCGAACGGCCTCGTGGGTGGCACCAACACCTCCCACGGGACCAATGTAACTCGTAGGAATTGGCCGCATAGCCGCGAGACTCCCGGTTTGACAATACGATGGTAATTTGCATATTTCTAGATTTAAGCAAAACATGGCGTTAGAGGGTGAAAACTCGAAACAACCCCCGAAAGGCCCCGTGGGTGGCACCAACACCTCCCATGGTACCAATTTAACTCTTAGGAACTGAGCCCGCAGTCGCGGGTCTCCCGATTTGAGAATACAACGATAATTTATATATTTCTAGACTTAGGCTTAAAAACATGGTGTTAGAGGGCGAAAACTCAAAACAACCCCCAAACGGTCCCGTGGGTGGCACCAACACCTCCCACGGGACCAATGTAACTCTTAGGAACTGACTGCGCAGCAGCGGGACTCCCAGTTTAAGAATATAATGGTAATTTGCATATTTCTAGACTTAGGCTTAAAAACATGGCGTTAGAGGGCGAAAACTCAAAATAACCCCCGAACGGCCCCGTGGGTGGCTCCAACACCTCCCACGGGACCAATGTAACACATAGGAACTGACCGCATAACCGTGAGACTCCCGGTTTGAGAATACGATGATAATTTGCATATTTCTAGATTTAAGCAAAACATGGCGTTAGAGGGTGAATACTCGAAACAACCCCTGAACGGCCCCGTGGGTGGCACCAACACCTCCCACAGGACTAATGTAACTCGTAGGAACTGACCACGCAGTCGCGGGTCTCTCGGTTTGAGAATACAACGACAATTTACATATTTCTAGACTTAGGCTTAAAAACATGGCTTAGAGGGTGAAAACTCTAAACAACCCCCCAACGGCCCCGTGGGTGGCACCAACTCCTCTCACGGGACCAATGAAACTCGTAGGAACTAACCACGCAGCTGCGGGACTCCCGGTTTGAGAATACGATGGCAATTTGCATATATCTAGACTTAGGCTTAAAAATATGGCGTTAGAGGGTGAAAACCCAAAACAACCCCCGAACGACCCCGTGGGTGGCACCAACACCTCCCACGGGACCAATGTAACTCGTAGGAATTAACCGCGCAGCCGCGAGACTCCTGGTTTGAGAATACGATGGTAATTTGCATATTTCTAGATTTAAGCTTAAAAACATGGCGTTAGACGGTGAAAACTCGAAACAACCCCCGAACGGCCCCGTGGGTGGCACCAACACATCCCCCGGGACCAATGTAACTCGTAGGAACTGATCCCGCAACCACGGGTCACTTGGTTTGAGAATACGATCATAATTTACATATTTCTAGACTTAGACTTAAAGATATGGCGTTGGAGGGTGAAAACTCAAAACCGCCCCCGAACGGTCCCGTGGGTGGCACCAACACCTCCCACGGGACAAATGTAACTCATAGGAATTGACCGTGCAGCCAGGAGACTCCCGATTTGATAGTACGATGATAATTTGCATATTTCTAGATTGAAGCAAAATATGGCGTTAGAGGGTGAAAACTCGAAACACCCCCCGAACGGCCTCGTGGGTGGCACCAACACCTCCCACGGGACCAATGTAACTCGTAGGAACTGATCGCGCAGTCGCGGGACTCCCAGTTTAAGAATACGATGGTAATTTGCATATTTCTAGACTTCACCAAAATATGGCGTTAGAGGGTGAAAACTAGAGACAACCCCTGAATGGCCCCATGGGTGGCACCAACACCTCTCACGGGACCAACGTAACTCATAGGAATTGACCATGCATCCACGAGACTCCCGGTTTGAGAATACGATGATAATTTGCATATTTCTAGATTTAAGCAAAACATCACGTGAGAGAGTGAAAACTCAAAACAGCCCCCGAACGGCCCCATGGGTGGCACCAACACCTCCCACGGGACCAATGTAACTAGTAGGAACTGACCCAGCAGCTGCGAGTCTCCCGGTTTGAGAATACGATGATAATTTACATATCTCAAGACTTAGGCTTAAAAACATAGCCTTAGAGGGTGAAAACTAGAAAAAAAACAGAAATGTCCCCGTGGGTGGCACCAACACCACCCACGGGACCAATGTAACTCATAGGAAATGACCACGCAGCCACGGGACTCTCGGTTTGAGAATACGACCCTAATTTGAATATATCTAGACTTATGCTTAAAAACATGGCGTTAGAGGGTGAAAACCCAAAACATCCCCCGAACGGCCCCGTGGGTGGGAGCAACACCTCCCACGGGACCAATGTAACTCATAGGAACTGACCGCGCCGTCGCGAGACTCCCGGTTTGAGAATACGATGATAATTTGCATATTTCTAGATTTAAGCAAAACATCACGTGAGAGAGTGAAAACTCAAAACAGCCCCCGAACGGCCCCATGGGTGGCACCAACACCTCCCACGGGACCAATGTAACTAGTAGGAACTGACCCAGCAGCTGCGAGTCTCCCGGTTTGAGAATACGATGATAATTTACATATCTCAAGACTTAGGCTTAAAAACATAGCCTTAGAGGGTGAAAACTAGAAGAAAACCAGAAATGTCCCTGTGGGTGGCACCAACACCACCCACGGGACCAATGTAACTCATAGAAAATGACCACGCAGCCACGGGACTCTCGGTTTGAGAATACGACCCTAATTTGAATATATCTAGACTTATGCTTAAAAACATGGCGTTAGAGGGTGAAAACCCAAAACATCCCCCGAACGGCCCCGTGGGTGGGAGCAACACCTCCCACGGGACCAATGTAACTCATAGGAACTGACCGCGCCGTCGCGAGACTCCCGGTTTGAGAATACGATGATAATTTGCATATTTCTAGATTTAAGCAAAACAAGGCGTTAGAGGGTGAAAACTCGAAACAACCCCCGAACGGCCCCGTGGGTGGCACTAACACCTCCCACGGGACCAATGTAACTCGTAGGAACTGACCCCACAACAGGGGGTCTCCCGATTTGAGAATACGATGATAATTTTCATATTTCTAGACTAAAGCTTAAAAACATGGCGTTAGAGGGAGATAACTCGAAACAACCCCTGAATGTCCCCGTGGGTGGCACCAACACCTCCCACGGGACAATTGTAACTCGTACGAACTGACCACGCAGCGGTGGGTCTCTCGTTTGAGAATACGACGGTAATTTGCATATATGTAGACTTAGGCTTAAAAACATGGCGTTAGAGGGTGAAAACCCAAAACAGCCCCCGAACGGCCCCGAGGGTGGCACCAACACCTCACACGGGACCAATTAACTCGTAGGAACTGACCCCGCAGTCGCGGGTCTCGTGATTTTCGAATACGACGGTAATTTTTATATTTCTAGATTTAGGCTTAAAAACATGGCTTTAGGGGGTGAAAACTTGTAATATCCCCCTAACATCCCCGTGGGTGGCACCAACACCTCTCACGGGACCAATGTAACTCGTAGGAATTGATCCCGCAGCTGGGGGTCTCCTAGTTTGAGAATACGACGAAAATTTACCTATTTCTAGACTTAGGCTTAAAAACATGGCATTAGAGGGAGAAAACTTGATACAGCCCCCGAATGGCCCCGTGGGGGGCACAAACACCTCCCACTGGACCAATGTAACTCGTAGGAATTGCCCGCGTAGGCGTGAGAGTCCCGGTTTAAGAAAACGATGATAATTTGCATATCTATATATTTAAGCAAAAAAAGGCGTTAGAGGGTAAAATTTGGAAATAACCCCCGAACGGCCCTGTGGGTGGCACCAAAACCTCCCACGGGACTAATGTAACTCGTAGGAACTGACCCCACAGTCACGGGTCTCCCGGTTTGAGAATACGACAATAATTTACATATTTCTAGACTAAGGATTAAAAACATGTCGTTAGTGGGTGAAAACTCGAAACAACCCCGAACGTCCCCGTGGGTGGTACGAACACCTCCCACGGGACCAATGTAACTCGTAGGAACTCACCACGTAGCCGAGGGACTCCCGATTTGAGAATACAACAGTAATTTGCATATATCTAGACTTAGGCTTAAAAACATGGCGTTAGAGGGTGAAAACCCAAAACAACCCCCGAACAGCCCCGTGGGTGGCACCAACACCTCCCATGGGACCAATCTAACTCGTAGGAACTAATCACACAGCCGAAAGACTCCCAGTTTTGGAATATGATATTAATTTGCATATTTCTAGATTTAAGCAAAAACATGACGTTAGAGGGTGAAAACTCGAAACAACCCCTGAACGGCCCCATGGGTGGCACCAACACCTCTCACGGGACCAATGTAACTCGTAGGAACTGACCACACAGCTGCGGGACTCTCAGTTTGAGAATACAATGGTAATTTGTATAATTCTAGATTTAGGCTTAAAAACATGGCATTTGTGGGTGAAAACCCAAACAACCCCCGAACGGCCCCGTGGGTGGCACCAACACCTCCCACGGGACCAATGTAACTCGTAGGAACTGACCGCGCAGCTGCGAGACTCCCAGTTTGAGAATACGATCATAATTTACATATTTCTAGATTTAAGCAAAACATGGCGTTAGAGGGTGAAAACTCGAAAAAACCCTGAACGGCCCCTTGGGTGGCACAAACACCTCCCACGGGACCAATGTAACTCGTAGGAACTGATCCCACAGCCGCGGGTCTTCCGATTCGAGAATACGATGATAATTTACATATTTCTGGACTTAGGCTTAAAAACATGGCGTTAGAGGGAGATTACTCAAAACAACCCCTGAAATTCCCCGTGGGTGGCACCAACACCTCCCACGGGACAAATGTAACTCGTACGAACTGACCACGCAGCCGCGGGTCTCCTGGTTTGAGAATACGACGTTAATTTTCATATATGTAGACTTAGGCTTAAAAACATGGAATTATAGGGTGAAAACCCAAAACAGCCCCCGAACGGCCCCGTGAGTAGCATCAACACCTCCCACGGGACCAATGTAACTCGTAAGAACTGACCCTGTAGTCGCGGGTCTCCCGGTTTAAGAGTACGATGGTAATTTGAATATTTCTAGACTTAGGCTTAAAAACATGGCTTTAGGGGGTGAAAAGTCATAATAGCCCCCTGAACGTCCCCGTGGGTGGCACCAACACCTCTCACGGGACTAATATAACTCCTAGAAACTGACCCCGTAGTCGCGGGTCTCCGGATTTTAGAATACGATGATAATTTAACTATTTTTAGAATTAGGCATAAAAGCATTGAGTTAGAGGCTGAAAACACAAAACAGTCCTCGAATGGCCCGGTGGGTGGCACAAACACCTCCCACGGAACCAATGTAACTCGTAGGAAGTGACCATGCAGCCGCGGGTCTCCCAGTTTGAGAATACACGATGAAAATTTGCATATATCTAAACTTTGTCTTAAAAACATGGCGTTAGAGGGTGAAAACTCGAAACAACCCCCGAACGGCCCCGTGGGTGGCACCAACACCTCCCACGGGACCAATGTAACTCGTAGGAACTGACTGCGCAGCAGCGGGACTCCCAGTTTAAGAATACAACGGTAATTTGCATATTTCTAGACTTAAGCAAAACATGGCGTTAGAGGCTGAAAACTCAAAACAGCCCCCGATATTCCCCGTGGGTGGCACCAACACCTCCCACGGGACAAATGTAACTCGTAGGAACTGACCCCGTAGTCACGGGTCTCCCGATTTGAGAATACGATAGGAATTTTCATATTACTAGACTTAGGCTTAAAAATATGGCGTTAGAGGGTGAAAACTCGAAAAAATACCCGAACATCCCCGTGGGTGGCCCGAACGGCCCCGTGGGTGGGAGCAACACCTCCCATAGGACCAATGTAACTCGTAGGAACTGACCGCGCAACCACGTGACTCCCGGTTTGAGAATACGATGGTAATTTGCATATATCTAGACCTAGGCTTAAAACATGGCGTTAGAGGGTGAAAACCCAAAATAGCCCCGTGGGTGGCACGAACACCTCCCACGGGACCAATGTAACTCGTAGGAACTGACCGCACAGTCGCGAGAGTCCTGGTTTGAGAATACGATGATAATTTGTATATTTTTAAACTCAGGCTTAAAAACATGACGTTAGAGGGTTAAAACTCGAAACAACCCCCGAACGGCCTCGTGGGTGGCACCAACACTTCCCACGGGAGCAATGTAACTCGTAGAAACTGATCGCACAGTCGCGGGACTCCCAGTTTAAGAATACGATGATAATTTTCATATTTCTAGACTTCAGCAAGACATGGCGTTAGAGGGTGACATGTCGAAACAACCTCTGAACGGCCCCATGGGTGGCACCAACACCTCCCACGGGACTAATGCAACTTGTAAGAACTGACCCCGCAGTCGCGGGCCTCCCGGTTTGAGAATACGATGATAATTTGCATATATCTAGACTTAGGCTTAAAAACATGGCGTTTGAGGGTGAAAACCCAAAATCGCCCCCGAATGGCCCCGTGGGTGGAACAAACACCTCCCACGGGACCAATGTAACTTGTAGGAACTAACCGCGCAGCTACGAGACTCCCGGTTTGAGAAGACGGTGATAATTGGTATATTTCTAGATTTAAGTAAAACATGGCGTTAGAGGGTGAAAACTCAAAAAAAAACCTGAACGACCCCATGGGTGGCACCAACACCTCCCACGGGACCAATGTAACTCGTAGGAACTGACTCTGCAGCCGCGGGCCTCCTGGTTTAGGAATACGATGATAATTTGCATATTTCTAAATTTAAGCTAAATGTGGCGTTAGAGGGTGGAAACTCGAAACAACCCCCGAATTTCCCTGTGGGTGGCACCAACACCTCCCACGGGACCAATGTAACTCGTAGGAACTGACCCCACAGTCGCGGGTCTCCCGATTCGAGAATACGATGATAATTTACATATTTCTAGACTTAGGCTTAAAAACATGGCGTTAGAGGGAGATAACTCAAAACAGCCCCAAAACAACCCCGAGGGTGGCACCAACACCTCCCACGGGACCATTGTAACTCGTACGAACTGACCACGCAGCCTCGGGTCTCCTAGTTTGATAATACGATAGTATTTTGCATATATGTAGACTTAGGCTTAAAAACATGGTATTAGAGGGTGAAAACCCAAAACAGCCCCCGAACGGCTCCGTGAGTGGCACCAACACCTCCCACGGGAGCAATGTAACTCGTAGGAACTGACCCCGCAGTCGCGGGTCTCCCGATTTGAGAGTACGACGGTAATTTGAATATTTCTAGACTTAGGCTTAAAAATATGGCTTTAGGGAGTAAAAAGTCGTAATATCCCACGAACGTCCCCGTGGGTGGCACCAACACCTCTCACGGGAATAATGTAACTCATAGGAAGTGACCCCGCAGCCGCGGGTCTCCCGATTTGAGAATACGACGATAATTTGCCTATTTCTAGAATTAGGCTTAAAAACATAGCGTTAGAGGGTGAAAACTCAAAACAGTCATCGAATGGCCCCGTGGGTGGCACAAACACCTCCCACGGGACCGATGTAACTCGTAGGATCTGACCACGCAGCCGCGGGTCTCCCAGTTTGAGAATACGATGAAATTTTTTATATATCTAGACTTAGGCTTAAAAACATGGCGTTAGAGGGTGAAAACTCGAAACAGCCCCCGAACGGCCCCGTGGGTGGCACCAACACCTCCCACGGGACTAATATATCTTGTAGGAACTGACCCCGTAGTCACGGGTCTCCCGGTTTCAGAATATGATGATAATTTACATATTTATATACTTAGGCTTAAAAACATGGCATTAGAGGGTGAAAACTTGAAAAAAAACTGTACGTTCCCGTGGGTGGCCCGAACGGCCCCGTGGGTGGGAGCAACACCTCCCACAGGACCAATGTAATTCGTAGGAACTGATCGCACAGCCACGGGACTCCCGGTTTGAGAATACGATGGTAATCTGCATATATTTAGACCTAGGATTAAAAACATGGCGTTAGAGGGTGAAAATCCAAAATAGCCCCCGAGCAGTCCCGTGGGTGGCACCAACACCTCCCACGGGACCAATGTAACTCGTAGGAACTGACCGCACTGCCGCGAGACTCCCGGCTTGAGAATACGATGATAATTTGTATATTTCTAGACTTAGGCTTAAAAACATGGCGTTAGAGGATGAAAACTCGAAACAACCCCCGAACGGCCTCGTGGGTGGCACCAACACCTCCCACGGGACCAATGTAACTCGTAGGAACTGATCGCGCAGTCGCGGGACTCCCGGTTTAAGAATACGATGGTAATTTGCATATTTCTAGACTTAGGCTTAAAAACATGGCGTTAGAGGATGATAACTCGTAACAGCCCCCGAACGTCCCCGTGGGTGGCACCAACACCTCTCACGGGACCAACGTAACTCGTAGGAACTCACCCCATCGCCAAGGGACTCCAGATTTGAGAATACGACAATAATTTTCATAATCTAGACTTAGGCTTAAAAACATGGCGTTAGAGGGTGAAAACCCAAAATAGCCCCGAACGGCCCCGTAAATGGCACCAACACCTCCCACGGGACCAATGTAACTCGTAGGAACTGGCCGCGCAGCCGCGATACTCCCAATTTGAGAATACAATGATAATTTGTATATTTCTTGCCATAGGCTTAAAAATATGGCGTTAGGGGGTGAAAACTAGAAACAACCCCCGAATGACCCCTAGGTGGCACCAACACCTCCCACGGGACCAATATAACTCGTAAGAACTGACCGCGCAGCCGCGGGACTCCCGCTTTAAGAATACGACTGTAATTTGCTTATTTCTAAACTTAAGCAAAACATGGCGTTAGAGGGTGAAAACTCGAAACAGCCCCTGAACGGCCCCGTGGGTGGCACCAACACCTCCCCCGGGACCAATGTAACTCGTAGGAACGGACCACGCAACCGCGGGACTCCAAGTTTGAGAATACAATGGTAATTTGCATATATCTAGACTTAGGCTTAAAACCATGGTGTTAGAGGGTGAAAACCGAAAACCGCCCCCGAACGGCCCCGTGGGTGGTACCAACACCTCCCACGGGACCAATGTAACTCGTAAGAACTGACCGCACAGCCGCGAGACTCTCGGATTGAGAATACGATGATAATTTACATATCTCTAGACTTAGGCTTAAAAACATGGCGTTAGAGGGTGAAAACTCGTAACAGCTCTCGAACATCCCCGTGGGTGGCACCAACACCTCTAATGGGACCAATGTAACTAATAGGAACTGACCATGTAGCCGCGGGACTCCCGGTTTGAGAATACGATGATAATTTAAATATTTCTAGACTTAGGCTTAAAAACATGGCGTTAGAGGGAGATAACTCGAAATAGCCCCCGAACGGCCCCGTGGATGGCACCAACACCGCCCACGGGACCAATGTAAATCGTAGGATCTGACCACACAGCCGCGATACTACCGGTTTGAGAATACGATGATAATTTGTATATTTCTTGCCTTAGGTTTAAAAACATGGCGTTAGAGGGTGAAAACTAGAAACAAACCCCGAACGACCCCTGGGTGGCACCAACACTTCCCACGGGACCAATATAACTCGTAAGAACTGACCGCGCAGCCGCGGGACTCCCGCTTTAAGAATACGACTGTAATTTGCATATTTCTAAACTTAAGCAAAACATGGTGTTAGAGGGTGAAAACTCAAAACAGCCCCTGAAAGGCCCCGTGGGTGGCACCAACACCGCCCACGGGACCAATGTAACTCGTAGGAACTGACCACGCAACCGCGGGACTCCCAGTTTGAGAATACGATTGTAATTTGCATATATCTAGACTTAGGCTTAAAAACATGCCGTTAGAGGGTAAAAACCCAAAACCGCCACCGAACGGCCCCGTGGGGGGCACCAACACCTCCCACGGGACCAATGTAACTCATAGGAACTGACCGCACAGCCGCGAGACTCTCGGATTGAGAATACGATGATAATTTACATATCTCTAGACTTAGACTTAAAAACATGGCGTTAGAGGGAGATAACTCGAAACAGCCCCTGAACGTCCTCGTGGGTGGAACCAACACCGCCCATGGGACCAATGTAACTCGTACGAACTGATAACGAAGAATCGGGTCTCTCGGTTTTAGAATATGATGGTAATTAGCATATATGTAGACTTAGGCTTAAAAACATTGCGTTAGAGGCAGAAAACCCAAAAAAGTGCCCGAACGGCCCCGTGGGTGGCACCAAAACCTCCCACGGGACCAATGTAACTCGTAGGAACTGACCTCGGAGTCGCGGGTCTTTCGGTTTAAGAATACGATGGTAATTTTCATATTTCTAGACTTAGGCTTAAAAACATGGCGTTAGAGGGTGAAAACTCGAAAAAAAACCCGAACGTCCCAGTGGGTGGCACCAAATCCACCCACGGGAACAATGTAACTCATAGGAACAGACCACGCAGTCGTGGGACTCCCGGTTTGAGAATACGATGTTAATTTGCATATATCTAGACTTATGCTTAATAACATGGCGTTATAGCGTGAAAACCCAAAACTGCCTCCAAACGGCCCCGTGGGTGGGAGCAACACCTCCCACGGGACCAATGTAACTCGTAGGAACTAATCGCATAGCCGCGAGACTCCCGGTTTGAGAATACGATGATAATTTGTACATTTCTAGATTTAAGCAAAACATGGAGTTAGAGGGTGAAAACACGAAACAACCCCCGAACGGCCACGTGAGTGGCACCAACCCCTCCCACGGGACCAATGTAACTCGTAGGAACTGACCCCACAACCGTGAGACTCCCGGTTTGAGAATACGATGTTAACTTGCATATTTCTAAATTTAAGCAAAACATGGCGTTGGAGGGTGAAAACTCGAACAACCCCTGACGGCCCCATGGGTAGCACCAACACCTCTCACGGGACCAATGTAACTTGTAGGAACTGACCACGCAGCGACGGGACTCCCGGTTTGAGAATACGATGGTAATTTGCATATTTCTATATTTAGGCTTAAAAACATGGCATTAGAGGGTGAAAACCCAAAATAGCCCCCGAACGACCCCGTGGATGGCACCAACACCTCCCACGGGACCAATGTAACTCGTAGGAACTGACCGCGCAGCCGCGGTACTCCCGATTTGAGAATACAATGATAATTTGTATATTTCTTGACTTAGGATTAAAAACATGGCGTTTGAGGGTGAAAACTAGAAACAACCCCCGAACGACCCCTGGGTGGCACGAACACCTCCCACGGGACAAATATAACTGGTAAGAACTGACCGCGCAGCCGCGGGACTCCGGGTTTAAGAATACGACGGTAATTTGCATATTTCTAAAGTTAAGCAAAACATGGCGTTAGAGGGTGAAAACTAGAAACAGCCCCTGAACGGCCCCGTGGGTGGCACCAACACCTCCCACGGAACCAATGCAACTCATAGGAACTGACCGCACAGCAGCGACACTCCCAATTTGAGAATACGATGATAATTTGCATATTTCTAAATTTAAGCAAAACATGGCGTTAGAGGGTGAAAACTCGAAACAACTCCCGAACGACCCCGTGGGTGGCACCAACACCTCCTACGGGACCAATGTAACTCGTAGGAACTGACCCCGCAGTCGCGGGTCTCCCGGTTTGAGAATACGACAAAAATTTACATATTTCTACACTTAGGCTTAAAAACATGGCGTTAGATGCTGAAAACTCGTAACAGCCCCCGAACGTCCCCGTGGGTGGTACCAACGCCTCCCACGGGACCAATGTAACTCGTAGGAATTGACCGCGCAGCCGCGGAACTCTTGATTTAAGAATACGATCATAATTTGCATATTTTTAGACTTAAGCAAAACATGGCGTTAGAGGGTGAAAAATCGAAACAGCCCCTGAACGGCTCCGTGGGTGGCACCAACACCTCCCACGGGACCAATATAATTCGTAGGAATTGACCGCGTAGCCGTGAGACTCCCGGTTTGACAATACGATGATAATTTGCATATTTTTATATATAAGCAAAGCATGGCGTTAGAGGGTGAAAACTCGAAATAACTCCCTAACGGCCCCGTGGGTGGTACCAACACCTCTCACGGGACCAATTTAACTCGTAGGAACTGACCCCGCAGTCGCGGGTATCCCGATTTAAGAATACGACGATAATTTACATATTTGTAGACTTAGGCTTAAAAACATGGCGTTAGAGGGTGAAAACTCAAAATAGCCCCCGAACGTCCCGTGGGTGATACCAACACCTCCTACGGGACCTATGTAACTCATAGTAACTTGCATATATCTAGACTTAGCCTTAAAAACATGACGTTAGAGGGTGAAAACCCAAAACAACCCCCGAACGGCCCCGTGGGTGGTACCAACACCTCCCACGGGACCAATGCAACTCGTAGGAACTGACCGCACAGCCGCGACACTCCTAGTTTGAGAATACGATGATAATTTGCATACTTCTAAATTTAATCAAAACATGGTTTTAGAGGGTGAAAACTCGAAACAACTCCCGAACGGCCCCGTGGGTGGCACCAACACCTTCCACGGGACCCATGTAACTTGTAAGAACAGCCCCAACAGCCGCGGGTCTCCCGGTTTGATAATACGATGATAATTTACATATTTCTAGACTTAGGCTTAAAAACATGGCGTTAGAGGGAGATAACTCAAAACAGCCCCAGAATGTCCCCATGGATGGCACTAACACCTCCCACGGGACCAATGTAACTCGTACGAACTGACCACGCAGCCGCGGGTCTTTTGATTTGAGAATACGATGGTAATTTGCATATATGTAGACTTAGGCTTAAAAACATCGAGGGTAAAAACCCAACACAGCCCCCCGAACAGCCCCGTGGGTGGCACCGACACCTCCCACGGGACCAATGTAACGCGTAGGAACTGACCACGTAGCCGCGAGTCTCTACGTTTGAGAATACGATGATAATTTACATATTTCTAGACTTAGGCTTAAAAAAAAAACCCGAAACGTCCCCGTGGGTGGCACCAAATCCACCCACGGGACCAATGTAACTCATAGGAACTGACAACGCAGTCGCGGGACTTCCGGTTTGAGAATACGATCGTAATTTTCATATATCTAGACTTATGCTTAATAACATGGCGTTAGAGCATGAAAACCCAAAACAACCCCCGAATGGCCCCGTAGGTGGGAGCAACACCTCCCACGGGACCAATGTAACTCGTAGGAACTGACCGCACAGCCGCGAGACTCCCGGTTTGAGAATACGATGATAATTTGCATATTTCTAGATTTAAGCAAAACATGGCGTTAGAGGATGAAAACACGAAACAACCCCACACGGCCACGTGGGTGGCACCAACACCTCCCACGGGACCAATGTAACTCGTAGGAACTGACCCCACAGCCGTGGGTCTCCCGGTTTGAGAATACGATGATAATTTACATATTTCTAGACTTAGGCTTAAAAGCATGGCGTTGGAGGGAGATAACTCAAAACAGCCCCTGAACGTCCCCGTGGGTGGCACCAACACCTCCCACGGGACCAATGTAACTCGTACGATCTGACAACGCAGCCGCAGGTCTCACGATTTGAGATTACGACGGTAATTTGCATATATGTTGACTTAGGCTTAAAAACAAGGCGTTGGAGGGTGAAAACCCAAAACAGCCCCCGAACGGCCCCGTGGGTGGCACCAACACCTCCCACGGGACCAATGTTGCTCGTTGGAACTGACCCCGCAGTCGCGGGTCTCTCGGTTTGTGAATACGAAGGTAATTTTTATATTTCTAGACTTAGGCTTAAAAATATGGCTTTAGGGGGTGAAAACTCGTAATAGCCCCCGAACGTCCCCGTAAGTGGCACCAACACATCTCACGGGACCAATGTTACTCGTAGGAAATAACCCCGCAGTCGCGGGTCTCCCGGTTTGAGGATACGACGATAATTTACCTATTTTTAGACTTAGGCTTAAACACATGGTGTTAGAGGGTGAAAACTCGAAAAAGCCTCTGAATGGCCCCGTGGGTGGCACAAACACCTCCCACGGGACCAATGTAACTCGTAGGAACTGACCACGCAGCCGCGGGTCTCCCGGTTTGAGAATGCCATGGTAATTTGCATATATCTAGACTTAGGCTTAAAAACATAGCGTTAGAGGGTGAAAACCCAAAATAGCCCCGAACAACCCCGTGGGTGGCACCAACACCTCACACCGGATCAATGTTACATGTAGGAATTGATCGCGGAGGCGCGAGACTTCTGGTTTTAGAATACAATGATAATTTGCATATTTATAGAATTATGGAAAACATGGTGTTAGAGGGTGAAAATTGGAAACAACCCCCGAACGGCCCTGTGGGTGGCACCAAAACCTCCAACGGGGCTAATGTAACTCGTAGTAACAGACCCTGCAGTCACGGGTCTCCCGGTTTGAGAATACGATGATAATTTACATATTTCTAGACTTAGGCTTAAAAACATGGCGTTAGAGGGTGAAAACTCGAAAAAAAAATGAACGTCCCCGTGGGTGGCACCAACACCACCCACGGGACCAATGTAACTTATAGGAACTGACCACGCAGCCATGGGACTCCCGATTCGAGAATACGACCATAATTTGTATATATCTAGACTTATGCTTAAAAGTATGGCATTAGTGGGTGAAAACTCAAAACAGGCCCCGAGCGGCCACGTGGGTGGGAGTAACACCTCCCACAGAACAAATGTAATTTATAGGAACTGACCGCATAGCCACGGGACTCCCGGTTTGAGAATACGATGGTAATTTGCATATATCTAGACTTAGGCTTAAAAACATGGTGTCAGAAGGTGAAAACACAAAACATCCCCCAAACAGCCCCGTGGGTGGCACCAACACCTCCCACGGGACCAATGTAACTGGTAGGAACTGATCGTCCAGCCACGGGACTACCGATTTAAGAATACGATGATAACTTGCATATATCTAGACTTAAGCTTAAAAACATGGCGTTAGAGGGTGAAAACCCAAAACAGCCCCCGAACGACCCCGTGGGTGGCACCAACACCTCCCACGGGACCAATGTAACTCGTAGGAATTGACCGCGCAGTCGCGAGACTCCCGGTTTGAGAATACGATGATAATTTGCATATTTCTAGATTTAAGCAAAACAAGGCGTTAGAGGGTGAAAATTCGAAACAACCCCCGAACGGCTCCATGGGTGGCACCAACACCTCCCATGGGACCAATATAACCCGTAGGAACTGATCGCGCAGTCGCGGGACTCCCAGTTTAAGAATACGACGGTAATTTGCATATTTCTAGACTTAAGCAAAACATGGCGTGAGAGGGTGAAAACTCGAAACAGCTCCCGAACGGCCCCATGGGTGGCACCAACACCTCCTACGGGACCAATGTAACTCGTAGGAACTGACCCCGCATCCGCGGGTCTCTCGGTTTGAGAATATGACGATAATTGACATATTTCTATACTTAGGCTTAAAAATATGGCGTTAGATGGTGAAAACTAAAAAAAAATCCGAACGTCCCGTGGGTGGCACCAACACCACCCATGGGACCAATGTAACTCATAGGAACTAACCACGCACCCGCGGGTCTCCCGATTTGA
Source organism: Sambucus nigra (assembly GCA_949130495.1). Taxonomy (NCBI): domain Eukaryota; kingdom Viridiplantae; phylum Streptophyta; class Magnoliopsida; order Dipsacales; family Adoxaceae; genus Sambucus; species Sambucus nigra. Next base: position 212,245,876 of record OX422218.1, on the reverse strand, counting down.
GAATACGACCGTAATTTGTATATATCTAGACTTATGCTTAAAAACATGGTATTAGAGGTTGAAAACCCAAAACAGCCCCCGAACGGCCCCGTGGGTGGGAGCAAGACCTCCTATGGGACCAATATAACTCGTAGAAACTGATCGCGCAGCCCCGAGACTCTCGGTTTGAGAATATGATGATAATTTGCATATTTCTAGATTTAAGAAAAACATGGCGTTAGAGGGTGAAAACTCGAAGCAACTCCCGAACGGCCCTGTGGGTGGCACCAACACCTCCCACGGGACCCATGTAACTTGTAAGAACTGCCCCCATAGCCGCGGGTCTCCCGGTTTGATAATACGATGATAATTTACATATTTCTAGACTTAGGCTTAAAAACATGGCGTTAGAGGGAGATAACTCAAAACAGCCCCAGAATGTCCCCATGGATGGCACCAACACCTCCCACGGGACCAATGTAACTCGTACGAACTGACCACGCAGCCGCGGGTCTTTTGATTTGAGAATACGATGGTAATTTGCATATATGTAGACTTAGGCTTAAAAACATCGAGGGTAAAAACCCAACACATCCCCCCGAACAGCCCCGTGGGTGGCACCGACACCTCCCACGGGACCAATGTAACGCGTAGGAACTGACCACGTAGCCGCGAGTCTCTCAGTTTGAGAATACGATGATAATTTACATATTTCTAGACTTAGGCTTAAAAACATGGCGTTAGAGGGAGATAACTCAAAACAGCTCCTGAACGTCCCCATGGATGGCACCAACACCTCCCACAGGACCAATGTAACTCATACGAACTGACCACGCAGCCGCGGGTCTTTTGATTTGAGAATACGATGGTAATTTGCATATATGTAGACTTAGGCTTAAAAACATCGAGGGTGAAAACCCGAAACAACCCCTCGAACATCCCCGTGGGTGGCACCAACACCTCCCACGGGACCAATGTAAGTCGTAGGAACTGACCCCGCAGTCGCGGGTCTCCCGGTTTGAGAATACGACGGTAATTTACATATTTTCTAGACTTAGGCTTCAAAACAATGCTTTAGGGGGTAAAAACTAGTAATATCCCCCGAACGTCCCCATGGGTGACACCAACACCTCACACGTGAGCAATGTAACTCTTAGGAACTGACCCCGCACCCGCGGGTCTCCCGGTTTGAGAATACAACGATAATTTACCTATTTCTAGACTTAGGCTTAAAAACATGACGTTAGAGGGTGAAAACACTAAACAACCCCCGAATGGCCCCGTGGGTGGCACAAACACCTCCCACGGGACCAAAGTAACTCGTTGGAACTGACCATGCAGTCGCGGGTCTCCCGGTTTGAGAATACGACGATAATTTGCATATATCTAGAATTAGGCAAAAAAACATGGCGTTAGAGGGTGAAAACCCAAAACAGCCCCCGAACGACCCTGTGGGTGGCACCAACACCTCCCACGGGACCAATATAACCCGTAGGAATCGATCGCGCAGGCGCGATACTCCTGTTTTGAGAATACAATGATAATTTGCATATTTATAGATTTAAGCAAGACATGGTGTTAGAGGGTGAAAACTGGAAATAACCCCCGAACGGCCCCGTGGGTGGCACCAACACCTCCCACGGGACTAACGTAACTCGTAGGAACTAACCCCGCAGTCACGGGTCTCCCGATTTGAGAATAGGATGATAATTTATATATTTTTATACTTAGGCTTAAAAACATGGCGTTATAGGGTGAAAACTCGAAACAGCCCCCGAACGTCCCCGTGGGTGGCCCCAACACCTCCAACGGGACCAATGTAACTCGTAGGAATTGACCACGCAGCCGTGGGACTCCCGGTTTCAGAATACGATGGAAATTTGCATATATCTAGACTTAGGCTAAAAAGTATGGCGTTAGAGGGTGAAAAATCCAAAATAGTCCCCGAACAGCCCCATGGGTGGCACTAACACCTCCCACGGGACCAATGTAACTCGTAGGAACTGACCCGCAACCGCGGGTCTCCCGGTTTAAGAATACGACAAAAATTTACATATTTCTAGACTTAGGCTTAAAAACATGGCGTTAGAGGGTGAAAACTTGTAACAGCCCCCGAATGTCCCTGTAGGTGTCACCAACACCACTCACGTGACTAATATAACTCGTAGGAACTGACCACGTAGCCGCGGGACTCCCGGTTTGAGAATATGATGGTAATTTGCATATATGTATAGTTAGGCTTAAAAACATGGCGATTGAGGGTGGAAACTCAAAACAACCCCTGAACGGCCCCGTGGGTGGTAATAACCCCTCCCACGGGACCAATGTAACTCATAGGAACCTACCGCGCAGCCGCGAGACTCCCGATTTGAGAATACGATGATAATTTGCATATTTTTAGATTTAAGCAAAACATGGCGTTAGAGGGTGAAAACTCAAAAACACCCCGAACGGCCCTGTGGGTGGCAGCAACACGTCCCATGGGTCCAATGTAACTCGTTGGAACTGACCCTGCATCCGCGGGTCTCCCGGTTTGAGAATACGATGGTAATTTGCATATTTCTAGACTTTGGCTTAAAAACATGACGTTAGAGGGTGAAAACTCGAAAAAAAAACCGAACGTCCCTGTGGGAGGCACCAACACCTTCTACGGGACCAATGTAACTCGTAGGAACTGACCACGCAGCCACGGGACTCCCAGCTTGAGAAGACGACGGTAATTAGCATATATCAAGACTTTGGCTTGAAAACATGGCGTTAGAGGGTGTAAATTCAAAACATGCCCTGAACGGCCCCCTGGCTGGCAACAACACCTCCCACGAGACAAATGTAACTCGTAGGAATTGATCGCGCAACCGCGAGACTCCCGGTTTAACAATACGATGATAATTTGCGTATTTCTAAATTTAAGCAAAACATGGCGTTAGAGGGTGAAAACTCGAAACAACCCCCGAACGGCCCCGTGGGTGGCACCAACACGTCCCACGGGAATAATTAAACTCGCAGGAACTGACCCCGCAGTCGCGGGTCTCCCGATTTGAGAATACGACGATAATTTACATATTTTTAGACTTAGGCATAAAAACATGGCGTTAGAGGGTGAAAACTCGAAACAGACCCCGAACGTCCCGTGGGTGGCACCAACACCTCCTATGGGACCAATGTAACTCTCAGGGACTGGCCACGCAACCGTGGGACTCCTGGTTTGAGAATACGTTGGTAATTTGCATATATCTAGACTTAGTCTTAAAAACATGGCGTTAGAGGTTGAAAACCCAAAACGACCCCTGAGCGGCCTCGTGGGTGGTACCAACACCTCCCACGGGACCAATGTAACTTGTAGGAACTGACTGCACAGCCGCGAGAATCCCTGTTTGTGAATACGATGATAATTTGCAAATTTCTAGATTTAGGCAAAACATGGCGTTAGAGGGTGAAAACTCAAAACAACTCCCGAACGTCCCCGTGGGTGGCACCAACACCTCCCACGGGACAAATGTAACTCGTAGGAACTGACCCTGCATCCGCGGGTCCCCCGGTTTGAGAATACGGCGGTAATTTACATATATCAATACTTAGGCTTAAAAACGTGGCGTTAGAGGGTGAAAACTTGAAAAAAAAATGAACGTCCCTGTGGGTGGCACTAACACCTCCAACGGGACCAATGTAACTCGTAGGAACTGACCACGCAGCCACGGGACTCCCGGTTTGTGAATACGACGGTAATTTGCATATATCAAGACTTTGGCTTAAAAACATGGCGTTAGATGGTGAAAATCCAGAACAGGCCCCGAACGGATCCCTAGGTGGCACCAACGCCTCCCACGGGACCAATGTAACTCGTAGGAATTGACCGCGCAACCGCGAGACTCCCGGTTAAACAATAAGATGATAATTTGCATATTTCTAGATTTAAGCAAAACATGGCGTTAGAGGGTGAAAACTCGAAATAACCCCCGAACGGCCCCGTGGGTGGCACCAACACCTCCCACGGGACCAATTTAACTCGCAGGAACAGATCCCGCAGTCGCGGGTCTCCTGATTTGAGAATACGACGATAATTTACATATTTCTAGACTTAGGCTTAAAAACATGGCGTTAGAGGGTGAAAACTCGAAACAGCCCCCGAACGTCCCCGTGGGTGGCACCAACACCTCCCATGGGGCCAATGTAACTCGTAGGAACTGACCACGCAACCGTGGGACTCCTGGTTTGAGAATACGATGGTAATTTGCATATATCTAGACCTAGGCTTAAAAACATGGCGTTAGAGGGAGAAAACCCAAAACAACCCCTGAACGGCCTCGTGGGTGGTACCAACACCTCCCACGGGACCAATATAACTTTTAGGAACTGACCGCACAGCCGCGAGACTCCCTTTTTGAGAATACAATGATGATTTTCAAATTTCAAGATTTAAGCAAAACATGGCGTTAGAGGATGAAAACTCAAAACAACTCCCGAACGGCCCCGTGGGTGGCACCAACAACTCCCACGGGACGAATGTTACTCGTAGGAACCAACCCACAGCCGCGGGTATCCCGGTTTGAGAATACGATGAAATTTTTTTTATTTCTAGACTTAGGCTTAAAAACATGGCATTTGAGGGTGAAAACTCGTAATAGCCCTCGACCGTCCTCGTGGGTGGCACCAACACCTCTCACGGGACCAATATAACTCGTAGGAACAGACCATGCAGTCACGGAACTCCCGGTTTGAGAATAAGATGGTAATTTGCATATATCTAGACTTAGGCTTAAAAACATGGCGTTAGAGGGTGAAAACCCAAAATAGCCCCCGAACGGACCCGTGGATGGAACCAACACCTCCCACGGGACCAATGTAACTCGTAGGAACTGACCGCGCAGCCGCGATTCTCCCAGTTTGAGAATACGATGATAATTTGAATATTTCTAAACTTAGGCTTAAAAACATGGCGTTAGAGGGTGAAAACTCGAAACAACCCCCGAACGGCCCCGTGGGTGGCACCAACACCTCCCACGGGACCAATGTAACTCGTAGGAACTGACCACATAGCCGCGGGACTCCCGATTTGAGAATACGATGATAATTTGTATATATCTAGACTTAAGCAAACCATGGCGTTAGAGGGTGAAAACTCGAAACAACCCCGAACGGTCCCGTGGGTGGCACCAACACCTCCCACGGGACTAATGTAACTCATAGGAACTGACCCCGTAGTCACGGGTCCCGGTTTGAGAATACGATGATAATTTACATATTTTAAGACTTAGGCTTAAAAACATGGCGTTAGAGGGAGAAAACTCGAAAAAAAGCCGAACGTCCCCGTGGGTGGCACCAACACCTCCCACGAGACCAATGTAACTCGTAAGAACTGACCCCGCATCCGCGGGTCTCCCGGTTTGAGAATACGACGGTAATGTGCATATTTCTAGATTTAAGCAAAACTTGGCGTGAGAGAGTGAAAACTCAAAACAGCCCCCGAACGGCCCCATGGGAGGCACCAACACCTCTCACGGGACCAATGTAACTCGTAGGAACTGACCCCGTAGCCGCGGGTCTCCCGATTTGAGAATACGATGATAATTCACATATTTCTAGACTTAGGATTAAAAACACGGTGTTAGAGGGTGAAAACTGGAAAAAAATACCGAACGTCCCCGTGGGTGGCACCAACACCACCCACGGGACCAATGTAACTCATAGGAACTGACTACGCAACCGCGGGACTCTCGATTTGAGAATACGACCATAATTTGTATATATGTAGACTTATGCTTAAAAACATGCCGTTAGAGGGTGAAAACCAAAAACAATCACCGAAACGTCCCCGTGGGTGGGAGCAACACCTCCCACGGGACCAATGTAACTCGTAGGAACTGACCGCGCAGTCGTGAGACTCCCGATTTGAGAATACGATGATAATTTGCATATTTCTAGATTTAAGCAAATCACGGCGTTAGAGGGTGAAAACTCGAAACAACCCCCGAACGGCCCCGTGGGTGGCACCAACACCTCCCACGGGACCAATGTAACTCGTAGGAACTGACCCCACAGCCGCGGCCCTCCCGGTTTGAGAATACGATGAAAATTTACATATTTCTAGACTTAGGCTTAAAAACATGGCGTTAGAGGCTGAAAACTCGTAACAACCCCCGAACGTCCTCGTGGGTGGCACCAACTCCTCCCACATGACCAATCTAACTCGTAGGAACTGACCCCACAACTGCGGGTCGCCCGGTTTGAGAATACGATAATAATTTATATATTTTTAGACTTAGGCTTAAAAACATGGCGTTAGAGGGAGATAACTCAAAACAGCCCCTGAATGTCCCCGTGGGTGGCACCAACACCTCCCACGGGACCAATGTAACTCGTACGAAATGACCACTCAGCCGCGGGTCTTCCATTTTGAGAATACGACGGTAATTTACATATATGTAGACTTAGGCTTAAAAGCACGGCGTTAGAGGGTAAAAACCCAAAACAGCCCCCGAACGGCCCCGTGGGTGGCACTCACACATCCCGCGGGAACATTGTAACTCGTAGGAACTGACCCCGCAGCCGTGGGTCTCCCGATTTGAGAATACGATGATAATTTACCTATTTCGAGACTTAGGCCTAAAAACAAGGCGTTAGAGGGTGAAAACTAGAAACAGCCCCCGAATGGCCCCGTGGGAGGCACAAACACCTCCCACGGGACCAATGTAACTCGTTGGAATTGACCGCGTAGGCGCGATGCTCCCGGTTTGAGAATACGATGATAATTTGCATATTTATAGATTTAAGCAATACATGGCGTTAGAGGGTGAAAACTGTAACAACCCCCGAATGGCCTCGTGGGTGGCACCAACATCTTCCACGGGACTAACGTAACTCGTAGGAACTGACCCCGCAGTCACGAGTCTCCCGGTTTGAGAATACGATGATAATTTACATATTTCTAGACTTAGGCTTAAAAACATGGCGTTAGAGGGTGAAAACTCGAAACAACCCCCGAACGTCCCCGTGGGTGGCACCAACACCTCCCATGGGGCCAATGTAATTCGTAGGAACTGACCACGCAACCGTGGGACTCCTGGTTTGAGAATACGATGGTAATTTGCATATATCTAGACTTAGGCTTAAAAACATGGCGTTAGAGGGAGAAAACCCAAAACAATCCCTGAACGGCCTCGTGGGTGGTACCAACACCTCCCACGGGACCAATATAACTTATAGGAACTGACCGCACAACCGCGAGACTCCCTTTTTGAGAATACAATGATGATTTGCAAATTTCAAGATTTAAGCAAAACATGGCGTTAGAGGATGAAAACTCAAAACAACTCCTGAACGGCCCCGTGGGTGGCACCAACACCTCCCACGGGACGAATGTTACTCCTAGGAACTAACCCGCAGCCGTGGGTCTCCCGGTTTGAGAATACGATGAAAATTTTCTTATTTCCAGACTTGGGCTTAAAAACAGGGCATTTGAGGGTGAAAACTCGTAACAGCCCTCGAACGTCCTCGTGGGTGGCATCAACACCTCTCACGGGACCAATGTAACTCGTAGGAACTGACCATCCAGTCACGGGACTCCCGGTTTGAGAATAAGATGGTAATTTGCATATATCTAGACTTAGGCTTAAAAACATGGCGTTAGAGGGAGAAAACCCAAAATAGCCCCCGAACGGCCCCGTGGATGGAACCAACACCTCCCACGGGACCAATGTAACTCGTAGGAACTAACCGCACAGCCGTGATTCTCCCGGTTTGAGAATACGATGATAATTTGAATATTTCTAGACTTAGGCTTAAAAATATGGCGTTAGAGGGTGAAAACACGAAAAAAACATATTTCTAGACTCGTAGGGTGGCACGTGGGTGGCACGAAAAAAACATGGCGAAAACACGAAACAACTCCTGAACGACCACGTGGGTGGCACCAACACCTCCCACGGGACCAATGTAACTCGTAGGAACTGACCCCACAGCCGCAGGCCTCCCGGTTTGAGAATACGAAGAAAATTTACATATTTCTAGACTTAGGCTTAAAAACATGGCGTTAGAGGCTGAAAACTCGTAACATCCCCCGAATGTCCCCGTGGGTGGCACCAACACCTCCCACGGGACCAATCAAACTCGTAGGAACTGACCACACAGCCACGCGACTCTCGTTTTGAGAATACGACTATAATTTGCATATATCAAGACTTTGGCTTAAAAACATGGCGTTAGAGGGTGAAAACCCAAAGCAGCACCCGAACAACCCCGTGGGTGGCACCAACACTCCCACGGGACCAATGTAACTCATCGGAATTGACCAAGTAGCCGTGAGACTCCCGATTTGACAATAAGATGATGATTTTCATATTTCTAGATATAGGTAAAGCATGGCGTTAGAGGGTGAAAACTCTAAATAGCTCCCTAATGGCCTCGTGGGTGGTACCAACACCTCCCACTGGGCCAATTTAACTCGTTGGAACTGACCCCGCAGTCGCGAGTCTCCCGATTGGAGAATATGAAAATAATTTACATATTTCTAGACTTCGGCTTAAAAACATGGCGTTAGAGGGTGAAAACTCAAAATATCTCCCGAACGTCCCGTGGGTGGCACCAACACCTCCCACAGGACCAATGTAACTCGTAGGAACTGACCACACAGTCGCGGGACTCCCGGTTTGAGAATACGATGGTAATTTAAATATATCAAGACTTAGGCTTAAAAACATGACGTTAGAGGGTGAAAATCCAAAACAGCCCCCGAACGGCCCCGTGGGTGGTACCAACACCTTCCACGGGACCAATGCAACTCGTAGGAACTGATCGCATAGCCACAACACTCCCAGTTTGAGAATACGATGATAATTTACAGATTTCTAAATTTAAGCAAAACATGACGTTAGAGGGTGAAAACTCGAAAAAACTCCCGAACAGCCCCGTGGGTGGCACCAACACCTCCCACGGGACCAATGTAACTCGTAGGAACTGACCCCGAAACCACGAGTTTCTGAATTTTAGAATACGACGAAAATTTACATATTTCTAGACTTAGGCTTAAAAACATGGCGTTAGAGGGTGAAAACTAGTAACAGCCCCCGAATGTCCCCGTGGGTGGTACCAACACCTCTCACGGGACCAATGTAACTTATAGGAACTGACCCCGTAGCCACGGAACTCCCGGTTTGAGAATACGACGGTAATTTGCATTCATCTAGACTTAGGCTTAAAAATATGGCGTTAGAGGGTGAAAACCAAAAACAGCCCCCGAACGACCCCGTGGATGAAACCAACACCTCCCACGGGACCAATGTAACTCGTAAAAACTGATCGTGCAGCTGCGATACTCCCAATTTAAGAATACGATGATAATTTGTATATTTCTTGACTTAGGCTTAAAAACATGGCGTTAGAGGGTGAAAACTCGAAACAACCCCTGAACGACCCCTGGGTGGTACCAACACCTCCCACGGGACCAATGTAACTCGTAAGAACTGACCGCGCAGCCGCGGGACTCCCGGTTTAAGAATACGATGCTAATTTGCATATTTCTAGACTTAAGCAAAACATGGCATTAGAGGGTGAAAACTCGAAACAACCCCTGAACGGCCCCGTGGGTGGCACCAACACCACCCACGGGACCAATGTAACTTGTAGGAACTGACCACGCAGCCGCGGGACTCCCAGTTTGATAATACGTCCTTAATTTGGATATATCTAGGCTTAGGCTTAAAAACATGGCGTTAGAGGGTGAAAACCCAAAACAGCCCCCGAACGGCCCCGTGGGTGGTACCAACACCTCCCACGGGACCAATGTAACTCGTGGGAATTGACCGCACAGCCGCGAGACTCCCGGATTGAGAATACGATTATAATTTACATATCTCTATACTTAGGCTGAAAAACATGGCGTTAGAGGGGGATAACTCGAAAGAGCCCCTGAACGTTCCCGTGGGTGGCACCAACACCTCCCACGGGACCAATGTAACTCATAGGAACTGATCATGCAGCCGTGGGACTCTCGGTTTGAGAATACGATGATAATTTACATATTTCTAGACTTAGGATTAAAAACATGGCGTTAGAAGGAGATAACTCGAAATAGCCCCTGAACGTCCCCGTGGGTGGCACCAACAACTCCCACGGGACCAATGTAACTCATAAGAACTGACCACGCAGCAACGGGTCTCCCTGTTTGAGAATACGACGGTAATTTTCAAATATGTAGACTTAGGTTCAAAAAAATTGCATTAGAGGGTGAAAACCCAAAACAGTCCCCGAACAGCCCCGTGGGTGGCACCAACACCTCCCACGGGACCAATGTAACTCGTAGGAACTGACCCCGCAGTCGCAGGTCCCCCGGTTTGAGCATACGATGGTAATTTATATATTTCTAGACTTAGGCTTAAAACATGTCGTTAGAGGGTGAAAACTCAAAAAAAAACCGAACGTCCCCGTGGGTGGCACCAAATCCACCCACGGGACCAATGTAACTCATAGGAACTAACCATGCAGTCGCAGGCCTCCCGATTTGAGAATACAATCATAATTTGCGTATATCTAGACTTATGCTTAATAACATGGCATTAGAGCATGAAAACCCAAAACAGCCTCCGAACGGCCCCGTTGGTGGGAGCAACACCTCCCACAGGACCAATGTAACTCGTAGGAACCGCACAGCCGTGAGACTCGCGGTTTGAGAATACGATGATAATTTGTATATTTCTAGATTTAAGCAAAACATGGCGTTAGAGGGAGAAAACACGAAACAACCCCTGAACGACCACGTGGGTGGCACCAACACCTCCCACGGGACCAATGTAACTCGTAGGAACTGACCCCACAGCAGCGGGTCTCTCGGTTTGAGAATACGATGATAATTTACATATTTCTAGACTTAGGCTTAAAAATATGGCGTTAGAGGGTGAAAACTGGAAATAACCTCCGAACGTCCCCGTGGGTGGCACCAACACCTCCCACGGGACCAATATAACTCGTACGAACTGACCACGCAGCCGCGAGTCTCCCGTTTTGAGAATACGACAGTAACTTGCATATATGTAGACTTAGGCTTAAAAACATGGCGTTAGAGGGGGAAAACCCAAAACAGCCCCTGAACGGCCCCGTGGGTGGCACCAACGCCTCCCACGGAACCAATGTAACTCGTAGGAACTGACCCCGCAGTCGTGGGTCTACCGATTTGGGAATACGACGATAATTTGCATATTTCTGGACTTAGGCTTAAAAACATGGCGTTACAGTGTGAAAACTCAAAAAAAATGAACGACCCCGTGGGTGGCACCAACACCACCCACGGGACCAATGTAACTCATAGGAACTGACCACGCAGTCGCGGAACTCCCGGTTTGAGAATATGATCGTAATTTGCATATATCTATAGTTATGCTTCATAACATGGCGTAAGAGGGTGAAAAACCTAAACAGCCCCCGAACGGCCCCGTGAGTGGGAGCAACACCTCCCACGGGACTAATGTAACTCGTAGGAATTAACTGGGCAGCAGCGACACTCCCGATTTGAGAATACAATGATAATTTGCATATCTTTAGATTTAAGAAAAACATGGCGTTAGAGGGTAAAAACTCGAAACAACCCCCGAATGGCCCCGTGGGTGGCCCCAACACCTCCCACGGGACCAATGTAACTCGTAGGAACTGACCCAACAGCCGCGGGTCTCCAGGTTTGAGAATACGATGATAATTTATATATTTCTAGACTAAGGCTTAAATGCATGGCCTTAGAGGGAGATAACTCAAAACATCCCCTGAATGTCCCCGTGGGTGGCACCAACACCTCCCACGGGACCAATGTAACTCGTACTAACTGACCACGCAGCCGCGGGTCTCCCGTTTTGAGAATACGATGGTAATTTTCATATATGTAGACTTAGGCTTAAAAACACGGCGTTAGAGGGTGAAAACCCAAAATAGCCCCCGAACGGCCCCTTGGTGGCACTCACACCTCCCATGGGACCAATGTAACTCGTAGGAACTGACCACGCAGCCGTGGGACTCCCAGTTTGAGAATACGATGGTAATTTGTTTATTTCTAGACTTAGGCTTAAAAACATGGCTTTAGGGGGTGAAAACTCGTAATAGCCCCCGAACGTCCCCGTAGGTGGCACCACCACCTCTCACGGGACCAATGTAACTCGTAGGAACTAACCCCGCAGCCGCAGGACTCCCGGTTTGAGGATACGGCGATAATTTACCTATTTATAGACTTCGGCTAAAAAATATGGTGTTAGAGGGTGAAAACTCGAAACAGCCTCCGAATGACCCCTTGGGTGGCACAAACACCTCCCACGGGACCAATGTAACTCGTAGGAACTGACCACGCAGCCGTGGGTCTCCCGGTTTGAGAATACGACGATAATTTGCATATATCTAGACTTTGGCTTAAAAACATGGCGTTAGATTGTGAAAACCCAAAACAGCCCCCGAACGACCCCGTGGGTGGCACCAACACTTTCCACGGGACCAATGTTACTGGTAGGAATTAACTCCGTAGGCGCGAGACTCCGAGTTTGATAATACGATGATAATTTACATATTTATAGATTTAAGCAAAACATGGCGTTAGAGGGTGAAAACTGGAAACAACCCATGAACGGCCCTGTGGGTGGCAACAAAACCTCCCACGGGACTAATGTAACTCGTAGGAATTGACCCCGCAGTCACGGGTCTCCCAGTTTGAGAATACGATGATAATTTACATATTTCTTTACTTAGGCTTAAAAACATGGCGTTAGAGGGTGAAAACTCGAAAAAAAATGAACGTCCCCGTGGGTGGCACCAACACCACCCACGGGACCAATGTAACTCATAGGAACTGACCACGCAGCCATGGGACTCCCGGTTCGAGAATACGACCGTAATTTGCGTATATCTAGACTTATGCTTAAAAATATGGTGTTAGAGGGTGAAAACACAAAACAACACCCGAACGGCCCCGTGGGTGGGACCAACACCTCATATGGGACCAATGTAACTCGTAGGAACTGACCGCACAGCCACGGGACTCCCGGTTTGAGAATACGACGGAAATTTGCATATATCTAGACATAGGCTTAAAAACATGGCGTTAGAGTGTGAAAACTCAAAACATCCCCCAAACTGCCCCGTGGGTGGCACCAACACCTCTCGCGGGACCAATGTAACTCATAGGAACTGACCGCGCAGTCGCGGTACTCCCGATTTAAGAATACGACGATAATTTTCATATATCTAGTCTTAGGCTTAAAAACATGGCGTTAGAGGGTGAAAACCCAAAACAACCCCCGAACGGCCCCGTGGGTGGCACCAACACCTCCCATGGGACCAATGTAACTCGTAGGAATTGACCGCGCAGTCGCGAGACTCCCGGTTTGAGAATACGATGATAATTTGTAAATTTATAGATTTAAGCAAAACATGGCGCTAGAGGGTGAAAACACGAAACAACCCCCGAACGGCCCCATGGGTGGCCCCAACACTTCCCACGGGACCAATATAACTCGTAGGAACTGATCGCGCAGTCGCGGGACTCTCGATTTAAGAATACAACGGTAATTTTCATATTTATAGACTTAAGCAAAACATGGCGTGAGAGAGTGAAAACTCGAAATAGCTCCCGAACGGCCCCATGGGTGGCACCAACACCTCCCACGGGACCAATGTAACTCGTAGGCACTGACCCCGCAGCCGCGGGTCTCCCGGTTTGAGAATATAACGATAATTTACATATTTTTAGACTTAGGCTTAAAAACATGGCGTTAGAGGGTGAAAACTCGAAATAGCCCCCGAACGTCCCCGTGGGTGGCACAAACACCTCCCACGGGACCAATGTAACTCGTAGGAACTGAGCACGCAGCCGCAGGACTCCTGATTTGAGAATACGATCGTAATTTGCATATATCTAGACTTATGCTTAAAAACATGGTGTTAGAGGGTGAAAACCCAAAACAGCCACCGAACGTCCCCGTGGGTGGGAGCAACACCTCCCACGGGACCAATATAACTCGTAGAAACTGATCGCGCAGCCACGAGACTCCCGATTTGAGAATATGATGATAATTTGCATATTTCTAGATTTAAGCAAAACATGGCGTTAGAGGGTGAAAACTCGAAACAACCCCCGAACGGCCCCGTGGGTGGCACCAACTCCTCCCACGAGACCCATGTAACTCGAAGGAAGTGACCCCATAGCCGCGGGTCTCCCGGTTTGAGAATACGATGATAATTTACATATTTCTAGACTTAGGCTTAAAAACATGGCGTTAGATGGAGATAACTCAAAACATCCCCTGAACGTCCCCATGGATGGCACCAACACCTCTCATGGGACCAATGTAACTCGTACGAACTGACCACGCAGCCGCGGGTCTTTTGATTTGAGAATACGACGGTAATTTGCATATATGTAGACTTAGGCTTAAAGACATGGAGCACGGCCCCGTGGTTGGCACCAACACGTACCACGGGTCCATTGTGACTCGTAGGAACTGACTCCGCATCCGTGGCTCTTTCGGTTTGAGAATACGACGGTAGTTTGCATATTTTCAGACTTAGGTTTAAAAACATGGCGTTAGAGGGTGAAAACTCGAAAAAAAAATGAACACCCCTGTGGGTGGCACCAACACCTCCTACGGGACCAATGTAACTCGTAGGAACTGACCACGCAGCCACGAGACTCCCGGCTTGAAAATACAACGGTAATTTGCATATATCTAGACTTTGGCTTAAAAACATGGCGTTAGAGGGTGAAAACCCAAAACAGCCCCCGAACGCCCCCTTGGGTGGCACCAACACCTCCCACGAGACCAATGTAACTCGTAGGAATTGACCGCGCAACCGCGACACTCCCAGTTTAACAATACGATGATAATTTTCATATTTCTTGATTTAAGCTAAACATGGCGTTAGAGGGTGAAAACTCAAAACAACCCCCAAACGGCCCCGTGGGTGGCACCAACACCTCCCACGGGACCAATTTAACTCGTCGGAACTAACCCCAAAGTCGCTGGTCTCCTGGTTTGAGAATACAACGATAATTTACATATTTCAAGACTTAGGCTTAAAAACCTTGCGTTAGAGGGTGAAAACTCGAAACAGACCTCGAACGTCCCGTGGGTGGTACCAACACTTCCCACGGGACCAATGTAACTTGTAGGAACTGACCGCGCAACCGCGATTCTCCCGGTTTGAGAATACGGTGATAATTTGAATATTTGTAGACTTTGGCTTAAAAACATGGCGTTAGAGGGTGAAAACTCAAAACAACCACCGAACGGCCCCGTGGGTGGCACCAACACCACCCACGGGACCAATATAACTCGTAGGAACTGACCGCGCAGCCATGGGACTCCCGATTTAAGAATACGATGGTAATTTTCATATTTCTAGACTCAAGCAAAACATGGCGTTAGAGGGTGAAAAATTGAAACAGCCCCTGAACGGCCCCGTGGGTGGCACCAACACCTCCCACGGGACCAATGTAACTCGTAGGAACTCACCCGCAGCTGCGGGTCGCCCGATTTGAGAATATGACAAAAATTTTCATATTTCTAGACTTAGGCTTGAAAACATGGCGTTAGAGGGTGAAAACTCGTAACAGCCCCCGAATGTCCCCGTGGGTGGCACCAGCACCTCTCACGGGACCAATGTAACTCGTAGGAACTGACCACGTAGCCACGGGACTCCCGAGTTGAGAATACGATGGTAATTATCATATATCTAGACTTAGGCTTAAAAACATGGCGTTAGAGGGTGAAAACCAAAAATAGCCCCCGAACGGTCCCGTGGATGGAACCAACACCTCCCACGAGACCAATGTAACTCGTAGGAACTGACAGCATAGCCGCGATTCTCCCGGTTTGAGAATACGATGATAATTTGAATATTTTTAGACTTAGGCTTAAAAACATGGCGTTAGAGGGTGAAAACCCAAAACAACCCCCGAACGGCCCCGTGGGTGGCACCAACACCTCCCACGGGACCAATGTAACTCGTAGAAACTGATCGTGCAGCCGCGGGACTCCTGGTTTAAGAATAGATGGTAATTTACATATTTCTAGACTTAAGCAAAACATGGCGTTAGAGGGTGAAAATCGAAACAGCCTCTGAACGGCCCCGTGGGTGGTACCAACACCTCCCACGGAACCAATGTAACTCGTAGGAACTAACCACGCAGCCGTGGGACTCCCGATTTGAGAATACGACGGTAATTTGCATATATCTAGACTTAGGCTTAAAAACATAGCGTTAGAAGGTGAAAACCCAAAATAGCCCCCGAACGGCCCCGTGGGAGGTTCCAACACCTCCCACAGGACCAATGTAACTCGTAATAACTGACCGCACAGTCGCGAGACTCCCGATTTGAGAATATGATGATAATTTGCATTTTTTTAGATTTAAGCAAAACATGGCGTTAGAGGGTGAAAACTCGAAACAACCCCCGAACGGCCCCATGGGTGGCACCAACACCTCCCACAAGTCTAATGTAACTCATAGGAACTGACGCTGCAGCCGCGGGTCTCCCGGTTTCAGAATACGATGATAATGTACATATTGTTTAGACTTAGACTTAAAAACATGGCGTTAGAGGGTGAAAACTCGTAACATCCCCCGAACGTCCCCGTGGGTGGCACCAACACCTCCCACGGGACCAATGTAACTCATAGGAACTGATCACACAGCCGCGGGACTCCCGGTTTGAGAATATGACGGTATTTTGCATATATCTAGACTTATGCTTATAAACATGGCGTTAGAGGGTGAAAATCCAAAACAGTCCCCGAACGGCCCCGTGGGTGGAAGCAACACCTCCCACGGGACCAATGTAACTCGTCGGAATTGACCAAGTAGCCGTGAGACTCCCGGTTTGACAATACGATGATAATTTTCATATTTCTAGATATAGGCAAAGCATGGCGTTAGAGGGTGAAAACTCGAAATAGCTCCCTAACGGCCTCGTGGGAGGTAGCAACACCTCCCACGGGACCAATTTAACTCGTTGGAACTGACCCCACAGTCGCGAGTCTCCTGGTTGGAGAATATGATGATAATTTACATATTTCTAGACTTCGGCTTAAAAACATGGCGTTAGAGGGTGAAAACTAAAAATATCCCCCGAACGTCCCGTGGGTGGCACCAACACCTCCCACAGGACCAATGTAACTCGTAGGAACTGATCACACAGTCGCGGGACTCCCGGTTTGAGAATACGATGGTAATTTAAATATATCAAGACTTAGGCTTAAAAACATGACGTTAGAGGGTGAAAATCTAAAACAGCTCCCGAACGGCCCCGTGGGTGGTACCAACACCTTCCACGGGACCAATGCAACTCGTACGAACTGATCGCACAGCCACAACACTCCCAGTTTGAGAATACGATGATAATTTACAGATTTCTAAATTTAAGACAAACATGGCGTTAGAGGGTGAAAACTCGAAACAGCCCCTGAACGGCCCCGTGGGTGGCACCAACACCACCCACGGGACCAATGTAACTTGTAGGAACTGACCACGCAGCCGCGGGACTCCCAGTTTGATAATACGTCCTTAATTTGGATATGTCTAGGCTTAGGCTTAAAAACATGGCGTTAGAGGGTGAAAACCCAAAACAGCCCCCGAACGGCCCCGTGGGTGGTACCAACACCTCCCACGGGACCAATGTAACTCGTGGGAATTGACCGCACAGCTGCGAGACTCCCGGATTGAGAATACGATTATAATTTACATATCTCTATACTTAGGCTGAAAAACATGGCGTTAGAGGGGGATAACTCGAAAGAGCCCCTGAACGTTCCCGTGGGTGGCACCAACACCTCCCACGGGACCAATGTAACTCATAGGAACTGATCATGCAGCCGCGGGACTCCCGGTTTGAGAATACGATGATAATTTACATATTTCTAGACTTAGTTTTAAAAATATGGCGTTAGAGGGAGATAACTCGAAACAAACCTTGAACATCCCCGTGGGTGGCACTAACAACTCCCACGGGACCAATGTAACCCCGTAAGAACTGACCACGCAGCAGCGGGTCTCCCTGTTTGCGAATACGGCGGTAATTTTCATATATGTAGACTTAGGCTTAAAAAAATTGCGTTAGAGGGTGAAAACCCAAAATAGTCCCCGAACGGCCCCGTGGGTGGCACCAACACCTCCCACGGGACCAATGTAACTCGTAGGAACTGACCCCGCAGTCGCAGGTCCCCCGGTTTGAGAATACGATGGTAATTTGCATATTTCTAGACTTAGGCTTAAAAGCATGTCGTTAGAGGGTGAAAACTCGAAAAAAAAACCCGAACGTCCCCGTGGGTGGCACCAAATCCACCCACGGACCAATGTAATCATAGGACCTAACCACGCAGTCGCGGGACTCCCGATTTGAGAATACAATCGTAATTTGCGTATATTTAGACTTATGTTTAATAACATGGCATTAGAGAATGAAAACCCAAAACAGCCCCCGAACGGCCCTGTTGGTGGGAGCAACACCTCCCACGGGACCAATGTAACTCGTAGGAACTGACCGCATAGCCGCGAGACTCGCGGTTTGAGAATACGATGATAATTTGTATATTTATAGATTTAAGCAAAACATGGCGTTAGAGGGTGAAAAAACGAAACAACCCCTGAACGACCACGTGGGTGGCACCAACACCTCCCACGGTTGCAATGTAACTCGTAGGAACTGACCCCACAGCAGCGGGTCTCTCGGTTTGAGAATACGATGATAATTTACATATTTCTAGACTTAGGCTTAAAAACATGGCGTTAGAGGGTGAAAACTGGAAACAATCCCCGAACGTCCCCGTGGGTGGCACCAACACCTCCCACGGGACCAATGTAACTCGTACGAACTGACCACGCAGCCGCGAGTCTCCCAGTTTGAGAATACGTCGGTAATTTGCATATATGTAGACTTAGGCTTAAAAACATGGCGTTAGAGGGGGAAAAATCAAAACAGCCCCTGAACGGCCCCGTGGGTGGCACCAACACCTCCCACGGGACCAATGTAACTCGTAGGAACTGACCCCGCAGTCGTGGGTCTACCGGTTTGGGAATACGACAATAACTTGCATATTTCTGGACTTAGGCTTAAAAACATGGCGTTAGAGTGTGAAAACTCAAAAAAAAATGAACGACCCCGTGGGTGGCACCAACACCACCCACGGGACCAATGTTACTCATAGGAACTGACCACGCAGCCGCGGAACTCTCTCTTTGAGAATACGATCGTAATTTGCATATATCTATAGTTATGCTTCATAACATGGCGTAAGAGGGTGAAAACCCTAAACAGCCCCCGAACGGCCCCGTGGGTGGGAGCAACACCTCCCACGGGACTAATGTAACTCGTAGGAATTAACCGCGCACCAGCGACACTCCTGGTTTGAGAATACAATGATAATTTGTATATTTTTAGATTTAAGCAAAACATGGCGTTAGAGGGTAAAAACTCGAAACAACCCCCGAACGGCCCCGTGGGTGGCCCCAACACCTCCCACGGGACCAATGTAACTCGTAAAAACTGACCCAACAGCCGCGGGTCTCCAGGTTTGAGAATACGATGATAATTTATATATTTCTAGACTAAGGCTCAAATACATGGCGTTAGAGGGAGATAACTCAAAACAACCCCTAAATGTCCCCGTGTGTGGCACCAACACCTCCCACGGGACCAATGTAACTCGTACGAACTGACCACGCAGCCGCGGGTCTCCCGTTTTCAGAATACGATGGTAATTTACATATATGTAGACTTAGGCTTAAAAACACGGCGTTAGAGGGTGAAAACCCAAAACAGCCCCCGAACGGCCCCGTGGGTGGCACTCACACCTCCCACGGGACCAATGTAACTCGTAGGAACTGACCACGCAGCCGTGGGACTCCCAGTTTGAGAATACGACAGTAATTTATATATTTCTAGACTTAGGCTTAAAAACATGGCTTTAGGGGGTGAAAACTCGTAATAGCCCCCGAACGTCCTCGTAGGTGGCACCACCACCTCTCACGGGACCAATGTAACTCGTAGGAGCTAACCCCGCAGCCGCAGGACTCCCGGTTTGAGGATACGGCGATAATTTACCTATTTATAGACTCAGGCTTAAAAATTTGGTGTTAGAGGGTGAAAACTCGAAACAGCCTCCGAATGGCCCCCTGGGTGGCACAAACACCTCCCACGGGACCAATGTAACTCGTAGGAACTGACCACGCAGCCGCGGGTCTCCCGGTTTGAGAATACAACGATAATTTGCATATATATAAACTTAGGCTTAAAAACATGGCGTTAGATGGTGAAAACCCAAAACAGCCCCCGAACGACCCCGTGGGTGGCACCAACACTTCCCACGGGACCAATGTTACTGGTAGGAATTAACTCCGTAGGCGCGAGACTCCGAGTTTGAGAATACGATGATAATTTACATATTTATAGATTTAAGCAAAACATGGCGTTAGAGGGTGAAAACTGGAAACAACCCACGAACGGCCCTGTGGGTGGCAACAAAACCTCCCACGGGACTAATGTAACTCGTAGGAACAGACCCTGCAGTCACGGGTCTCCTGATTTGAGAATACGACGATAATTTACATATACTTAGACTTAGGCTTAAAAACATGGCGTTAGAGGGTGAAAACTCGAAAAAAAAATGAACGTCCCCGTGGGTGGCACCAACACCACCCACGGGACCAATGTAACTCATAGGAACTGACCGCACAAAAATGGGACTCCCGGTTCGAGAATACGACCGTAATTTGCGTATATCTAGACTTATGCTTAAAAATATGGTGTTAGAGGGTGAAAACACAAAACAACCCCCGAACGGCCCCGTGGGTGGGACCAACACCTCACATGGGACCAATGTAACTCGTAGGAACTGACCCCACAGCCGCGGGCCTCCCGGTTTGAGAATATGACAAAAATTTGCATATTTCTAGACTTAGGCTTAAAAACATGGCGTTAGAGGCTGAAAACTCGTAACAGGCCCTGAACGTCCCCGTGGGTGGCACCAACACCTCCCACGGGATCAATTTAACTCGTAGGAACTGACCACGCAGCCACGGGACTCTCGATTTGAGAATACGACCGTAATTTCCGTATATCAAGACATTGGCTTAAAAACATGGCGTTAGAGGGTAAAAACCCAAAGCAGCCCCCGAACGGCCCCGTGGGTGGCACCAACACTCCCACGAGACCAATGTAATTCGTAGGAATTGACCGCGTAGCCATGAGACTCCTGGTTTGACAATACGATGATAATTTTCATATTTCTAGATATAAGCAAAGCATGGCGTTAGTGGGTGAAAACTCGAAATAACTCCCTGACGGCCCCGTGGGTGTTACTAACACCTCCCACGGGACAAATTTAACACGTAGGGACTGACCCCACAGTCGCGGGTCTCCCGGTTTTAGAATACGACGATAATTTACATATATTTAAACTTAGGCTTAAAAACATGGCGTTAGAGGCTGAAAACTCAAAATATCCCCCGAATGTCTCGTGGGTGGCACCAACACCTCCCACGGTACCAATGTAACTCGTAGGAACTGACCACACAGCCGCGGGACTCCCGGTTTGAGAATACGATAGTAATTTGCATATATCTAGACTTAAGCAAAACATGGCGTTAGAGGGTGAAAGCTCTAAACAGCCCCTGAACGGCCCCGTGGGTGGCACCAACACCTCCCAAGGGACCAATGCAACTGGTAGGAACTGACCGCAGAGCCGCGACACTCCCAGTTTGGGAATACGATGATAATTTTCATATTTCTAAATTTAAGCAAAACATGGCGTTAGAGGGTGAAAACTCAAAACAGCTCCCGAACCGCCCTGTGGTTGGCACCAACACCTGCCACGGGACTAATGTAACTCTTAGGAACTGACCCTACTGCCGCGGGTCTCTCGGTTTGAGAATACGACAAAAATTTACGTATTTCTAGACTTAGACTTAAAAAAATGGCGTTAGAGGGTGAAAACTCGTAACAGCCCCCGAACGTCCCTGTGGGTGGCACAAACACCTCTCACGGGACCAATATAACTCGTAGTAACTGACCCCGTAGCCACGGGACTCTCGATTTGAGAATACGACGAAAATTTGCATATATCTAGACTTAGGCTTAAAAACATGGCACTTGAGGGTGAAAACCAAAAATAGCACCCCGAATGGCCCCGTGGATGGCACCAACACCTCCCACGGGACCAATGTAACTCGTAGGAACTGACCGCGCAGCCGCGATACTCCCGGTTTGAGAATACAAGGATAATTTGTATATTTCTTGACTTAGGCTTAAAAACATGGAGTTAGATGGTGAAAACTAGAAACAACCCCCGAACGACCCCTGGGTGGCACCAACACCTCCCACGTGACCTATATAACTCGTAAGAACTTACCGCGCAGCCGCAGGACTCCCGGTTTAAAAATACGATGGTAATTTGCATATTTCTAAACTTAAGCAAAACATGACGTTAGAGGGTGAAAACTTGAAACATCCCCTGAACAGCCCCATGGGTGGCACCAACACCTCCCACGGGACCAATGCAACCCGTAGGATTTGACCGCATAGCCGCGACACTCCCAGTTTGAGAATACGATGATAATTTGCATATTTCTAAATTTAAGCAAAACATGGCGTTAGAGGGCGAAACTCGAAACAACTCCCGAACGACCCCGTGGGTGGCACCAACACCTCCCACGGGACCAATGTAACTCGTAGGAACTGACGCCGCAGCCGCGGGTCTCTCGATTTGAGAATACGATGAAAATTTACATATTTCTAGACTTAGGCTTAAAAACATGGCGTTAGAGGATGAAAACTCGTAACAGCCCCCGAACGTCCCCGTGGATGGCACCAACACCTCTCACGGGACCAACGTAACTCGTAGGAACTCACCCCGTAGCCACGGGACTCCCGATTTGAGAATACGACGATAATTTGCATAATTTAGACTTAGGCTTAAAAACATGGCGTTAGAGGGTGAAAACCCAAAATAGCCCCGAACGGCCCCGTGGATGGCACCAACACCTCCCACGGGACCAATGTAACTCGTAGGAACTGGCCGCGCAGCCGCGATACTCCCGATTTGAGAATACAATGATAATTTATATATTTCTTACCATAGGCTTAAAAATATGGCGTTAGGGGGTGAAAACTAGAAACAACCCCCGAACGACCCCTAGGTGGCACCAACACCTCCCACGGGACCAATATAACTCGTAAGAACTCACCGCGCAGCCGCGGGACTCCCGCTTTAAGAATACGACTATAATTTGCTTATTTCTAAACTTAAGCAAAACATGGCGTTAGAGGGTGAAAACTCGAAACAGCCCCTGAACGGCCCCGTGGGTGGCACCAACACCTCCCACGGGACCAATGTAACTCGTAGGAACTGACCACGCAACTGCGGGACTCCAAGTTTGAGAATACCATGGTAATTTGCATATATCTAGACTTAGGCTTAAAACCATGGTGTTAGAGGGTGAAAACCCAAAACAGCCCCCGAACGGCCCCGTGGGTGGTACCAACACCTCCCACGGGACCAATGTAACTCGTAAGAACTGACCGCACAGCCGCGAAACTCTCAGATTGAGAATACGATGATAATTTACATATCTCTAGACTTAGGCTTAAAAATATGGCGTTAGAGGGTGAAAACTCGTAACAGCCTTCGAACGTCCCCGTGGGTGGCACCAACACCTCTCACGGGACCAATCTAACTAATAGGAACTGACCATGCAGCCGCGGGACTCCCGGTTTGAGAATACGATGATAATTTAAATATTTCTAGACTTAGGCTTAAAAACATGGCGTTAGAGGGAGATAACTCGAAATAGCCCCCGAACGGCCCCGTGGATGGCACCAACACCGCCCACGGGACCAATGTAACTCGTAGGATCTGACCACACAGCCGCGATACTACCGATTTGAGAATACGATGATAATTTGTATATTTCTTGCCTTATGTTTAAAAACATGGCGTTAGAGGGTGAAAACTAGAAACAAACCCCGAACGACCCCTGGGTGGCACCAACACTTCCCACGGGACCAATATAACTCGTAAGAACTGACCGCGCAGCCGTGGGACTCCCGCTTTAAGAATACGACTGTAATTTGCATATTTCTAAACTTAAGCAAAACATGGTGTTAGAGGGTGAAAACTCGAAACAGCCCCTGAACGGCCCCGTGGGTGGCACCAACACCGCCCATGGGACCAATGTAACTCGTAGGAACTGACCACGCAACCGCGGGACTCCCAGTTTGAGAATACGATGGTAATTTGCATATATCTAGACTTAGGCTTAAAAACATTCCGTTAGAGGGTGAAAACCCAAAACCGTCCCCGAACGGCCCCGTGGGTGGTACCAACACCTCCCACGGGACCAATGTAACTCATAGGAACTGACCGCACAGCCGCGAGACTCTCGGATTGAGAATACGATGATAATTTACATATCTCTAGACTTAGGCTTAAAAACATGGCGTTAGAGGGAGATAACTCGAAACAACCCCTGAACGTCCTCGTGGGTGGCACCAACACCGCCCATGGGACCAATGCAACTCGTACGAACTGATAACGAAGAATCAGGTCTCTTGGTTTTAGAATACGATGGTAATTAGCATATATGTAGACTTAGGCTTAAAAACATTGCGTTAGAGGCAGAAAACCCAAAAAAGTGCCCGAACGGCCCCGTGGGTGGCACCAAAACCTCCCACGGGACCAACGTTACTCGTAGGAACTAACCTCGGAATCGCGGGTCTTTCGTTTTAAAAATACGATGGTAATTTGCATATTTCTAGACTTAGGCTTAAAAATATGGCGTTAGAGGGTGAAAACTAAAAAAAAAACTCGAACGTCCCAGTGGGTGGCACCAAATCCACCCACGGGAACAATGTAACTCATAGGAACGGACCACGAAGTCGTGGGACTCCCGGTTTGAGAATACGATCGTAATTTACATATATCTAGGCTTATGCTTAATAACATGGCGTTATAGCGTGAAAACCCAAAACTGCCCCCGAACGGCCCCGTGGGTGGGAGCAACACCTCCCACGGGACCAATGTAACTCGTAGGAACTAACCGCACAGCCGCGAGACTCCCGGTTTGAGAATACGATGATAATTTGTATATTTTTAGATTTAGGCAAAACATGGAGTTAGAGGGTGAAAACACGAAACAACCCCCGAACGGCCACGTGAGTGGCACCAACCCCTCCCACGGGACCAATGTAACTCGTAGGAACTGACCCCACAACCGCGGGACTCCCGGTTTGAGAATACGATGTTAACTTGTATATTTCTAGATTTAAGAAAAACATGGCGTTGGAGGGTGAAAACTCGAACAATCCCTGATGGCCCCATGGGTAGCACCAACACCTCTCACGGGACCAATGTAACTTGTAGGAACTGACCACGCAGCCACGGGACTCCCGATTTTAGAATACGATGGTAATTTGCATATTTCTATATTTAGGCTTTAAAACATGGCGTTAGAGGGTGAAAACCCAAAATAGCCCCCGAACGGCCCCGTGGATGGCACCAACACCTCCCACGGGACCAATGTAACTCGTAGGAACTAACCGCGCAGCCCCGGTACTCCTGATTTGAGAATACAATGATAATTTGTATATTTCTTGACTTAGGGTTAAAAACATTGCGTTTGAGGGTGAAAACTAGAAACAACCCCCGAACGACCCCTGGGTGGCACGAACACCTCCCACGGGACTAGTATAACTGGTAAGAACTGACCGCGCAGCCGCGGGACTCCTGGTTTAAGAATACGACGATAATTTGCATATTTCTAAAGTTAAGCAAAACATGGCGTTAGAGGGTGAAAACTAAAAACAGCCCCTGAACGGCCCCGTGGGTGGGACCAACACCTTCCACGGAACCAATGCAACTCATAGGAACTGACCACACAGCCGCGACACTCCCAATTTGAGAATACGATGATAATTTGTGTATTTCTAAATTTAAGCAAAACATGGCGTTAGAAGGTGAAAACTCGAAACAACTCTCGAACGACCCCGTGGGTGGTACCAACACCTCCCACGGGACCAATGTAACTCGTAGGAACTGACCCCGCAGCCGCGGGTCTCCCGGTTTGAGAATACGACAAAAATTTACATATTTCTAGACTTAGGCTTAAAAACATGGCGTTAGATGCTGAAAACTCGTAACAGCCCCCGAACGTCCCCGTGGGTGGTACCAACACCTCCCACGGGACCAATATAACTCGTAGGAACTGACCGCGCAGCCGCGGAACTCTTGATTTAAGAATATGATCATAATTTGCATATTTTTAGACTTAAGCAAAACATGGCGTTAGAGGGTGAAAAATCGAAACAGCCCCTGAACGGCCCCGTGGGTGGCACCAACACCTCCCACGGGACCAATATAACTTGTAGGAACTGACCTCGCAGCCGTGGGTCTCCCGATTTGAGAATACAATGAAAATTTACATATTTCTAAACTTACGCTTAAAAACATGGCGTTAGAGGGTGAAAACTCGTAACAGCCCCCGAACGTCCACGTGGGTGGCGCCAACACCTCTCACGGGACCATTGTAACTCGTAGGAACTGACCCCATCGCCACGGAACTCCCGATTTGAGAATACGACGGTAATTTGCATATATCTAGACTTAGGCTTAAAAACATGGCATTAGAGGGTGAAAACCCAAAATAGAACCCGAACGGCCCAGTGGATGGCACCAACACCTCCCACGGGACCAATGTAACTCATAGGAACTGACCGCGCAGCCGCGATACTCCCAATTTGAGAATACGATGATAATTTGTATATTTCTTGACTTAGGCTTAAAAACATGGCGTTAGAGGGTGAAAACTAGAAACAACCCCCGAATGACCCCTGGGTGGCACCAACACCTCCCTCGGGACCAATATAACTCGTAAGAACTGACCGCGCAGATGCGAGACTCATTCTTAAAGAATACGACTGTATTTTGCATATTTCTAAACTTAAGCAAAACATGGAGTTAGAGGGTGAAAACTAGAAACAACCCCTGAACGGCCCCGTGGGTGGCACCAACACCTCCCACGGGACCAATGTAACTCGTAGGAACTAACCACGCAACCGCGGGACTCCCAGTTTCAGAATACGATGGTAATTTGCATATATCTAGACTTAGGCTTAAAAACATGGCGTTAGAGGGTGAAAATCCAAAACCGCCCCCGAACGGCCCCGTGGGTGGTACCAACACCTCCCACGGGACCAATGTAACTCGTAGGAACTGACCGAACAGCCGCGAGACTCTCGGATTGAGAATACGATGATAATTTACATATCTCTAGACTTAGGCTTAAAAACATGGCGCTATAGGGAGATAACTCGAAGCAGCCCCTGAATGTCCCCGTGGGTGGCACCAACACCTCCAACGGGACCAATGTAACTCATAGGAACTGACCATGCAGCTGCGGGACTCCCGATTTGAGAATACGATGATAATTTACATATTTCTAGACTTAAGCTTAAAAACATGGATTTAGAGGGAGATAACTTGAAACTGCCCCTGTACGTCCCCGTGGGTGGCACGAACACCTCCCACGGGACCAATGTAACTCGTAAGAACTGACCATGCAGCAGCGGGTCTCCCAATTTGAGAATACGACGGTAATTTGCAAATATGTCAAATTAGGCTTAAAAATAATGTGTTAGAGGGTGAAAACCCAAAACAGTCCCCAAACGTCCCCGTGGGTGGCACCAACACCTCCCACGGGACTAATGTAACTCGTACGAACTGACCACGCAGCAACGGGTCTCCCGATTTGATAATACGACAGTAATTTGCTTATATGTCGAATTAGGCTTAAAAATAATGCGTTAGAGGGTGAAAACCCAAAACAGTCCCCGAACGTCCCCGTGGGTTGCACCAACACCTCCCACGAGACCAATGTAACTCATAGGAACTGACCTCGCAGTCGCGGGTCTCCCGGTCTGAGAATACGACTGTAATTTGCATATTTCTAGACTTAGGCTTAAAAACATGGCGTTAGAGGGTGAAAACTCGAAAAAAAACCCGAACGTCCCCGTGGGTGGCACCAAATCCACCCACGGGACCAATGTAACTCATAGTAACTGACAACACAGTCGCGGGACTCCCGGTTTGAGAATACGATCGTAATTTGCATATATCTAGACTTATGCTTAATAACATGGCGTTAGAGGATGAAAACCCAAAATAGCCCCCGAATGGCCCCGTAGGTGGGAGCAACACCTCCCACGGGACTAATGTAACTCGTAGGACCTGACCGCACAGCCGCGAGACTCCCGATTTGAGAATATGATTATAATTTGCATATTTCTAGATTCAAGCAAAACATGGCGTTAGAGGATTAAAACACGAAACAACCCCTGGACGGCCACGTGGGTGGCACCAACACCTCCCACGGGACCAATGTAACTCGTAGGAACTGACCATACAGCCGCGGGTATCCCGGTTTGAGAATATGATGATAATTTACATATTTCTAGACTTAGGCTTAAAAACATGGCGTTGGAGGGACATAACTCAAAATAGCCCCAGAACGTCCCCGTGGGTGGCACCAACACCTCCCACGGGACCAATGTAACTCGTACAAACTGACCACGCAACCGCAGGTCTCACGGTTTGAGATTACGACGGTAATTTGCATATATGTAGACTTAGGCTCAAAAACAAGGCGTTGGAGGGTGAAAACCCAAAACAGCCCCCGAACGGCCCCGTGGGTGGTACCAACACCTCCCACGGGACCAATGTTGCTCGTTGGAACTGACCCCGCAGTCGCGGGTCTCTCAGTTTGTGAATACAAAGGTAATTTTTATATTTCTAGACTTAGGCTTAAAAACATGGCTTTAGGGGGTGAAAACTCGTAATTGCCCCCGAACGTCCCCATAAGTGGCACCAACACATCTCACGGGACCAATGCTACTCGTAGGAAATAACCCCGCAGTCGCGGGTCTCCCGGTTTGAGGATACGATGATAATTTACCTATTTTTAGACTTAGGCTTAAACACATGGTGTTAGAGGGTGAAAACTCAAAAAAGCCTCTGAATGGCCCCGTGGGTGGCACAAACACCTCCCACGGGACCAATGTAACTCGTAGGAACTGACCACGCAGCCGCGGGTCTCCCGGTTTGAGAATGCCATGGTAATTTGCATATATCTAGACTTAGGCTTAAAAACATAGCGTTAGAGGGTGAAAACCCAAAACAGCCCCCGAACAACCCCGTGGGTGGCACCAACACCTCACACCGGATCAATGTTACTTGTAATAATTGATCGCGGAGGCGCGAGACTTCTGGTTTTAGAATACGATGATAATTTGCATATTTATAGATTTTTGAAAAACATGGCGTTAGAGGGTGAAAACTAGAAACAACCCCCGAACGGCCCTGTGGGTGGCACCAAAACCTCCAACGGGACTAATGTAACTCGTAGGAATAGACCCTGCAGTCACGGGTCTCTCGGTTTGAGAATACGACGATAACTTACATATTTCTAGACTTAGTCTTAAAAACATGGCGTTAGAGGGTGAAAAATCGAAAAAAAAAAAAACGTCCCCGTGGGTGGCACCTACACCACCCACGGGACCAATGTAACTCATAGGAACTGACCACGCAGCCATGGGACTCCCGATTCGAGAATACGACCATAATTGGTATATATCTAGACTTATGCTTAAAAATATGGTATTAGAGAGTGAAAACGACGTGGGTGGGAGTAACACCTCCTACGGAACAAATGTAACTCGTAGGAACTGACCGCACAGCCACGGGACTCCCGGTTTGAGAATACGATGGTAATTTGCATATATCTAGACTTAGGCTTAAAAACATGGTTTTAGAAGGTGAAAACACAAAACATCCCTCAAACAGCCCCGTGGGTGGCACCAACACCTCCCACGGGACCAATGTAACTGGTAGGAACTGACCGTGCAGCCACGGGACTCCCGATTTAAGAATACGATGATAATTTGCATATATCTAGACTTAGGCTTAAAAATATGGCGTTAGAGGGTGAAAACCCAAAACAACCCCCGAACGACCCCCGTGGGTGGCACCAACACCTCCCACGGGACCAATGTAACTAGTAGGAATTGACCGCGCAGTCGCGAGACTCCCGGTTTGAGAATACGATGATAATTTGCATATTTCTAGATTTAAGCAAAACAAGACGTTAGAGGGTGAAAACTCGAAACAACCCCCGAACGGCTCCATGGGTGGCACCAACACCTCCCACGGGACCAATATAACCCGTAGGAACTGATCGCGCAGTCGCGGGACTCCCGGTTTAAGAATACGATGGTAATTTGCATATTTCTAGACTTAAGCAAAACATGGCGTGAGAGGGTGAAAACTCGAAACAACTCCCGAATGGCCCCATGGGTGGCACCAACACCTCCTACGGGACCAAAGTAACTCGTAGGAACTGACCCCTCATCTGCGGGTCTCCCGGTTTGAGAATATGACGATAATTGACATATTTCTATACTTAGGCTTAAAACATGGCGTTAGATGGTGAAAACTAAAAAACTCCGAACGTCCCCGTGGGTGGCACCAACACCACCCATGGGACCAATGTAACTCATAGGAACTAACCACGCACCCACAGGTCTCCCGATTTGAGAATACGACCGTAATTTGCATATATCTAGACTTTTGCTTAAAAACATGGTATTAGAGGTTGAAAACCCAAAACAACCCCCGAACGGCCCCGTGGGTGGGAGAAATACCTCCTACGGGACCAATATAACTCGTAGAAGCTGATCGCGCAGCCGCGAGACTCCCGGTTTGAGAATATGATGATAATTTGCATATTTCTAGATTTAAGAAAAACATGGCGTTAGAGGGTAAAAACTCGAAGCAACTCCCGAACGGCCCCGTGGGTGGCACCAACACCTCCCACGGGACCCATGTAACTTGTAAGAACTGCCCCCACAGCCGCGGGTCTCCCGGTTTGATAATACGATGATAATTTACATATTTCTATACTTAGGCTTAAAAACATGGCGTTAGAGGGAGATAACTCAAAACAGCCCCAGAATGTCCCCATGGATGGCACCAACACCTCCCACGGGACCAATGTAACTCGTACGAACTGACCACGCAGCCGCAAATCTTTTGATTTGAGAATAAGATGGTAATTTGCATATATGTAGACTTAGGCTTAAAAACATCGAGGGTGAAAACCCAACACAGCCCCCCGAACAGCCCCGTGGATGGCACCAACACCTCCCACGGGACCAATGTAACTCGTAGGAACTCACCACTGAGCCGCGGGTCTTCCGGTTTGAGAATACGATGATAATTTACATATTTCTAGACTTAGGCTTAAAAACATGGCGTTAGAGGGAGATAAATCAAAACAGCCCCTGAACGTCTCCATGGATGGCACCAACACCTCCCACGGGACCAATGTAACTCGTACGAACTGACCACGCAGCCGCGGGTCTTTTGATTTGAGAATACGATGGTAATTTGCATATATGTAGACTTAGGCTTAAAAACATCGAGGGTGAAAACCCGAAACAACCCCTCGAACATCCCCGGGGGTGGCACCAACACCTCCCACGGGACCAATGTAAATCGTAGGAATGACCCCGCAGTCGCGGGTCTCCCGGTTTGAGAATACGACGGTAATTTACATATTTTCTAGACTTAATCTTCAAAACAATGCTTTAGGGGGTAAAAACTAGTAATAGCCCCCGAACGTCCCCATGGGTGACACCAACACCTCACACGTGAGCAATGTAACTCTTAGGAACTGACCCCGCACCCGCGGGTCTCCCGGTTTGAGAATACAACGATAATTTACCTATTTCTAGACTTAGGCTTAAAAACATGATGCTAGAGGGTGAAAACACTAAACAGCCCCCGAATGGCCCCGTGGGTGGCACAAACACCTCCCACGGGACCAATGTAACTCGTTGGAACTGACCATGCAGTCGTGGGTCTCCCGGTTTGAGAATACGACGATAATTTGCATATATCTAGAATTAGGCCAAAAAACATGGCGTTAGAGGGTGAAAACCCAAAACATACCCCGAACGACCCTGTGGGTGGCATCAACACCTCCCACGGGACCAATATAACCCGTAGGAATCGATCGCGCAGGCGCGAGACTCCCGGTTTGAGAATACGATGATAATTTGCATATTTATAGATTTAAGCAAGACATGGTGTTAGAGGGTGAAAACTGGAAATAACCCCCGAACGGCCCCGTGGGTGGCACCAACACCTCCCACGGGACTAACGTAACTCGTAGGAACTAACCCCGCAGTCACGGGTCTCCCGATTTGAGAATAGGATGATAATTTTTATATTTTTAGACTTCGGCTTCAAAACATGGCGTTAGAGGGTGAAAACTCGAAACAGCCCCCGAACGTCCCCGTGGGTGGCACCAACACCTCCAACGGGACCAATGTAACTCGTAGGAATTGACCACGCAGCCGTGGGACTCCCGGTTTGAGAATACGATGGTAATTTGCATATATCTAGACTTAGGCTAAAAAGTATGGCGTTAGAGGGTGAAAAATCCAAAATAGTCCTTGAACAGCCCCATGGGTGGCACCAACACCTCCCACGGAACCAATGTAACTCGTAGGAACTGACCCGCAGCCGCGGGTCTCCCGGTTTGAGAATATGACAAAAATTTACATATTTCTAGACTTAGGCTTAAAAACATGGCGTTAGAGGGTAAAAACTCGTAACAGCCCCCGAATGTCCCCGTGGGTGGCACCAACACCTCTCACGGGACTAATATAACTCGTAGGAACTGACCACGTAGCCGCGGGACTCCCAGTTTGAGAATATGATGGTAATTTGCATATATGTATACTTAGGCTTAAAAACATGGCGATTGAGGGTGAAAACCCAAAACAGCCCCTGAACGGCCCCGTGGGTGGTAATAACCCCTCCCACGGGACCAATGTAACTCCTAGGAACCTACCGCGCAACCGCGAGACTCCCGGTTTGAGAATACGATGATAATTTGCATATTTTTAGATTTAAGCAAAACATGGCGTTAGATATGAAAACTCGAAAAACACCTCGAACGGCCCCGTGGGTGACAATAACACGTCCCATGGGTCCAATGTAACTCGTAGGAACTAACCCCGCATCCGCGGGTCTCCCGATTTGAGAATACGACGGTAATTTGCATATTTCTAGACTTTGGCTTAAAAACATGACGTTAGAGGGTGAAAACTCAAAAAAAAACCGAACGTCCCAGTGGGAGGCATCAACACCTTCTACGGGACCAATGTAACTCGTAGGAACTGACCACGTAGCCACGGGACTCCCAGCTTGAGAAGACGATGGTAATTAGCATATATCAAGACTTTGGCTTGAAAACATGGCGTTAGAGGGTGTAAATCGAAAACATGCCCTGAACGGCCCCCTGGGTGGCAACAACACCTCCTACGGGACAAATGTAACTCGTAGGAATTGATCGCGCAACCGCGAGACTCTCGGTTTAACAATACGATGATAATTTGCATATTTCAAAATTTAAGCGAAACATGGCCTTAGAGGGTGAAAACTCGAAACAACCCCCGAACGGCCCCGTGGGTGGAACCAACACGTCCCACGGGAATAATTAAACTCGTAGGAACTGACCCCGCAGTCGCGGGTCTCCTGATTTGAGAATACGATGATAATTTACATATTTCTAGACTTAGGCATAAAAACATGGCGTTAGAGGGTGAAAACTCGAAATAGACTCCGAACGTCCCGTGGGTGGCACCAGCACCTCCCACGGGACCAATGTAACTCTCAGTAACTGGCCACGCAACCGTGGGACTCCTGGTTTGAGAATACGATGGTAATTTGCATATATCTAGACTTAGGCTTAAAAACATTGCGTTAGAGGGTGAAAACCCAAAACGGCCCCTGAGCGGCCTCGTGGGTGGTACCAACACTTACCACGGGACCAATGTAACTTGTAGGAACTGACTGCACAGCCGCGAGACTCCCTGTTCGTGAATACGATGATAATTTGCAAATTTCTAGATTTAGGCAAAACATGGCGTTAGAGGGTGAAAGCTCAAAATAACTCCCGAACGTCCCCGTGGGTGGCACCAACACCTCCCACGGGACAAATGTAACTCGTAGGAACTGACCCGCAGCCGCGGGTCTCCCGGTTTGAGAATACGATGAAAATTTACATATTTCTAGACTTAGGCTTAAAAACATGGCGTTAGAGGGTAAAAACCCGTAACAGGCCCCGGACGTCCCTGTGGATGGCACCAACACCTCTCACGGGACCAATGTAACTCGTAGGAACAGACCATGCAGCCCCGAGACTCCCGGTTTAAGAATACGACGGTAATATGCATATATCTAGACTTAGGCTTAAAAACATGGCGTTAGAGGGTGAAAACCCAAAATAGCCCCCGAACGGCCTCGTGGGAGGTTCCAACACCTCCCACGGGACCAATGTAACTCGTAGGAACTGACCGCACAGTCGCGATACTTCCGATTTGAGAATATGATGATAATTTTCATATTTTTAGATTTAAGAAAAACATGGCGTTAGAGGGTGAAAGCTCGAAACAGCCCCCGAACGGACCCATGGGTGGCACCAATACGTCCCACAAGTCTAATGTAACTCATAGGAACTGACGCCGTAGCCGCGGGTCTCCCGGTTTGAGAATACGATGATAATGTAAATATTATTTTGACTTAGGGTTAAAAATATGGCGTTAGAGGGTGAAAACTCGAAACAAAACCGAATGTCCCCGTGGGTGGCACCAACACCTCCCACGGGACCAAGGTAATTCATACGAACTGACCACACAGCCGCGGGGCTCCCGATTTGAGAATACGACGATAATTTGCATATATCTAGACTTATGCTTATAAACATGGCGTTAGAGGGTGAAACCCCAAAATAGTCCCCGAGCGGCCCCATGGGTGGGAGCAACACCTCCCACGGGACCAATGTAACTCGAAGGAACTCATCGCGCAGCCGCGAGACTCGCGGTTTGAGAAAACAATGATAGTTTGCATATTTCTAGATTTAAGCAAAACATGGCGTCAGAGGGTGAAAACTAAAAACAACCCCCGAATGGCCCCATGGGTGGCACCAACACCTCCCACGGGACCAATGTAACTCTAAGGAACTGACCACGCAGCCGCGGGACTCCCAGTTTGAGAATACAACGGTAATTTGCATATATCTAGACTTAGGCTTAAAAATATGTCGTTAGTGGGTGAAAACACAAAATAGCCCCCGAACATCCCCGTGGGTGGCACCAACACCTCTCACGGGACCAATGTAACTTGTAGGAACTGACCACACAGCCGCGGTACTCTCGGTTTAAGAATACAACGGTAATTTGCATATATCTAGACTTAGGCTTAAAAACATGACTTTAGAGGGTGAAAACCCAAAACCGCACCCCGAACGGCTCCGTGGGTGGTACTAACACCTCCCATGGGATTAATGTAACTCGTAGGAACTGATCGCGCAGCCACGAGACTCTCGGTTTGAGAATACGATGATAATTTGAATATTTTTAGATTTAAGCAAAACATGGCGTTAGAGGGTGAAAACTCGAAAAACACCCCGAACGGCCCCGTTGGTGGTACCAACACGTCCCACGGATCCAATGTAACTCGTAGGAACTGACCCCGCATCCGCGGGTCTCTCGGTTTGAGAATACGGTGGTAGTTCGCATATTTTAATAGTTAGGCTTAAAAACGTGGCGTTAGAGAGTGAAAACTTGAAAAAAACCGAACGTCCCTGTGGGTGGCACCAACACCTCCTACGGGACCAATGTAACTCGTAGGAACTGACCACGCAGCCACGGGACTCCCGGCTTGTGAATACGACGGTAATTTGCATATATCAAGACTTTGGCTTAAAAACATGGCATTAGAGGGTGAAAATCCAGAACAGACCCCGAATGGCCCCTAGGTGGCACCAACACCTCCCACGGGACCAATGTAACTCGTAGGAATTGACCGCGCAACCGCGAGACTCCCGGTTAAACAATACGATGATAATTTGCATATTTCTAGATTTAAGCAAAACATGGCGTTAGAGGGTGAAAACTCGAAATAACCCCCGAACGGCCCTGTGGGTGGCACCCACACCTCCCACGGGACCAATTTAACTCGCAGGAACAGATCCCGCAGTCGCGGGTCTCCTGATTTGAGAATACGACGATAATTTACATATTTTAAAACTTAGGCTTAAAAACATGGCGTTAGAGGGTGAAAACTCGAAACAGACCCCGAACGTCCCGTGGGTGGCACCAACACCTCCCATGGGACCAATGTAACTCGTAGGAACTGACCACGCAACCGTGGGACTCCTAGTTTGAGAATACGATGGTAATTTGTATATATCTAGACTTAGGCTTAAAAACATGGTTTTAGAGGGAGAAAACCCAAAACAACCCCTGAACGGCCTCGTGGGTGGTACCAACACCTCCCACGGGACCAATATAACTTTTAGGAACTGACCGCACAGCCGCGAGACTCCCTTTTTGAGAATACAATGATGATTTGCAAATTTCAAGATTTAAGAAAAACATGGCGTTAGAGGATGAAAACTCAAAATAACTCCCGAACAGCCCCGTGGGTGGCACCAACACCTCCCACGGGATGAATGTTACTCGTAGGAACTAACCCACAGCCGCGGGTCTCCCGGTTTGAGAATACGATGAAAATTTTCTTATTTCTAGACTTAGGCTTAAAAACATGGCATTTGAGGGTGAAAACTCGTAACAGCCCTCGAACGTCCTCGTGGGTGGCACCAACACCTCTCACGGGACCAATGTAACTCGTAGGAATTGACCATGCAGTCACGGGACTCCCGGTTTGAGAATAAGATGGTAATTTGCATATATCTAGACTTAGGCTTAAAAACATGGCGTTAGAGGGTGAAAACCCAAAATAGCCCCCGAACGGCCCCGTGGATGGAACCAACACCTCCCACGGGACCAATGTAACTCGTAGGAACTGACCGCGCAGCCGCGATTCTTCCAGTTTGAGAATACGATGGTAATTTGAATATTTCTAGACTTAAGCTTAAAAACATGGCGTTAGAGGGTGAAAACTCGAACCAACCCCCGAACGGCCCCGTGGGTGGCACCAACACCTCCCACGGGACCAATGTAACTCGTACGAACTGACCACGCAGCCGCGGGACTCCCTATTTGAGAATACGACGATAATTTGCATATATCTAGACTTAAACAAACCATGGCGTTAGAGGGTGAAAACTCTAAACAACCCCGAACGGTCCCGTGGGTGGCACCAACACCTCCCACGGGACTAATGTAACTCGTAGGAACTGACCCCATAGTCACGGGTCTCCCGGTTTGATAATACGATGATAATTTACATATTTCAAGACTTAGGCTTAAAAACATGGCATTAGAGGGCGAAAACCCGAAAAAAAGCCGAACGTCCCCGTGGATGGCACCAACACCTCCCACGGGACCAATGTAACTCGTAAGAACTGACCCCGCATTCGCGGGTCTCCCGGTTTGAGAATACGACGGTAATTTGCATATTTCTAGATTTAAGCAAAACTTGGCGTGAGAGAATGAAAACTCAAAAAGCCCCCGAACGGCCCCATGGGAGGCACCAACACCTCTCACGGGACCAATGTAACTCGTAGAAACTGACCCCGCAGCCGTGGGTCTCCCGGTTTGAGAATACGATGATAATTCACATATTTCTAGACTTAGGATTAAAAACATGGTGTTAGAGGGTGAAAACTGGAAAAAAATATCGAACGTCCCCGTGGGTGGTACCAACACCACCCACGGGACCAATGTAACTGATAGGAACTGACTACGCAACCGCGGGACTCTCGATTTGAGAATACGACCATAATTTGTATATATGTAGACTTATGCTTAAAAACATGGCGTTAGAGGGTGAAAACCAAAAACAACCACCGAAACGGCCCCGTGGGTGGGAGCAACACCTCCCATGGGACCAATGTAACTCGTAGGAACTGACCGCGCAGTCGTGAGACTCCCGGTTTGAGAATACGATGATAATTTGAATATTTCTAGATTTAAGCAAATCATGGCGTTAGAGGGTGAAAACTCGAAACAACCCCCGAATGGCCCCGTGGGTGGCACCAACACCTCCCACGGGACCAATGTAACTCGTAGGAACTGACCCCACAGCCGCGGCCCTCCCGGTTTGAGAATATGACGAAAATTTACATATTTCTAGACTTAGGCTTAAAAACATGGCGTTAGAGGCCGAAAACTCGTAACAGCCCCCGAACGTCCCCGTGGGTGACCAACTCCTCCCACATAACCAATCTAACTCGTAGGAACTTACCCCATAACTGCGGGACGCCCGGTTTGAGAATACGATGATAATTTATATATTTCTAGACTTAGGCTTAAAAACATGGCGTTAGAGGGAAATAACTCAAAACAGCCCCTGAATATCCCCGTGGGTGGCACCAACACCTCCCACGGGACCAATGTAACTCGTACGAAATGACCACGCAGCCGCAGGTCTCCCATTTTGAGAATACGATGGTAATTTGCATATATGTAGACTTAGGCTTAAAAACACGGCGTTAGAGGGTGAAAACCCAAAACTGCCCCCGAAGGGCCCCGTGGGTGGCACTCACACTTCCCGCGGGACCATTGTAACTCGTAGGAACTGACCCCGTAGCCGCGGGTCTCCCGATTTGAGAATACGATGACAATTTACCTATTTCGAGACTTAGGCCTAAAAACAAGGCGTTAGAGGGTGAAAACTAGAAACATCCCCCGAATGGCCCCGTGGGAGGCACAAACACCTCCCACGGGACCAATGTAACTCGTTGGAATTGACCGCGTAGGCGCGATGCTCCCGGTTTGAGAATACGATGATAATTTTCATATTTATAGATTTAAGCAATACATGGCGTTAGAGGGTGAAAACTGTAAACAACCCCCGAATGGCCCCGTGGGTGGCACCAACACCTTCCACGGGACTAATGTAACTCGTAGGAATTGACCCCGCAGTCACGAGTCTCCCGGTTTGAGAATACGATGATAATTTACAAATTTATAGACTTAGGCTTAAAAACATGGCGTTAGAGGGTGAAAACTCGAAACAGCCCCCGAACGTCCCCGTGGGTGGCACCAACACCTCCCATG
Source organism: Sambucus nigra (assembly GCA_949130495.1). Classification (NCBI taxonomy): domain Eukaryota; kingdom Viridiplantae; phylum Streptophyta; class Magnoliopsida; order Dipsacales; family Adoxaceae; genus Sambucus; species Sambucus nigra. The sequence continues at coordinate 212,206,797 of OX422218.1, read as the reverse complement.
GGACCAATGTAACTCGTAGGAACTGACCACGCAACCGTGGGACTCCTGGTTTGAGAATACGATGGTAATTTGCATATATCTAGACTTAGGCTTAAAAACATGTCGTTAGAGGGAGAAAACCCAAAACAATCCCTGAACGGGCTCGTGGGTGGTACCAACACCTCCCACGGGACCAATATAACTTATAGGAACTGACCGCACAACCGCGAGACTCCCTTTTTGAGAATACAATGATGATTTGCAAATTTCATGATTTAAGCAAAACATGGCGTTAGAGGATGAAAACTCAAAACAACTCCCGAACGGCCCCGTGGGTGGCACCAACACCTCCCACGGGACGAATGTTACTCGTAGGAACTAACCCGCAGCCGCGGGTCTCCCGATTTGAGAATACGATGATAATTTTCTTATTTCCTGACTTAGGCTTAAAAACACGGCATTTGAGGGTGAAAAATCGTAACAGCCCTCGAACGTCCTCGTGGGTGGCATCAACACCTCTCACGGGACCAATGTAACTCGTAGGAACTGACCATGCAGTCACGGGGCTCCCAGTTTGAGAATAAGATGGTAATTTTCATATATCTAGACTTAGGCTTAAAAACATGGCGTTAGAGGGTGAAAACCCAAAATAGCCCCCGAACGGCCCCGTGGATGGAACCAACACCTCCCACGGGACCAATGTAACTCGTAGGAACTGACCGCGTAGCCGCGATTCTCCCGGTTTGAGAATACGATGATAATTTGAATATTTCTAGACTTAGGCTTAAAAACATGGCGTTAGAGGGTGAAAACGCAAAAAAAAAACGACCCTGTGGGTGGCACCAACACCTCCCACGGGACCAATGTAACTCGTAGGAACTGACCCCACAGCCGCGGGCCTCCCGGTTTGAGAATACGATGAAAATTTACATATTACTAGACTTAGGATTAAAAACATGGCGTTAGAGGCTGAAAACTCGTAACATCCCCCGAACGTCCCCGTGGATGGCACCAACACCTCCCACGGGACCAATCAAACTCGTAGGAACTGACCACACACCAACGCGACTCTCGTTTTGAGAATACGACTATAATTTGCATATATCAAGACTTTGGCTTAAAAACATGGCGTTAGAGGGTGAAAACCCAAAGCAGCACCCGAACAGCCCCGTGGGTGGCACCAACACCTCCCACGGGACCAATGTAACTCGTCGGAATTGACCAAGTAGCCGTGAGACTCTCGGTTTTACAATACGATGATAATTTTCATATTTCTAGATATAGGCAAAGCATGGCGTTAGAGGGTGAAAACTCGAAATAGCTCCCTAACGGCCTCGTGGGTGGTACCAACACCTCCCACGGGACCAATTTAACTCGTTGGAACTGACCCCGCAGTCGCGAGTCTCCTGGTTGGAGAATATGATGATAATTTACATATTTCTAGACTTCGGCTTAAAAACATGGCATTAGAGGGTGAAAACTAAAAATATCCCCCGAACGTCCCGTGGGTGGCACCAACACCTCCCACAGGACCAATGTAACTCGTAGGAACTGACCACACAGTCGCGGGACTCCCGGTTTGAGAATACGATGGTAATTTAAAAATATCAAGACTTAGGCTTAAAAACATGACGTTAGAGGGTGAAAATCCAAAACAGCCCCCGAACGGTCCCGTGGGTGGTACCAACACCTTCCACGGGACCAATGCAACTCGTACGAACTGATCGCACAGCCACAACACTCCCAGTTTGAGAATACGATGATAATTTACAGATTTCTAAATTTAAGCAAAACATGGCGTTAGAGGGTGAAAACTCGAAACTCCCGAACGGCCCCGTGGGTGGCACCAATACCTCCCACGGGACCAATGTAACTCGTAGGAACTGACCCCGCAACCACGGGTTTCTCGATTTTAGAATACGACAAAAATTTACATATTTCTAGACTTAGGCATAAAAACATGGTTTTAGAGGGTGAAAACTCGTAACAACCCCCGAATGTCCCCGTGGGTGGCACCAACACCTCTCACGGGACCAATGTAACTCGTAGGAAATGACCCCGTAGCCACGGAACTCCCGGTTTGAGAATACGACGGTAATTTGCATTCATCTAGACTTAGGCATAAAAACATGGCGTTAGAGGGTGAAAACCAAAAATAGCCCCCGAACGGCTCCGTGGATGAAACCAACACCTCCCACGGGACCAATGTAACTCGTAAAAACTGACCGTGCAACTGCGATACTCCCGATTTGAGAATACGATGATAATTTATATATTTCTTGACTTAGGCTTAAAAATATGGCGTTAGAGGGTGAAAACTCGAAACAACCCCTGAACGACCCCTGGGTGGTACCAACACCTCCCACGGGACCAATGTAACTCGTAAGAACTGACCGCGCAGCCGCGGGACTCCCGGTTTAAGAATACAACGATAATTTGCATATTTCTAGACTTAAGCAAACACATGGCGTTAGAGGGTGAAAACTCGAAACAGCCCCTGAACGACCCCGTGGGTGGCCCCAACACCACCCATGGGACCAATGTAACTTGTAGGAACTGACCACGCAGCCGCGGGACTCCCAGTTTGATAATACGGCCTTAATTTGGATATATCTAGACTTAGGCTTAAAAACATGGCGTTAGAGGGTGAAAACCCAAAACAGCCCCCGAACGGCCCCGTGGGTGGTACCAACACCTCCCACGGGACCAATGTAACTCGTGGGAACTGACCGCACAGCCGCGAGACTCCCGGATTGAGAATACGATTATAATTTACATATCTCTATACTTAGGCTGAAAAACATGGCGTTAGAGGGGGATAACTCGAAACAGCCCCTGAACGTTCCCGTGGGTGGCACCAACACCTCCCACGGGACCAATGTAACTCATAGGAATTGATCATGCAGCCGTGGGACTCCCGGTTTAAGAATACGATGATAATTTACATATTTCTAGACTTAGGTTTAAAAACATGGCGTTAGAGGGAGATAACTCGAAACAGCCCCTGAACGTCCCCGTGGGTGGCAACAACAACTCCCACGGGACCAATGTAACTCGTAACAACTGACCACACAGCAACGGGTCTCCCTGTTTGAGAATACGACGGTAATTTTCATATATGTAGACTTAGGCTTAAAAAAATTGCGTTAGAGGGTGAAAACCCAAAACTGTCCCCCGAACGGCCCCGTGGGTGGCACCAACACCTCCCACGGGACCAATGTAACTCGTAAGAACTGACCGCGCAGTCGCAGGTCCCCCGATTTGAGAATACGACAGTAATTTGCATATTTCTAGACTTAGGCTTAAAAACATGTCGTTAGAGGCTGAAAACTCGAAAAAAAAAACTCGAACGTCCCCGTGGGTGGCACCAAATCCACCCACGAACCAATGTAACTCATAGGAACTAACCACGCAGTCACGGGACTCCCGACTTGAGAATACAATCTTAATTTGCGTATATCTAGACTTATGCTTAATAACATGGCATTAGGGCATGAAAACCCAAAACAGCCCCCGAACAGCCCCGTTGGTGGGAGCAACACCTCCCACGGGACCAATGTAACTCGTAGGAACTGACCGCACAGCCGCGAGACTCGCGGTTTGAGAATATGATGATAATTTGTATATTTCTAGATTTAAGCAAAACATTGCGTTAGAGGGCGAAAACACGAAACAACCCCTGAACGACCACGTGGGTGGCACCAACACCTCCCACGGGACCAATGTAACTCGTAGGAACTAACCCCACAGCAGCGGGTCTCTCGGTTTGAGAATACGATGATAATTTACATATTTCTAGACTTAGGCTTAAAAACATGGCGTTAGAGGGTGAAAACTGGAAACAACCCCCGAACGTCCCCGTGGGTGGCACCAACACCTCCCACGGGACCAATGTAACTCGTACGAACTGACCACGCAGCCGCGAGTCTCCCGGTTTGAGAATACGACGATAATTTTCATATATGTAGACTTAGGCTTAAAAACATGGCGTTAGAGGGGGAAAACCCAAAACAGCCCCTGAACGGCCCCGTGGGTGGCACCAACACCTCCCACGGGACCAATGTAACTCGTAGGAACTGACCCCGCAGTCGTGGGTCTACCGGTTTGGAAATACGACGGTAATTTGCATATTTCTGGACTTAGGCTTAAAAACATGGCGTTATAGTGTGAAAACTCAAAAAAAATGAACGACCCCGGGGGTGGCACCAACACCACCCACGGGACCAATGTAACTCATAGGAACTGACCACGCAGCCGCGGAACTCCCGGTTTGAGAATACGATCGTAATTTGCATATATCTATAGTTATGCTTCATAACATGGCGTAAGAGGGTGAAAACCCTAAACAGCCCCCGAACGTCCCCGTGGGTGGGAGCAACACCTCCCACGGGACTAATGTAACTCGTAGGAATTAACCGGGCAGCAGCGACACTCCCGGTTTGAGAATACAATGATAATTTGTATATTTTTAGATTTAAGCAAAACATGGCGTTAGAGGGTAAAAACTCGAAACAACCCCCGAACGGCCCCGTGGGTGGCCCCAACACCTCCCACGGGACCAATGTAACTCGTAGGAACTGACCCAACATCCACGGGTCTCCAGGTTTGAGAATACGATGATAATTTATATATTTCTAGACTAAGGCTTAAATATATGGCGTTAGAGGGAGATAACTCAAAACAACCCCTGAATGTCCCCGTGGGTGGCACCAACACCTCCCACGGGACCAATGTAACTCGTACGAACTGACCACGCAGCCGCGGGTCTCCCGTTTTGAGAATACGATGGTAATTTGCATATATGTAAACTTAGGCTAAAAAACACGGCGTTAGAGGGTGAAAACCCAAAACAGCCCCCGAACGGCCCGTGGGTGGCACTCACACCTCCCACGGGACCAATGTAACTCGTAGGAACTGACCACGCAGCCATGGGACTCCCGGTTCGAGAATACGACAGTAATTTGTATATTTCTAGACTTAGGCTTAAAAACATGGCTTTAGGGGGTGAAAACTCGTAATAGCCCCCGAACGTCCCCGTAGGTGGCACCACCACCTCTCACGGGACCAATGTAACTCGTAGGAACTAACCCCGCAGCCGCAGGACTCCCGGTTTGAGGATACGGCGATAATTTACCTATTTATAGACTTAGGCTTAAAAATATGGTTTTAGAGGGTGAAAACTCGAAACAGCCTCCGAATAGCCCCTTAGGTGGCACAAAAACCTCCCACGGGACCAATGTAACTCGTAGGAACTAACCACGCAGCCGCGGGTCTCCCGGTTTGAGAATACGACGATAATTTGCATATATCTAGACTTAGGCTTAAAAACATGGCGTTAGATGGTGAAAACCCAAAACAGCCCCCGAATGACCCCGTGGGTGGCACCAACACCTCCCACGGGACCAATGTTACTGGTAGGAATTAACCCCGTAGGCGCGAGACTCCGGGTTTGAGAATATGATGATAATTTACATATTTATAGATTTAAGCAAAACATGGCGTTAGAGGGTGAAAACTGGAAACAACCCACGAACGGCCCTGTGGGTGGTAACAAAACCTCCTACGGGACTAATGTAACTCGTAGGAACTGACCCCGCAGTCACGGGTCTCCCAGTTTGAGAATAGGACGATAATTTACATATCTCTTTACTTAGGCTTAAAAACATGGCGTTAGAGGGTGAAAACTCGAAAAAAAACGAACGTCCCCGTGGGTGGCACCAACACCACCCACAGGACCAATGTAACTCATAGGAACTGACCACGCAGCATGGGACTCCCGGTTCGAGAATACGACCGTAATTTGCGTATATCTAGACTTATGCTTAAAAATATGGTGTTAGAGGGTGAAAACACAGAACAACCCCCGAACGGCCCCGTGGGTTGGACCAACACCTCACATGGGACCAATGTAACTCGTAGGAACTGATCGCACAGCCACGGGACTCCCGGTTTGAGAATACGACGAAAATTTGCATATATCTAGACATAGGCTCAAAAACATGGCGTTAGAGGGTGAAAACTCAAAACATCCCCCAAACACCTCTCGCGGGATCAATGCAACTCGTAGGAACTGACCGCGCAGTCGCGGTACTCCCGGTTTTAGAATACGACGGTAATTTTCATATATCTAGACTTAGGCTTAAAAACATGGCGTTAGAGGGTGAAAACCCAAAACAACCCCCGAACGGCACCGTGGGTGGCACCAACACCTCCCACGGGACCAATGTAACTCGTAGGAATTGACCGCGCAGTCGCGAGACTCCCGGTTTCAGAATACGATGATAATTTGCATATTTCTAGATTTAAGTAAAACATGGCGTTAGAGGGTGAAAACACGAAACAACCCCCGAACGGCCTCATGGGTGGCACCAACACCTCCCACGGGACCAATATAACTCGTAGGAACTGATCGCGCAGTCGCGGGACTCTCGGTTTAAGAATACAACGGTAATTTGGATATTTATAGACTTAAGCAAATCATGGCGTGAGAGGGTGAAAACTCGAAATAGCTCCCGAACGGCCCCATGGGTGGCACCAACACCTCCCACGGGACCAATGTAACTCGTAGGAACTGACCCCACAGTCGCGGGTCTCCCGATTTGAGAATATGACGATAATTTACATATTTCTAGACTTAGGCTTAAAAACATGGCGTTATAGGGTGAAAACTCGAAACAGCCCCCGAACGTCCCCGTGGGTGGCACGAACACCTCCCACGGGACCAATGTAACACGTAGGAACTGAGCACGCAGCCGCGGGACTCCAGATTTTTGAATACGACCGTAATTTGCATATATCTAGACTTATGCTTATAAACATGGTGTTAGAGGGTGAAAACCCAAAACAGCCACCGAACGTCCCCGTGGGTGGGAGCAACACCTCCCACGGGACCAATATAACTCGTAGAAACTGATCGTGCAGCCACGAGACTCCCGATTTGAGAATATGATGATAATTTGCATATTTCTAGATTGAAGCAAAACATGGCGTTAGAGGGTGAAAACTCGAAACAACCCCCGAACGGTCCCGTGGGTGGCACCAACACCTCCCACGGGACCCATGTAACTCGAAGGAACTGACCCCATAGCCGCGGGTCTCCCGGTTTGAGAATACGATGATAATTTACATATTTCTAGACTTAGGCTTAAAAACATGGCGTTAGAGGGAGATAACTCAAAACATCCCCTGAACGTCCCCATGGATGGCACCAACACCTCTCATGGGACCAATGTAACTCGTACGAACTGACCACGCAGCCGCGGGTCTTTTGATTTGAGAATACGACGGTAATTTGCATATATGTAGACTTAGGCTTAAAGATATGGAGCACGGCCCCATGGTTGGCACCAACACGTACCACGAGTCCAATGTGACTCATAGGAACTGTCCCCGCATCCGGGGGTCTTCTGGTTTGAGAATACGACGGTAGTTTGCATATTTTCAGACTTAGGCTTAAAAACATTGCGTTAGAGGGTGAAAACTCAAAAAAAAAACGAACACCCCTGTGGGTGGCACCAACACCTCCTATGGGACCAATGTAACTTGTAGGAACTGACCACGCAGCCACGAGACTCCCGGCTTGAAAATACAACGGTAGTTTGCCTATATCAAGACTTTGGCTTAAAAACATGGTGTTAGAGGGTGAAAACCCAAAATAGCCCCCGAACGCCCCCTTGGGTGGCACCAACACCTCCCACGAGACCAATGTAACTCGTAGGAATTCACCGCGCAAACGCGACACTCCCAGTTTAACAATACGATGATAATTTGCATATTTCTTGATTTAAGCTAAACATGGCATTAGAGGGTGAAAACTCAAAACAACCCCCGAACGGCCCCGTGGGTGCCACCAACACCTCCCACGGGACCAATTTAACTCGTCGGAACTAACCCCACAGTCGCGGGTCTCCTGGTTTGAGAATACGATGATAATTTACATATTTCAAGACTTAGGCTTAAAAACATTGCGTTAGAGGGTGAAAACTCGAAACAGACCTCGAACGTCCCGTGGGTGGTACCAACACCTCCCACGGGACCAATGTATTTTTGTAGGAACTGACCGCGCAACCGCGATTCTCCCGGTTTAAAAATACGATGATAATTTGAATATTTCTAGACTTAGGCTTAAAAACATGGCGTTAGAGGGTGAAAACTCAAAACAACCACCGAACGGCCCCGTGCGTGGCACCAACACCACCCACGGGACCAATGTAACTCGTAAGAACTGACCACGCAGCCATGGGATTCCCGGTTTAAGAATACGATGGTAATTTTCATATTTCTAAACTGAAGCAAAACATGACGTTAGAGGGTGAAAAATCGAAACAGCCCCTGAACGGCCCCGTGGGTGGCACCAACACCTCCCACGGGACCAGTGTAACTCGTAGGAACTCACCCGCAGCTGCGGGTCGCCCGATTTGAGAATATGACGAAAATTTGCATATTTCTAGACTTAGGCTTAAAAACATGGCGTTAGAGGGTGAAAACTCGTAACAGCCCCCGAACGTCCCCGTGGGTGGCACCAACACCTCTCACGGGACCAATGTAACTTGTAGGAACTGACCACGTAGCCACGGGACTCCCGAGTTGAGAATACAATGGTAATTATCATATATCTAGACTTAGGCTTAAAAACATGGCATTAGAGTGTGAAAATCGAAAATAGCCCCCGAACGGTCCCGTGGATGGAACCAACACCTCCCACGACACCAATGTAACTCCTAGGAACTGACCGCATAGCCGCGATTCTCCCGGTTTGAGAATACGATGATAATTTGAATATTTTTAGACTTAGGCTTAAAAACATGGCGTTAGAGGGTGAAAACCCAAAACATCCCCCGAACGGCCCCGTGGGTGGCACCAACACCTCCCACGGGACCAATGTAACTCGTAGAAACTGACCGCGCAGCCGCGGGACTCCTGGTTTAACAATACGATGGTAATTTACATATTTCAAGACTTAAGAAAAACATGGCGTTAGAGGGTGAAAAATAGAAACAGCCCCTGAACGGCCCCGTGGGTGGTACCAACACCTCCCACGGGACCAATGTAACTCGTAGGAACTAACCACGTAGCCGTGGGAGTCCCGATTTGAGAATACGACGGTAATTTGCATATATCTAGACTTAGGCTTAAAAACATAGCGTTAGAAGGTGAAAACCCAAAATAGCCCATGAACGGCCCCGTGGGAGGTTCCAACACCTCCCACAGGACCAATGTAACTCGTAATAACTGACCGCACAGTCGCGAGACTCCCGGTTTGAGAATATGATGATAATTTGCATTTTTTTAGATTTAAGCAAAACATGGCGTTAGAGGGTGAAAACTCGAAACAGCCCCCGAACGGCCCCATGGGTGGCACCAACACCTCCCACAAGTCTAATGTAACTCATAGGAACTGACGCTGCAGCCGCGGGTCTCCCGGTTTGAGAATACGATGATAATGTACATATGGTTTAGATTTAGGCTTAAAAACATGGCGTTAGAGGGTGAAAACTCGTAACATCCCCCGAACGTCCCCGTGGGTGGCACCAACACCTCCCACGGGACCAATGTAACTCATAGGAACTGATCACACAGCCGCGGGACTCCCGGTTTGAGAAGATGACGGTATTTTGCATATATCTAGACTTATGCTTATAAACATGGCGTTAGAGGGTGAAAATCCAAAACAGTCCCCGAACGGCCCCGTGGGTGGGAGCAACACCTCCCACGGGACCAATGTAACTCGTCGGAATTGACCAAGTAGCCGTGAGACTCTCGGTTTTACAATACGATGATAATTTTCATATTTCTAGATATAGGCAAAGCATGGCGTTAGAGGGTGAAAACTCGAAATAGCTCCCTAACGGCCTCGTGGGTGGTACCAACACCTCCCACGGGACCAATTTAACTCGTTGGAACTGACCCCGCAGTCGCGAGTCTCCTGGTTGGAGAATATGATGATAATTTACATATTTCTAGACTTCGGCTTAAAAACATGGCATTAGAGGGTGAAAACTAAAAATATCCCCCGAACGTCCCGTGGGTGGCACCAACACCTCCCACAGGACCAATGTAACTCGTAGGAACTGACCACACAGTCGCGGGACTCCCGGTTTGAGAATACGATGGTAATTTAAAAATATCAAGACTTAGGCTTAAAAACATGACGTTAGAGGGTGAAAATCCAAAACAGCCCCCGAACGGTCCCGTGGGTGGTACCAACACCTTCCACGGGACCAATGCAACTCGTACGAACTGATCGCACAGCCACAACACTCCCAGTTTGAGAATACGATGATAATTTACAGATTTCTAAATTTAAGCAAAACATGGCGTTAGAGGGTGAAAACTCGAAACATCCCCTGAACGGCCCCGTGGGTGGCACCAACACCACCCACGGGACCAATGTAACTTGTAGGAACTGACCACGCAGCCGCGGGACTCCCAGTTTGATAATACGGCCTTAATTTGGATATATCTAGACTTAGGCTTAAAAACATGGCGTTAGAGGGTGAAAATCCAAAACAGCTCCCGAACGGCCCCGTGGGTGGTACCAACACCTCCCACGGGACCAATGTAACTCGTGGGAACTGACCGCACACCCGCGAGACTCCCGGATTGAGAATACGATTATAATTTACATATCTCTATACTTAGGCTTAAAAACATGGCATTAGAGGGGGATAACTCGAAACAGCCCCTGAACGTTCCCGTGGGTGGCACCAACACCTCCCACGGGACCAATGTAACTCATAGGAACTGATCATGCAGCCGCGGGACTCCCGGTTTGAGAATACGATGATAACTTACATATTTCTAGACTTAGTTTTAAAAACATGGCGTTAGAGGGAGATAACTCGAAACAGCCCCTGAACGTCACCGTGGGTGGCACCAACAACTCCCACGGAACCAATGTAACTCGTAAGAACTGACCACGCAGCAGCGGGTGTCCCTGTTTGAGAATACGGTGGTATTTTTCATATATGTAGACTTAGGCTTAAAAAAATTGCGTTAGAGGGTGAAAACCCAAAACAGTCCCCGAAAGGCCCCGTGGGTGGCACCAACACCTCCCACGGGACCAATGTAACTCGTAGGAACTGACCCCGCAGTCGCAGGTCCCCCGGTTTGAGAATACGATAGTAATTTGCATATTTCTAGACTTAGGCTTAAAAACATGTCGTTATAGGGTGAAAACTCGGGAAAAAAAAATCCGAACGTCCCCGTGGGTGGCACCAAATCCACCCACGGGACCAATGTAACTCATAGGAACTAACCACGCAGTCGCGGGACTCCCGATTTGAGAACACAATTGTAATTTGCGTATATCTAGACTTATGCTTAATAACATGGCATTAGAGCATGAAAACCCAAAACAGCCCCCGAACGGCCCCGTTGGTGGGAGCAACACCTCCCACGGGACCAATGTAACTCGTAGGAACTGACCGCACAGCCGCGAGACTCGCGGTTTGAGAATACGATGATAATTTGTATATTTATAGATTTAAGCAAACCATGGCGTTAGAGGGCGAAAACACGAAACAACCCCTGAACGACCACGTGGGTGGCACTAACACCTCCCACGGGACCAATGTAACTCGTAGGAACTGACCCCACAGCAACGTGTCTCTCGGTTTGAGAATACGATGATAATTTACATATTTCTAGACTTAGGATTAAAAACATGGCGTTAGAGGGTGAAAACTGGAAATAATCTCCGAACGTCCCCGTGGGTGGCACCAAAACCTCCCACGGGACCAATGTAACTCGTATGAACTGACCACGCAGCCGCAAGTCTCCCGGTTTGAGAATACGACGGTAATTTGCATATATGTAGACTTAGTCTTAAAAATATGGCGTTAGAGGGGGAAAACCCAAAACAGCCCCTGAACGGCCCCGTGGGTGGCACCAACACCTCCCACGGGACCAATGTAACTCGTAGGAACTGACCCCGCAGTCGTGGGTCTACCGGTTTGGGGATACGACACTAATTTTCATATTTCAGGACTTAGGCTTAAAAATATGGCGTTAGAGTGTGAAAACTCAAAAAATAATGAACGACCCCGTGGGTGGCACCAACACCTCCCACTGGACCAATGTAACTCATAGGAACTGACCACGCAGCCGCGGAACTCTCGGCTTGAGAATATGATCGTAATTTGCATATATCTATACTTATGCTTCATAACATGGCGTAAGAGAGTGAAAACCCTAAACAGCTCCCGAACGGCCCCGTGGGTGGGAGAAACACATCCCACGGGACCAATGTAACTCGTAGGAAATAACCGCGCCGCAGCGACACTCCCGGTTTGACAATACAATGATAATTTGCATATTTTTAGATTTAAGCAAAACATGGCGTTAGAGGGTAAAAACTCGAAACAACCCCCGAAGGGCCCCGTGGGTGGCCCCAACACCTCCCACGGGACTAATGTAACTCGTAGGAACTGACCCAACAGCCGCGGATCTCCAGGTTTGAGAATACGATGATAATTTATATATTTCTAGACTAAGGCTTAAATACATGGCGTTAGAGGGAGATAACTCAAAACATCCCCTGAATATCCCCATGGGTGGCACCAACACATCCCACGGGACCAATGTAACTCGTACGAACTGACCACGCAGCCGCGGGTCTCCCGTTTTGAGAATACGATGGTAATTTACATATATGTAAACTTAGGCTTAAAAACACGGCGTTAGAGGGTGAAAACCCAAAACAGCCCCCGAACGGTCCCGTGGGTGGCACTCACACCTCCCACGGGACCAATGTAACTCGTAGGAACTGACCACGCACTCGTGGGACTCCCGGTTTGAGAATACGACGGTAATTTGTATATTTCTAGACTTAGGCTTAAAAACATGGCTTTAGGGGGTGAAAACTCGTAATAGCCCCCGAACGTCCCCGTAGGTGGCACCACCACCTCTCACGGGACTAATGTAACTCGTAGGAACTAACCCCGCAGCCGCAGGACTCCCGGTTTGAGGATACGGCGATAATTTATCTATTTATAGACTTAGGCTTAAAAATATGGTGTTAGAGGGTGAAAACTTGAAACAGCCTCCGAATGGCCCCTTGGGTGGCACAAACACCTCCCACGGGACCAATGTAACTCGTAGGAACTGACCACGCAGCCGCGGGTCTCCCGGTTTGAGAATACGACGATAATTTGCATATATCTAGACTTAGGCTTAAAAACATGGAGTTAGATGGTGAAAACCCAAAACAGCCCCCGAACGACCCCGTGGGTGGCACCAACACCTCCCACGGGACCAATGTTACTGGTAGGAATTAACCCCGTAGGCGCGAGACTCCGGGTTTGAGAATACGATGATAATTTACATATTTATAGATTTAAGCAAAACATGGCGTTAGAGGGTGAAAACTGGAAACAACCCACGAACGGCCCTGTGGGTGGCAACAAAACCTCCCACGGGACTAATGTAACTCGTAGAAAATGACCCCGTAGTCACGGGTCTCCCAGTTTGAGAATACGACGATAATTTACATATTTCTTTTCTTAGGCTTAAAAACATGGCGTTAGAGGGTGAAAACTCGAAAAAAAAATGAACTTTCCTGTGGGTGGCACCAACACCACCCACGGGACCAATGTAACTCATAAGAGCTGACCACGCAGCCATGGGACTCCCGGTTCGAGAATACGACCGTAATTTGCGTATATCTAGACTTATGCTTAAAAATATGGTGTTAGAGGGTGAAAACACAAAACAACCCCCGAACGGCCCCGTGGGTGGGACCAACACCTCACATGGGACCAATGTAACTCGTAGGAACTGACCCCACAGCCGCGGGCCTCCCGGTTTGAGAATACGACGAAAATTTGAATATTTCTAGACTTAGGCTTAAAAACATGGCGTTAGAGGCTGAAAACTCGTAACAGGCCCTGAACGTCCCCGTGGATGGCACCAACACCTCCCACGGGATCAATTTAACTCGTAGGAACTGACCACGCAGCCACGGGACTCTCGGTTTGAGAATACGATCGTAATTTCCATATACAAGACTTTGGCCTAAAAACATGGCGTTAGAGGGTAAAAACCCAAAGCAGCCCCCGAACGGCCCCATGGGTGGCACCAACACTCCCACGAGACCAATGTAACTCGTAGGAATTGACCGCGTAGCCATGAGACTCCTGGTTTGACAATACGATGATAATTTGCATATTTCTAGATATAAGCAAAGCATGGCGTTAGTGGGTGAAAACTCGAAATAACTCCCTGACGGCCCCGTGGGTGTCACTAACACCTCCCACGGGACAAATTTAACACGTAGGGACTGACCCCACAGTCGCGGGTCTCTCGGTTTTAGAATAAGACGATAATTTACATATATCTAGACTTAGGCTTAAAAACATGGCGTTAGAGGGTGAAAACTCAAAATATCCCCCGAACGTACCGTGGGTGGCACCAACACCTCCCACGGGACCAATGTAACTCGTAGAACTGACCACACAGCCGCGGGACTCCCGGTTTGAGAATATGACGATAATTTATATATTTCTAGACTTAGGCTTAAAAACATGGCGTTAGAGGGTTAAAACTCAAAACAGCCCCCGAACGTCCCCGTGGGTGGCACGAACACCTCCCACGGGACCAATGTAACTCGTAGGAACTGACCACGAAGCGGAGGGACTCCTGATTTGAGAATACGACCGTAATTTTCATATATCTAGACTTATGCTTAAAAACATGGTGTTAGAGGGTGAAAACCCAAAACAGCCACCGACGTCCCCGTGGGTGGGAGCAACACCTCCCACGGGACCAATATAACTCGTAGAAACTGATCGTGCAGCTGCGAGACTCCCGATTTGAGAATATGATGATAATTTTCACATTTATAGATTTAAGCAAAACATGGCGTTAGAGGATGAAAACTCGAAACAACCCCCGAACGGCCCCATGGGTGGCACCAACACCTCCCACGGGACCCATGTAACTCGAAGGAACTGACCCCACAGCCGCGGGTCTCCCGGTTTGAGAATACGGTGATAATTTACATATTTCTAGACTTAGGCATAAAAACTTGGCGTTAGAGGGAGATAACTCAAAACATCCCCTGAACGTCCCCATGGATGGCACCAACACCTCTCGCGGGACCAATGTAACTCGTACGAACTGACCACGCAGCCGCGGGTCTTTTGATTTGAGAATACGACGGTAATTTGCATATATGTAGACTTAGGCTTAAAAACATGGAGCACGGCCCCGTGGTTGGCACCAACACGTACCACGGGTCCAATGTAACTCGTAGGAACTGACCCCGCATCCGTGGGTCTTTCGGTTTAAGAATACGACGATAGTTTGCATATTTTCATACTTAAGCTTAAAAACATGGCATTAGAGGGTGAAAACTCGAAAAAAAAAACGAACATCCATGTGGGTGGCACCAACACCTCCTACGGGACCAATGTAACTCGTAGGAACTGACCACGCAGCCATGAGACTCCCGTCTTGAGAATACAACGGTAATTTGCATATATCAAGACTTTGGCTTAAAAACATGGCGTTAGAGGGTGAAAACCCAAAACCCGAACGCTCCCTTCGGTGGCACCAACACCTCCCACGGGACCAATGTAACTCGTAGGAATTGACCGCGCAACCGCGACACTCCCAGTTTAACAATACGATGATAATATGCATATTTCTAGATTTAAGCTAAACATGGCGTTAGAGGGTGAAAACTCAAAACAACCCCCGAACGTCCCCGTGGGTGGCACCAACACCTCCCATTGGACCAATTTAACTCGTCGGAACTAACCCCACAGTCGCGGGTCTCCAGGTTTGAGAAAACGACGATAATTTACATATTTCAAGACTTAGGCTTAAAAATATTGCGTTAGAGGGTGAAAACTCGAAACAGACCTCGAACGTCCCGTGGGTGGTACCAACACCTCCCACGGGACCAATGTAACTTGTAGGAACTGACCGCGCAACCTCGATTCTCCCGGTTTGAGAATACGATGATAATTTGAATATTTCTAGACTTAGGCTTAAAAACATGGCGTTAGAGGGTGAAAACTCAAAACAACCACCGAACGGCCCCGTGGGTGGCACCAACACCACCCACGGGACCAATGTAACTTGTAGGAACTGACCACGCAGTCGCGGGACTCCCAGTTTGATAATACGGCCTTAATTTGGATATATCTATACTTAGGCTTAAAAACATGGTGTTAGAGGGTGAAAACTCAAAACAACCCCCGAACGGCCCCGTGGGTGACACCAACACCTCCCACGGGACCAATGTAACTCGTAAAAACTGACCGCGCAGCCGCGGGACTCCCGGTTTAAGAATACGATGGTAATTTACATATTTCTAGACTTAACCAAAACATGGCGTTAGAGGGTGAAAAATCAAAACATCCCCTGAACGGCCCCGTGGGTGGTACCAACACCTCCCACGGGACCAATGTAATTCGTTGGAACTAACCACGCAGCCGCGGGACTCCCGATTTGAGAATACGATGGTAATTTGCATATATCTAGACTTAGGCTTAAAAACATGGCGTTAGAATGTGAAAACCCAAAATAGCCCGCGAACGGCCCCGTGGGAGGTTCCAACACCTCCCACAGGACCAATGTAACTCGTAAGAACTGACCGCACAGTCGCGAGACTCCCGGTTTCAGAATATGATGATAATTTGCATATTTTTAGATTTAAGAAAAACATGGCGTTAGAGGGTGAAAACTCGAAACAGCCCCCGAACGGCCCCATGGGTGGCACCAACACCTCCCACACGTCTAATGTAACACATAGGAATTGACGCTGCAGCCGCGGGTCTCCCGGTTTGAGAATACGATGATAATTTACATATTGTTTAGACTTAGCCTTAAAAACATGGCGTTAGAGGGTGAAAACTCAAAAAAAACCGAACGTCCCCGTGGGTGGAACCAACACCTCCCACGGGACTAATGTAACTCATAGGAATTGACCACACAGCCGCGGGACTCCCGGTTTGAGAATACGATGGTATTTTGCATATATCTATACTTATGCTTATAAACATTGCGTTAGAGGGTGAAAACCCAAAACAGTCCCCGAACGGCCCCGTGGGAGGGAGCAACCCCTCCCACGGGACCAATGTAACTCGAAGGAACTGACCGCGTAGCTGCGAGACTCCCGGTTTGAGAAAACAATAATAATTTGGATATTTTTATATTTAAGCAAAACATGGCGTCGGGGAGTGAAAACTCGAAACAACCCCCGAACGGCTCCGTGGGTGGCACCAACACCTCCCACGGGACCAATGTAACTCGTAGGAACTGACCACGTAGCCGCGGGTCACCCGATTTGAGAATACCATGATAATTTACATATTTCTAGACTTAGGCTTAAAAAATGGCGTTAGAGGGAGATAACTCAAAACATCCCCTGAACGTCCCCATGGATGGAACCAACACCTCCCACGGGACCAATGTAACTCGTACGAACTGACCACGCAGCCGCGGGTATTTTGATTTGAGAATACGAAGGTAATTTGCATATATGTAGACTTAGGCTTAAAAATATGGACGGTAAAAACCCAAAACAGCCCCCGAACGGCCCCGTGGGAGGCACCAACACCTCCCACGGGACCAATATAACTCGTAGGAACTGACCCCGCAGTCCCGGGTCTCCTGGTTTGAGAATACGATGGTAATTTTCATATTTCTAGACTTAGGCTTAAAAACGTGGCGTGAGAGGGAGATAACTCGAAACATCCCCTAAACGTCCCCGTGGGTGGCACCAACACCGCCCACGAGACCAATGTAACTCGTACGAACTGACCACGCAGCCGCGGGTCTCCCGTTTTGAGAATATGATGGTAATTTACATATATGTAAACTTAGGCTTAAAAACACGGCGTTAGAGGGTGAAAACCCAAAACAGCCCCCGAACGGTTCCATGGGTGGCACTCACACCTCCCACGGGACCAATGTAACTCGTAGGAACTGACCACGCAGCCGTGGGACTCCCGGTTTGAGAATACGACGGTAATTTGTATATTTCTAGACTTAGGCTTAAAAACATGGCTTTAGGGGGTGAAAACTCGTAATAGCCCCCGAACGTCCCCGTAGGTGGCACCACCACCTCTCACGGGACTAATGTAACTCGTAGGAACTAACCCCGCAGCCGCAGGACTCCCGGTTTGAGGATACGGCGATAATTTATCTATTTATAGACTTAGGCTTAAAAATATGGTGTTAGAGGGTGAAAACTCGAAACAGCCTCCGAATGGCCCCTTGGGTGGCACAAACACCTCCCACGGGACCAATGTAACTCGTAGGAACTGACCACGCAGCCGCGGGTCTCCCGATTTGAGAATACGACGATAATTTGCATATATCTAGACTTAGGCTTAAAAACATGGCGTTAGATGGTGAAAACCCAAAACAGCCCCCGAACGACCCCGTGGGTGGCACCAACACCTCCCACGGGACCAATGTTACTGGTAGGAATTAACCCCGTAGGCGCGAGACTCCGGGTTTGAGAATACGATGATAATTTACATATTTATAGATTTAAGCAAAACATGGCGTTAGAGGGTGAAAACTGGAAACAACCCACGAACGGCCCTGTGGGTGGAAACAAAACCTCCCACGGGACTAATGTAACTCGTAAAAAATGACCCCGTAGTCACGGGTCTCCCGGTTTGAGAATACGATGATAATTTACATATTGTTTAGACTTAGCCTTAAAAACATGGCGTTAGAGGGTGAAAACTCAAAAAAAACCAAACGTCCCGTGGGTGGAACCAACACCTCCCACGGGACTAATGTAACTCATAGGAACTGACCACACAGCCGCGGGACTCCCGGTTTGAGAATACGACGGTATTTTGCATATATCTATACTTATGCTTATAAACATTGCGTTAGAGGGTGAAAACCCAAAACAGTCCCCGAACGGCCCCGTGGGTGGGAGCAACCCCTCCCACGGGACCAATGTAACTCGAAGGAACTGACCGCGTAGCTGCGAGACTCCCGGTTTGAGAAAACAATAATAATTTGGATATTTTTATATTTAAGCAAAACATGGCGTCAGGGAGTGAAAACTCGAAACAACCCCCGAACGGCTCCGTGGGTGGCACCAACACCTCCCACGGGACCAATGTAACTCGTAGGAACTGACCACGTAGCCGCGGGTCACCCGATTTGAGAATACCATGATAATTTACATATTTCTAGACTTAGGCTTAAAAAATGGCGTTAGAGGGAGATAACTCAAAACATCCCCTGAACGTCCCCATGGATGGAACCAACACCTCCCACGGGACCAATGTAACTCGTACGAACTGACCACGCAGCCGCGGGTATTTTGATTTGAGAATACGAAGGTAATTTTCATATATGTAGACTTAGGCTTAAAAATATGGACGGTAAAAACCCAAAACAGCCCCCGAACGGCCCCGTGGGAGGCACCAACACCTCCCACGGGACCAATATAACTCGTAGGAACTGACCCCGCAGTCCCGGGTCTCCGGGTTTGAGAATACGATGGTAATTTTCATATTTCTAGACTTAGGCTTAAAAACGTGGCGTGAGAGGGAGATAACTCGAAACATCCCCTAAACGTCCCCGTGGGTGGCACCAACACCGCCCACGAGACCAATGTAACTCGTCCGAACTGATAACGAATAATCGGGTCTCTCGGTTTGAGAATACGACGTTATTTTGCATATATCTATACTTATGCTTAAAAACATGGTGTTAGAGAGTGAAAACCCAAGATAGCCACCGAACGTCCCCGTGGGTGGGAGCAACACCTCCCACGGGACCAATATAACTCGTAGAAACTGATCGCGCAACCGCGAGACTCTCAATTTGAGAATTTGATGATAATTTGCATATTTCTAGATTTAAGCAAAACATGGCGTTAGAGAGTGAAAAGTCGAAACAACCCCTGAACGGCCCCGTGGGTGGCACTAACACCTCCCACGGGACCAATGTAACTCGAAGGAACTGACCCCACAGCCGCGGGTCTCCCGGTTTGAGAATACGATGATAATTTACATATTTCTAGACTTAGGCTTAAAAACATGGCGTTAGAGGGAGAAAACTCAAAACATCCCCTGCACGTCCCCATGGATGGCACCGACACCTCCCACGGGACCAATGTAACTCGTACGAACTAACCACGCAGCCGCGGGTCTTTTGATTTGAGAATACGACGGTAATTTGCATATATGTAAACTTAGGCTTAAAAACATGGAGGGTAAAAACCTAAAACAGCCCCCGAACGGCCCCATGGGTGGCACCAACACCTCCCACGGGACCAATGTAAATCGTAGGAACTGACCCCGCAGTCGCGGGTCTCCTGATTTGAGAATACGATGACAATTTGCAAATTTCTAGACTTAGGCTTAAAAACATGGCTTTAGGGGGTAAAAACTCGTACTATCCCCCGAACGTCCCCGTGGGTGGCACAAACACCTCCCACGGGACCAATGTAACTCGTAGGAACTGACCATGCAGTCGCGGGTCTCCCGATTTGAGAATGCGATGATAATTTGCATATATCTAGATTTGGGCCAAAAAATATGGCGTTACAGGGTGAAAACCAAAAACATCCCCCGAACGACCCCGTGGGTGGCACCAACACCTCCCACGGGACCAATATAACTCGTTGGAATTAACCGCGCAGCCGCGACACTCTCGGTTTGAGACTACGATGATAATTTGCATATTTCTAGATTTAAGCAAAACATGGCGTTAGAGGGTGAAAACTCGAAACAACCCCCGAACGGCCCCGTGGGTGGTACCAACACCTCCCACGGGACCAATGTAACTCGTAGGAATTGACCGCGCAGCCACGAGACTCCCGATTTGAGACTACGATGATAATTTGCATATTTCTAGATTTAAGCAAAACATGGCGTTAGAGGGTGAAAACTCGAAACAACCCCCGAACGGCCCCGTGCGTGGCACCAAAACCTCTCACGGGACTAATGCAACTCGTAGGAACTGACCACGCAGCCGCGGGACTCCCGGTTTGTGAATACGATGGTAATTTTGACATATCTAGACTTAGGCTTAAAAACATGGCGATTGAGGGTGAAAACCAAAAACAACCCCCGAAATGCCACGTGGGTGGTACTAACACCTCCCACGGGACCAATGTAACTCGTAGGAACTGACCGCGCAGCCGCGAGACTCCCGGTTTGAGAATACGATGATAATTTGCATATTTTTAGATTTAAGCAAACCATGGCGTTAGAGGGTGAAAACTCGAAAAACACCCCAAACGGCCCCGTGGGTGGCACCAACATGTCCCACGGGTCCAATGTAACTCGTAAGAACTGACCCCGCATCCGTGGGTCTTTCGGTTTGCGAATACGACGATAATTTACAAATTTTCAAACTTTGGCTTAAAAACAAGGCGTTAGAGGGTGAAAACTCGATAAAAATAGAATGTCCCCTCGGTGGCACCAACACCTCCCACGGGACCAATGTAACTCATAGGAACTGACCACACAGCCGCGGGACTCCCGGTTTGAGAATACGATGGTATTTTACATATATCTAGACTTATGCTTATAAACATGGGATTAGAGGGTGCAAAACCCAAAACAGTCCCCGAACGGCCCCGCGGATGGGAGCAACACCTCCCACTGGACCAATGTAACTCGAAGGAACTGACCGCGCTGCCGCGAGAATCTCGGTTTGATAAAACAATGATAATTTGCATATTTCTATATTTAATCAAAACATTGCGTCAGTGGGTGAAAACTCGAAACAACCCCCGAACGGCCCCGTGGGTGGCACCAACACCTCCCATGGGACCAATGTAACTCGTAGTAACTGACCACGCAGCCGCGGGACTCCCGATTTGAGAATATGATGGTAATTTGCATATATCTAGACATAAGCTTAAAAACATGGCGTTAGTGGGTGAAAACCCAAAATAGTTCCCGAACAGCCCCGTGGGTGGCACAGACACCTCCCACGGGACCAATGCGAACTGACCACACAGCCGCGGATCTTTTGATTTGAGAATACGAAGGTAATTTGCATATATGTAGACTTAGGCTTAAAAACATAGAGGGTAAAAACCCAAAACATCCCCCAAACAGTCCCGTGGGTGGCACCAACACCTCCCATGGGACCAATGTAACTCGTAGGGACTGACCCCGCTGTCGCGGGTCTCCTGGTTTGAGAATACGATGGTAATTTGCAAATTTCTAGACTTAGGCTTAAAAACATGGCGTTATAGGGAGATAACTCGAAACAGCCCCTGAACGTCCCCGTGGGTGGCACCAACACCGCCCACGGGACCAATGTAACTCGTACGAACTGATAACTAAGAATCGGGACTCCCGATTTGCGAATACGATGGTATTTTGCATATATCTAGACTTATGCTGAAAAACATGGTATTAGCGGGTAAAAACCCAAAATAGCCACCGAACGTCCCCGTGGGTGGGAGCAACACCTCCCACGGGACCAATATAACTCGTAGAAACTGATCGCGCAGCCGTGAGACTCCCGATTTGAGAATATAATGATAATTTTTATATTTCTAGATTTAAGCAAAACATGGCGTTAGAGGGTGAAAACTCGAAACAACCCCCGAACGGCCCCGTGGGTGGCACCAACACCTCCCACGGGACCCATGTAACTCGAAGGAACTGACCCCACAGCCGCGGGTCTCCCGATTTGAGAATACAATGATAATTTACATATTTCTAGACTTAGGCTTAAAAACATGGCGTTAGAGGGAGATAACTCAAAACATCCCATGAACGTCCCCATGGATGGCACCAACACCTCCCATGGGACCAATGTAACTCGTACGAACTGATCACGTAGCCGCGGGTCTTTTGATTTGAGAATACGACGGTAATTTGCATATATGTAGACTTAGGCTTAAAAACATTGCGGGTAAAAACCTGAAACTGCCCCCGAACGGCCCGTGGGTGGCACCAACACCTCCCACGGGACTAATGTAACTTGTAGGAACTGACCCCCGCAGTCGCGGGTCTCCCGATTTGAGAATACGATGGTAATTTGCATATTTCTAGACTTAGGCTTAAAAACATGGCTTTAGGGGGTAAAAACTCGTAATATCCCCCGAACGTCCCCATGGGTGGCACAAACACCTCCCACGAGACCAATGTAACTCTCAGGAACTGACCATGCAGCCGCGGGTCTCCCGGTTTGAGAATACGATGATAATTTGCATATATCTAGACTTAGGCCAAAAAACATGGGTAAGAGGGTGAAAACCCAAAACAGCCCCCGAACGACCCCGTGGGTGGCACCAACACCTCCCACGGGACCAATATAACTCGTAGGAATTGACCGCGAAGTCGCGAGACTCCCGGTTTGAGACAACGATGATAATTTGCATATTTCTAGATTTAAGAAAAACATGGCGTTAGAGGGTGAAAACACGAAACAACCCCCGAACGACCCCGTGGGTGGCACCAACACCGCCCACGGGACTAATGTAACTCGTAGGAATTGACCGCGCAGCCGCGAGACTCCCGGTTTGAGATTACGATGATAATTTGCATATTTCTAGATTTAAGCAAAACATGGCGTTAGAGGGTGAAAACTTGAAACAACCCCCGAACGGCCCCGTGGGTGGCACCAACACCTCCCACGGGACCAATGTAACTCGTAGGAATTGACCGCGCAGCCGCGAGACTCCCGGTTTGAGATTACGATGATAATTCTCATATTTCTAGATTTAAGCAAAACATGGCGTTAGAGGGTGAAAACTCGAAACAACCCCCGAACGGCCCCTTGGGTGGCACTAACACCTCTCACGGGACTAATGTAACTCGTAGGAACTGACCACGCAGCTGCGGGACTCCCGGTTTGTGAATACGATGGTAATTTGCATATATCTAGACTTAGGCTTAAAAACATGGCGATTGAGGGTGAAAACCCAAAACAACCCTCGAAATTCCCCGTGGGTGGTACTAACACCTCCCACGGGACCAATGTAACTCGTAGGAACTGACCGCGCAGCCGCGAGACTCCCGGTTTGAGAATACGATGATAATTTGCATATTTTAGATTTAATCAAAACATGGCGTTAGAGGGTGAAAACTCGAAAAACACCCCGAACGGCCCCGTGGGTGGCACCAACATGTCCCACGGGTCCAATGTAACTTGTAGGAACTAACCCCGCATCCGTGGGTCTTTCGGTTTGAGAATACGACGGTAATTTGCATATTTTCAGACTTAGGCTAAAAAACATGGCGTTAGAGGATGAAAACTCAGAAAAAAAATGAACGTCCCCGTGGGAGGCACCAACACCTCCTACGGGACCAATGTAACTCATAGGAACTGACCACGTAGCCACGGGACTCCCGGCTTGAGAATACAATGGTAATTTGCATATATCAATACTTTGGCTTAAAAACATGGCGTTAGAGGGTGAAAACCCAAAACAGCCCCCGAAGGACCCCTTGGGGGGCACCAACACCTCCCACGGGACCAATGTAACTCGTAGTAAGTGACCACGTAGCCGCGGGACTCTCGATTTGAGAATATGACGGTAATTTGCATATATCTAAACTTAGGCTTAAAACATGGCGTTAGTGGGTGAAAACCCAAAATAGCTCCCCGAACAGCCCCTGGGTGGCACCAACACCTCCCACGGGACCAATGTAACTCGTAGGAACTCACCGCGCAGCCGCGAGACTCTCGGTTTGAGAATTCAAAGATAATTTGCATATATCTAGACTTATGCTTATAAACGTGGCGTTAGAGAGTGAAAACCCAAAACAGTCCCCGAACGGGCCCGTGGGTGGGAACAACACCTCCCACGGGACCAATGTAACTCGAAGGAACTGATCGCGCTGCCACGAGACTCCCGGTATGAGAAAACAATGATAATTTTCATATTTCTATATTTAAGCAAAACATGACGTCAGTGGGTGAAAACTCGAAACAACCCCCGAACATCCCCGTGGGTGGCACCAACACCTCTCACGGGACTAATGTAACTCGTAGGAACTGACCACGCCGCCGCAGGACTCCCGGTTTGACAATATGATGGTAATTTGTATATATCTAGACTTAGGCTTAAAAACATTGCGATTGAGGGTGAAAACCAAAAACAGCCCCCGTACGGCCCTGTGGGTGGTACTAACACCTCCCACGGGACCAATGTAACTCGTAGGAACTGACCGCGCAGCCACGAGACTCCCGATTTGAGAATACGATGATAATTTGCATATTTTTAGATTTAAGCAAAACATGGCGTTAGAGTGTGAGAACTCGAAAAATAACCCGAACGGCCCCATGGGTGGCACCAACACATCCCACGGGTCCAATATAACTCGTAGGAACTGACCCCGCATACGCGGGTCTCCCGATTTGAGAATACGATGGTAATTTGCATATTTCTAGACTTAGGCTTAAAAACATGGCGTTAGAGTGTGAAAACTCAAAAAAAAATGAACATCCCGGTGGGTGACACCAACACCTCCTACGAGACCAATGTAACTCGTAGGAACTGACCACGCAGCCACAGGACTTCCGGCTTGAGAATACGACGGTAATTTGCATATACCAAGACTTTGGCTTAAAAACATGGCGTGAGAGGGTGAAAACCCAAAACAGGCCCCGAACGGCCCCCTAGGTGGCACCAACACCTCCCACGGGACCAATGTAACTCGTAGGAATTGAGCGCGCTACCGCGAGACTCCCGATTTAACAATACGATGATAATTTGCATATTTATAGATTTAAGCTAAACATGGCGTTAGAGGGTGAAAACTCGAAACAACCCCCGAACGGCCCCGTGGGTGGCACCAACACCTCCCAAGGGACCAATGTAACTCGTAGGAATTGACCGCGCAGCCGCGAGACTCCCGGTTTGAGATTACGATGATAATTCTCATATTTCTAGATTTAAGCAAAACATGGCGTTAGAGGGTGAAAACTCGAAACAACCCCCGAACGGCCCCTTGGGTGGCACTAACACCTCTCACGGGACTAATGTAACTCGTAGGAACTGACCACGCAGCTGCGGGACTCCCGGTTTGTGAATACGATGGTAATTTGCATATATCTAGACTTAGGCTTAAAAACATGGCGATTGAGGGTGAAAACCCAAAACAACCCTCGAAATTCCCCGTGGGTGGTACTAACACCTCCCACGGGACCAATGTAACTCGTAGGAACTGACCGCGCAGCCGCGAGACTCCCGGTTTGAGAATACGATGATAATTTGCATATTTTAGATTTAATCAAAACATGGCGTTAGAGGGTGAAAACTCGAAAAACACCCCGAACGGCCCCGTGGGTGGCACCAACATGTCCCACGGGTCCAATGTAACTTGTAGGAACTAACCCCGCATCCGTGGGTCTTTCGGTTTGAGAATACGACGGTAATTTGCATATTTTCAGACTTAGGCTAAAAAACATGGCGTTAGAGGATGAAAACTCAGAAAAAAAATGAACGTCCCCGTGGGAGGCACCAACACCTCCTACGGGACCAATGTAACTCATAGGAACTGACCACGTAGCCACGGGACTCCCGGCTTGAGAATACAATGGTAATTTGCATATATCAATACTTTGGCTTAAAAACATGGCGTTAGAGGGTGAAAACCCAAAACAGCCCCCGAAGGACCCCTTGGGGGGCACCAACACCTCCCACGGGATCAATGTAACTCGTAGGAATTGACCGCGCAACCACGACACTCCCGGTTTAACAATACAATGATAATTTGCATATTTCTAGATTTAAGCTAAACATGGCGTTAGAGGGTGAAAACTCGAAACAACCCGCGAACGGCCACGTGGGTGGCACCAACACCTCCCATGGGACCAATTTAACTCGTAGGAACTGACCCCGCAGTCGCGGGTCTCCCGATTTGAGAATACGACGATAATTTACATATTTCAAGACTTAGGCTTAATAACATGGCATTAGAGGGTGAAAACTCGAAACAGACCCCGAACGTCCCATGGGTGGCACCAACACCTCCCACGGGACCAATGTAACTCGTAGGAACTGACCACGCAATCGTGGGACTCCTGGTTTGAGAATATGATGGTAATTTTCATATATCTAGACTTGAGTTTAAAAACATGGCATTAGAGGGTGAAAACCCAAAACAGCCCCGGAATGGCCTCGTGGGTGGTACCAACACCTCCCACGGGACCAATGTAGCTTGTAGGAACTGACCGCGCAGCCGCGATTCTCCCAGTTTGAGAATATGATGATATTTGAATATTTCTAGACTTAGGCTTAAAAACATGGCGTTAGAGGGTGAAAACTCAAAACAGCCCTCGAACGGCCCTGTGGGTGGCACCAACACCACCCACGGGACCAATGTAACTCGTAGGAACGGACTGCGCAGCCGCGGGACTCCCGATTTAAGAATACGATGGTAATTTGCATATTTCTAGACTTAAGAAAAACATGGCGTTAGAGGGTGAAAACTAGAAACAGCCCCTGAACGGCCCCGTGGGTGGTACCAACACCTCCCACGGGACCAATGTAACTCATAGGAACTGATCACGCATCCGCGGGACTCCCGATTTGAGAATACGACGGTAATTTCCTTATATCTAGACTTAGGCTTAAAAACATGGCGTTAGAAGGTGAAAACCCGAAATAGCCCCCGAACGGCCCCGTGGATGGAACCAACACCTCCCACCAGACCAATGTAACTCGTAGGAACTGATCGCGCAGCCGCGATTCTCCCAGTTTGAGAATACGATGATGATTTGAATATTTCTAGACATAGGCTTAAAAACATGGCGTTAGAGGGTGAAAACTCAAAACAACCCCCCGAACATCCCCGTGGGTGGCACCAACACCTCCCACGGGACCAATGTAACTCGTAGAAACTGATCGCGCAGCCGCGGGACTCTCGATTTAAGAATACGATGGTAATTTGCATATTTCTAGACTTAAGGAAAACATAGCGTTAGAGGGTGAAAAATCGAAACATCCCCTGAACGGCCCCGTGGATGGTACCAACACCTCCCACAGGACCAATGTAACTCGTAGGAACTGACCACGCATCCGCGGGACTCCCGATTTGAGAATACAAGGTCAATTTTCGTATATCTAGACTTAGGCTTAAAAACATGGCGTTAGAAGGTGAAAACCCAAAATAGCCCCCGAACGGCCCCGTGGGAGGTTCCAACACCTCACACAGGACCAATGTAACTCGTAGGAACTGACCGCATAGTCGCGAGACTCCTGGTTTGAGAATATGATGATAATTTGCATATATTTATATTTAAGCAAAACATGGCGTGAGAGGGTGAAAACTCGAAACAACCCCCGAACAGCCTCATGGGTGGCACCAACACCTCCCACAAGTCTAATGTAACTCATAGGAACTGACGCCGCAGTTGCGGGTCTTCTAGTTTTATAATACGATGATAATGTACATATTATTTAGACTTAGGCTTAAAAACATGGCGTTAGAGGGTGAAAACTCGAAAAAAAACCGAACGTCCCCGTGGGTGGCACCAACACCTCCCACGGGTCCAGTGTAACTCATAGGAACTGACCACACAGTCGCGGGACTCCCGGTTTGAGAATACGATGGTAATTTGCATATATCTAGACTTATGCTTATAAACATGGCATTAGAGGGTGAAAATCCAAAACAGTCCCCGAACGGCCCCGTGGGTGGGAGCAACACCTCCCACGGGACCAATGTAACTCGAAGGAACTGACCGCGCTGTCGCGAGACTCTCGGTTTGAGAAAATAATGATAATTTGCATATTTCTATATTTAAGCAAAACATGGCGTCAGTGGGTGAAAACTCGAAACAACCCCTGAACGGCCCTGTGGGTGGCACAAACACCTCCCATGGGACCAATGTAACTCGTAGTAACTGACCACGTAGCCGCGGGACTCTCGATTTGAGAATATGACGGTAATTTGCATATATCTAAACTTAGGCTTAAAAACATGGCGTTAGTGGGTGAAAACCCAAAATAGCTCCCCGAACAGCCCCTGGGTGGCACCAACACCTCCCACGGGACCAATGTAACTCGTAGGAACTCACCGCGCAGCCGCGAGACTCTCGGTTTGAGAATTCAAAGATAATTTGCATATATCTAGACTTATGCTTATAAACGTGGCGTTAGAGAGTGAAAACCCAAAACAGTCCCCGAACGGGCCCGTGGGTGGGAACAACACCTCCCACGGGACCAATGTAACTCGAAGGAACTGATCGCGCTGCCACGAGACTCCCGGTATGAGAAAACAATGATAATTTTCATATTTCTATATTTAAGCAAAACATGACGTCAGTGGGTGAAAACTCGAAACAACCCCCGAACATCCCCGTGGGTGGCACCAACACCTCTCACGGGACTAATGTAACTCGTAGGAACTGACCACGCCGCCGCAGGACTCCCGGTTTGACAATATGATGGTAATTTGTATATATCTAGACTTAGGCTTAAAAACATTGCGATTGAGGGTGAAAACCAAAAACAGCCCCCGTACGGCCCTGTGGGTGGTACTAACACCTCCCACGGGACCAATGTAACTCGTAGGAACTGACCGCGCAGCCACGAGACTCCCGATTTGAGAATACGATGATAATTTGCATATTTTTAGATTTAAGCAAAACATGGCGTTAGAGTGTGAGAACTCGAAAAATAACCCGAACGGCCCCATGGGTGGCACCAACACGTCCCACGGGTCCAATATAACTCGTAGGAACTGACCCCGCATACGCGGGTCTCCCGATTTGAGAATACGATGGTAATTTGCATATTTCTAGACTTAGGCTTAAAAACATGGCGTTAGAGTGTGAAAACTCAAAAAAAAATGAACATCCCGGTGGGTGACACCAACACCTCCTACGAGACCAATGTAACTCGTAGGAACTGACCACGTAGCCACAGGACTTCCGGCTTGAGAAT
This sequence comes from Sambucus nigra, assembly GCA_949130495.1. Lineage (NCBI taxonomy): Eukaryota > Viridiplantae > Streptophyta > Magnoliopsida > Dipsacales > Adoxaceae > Sambucus > Sambucus nigra. Next base: position 212,176,970 of record OX422218.1, on the reverse strand, counting down.
ACGACGGTAATTTGCATATACCAAGACTTTGGCTTAAAAACATGGCGTGAGAGGGTGAAAACCCAAAACAGGCCCCGAACGGCCCCCTAGGTGGCACCAACACCTCCCACGGGACCAATGTAACTCGTAGGAATTGAGCGCGCTACCGCGAGACTCCCGATTTAACAATACGATGATAATTTGCATATTTATAGATTTAAGCTAAACATGGCGTTAGAGGGTGAAAACTCGAAACAACCCCCGAACGGCCCCGTGGGTGGCACCAACACCTCCCAAGGGACCAATTTAACTCGTAGAACTGACCCCGCAGTCGCGGGTCTCCTGATTTGAGAATACGACGATAATTTACATATTTCTAGACTTAGGCTTAAAACATGGAGTTAGAGGTTGAAAACTCGAAACAGACCCCGAACGTCCCGTGGGTGGCACCACCACTCCCACGGGACAAATGTAACTCGTAGGAACTGACCACGCAACCGTGGGACTCCTGGTTTGAGAATACGATGTTAATTTGCATATATCTAGACTTAGGCTTAAAAACATGGCGTTAGAGGGTGAAAACCCAAAACAGCCCCTGAACGGTCTCGTGGTTGGTACCAACACCTCCCACGGGACCAATGTAACTTGTAGGAACTGACCGCACAGCCGCGAGACTCCCGGTTTGAGAATACGATGATAATTTGCAAAATTCTAAATTTAAGCAAAACATGGCGTTAGAGGGTGAAAACTCAAAACAACTCCCGAACGGCCCCGTGGGTGGCACCAACACCTCCCACGAGTACAATTTAAATCGTAGGAACTGACCCCGCAGTCGCGGGTCTCCCAATTTGAGAATACGACGATAATTTACATATTTCTAGACTTAGGCTTAAAAACATGGCGTTAGTAGGGTGAAAACTCGTAACAGCACCCGAACGTCCCCGTGGGTGTCACCAACACCTCTCACGGGACCAATGTAACTCGTAGGAACTGACCACGCAGCCACGGGACTCCCGGTTTAAGAATACGATGGTAATTTGCATATATCTAGACTTAGGCTTAAAAACATGGCGTTAGAGGGTGAAAATCCAAAATTGCCCCCGAACGGCCCCGTGGATGGAACCAACACCTCCCACGGGACCAATGTAACTCATAGGAACTGACCGCACAGCCGTGATTCTCTCAGTTTGAGAATACGATGATAATTTGAATATTTCTAGACTTAGACTTAAAAACATGGCGTTAGAGGGTGAAAACTCAAAACAACCGCCGAACGACCCCGTGGGTGGCACCAACACCTCCCACGGGACCAATGTAACTCGTAGAAACTGACCGCGCAGCTGCGGGACTCTCGGTTTAAGAATACGATGGTAATTTATATATTTCTAGACTTAAGCAAAACACGGCGTTAGAGGGTAAAAAATCGAAACAGCCCCCGAACTGCCCCGTGGGAGGCTCCAACACCTCCCACGGGACCAATGTAACTCGTAAGAACTGACCGCACAGTCGCGAAACTCTCGGTTTGAGAATATGATGATAATTAGCATATTTTTATATTTAAGCAAAACATGGCGTTAGAGGGTGAAAACTCGAAACAGCCCCCGAACGGCCCCATGGGTGGCACCAACAGCTCCCACAGGTCCAATGTAACTCATAGGAACTGACGCCGCAGCCGCGGGTCTCTCGGTTTGAGAATACGATGATAATGTACATATTGTTTAGACATAGGCTAAAAAACATTGCGTTATAGGGTAAAAACTCGGGAAAAAAAACAAACGTCCCCGTGGGTGGTAACAACACCTCCCCCTTGACCAATGTAACTCGTGGGAATTGACCGCCCAGGCGCGAGAATCCCGGTTTGAGAATACAATGATAATTTGCATATTTGTAGATTTAAGCAAAACATAGCGTGAGAGGGTGAAAACTCGGAACAACCCCCGAACGGCCCCGTGGGTGGCACCAACACCTCCTACGGGACTAATGTAACTCGTAGGAACTGACCCCGCAGACCCGGGTCTCCCGGTTTGAGAATACGATAATAATGTACATATTTCTAGACTTAGGCTTAAAAACATGGCGTTAGAGGGTGAAAACTCGAAACAGCCCCCGAACGATCCCGTGAGTGGCACCAACACCTCCCACGGGATTAATGTAACTCGTAGGAACTGACCACGCAGTCGCGGGACTCCCAGTTTGAGAACATGACGATAATTTGCATATATCTAGACTTAGGCTTAAAAACATGGCGTTAGAGGGTGAAAAGCCAAAATAGCTCCCGAACGGCCCCGTGGGTGGCACAAAAACCTCCCACGGGACCAATGTAACTCGTAGTAACTGATCGCGCAGTTGCAAGACTCTCGGTTTGAGATTACGATGTTAATTTTCATATTTCTAGATTTAAGAAAAACATGGCATCAGAGGGTGAAAACTCGAAACAACCCCCGAATGGCCCCGTGGGTGGTACCAACACCTCCCACGGGATCAGTGTAACTCGTAGTAACTGACGCCGCAGCCAAGGATCTCTCGGTTTGAGAATACGATGATAATTTATATATTTCTAGACTTAGGCTTAAAAATAAGGCGTTAGAGGGTGAAAACTCAAAACAGCCCTTGAACGGCCTCGTGAGTGGCAGTAACACCACCCACGGGACCAAGGTAACTCATAGGAACTGACCGCGCAGCCGCGAGACTCCCGGTTTGAGAATACGATTTTAATTTGCATATTTCTAGATTTAAGCAAAACATGGCGTTAGAGGGTGAAAACTCGAAACAACCCCCGAACGGCCCCGTGGGTGGTACTAACACCTCCCAAGGGACCAATGTAACTCGTAGGAACTGACCTCGTAGCCGCGGGTCTCTCGGTTTGAGAATATGACGATAATTTGCATATATCTACACTTAGGCTTAAATACATTGCGTTAGAGGGTGAAAACCCAAAACAGCCCCCGAACGACCCCGTGGGTGGCACCAACACCTCCCACTCGACCAATATAACTCATAGGAACTGACTACGCAGCCGTGGGACTCCCGGTTTGAGAAAACAACGGTAATTTGCATATATCTAGACTTATGCTTAAAAACATGGCGTTGGAGGGTGAAAACCCAAAACAGCCCCCGAACGGCCTCGTCGGTGGCAGCAACACCACCCACGGTACCAATGTAACTCTTAGGAACTGACCGCGCAGGCGCGAGGCTCCCGATTTGAGAATACGATGATAATTTGCATATTTTAAGATTTAAGAAAAACATGGCGTTAGAGGGTGAAAACTCAAAATAACCCCCGAACGGCCCCGTGGGTGGCACCAACACCTCCCACGGGAGCAATGTAACTTGTAGGAACTGACTGCGCAACCGCAAGACTCCCGGTTTGAGAATACGATGAAAATTTGCATATTTCTAGATTTAAGCAAAACATGGCGTTAGATGGTGAAAACTCGAAACATCCCCCGAACGACCCCGTGGGTGGCACCAACACCTCCCACGGGACCAATTTAACTCGTCGGAACTAACCCCACAGTCGCGGGTCTCCTGGTTTGAGAATACGATGATAATTTACATATTTCAAGACTTAGGCTTAAAAACATTGCGTTAGAGGGTGAAAACTCGAAACAGACCTCGAACGTCCCGTGGGTGGTACCAACACCTCCCACGGGACCAATGTAACTCGTAGTAACTGACGCCGCAGCCACGGGTCTTTCGGTTTGAGAATATGATGATAATTTATATATTTCTAGACTTAGGCTTAAAAATAAGGCGTTAGAGGGTGAAAACTCAAAACAGCCCCTGAACGGCCCCGTGAGTGGCAGCAACACCACCCACGGGACCAAAGTAACTCATAGGAACTGACCGCGCAGCCGCAAGACTCCCGGTTTGAGAATACGATGATAATTTGCATATTTCTAGATTTAAGCAAAATAAGGCGTTAGAGGGTGAAAACTCGAAACAACCCCCGAACGGCCCCGTGGGTGGGACCAACACCTCCCACGGGACCAATGTAACTCTTAGGAACTGACCCCGCAGCCAGGGGTCTCCCGGTTTGAGAATATGATAATAATTTACATATTTCTAGACTTAGGATTAAAAACAGGGCGTTAGAGGGAGATAACTCGAAATATCCCCCGAACGTCCCCGTGGGTGGTACCAACACCTCTCACGAGACCATTGTAACTCGTAGGAACTGACCACGCAGCCGCGGGTCTCCCGGTTTGAGAATACGATAGTAATTTGAATATATTTAGACTTAGGCTTAAAAACATGGCGTTAGAGGGTGAAAACCCTAAATAGCCCCCGAACGGCCTCCTAGGTGGCACCAACACCTCCCACGGGACCAATGTAACTCGTAGGAATTGACCGCGCAGGCGCGAGACTCCCGATTTGAGAATACGATTATAATTTACATATTTATAAATTTAAGAAAAACATGGCGTTAGAGGGTGAAAACTCGGAACAACCCCCGAACGGCCTAATGGGTGGCACCAACACCTCCCACAGGACCAATGTAACTCGTAGGAACTGACCCCACAACCGCGGGTCTTCCGGTTTGAGAATACGACAATAATTTACATATTTGTAGACTTAGGCTTAAAAACATGGTGTTAGCGGCTGAAAACTCGAAACAGCCCCCGAACGTCCCCGTGGGTGGCACCAACACCTCCCACGGGACCAATGTAACTAGTAGGATCTGACCACGCAGCCGCGGAACTCCCGATTTGAGAATACGATGGTAATTTGAGTATATCTAGACTTAAGCTTAAAAAGATGGCGTTAGAGGGTGAAAACCCAAAACAGCCCCCGAACGGCCCCGTGGGTGGCACCAACACCTCCCACGGGATCAATGTAACTCATAGAAACTGACCGTGCAGCCGCGAGACTCCCGGTTTGAAATTACGATGATAGTTTGCATATTTCTAGACTTAAGCAAAACATGGCGTTAGAGGGTGAAAACTCGAAAGAACCCCCGAACGGCCCCGTGGGTGGCACCAACACCTCCCACGGGACCAATGTAACTCGTAGGAACTGACCTCGCAACCGCGGTACTCCCGATTTGAGAATACGACGGTAATTTGCATATTTATAGACTTAGTCTTAAAAACATGACGTTAGAGGGTGAAAACTTGAAACAACCCTCGAACGGCCCCGTGGGTGGCACCAACACCTCCCACGGGACCCATGTAACTCGTAGGAACTTAGCCCGTAGCCGCGGGTCTTCAGGTTTGAGAATACGACGATAATTTGCATATTTATAGACTTAGGCATAAAAATATTGATATGTTAATAATTTTAACTCGTATATGCAATTTTTGAGCTTGATTAATTTTTTTGTAAAACTACTTGGTTACTGATATTTTTTTTATGTATCTTATCATTTGTAGGATTTTTGCACGCGAAACAAATGATGGAGGCAATGGTTTACAACATGAAGATTGTTTATATGTTGTGGACATTCAGGATTTTGTTTTTTATGTGTTACAACCGTGCGGGCTTTTATTGTTCAGTTTTATGGTATTGCCGACTTTTATAATTTGATTGTTGAATTTTATGGCCGTGCGGGCTTTATAATAAACAGGTTTTACATTTACATGTCTTGGAATGTCAAGAAAATAGAGTAAACTCTGCCCAATTTTTTTTTTTGGTCTGTGAATTATTAAGACGTGTAATATTTTTAAGTTTATATATATATTTGTTTATTAAAAATGTTCCCGATTCGCAATTTGAGATTTTTTTTTATTGTTTTGCCAATAATAAATATTTGTAACACCTTGTCCGTGTCCAACGTTACACGTAGCAACCGACGGTGCACTCACAAGACTCCCAATTTTAGGATTGGACCAAAAAAATACATTTTTTTTAAATTATAGTTAAATATGGTCATGGACTTTGTCCATGACCTTTTTTATTTTTTTTCGTCACGGTTGTGGGTCACGGACTTGGGCCGCGAGCATTTTTTTTTTTTTTTTGTCACGATTGTGGGTCGCGGACTTTGGCCGCGACCAATTTGTCACGGTTGTGGGTCACGGATGAGGGCTGCGGCCATTTTTATTTGTCACGATCATGGGTCGCGAACTTTGTCCGCAACCAATTTGTCAGGGTTATGGGTCACGGATGAGGGTCGCGACCAATTTTTTATTATTTTTTTGTCACGGTTGTGGGTCGGGGACTTTGGCCGTGACCAATTTGTCATAGTTGTGGGTCACGGATGAGGGCCGCGACCCATCATGACATGGGTCACGGCCTTAGTCCGCGACCATCTCTCGTGACCCCTCTTGACCGTGACCATTTTTTGGTCACAGACTTGGGCCGCGACCCACAAAAATGGTCGCGCCCAAAATGGTTACGGCCCAAGTCTGCGACCCACAGCTTTGGTCAGGGATTTTGGCCGTGACCAATCGCCAGTTTTGGTGTAGTGTAGTTGAGCAACTTGCGAACCATCATCCCGAAACATTCACTATGGATTTCCTTCATTCGAACATCTCAGTTATGAGCTACAGGCTTCAGGGTATGGCTACCGTTGTTACTGAAATTGCAATTACTCCAACTGCGAGCGTTACCAGACCCCTCCTTAACCAATTTATGGGTTTTCTAAGGGAGTTGGGTCGCGACATCTTCCGCTTTGATTGGCTCATCATGCATTTGAAGACCTTGAAGAGCCAACGATTGGACAGCCAGAGGGAACTCTTGCGAAAACATCAGGAGGACCAGTGGGCCAAAAAAGTTAAGCTGGCCGAGCTAGCACCTCTTCTGGAAACCATTGATAAAAAGGTGGGGGACCTCGAGGGAGCTCTACTTGCGGCAAAGTCAAAATGATAGAAATTCCTCATCGAGCGCACCCAAGCACAAACGAGACTCGAGGTTTCTATGAATGCCCAACGGTCTTGTCAAGCAGCTTCCTCGGGCCTCCCTAGAGATTTTTTCTCCCCCCCAGACCTATGGTTTCTACTAGGCCCATGAGTTTTTTTGTGTATATTTTCCTTTTGTTCTTCTTCTCATGTAATTCTTGGGCAATAGCTCCCAATTTTATAATGCCCCAAAGTATATGAATGAAGAAAGATATCAATTTTCTCATGCCATTTCTTTGTGTTACAACTGTTTGCATAGATTGTGAAGTGTGAAGTTTTGTAATTATTTCATCTCTGCTTGAGTTATAATAAAATGAACTTGTATACTCATCATAAAAAGAACTTGTATATTCATAATCTGCTAGACACATCGGTGGCCCAAACATAATTGCTTACACATGATAAACCTTCAACCATTTATTGTTGATTTTGAATGGTTTGTCTTCTTCCATCTTAGAAATTAAGAAATAACTTGAGTCGTGAGCTTCCTTCACAATGAAAGGTCTTTCCCAATTTGATTCAAACTTGAGTAGAGGAAGCCCCCTGATGTGTTTCACTGCTGCTTTCAATACGAGGTCTCCCCCCATGAACTTCCTTGGTCTCACCAAGTTATCGTATTCCCTGGACAGTTGTTTCGTATACATTTGAAAGTGTTGCATCGCATTATCTCTGTGTTCGTCCAACGCTTCCAACTGCACATGTCTATGTTGGGGGAGCATGCTACTTTGCAAGGCATATCGAGTATAAGGGACTTCTGACTCCATTGGGAGAATCGCCTCGGCGCCATAAATAAGAGAGAACGGTGTATACCCTATGGGCTTCCTCTTAGTCGTTCGATAGGCCCATAAAATGATTGGTATCTTATCATCCCGGGACCCGAGGAAATCCTCCATCATTTTAGCCAAGATCTTCACCAAATTTTTATTGGTCGCTTCGGCTTGACTGTTTCCATTTGGGTATGCCACCGTCGAAGTTTGATGGACAATGGAGTATTTGTCTGTGAGCATCGTTACTTATGAATTGACGAAAGGGGTTCTATTATCTGAAAGAATAACCTTTGGGATCCCAAAATGATAAATAATGTATTCTCTGATGAAGTTGCTCACCACTCCCGCTGTCTCCCTTCTCAGTGGTATTGCCTCAGCCCACTTTGTGAAGCACTCTGTTGCCACTAGTATCCATATCTTCCCCCTCGAAGAAGGGTGTATTGCCCCTACCAAGTCGAATGCCCAAGTGCAAAAAGGATAAGGCATTGCTAGGGAGTGTAAGTCCACTGATGGGGCATGTATCATATTTCCATGAAGTTGGCAAGCCTTTCACTTTCGAACGAACTCAACCGAATCTTTCTCCATCGTTGGCTAATAGTATCCCAAAGTCATCAACTGGTCATATAACTTAGCCCCTCCTATATGACCTGGATCGTGCACCTTCTTAAGGACCTCGGTTACTTCTTCCTTCATGATGCAATGCAATGGCCTGTTAAAGTATCCCCTTCAATAAAGTTGGCCCTCTTGAACGTAGAATCTCAGGGTTGGGCCCTTCGTCGGAGTCCCATCGTATCAATTTTCTCCATTGGGATAACTCCATTTTTAATGAAGTCAATATAGGGCTGTCTCCAGTCAGCCTGAGCCTCCACGAAATGACATTCAGCTGCCTCGAACAACAATTAGCATTTATCGCACTTTCGTTGTAATTCTTTCGCATCATGTTTCATCTTAGGATAAAAATACCCCTCTCTTTGCATTCTTCGATAGAGGGGTATCTCAATTATTTTGTAGTGCACTTCGTACATTTTCCTCAATCTTTGCTCTGCCTCTTCTGGACCAATGCATCTCGATAGCTATCCTCCTGCATTTCTGAAATAAAGGTTTCCCAGGTTTGTAAAGTACTGGGCCAATTCTCTGAGCCCCATCGTTCCTTCACCAGCCTCTAGTTGTCTCTTAATCTCTCCCCTTCAGTCCCTATCCTCTTACATTGGTAGAATTGACTGCACCATCGAAGGAGCTATTCTTTATTGGATCATGACGGTAGTTGTATCGTTCCTTATGATCATCTTCTGGGCAATGGTGGCATATGCGTCTGGGTGGCAGTTCATCGTTCTGGGCTGCCTCTTGATCTTGGTTCGATGGAACTGGCAGAGGAGCCTCTGGATGATTATTATGTATGGTATCAGGCTCATGTGTTTCAATGCATACTCTTCAATCACTTGTTGAACCACTAAGTTTGAATCCCCCTTGATGCAAAGTGAACGGATCCCCCTTCGGAGAGCCTCTAGTAATCCTAACACCAATGCTTCATATTCCACCTCGTTGTTGGAACAAGGGAAATCTAATTTCTAAGAAAGGCAAATCTCTTCCATTCCTTTTGACAGAATAACCCCTGCTCCTTCTTTCTTTTCTGCCGAGGATCCATCGAACTGCATTATCCATTACTCATCCATTGCGTCTAGGTAGTTGGCTTGCAAATCGTCTCCTGGAATATTTTCTTTGGGTGGCTCAAACATTCCTGAGGGGAAATAGCCAGCAGATCAGCGTATGCCTGGCTTTTAATTGCTCGAGGAACCATGCACTTCAAGTCATATTTAGATAGGATGAGGAACCACCTAGCTGCCCTACCAATCAAAATCATTCTTGCTAGCAAATACTTAATAGGATCATATCTAGTTACAATATGAATTGTAAAAGACAACATATAATGCCTAGGTTTTTGCGCTACAAAAACTAAGGCTAAATAATGCCTTTCTAAGCTATCATATCTAACTTCTGGTCCATGGATGATCCTGCTGAGGTAGTAGACTGGTCGTTCTTGCCCGTTAATCTCTTGTGCCAACAAAGCTCCCACGAACCTCGTGGTGGATGTGAGGTATAGCTGCAACGGTATTCATGCCTTTGGGGGAACCATGGTCTGTGGTGAAACGAGCAGTTTCTTCATCCCGTTGAGAGACTCCTGGTGAACCTCCTCCCACTTGAACTTTGTGTTCTTTCACAGTAGATGTATCAACGGCTATGTTATTTTGGCTAATCCAGGCACAAATCTCCTGAGGTAGGAGACTTTACCGAGGAAACTCTTCAGCTCCTTTGTCGTTCTTGGGCATGGCATTTCCAAAATCTCCCGTTGTTTGTCCTGGTCAATCTGCACCCCTTGTCGATCAACCACAAAGCCTAGGAATTTCCCACTTGTCACTCCAAAAACACACTTCAGTGGGTTCATCTTCAATTTATCCTTCCTGTAACGGGAGAATACCTTCCTCAAATCGCTCAGATGGGACTCCTTCTTCCTTGATTTGATGACCAAATCATCCACATAGAATTCCACAAATTTATGGAAGAAGTCATGGAAAATGGCCATCATTGTTCTCTGGTAGGTCGCCCCAGCATTCTTAAGTCCAAACGGCATCACCTTGTACATGAAGTTGCCCAACGGGGTTCTGAACGTTGTTTTCTATGCATCCATGGGGTCCATCTTGATCTGATTATACCCTATATACCCATCCATGAAGTTGTACATCTCATGACCTGCCGTTGCATCTATCAAGCTATCAATGGAGGGCAGAGGGAACTCATCTTTGGGAAAAGCTCTATTCAAATCCCTGAAGTCCATGTAGATCCTTATTTGGTTTTTGTCTTTATTCCCCATCGGGACAATACTAGATAGCCAGAGTGGGTGCTGTATCGATGTGATGAACCCTACCGTTAGTATGCGTTGAACCTCTTACTTGATCTTTAAATCTAGCTCGGTCTTGTATGTTCTCATCTCTTGTTTCACAGGAATGGCTGAAGGCATTATGTTCAACTCGTGGCAGCTTACTTCCTCGTCCATCCCCTCTATCTCTATGTATTTCCACACAAAGACGTCTATAAACTCCCTAATCAACTCAACCAAGGCCTGTCATTTCTCCTTACTGAGATCCTTCGAGATGAAGATGGGCCTTGGATCTCCCCCTTCTTTGACCAGGTTCAACTGCTCCAACTCTTGTGCCTATGGCTTTGGTTGATCTGCCATATAGTTTGGTTCTTCGACGACATCCTCTACGAACTCTTGTATGTTGGAGTTGTCTATCACCATGCATTGTCCCCGTTAATCCACCAAAAAGCATTCATATATCGGGTCAACCTCATCATTACTTTCCTCAACCACCCTCTCACATCGTTATAATTAATACACCACCTTTCCTTCCTCGGTAACGACCTTCTTGCATTATCTACTGGTAGTGGTGACTGTCTTCCTCTTCTTCTCTCTAGAAGCCTCGGCCACTCTTTCTACAGAGAATCGGCTCAGCACGCTTTGTCATGGGACCTCATGGTCCATCGGGTCCACTATGGGCCTCATTCTATCTTTGAGCTGCTTCGAGATGCCTTGGGGTCGAGGGGCCACCTGGTGAGCTTCTTCGGCCATTTCCCTTGTGTTGCTTGCAACCTCCTTCTTCTGCTCATTTAAGGGCCCCATCCTTTCTCTGATCGACGGAATCCATGCTGCTTTTATTCTTCTCGTTAGGACCTGAACATCTTCCTCTAACTCTGTGTAAAATGTTGCATCCACCAAGTGAGACTCCTCAACAGCGAAGGGCCTCTTTGTAGCCCTAATGGTCACCTCTGTTCCCTTGACATTCGCTTTGGCACATTGGTGGTATGTAGAAGGAACTAGTCATTGGTTGTGCATCCACACCCTTCCAATTAGCAGATGATAGGAAGTTGCACTCTCTATTACGTGGAACTTGATATGGGAACTCAGATTTCCCATTACAATCCTAACATTGACGTACCCAATGGATTTGGAAGATTGATTATCATACCCCGAAATTTCCAAAGGCAAGGGAACCAGCCTTTCTTTTAGAATATTGGCTGTGTGGAAAGAGTTGATTGGCATGATATTTATGGAATCTCGCCCATCCATAAGGGTCCTTACGAAGCTAACTCCGTTGACACTGGCAGTCACATACAACGGCCTGTTGTGAGGGAACCTTACAGCCCTATCTGCATCACTAAAGGTTACCTCTGATAGAAACCTTCTCACTAACCTGGCCATGGGTCCCTTCCATCTCAGCGAAGGGACTGCGTTCTTCCTCGCAATATCAAGTATTGTCCGGGTTATCTCCAACCTACTCTCCTTCGGGACCCCCACCTGGTCGAAGAACCAGGTGAACTTTGGGGATTTCAAAATTGCACAGTATTCTAGAACTGGGTCTACTTCTTCACCTTCAACGCCGTATACCTCCTCCACATCCTTGGCGCTTGCTTCATCGTAAGCCAACACTACATTAGCCATTCCCTTCGTACAATCTTCCAGAGCCTCTTCGTACTCTTCTTGCTTCGTTATTGACTCTCTTTCTCCTCTCTCAGCCTCTTCATCATAGGCCACCACGAGATTGGACCCATGTGCTTGCAAGGGGTTATTGGTGCGTTCTGTGGAGGGATTTGCAATGTCCTTACATTCACGTACTTGTCAATGATTCTTCTCAGTGTAAAGCAACTCTCGATTGGATAATGGATCCTCCGATGAACCTTGTAGTACTTTAAATCCGCCTTTGTTTCCATATTGGGCTCCCCAACAGGAATGTCCTTTGGCTCATAGACCGTTCCCCCTTGGACCATCGCATTATAACAGCTGACATCTTCTTCCACTGTACAAGGTAATGGTGGTGGGTCCTCCCTGTCTCTTCTGAACTTCCTCATATTGTCCTTCTTTGGTGCCTTGCCCCTATATCCCCCCCTCGATGTACCCTACCCGTAGGGGCTGAGATCCCCCCCTCCCTCGAGGGTTGCATCGGCTGCCTAGACATCATAGGCACTACCACCGGATTGGGCCGCACCACCAAAGAGATATTTCTCACCGCTTTTAAGAACGCCTCAAAAGTCCCCTCGTGTGTCTCATTGATAAGATGGAAGACGTACTCAGATAGCAGCCCCTCAGTGCAGATCTGTAAAAACTTGGATTCCTTGGCCTCCTCCCTTATGTCGAGGGAACTTTCCCTGAACCTTCGAACATAGGCCACCACTTCTTCCCCAGGTCGTTATTTCTCCCTACCCATTTGGGACAAAGTAAACTCATCTTCTGCCAAAAAGAACTTCTAGACAAACAATACGTGCATCTCCTTCCATGTAGAAATCCTGTTAGGAGCCAAATGGGAATACCAGGTATATGCTTTATCGGTTAAGGATTTGGAAAATTCCCTCAACCTAAGTTTCTTACTATTGCAATGCGCTCCCAAGTGTTCAACAAAGCGCTTAATATGCTCCTTTGAGTTCCCACCTTTCCCTGTGTATTTTTCAAAAATAGGAGGAATATAGTCATTTGGATAGGGCTCATCGTTATATTCCTGAGGATAACGTGTTCGAAAGTCATCATAAATCGAAGCTATCTTGCCAGCAGATTGCGAGGAAGCTTGCATGAACTTCAACATCTCTTTTTGCATGTCCTTTCTCATTTACTCCATGGGTGATGCTATTGGGGCAACAACCAACGAGACCATGGGATGAGTACCCGTTGTAGTTGGAACAATCATCATAGCCGGTGTCGTTGATACTCCTGAGGTTCCCACTGCTGGATTCATAATAGAGGGTATGCTTGCTGGGACCATTCCTACTACACCTACACCTGGTGGGGCCATTGGGGCTGCCCACGGTGTTACGAAAGCATTGGCTTCCAATCCTCCCATCATTGTCGAAGCTACTGGAGTTTGCAAAAACTCGTAAAACTTACTCATGAGGAGATCCACCTAAGGGGGTCCCAACCCCGCACTCATGGAAGCTTGTGTCACCACCGAAATTCCTATCGTCGCCTGAACTTGAGGTACCTCTATTCGAGGAGCTCCATCCCTTAGAGCCTCTAGTTCTCTCGTAGCTTGTTCTTTGTTGTGTTGGATGTCATCAAAGTTGAGCCTTCGATTAACATTATCTTGTGCCATACTCCCTACTTAGAAGAATGCCTCCCCAGCAGAGTCACCAAATGTAAGAGGGTACTTTAGATAAGATGGAGGCATAACCCCTTTGAAGTATAGTAGTGATAAGTTAAATGGCTAAAACCTTGGATTAGTGGTAGAACATGCAAACACAAATCCTTAATGAAGATAAGACTCAGTTTAAACTCACAAATATCTCGTGTATAACTCAGAAGGTAGTAATTAACTTTAGAAGTAGCTTAGCTAAAGGGAGAGAGAAGTAAGCACCCTAGATACACCTTGGCAGGCAGGCAAAACACATCAATCACCCTCATGAATCTTTATCAAGTATTAAAAGCTTAGTAATAAATGATAATGGTGAGTGAATAAGACCTCTGGTTCGTAATAACTCTCCCTGATGTGTATTCTCTCTAGTAATAACTTCTTAAACTCTCAAAAGATCATCTTATCCTCAAAGGTAGTTGGGGTCCTTAAATAGCCCCCCACACCACCCCCGAGGCAACTCAGTCATTAAAGACTATGAAAGACATTCCTCATACTTTATGTCACAGTATTGAATGCCTGATGCACTAGCTGTCTCCACGTCATGAACATTAAATACTAAGATATGCCTTTTGCCTAACCACTGTGTGTCATGGGGCCTGTTGTCACAGAGGTGGCTTACCAACTGCCTGACATCCCCAAATACCACGGTGGTTTACTCAAGTGTAAGTCTGACATTGTTTAGCTGGCTAGTGACATCACCTACAGTAGATGTGACATTAAGTAGAGGGATGTTTGGTTCACAACTCAACTCCCTATGGAACTCCAAGTTTCTCCGCTCGAGATTCCATGGTCAGGGTCCTTCTGTGTTTTACCAGGTGTATCTAAGATGGTTGGGATGAGCCCTAATGGTGCCTCACTTCTCAATCCTCCAAGACAAGTCCCTCTAAATTTCCCGCAGTGAGGTCATTTGATATAGTATGAAATCTCTCCCAGGCCCTGCCAAGCCTGGTCTCTCGTGAGTAACGTTTGACCTCGCACTAAAACTCTTTATTGTTCTCGTTACATAATTACAACTGTTATAGCTTACAGTCAATATAAATAGAGATACAAAATGACTAATACAACAAGCTAAAATACAAATTGTCACACTGAGCGTCCTCTCTTAAGTTGCCACGTTGAGCTGCCACGGTGCCGTAATCCCAAAACACTGTTGCTAATGTGGAATTACTTCTAATTTCAAAATTACCTTCAAACCCCCTCTACAATGTGAAACTTGGCATGAAAATCGGCAAGGATGTATTCTTCATTTTCTGGCCGCTACGTCTTCAACATACACTTGTCATAGGCTTGAAAGGATACAACATGAACATCTATCCTATGACTCAAATAATTTTGTTCGGAATTAAGCCAAAACTACATATGGACTCAATTGAAAATTTGTGTCCTTACAAATCTCCCCCTTTAGCTATTCCGGGACAAAATCAAACCAAAACTTCTAAGGTCCGTCAAGCATGCCTAGACACAATCACGCACAAAAATAAAATAAAAAATAGACGCTTGACTCAACTCGAGGAAGCTTTGTCGCTTTAACCAATTTACCACTAAAGATAAAATCCTGCACACTTAAATAAACCATTAAAAGCATAGGGAATATCAAAAGATGAAATGCTAAAAATAAATTCTGCCCCTTAATTAATTCTCCCCCTTTATCTAACACGATCTACTTAAGAAGACTGCGACTCCCCCTAAGTTAAATGTTCCTAAACAAAAGGTTTAGTTACCATTTCTCCCCCTTTTTGATCAGGAATAGACAGAGGTGAAGAATTATAAAATAACTTATTTCTCCCCCAATTAAAGGAAATACTCCCCCTAAACTAAATAAGGGATATGAATAAAGATAAATAAGTTAAACATGCAATGGTGAAAAAAGTGATAAGAGCATTAAGGCATATGGGCAACAATGAATGACAACTAATCCACACAAGGATAAATAGATACCAACTTATGATCCGAGAGAAAAAGATACCATTAACATGTATTATGCTAAGCATGGGATATCAACCAAAATTTCGCAACAACTTGGATATCAATTTCGAATTCAAGACATATATGGACTAGCGAGCAAGGCAAATAGTCAAAAATAAAGAAATACCATATATATATATATATATATATATATATATATATATATATATATATATATATATATATATATATATATATATATATAATGCACATGAACATATACATAGGTATAAACACCACACACGAAACAAAATACATTAAGCTTTCCACACTCATATATCACACAAATGCATTAATTTAAGCTTTCCACACATGCACAACCACAAGATTTTTTTTCACACTTAATTTAAGGAATGATGATCTTAACATGTCACATAAATTCCTCTTATAAACATTACCACACATGATTCATATATGAATATCCATTTTTATGAAAATACCACTTATTTGCACTCACAATAGAAATAGACTTGACACGTGCTATGCGGGTAAATCATATTTTTTATTAGTGCATTAGAACAAATTCACCCATTATTGTTATTATGACTCGATTGAAGTAATAACACTATATGGCATCGATGCCACGAACTTATTGAAAGTTATTTAGTGATATATACTTGATATGATCGTCACGTACTTTACCTCACATGAACTTAATGTTATATCAATATGGTCTTCCTCACACTTATATGGTCATATAAAGAATATTGTCCAATGTGCTTACATGATTATCCTAGTTGAAAGAACTTTCTTAGGGAAAGTATCAATGGAGACTTAAAATGACAATCTCGAGAAAATATTTATTTGAATATATTACTCATGAAAAGGAAAAAGTTGTTAGACACCAAATCTACACTCAAGTCATGCTCACATAATTTGAAATTTGACATAATTCTCGTCATTGTGCAAATTGAGTGGCAATCGCATACATGAGATCAAGGAGGCAATTCCACGTTAGTGAATATCAAACTGAAATCCTATCACTATAATATTTTGGTATCAATCTTACCTTTGTGATAAATAAAGCCATCCCTCTTTATATAAGAGCATACTCAAATCCTTATTTAGTCTAAAAACTATGACAATCCCAACAATTTTGCACAAAATTGAGCCTGTGGATTATTCATGTTTAAATAAGGAAATATTGGCAATCCCATCATCGTAAGACAATAAATTTGAATTAAAAAGATGAAATATTGATTTCCCATATATATATTGTAATAATCGGGAATTTCTTCAAACCCTAATTTACTAACGACCATGATTTAAACCCTCATAGGTGTGAAAAATCAAAAGTCTTCTAAGAGGAAAGAAACTATGTTTAAAAACCTAGAACTTCGGTAATTAACTTAGACCCCTTGAAGTTTTAATAAATAATAAAAGAGCCCTTGAAATTTTCAAAGTAAGATAATTTGAGATGTATTTAACCCCTAAACCCCAACCTTACATCAAATTTAACCTTTGGACCTTAACTAGCATAAAATTTCAATTATAACCCTGAAATTTTTTTAAAATTACCAAACTACCCGTAAACTTTATAAAAAGTATACTTTTAGGTTTATAAATAAAATTATATAATCAATGAAGGACTAAAACCCAAACCTTCTTGAATTTTGTTTCAAACCCTGTCCACATGTTACCCCACATAAGTATAAGAGGTTAAAAATACATGAAAAACCCTATGAATCCATTTGCACCCTATTTACCCACAACTAACCCCCTCATAAACTAGCTTAAATCCACCTCCTTTTAGTTCCAATCAAATCCTCACCTAAAATAGTATAAATACCCCTCGATCTAAGCAGTAAAAACTCAACCCACAATTCAGTTTCAAATCTCAAAATTTTTCTCAATTCAGGTAACTCATCATTTTATGTTTCATTTTCATTTCTTTCAATTGTATTAGTTTTCTGCATAGTTAATATAGTTAAAACACACATAATATGAAAGGTTTTATGTGTAGAATGGCCCAGGATAGTAAAAATCAATAGGAACAAGCTTTAATGGTGAAACACGATATATTGCCTTAAACTTTGATTCGAAGCCATGTATTGCATCATTATAACCTAAGAATCTTGAGTGTAATGGTTAAAAGCCACGAATGTACATGTAGAGATCAAATCGATCGAAAGTGTTTTTTGAACTCAAAACCTGCAAATTCAAAATTCTCAATGTACAATCCATCAAAATCTTTGAAACCAAAATCAAACTGCTCTCATACATAGCAGAAACCAAACGTTATTCATCAGATACCTTGCCATGCTTTAAAAATCCACGAAATTCAATCTATGAAACTTATATATTTGTAATCCTCGTGAAAAATTAGGTTAAGTTTGTTAGGGAATCATCTCAAATGGTATAACAGCGAAGGAGAAAACCTTGGTCAAAAATTAAAATCCTAAAAAGTCAAAATCAAGAGGTTAAAGATGAAGACTTTATTTAGAAATCTTGACCACGTGCATGAGGACGCGTGGCAATCAGGAAATTATGATTTCTTTCCCAAAATTTTTATTAAATTTTTCTCATGAAAATGGTATAAGATAAGTCCATGTTTGGATATTCCTAGCCCAAATTATGTAAAAATAAGGTTTTTACTTAAAGAAATTTCTTTAAAATAATAAATCAACCCCTATAAACTTTTCCAACTTATGAGTTTGATCCCCAAATTTTTCTCATACATACATCAAACTATTCTAAGATAAAAACTCTCTTGCACCAGAGTTCAAAAATGAACTTAAGGTCACTAGTTTAAAGTCCCAAGAGAATTATAAATAAGCCCTCAGAACTGTAACAAAGACAGTTTTGAATACAAATTTTACTGATTAACCCCTAATACTCATACACCACATATTGTATAATAAAAAATCAAGACCCAATTCTTTCGAATATCCCAGTGTGATAGCAAGTCAACCGAATACCAAGCAAGTAGGTTTTCTTACCTTGTAGTATTATACGTTGTTTATTTGAATTACTTCTATTGATATCACTATGTGATAGCCACATTTACTCTGAGTATGTACATGTTATTATACTGACATACTATATATTTTGTTAACCATAATCAGTTTTTAAATTATCACCATTATTTAAAATTAAGGATCAATTTTAACCCTTCTCATCTAATAGTTGATATCATGTACCTTATTAATTCAGTTTTCCCTAGCACTTTGTGCCATTTTTACTAAAAGCATCAGTATTAACTAGGAAGTAGACTCAAGTGTTATCCCACAAAACTTTCTACTTGGTCTACTGGTCTCGGATGAATGAGAGCCAGGATTATTGATACATACATATGAGTGCCACTTTAATTGTGAGCATAGCAGATTACATTTCCCTAAAAGTTTTGGGATTGATTGACTGATTATTATCAAGTTAACCGATGGCTTAATTATCTCTATACCCTATTGATCTAGAAAGAATGGGATCATTAGTTTAAACTCTTTGACTTTTTTAACATGATCCTAACTAAACTAGTAATGAACTGTATTTCTTAAAGACTAATCGCTATGGAATTATGAGTTGAAACATTTTGCTATTTTATAATATGATAAATATGGGATTATCAGCTTATTATTGTCAACGTTTTAAACATTGATTCTATACACACTCCAACTCACATTTATATTTATATCATCGTTATAGAACTAGTAGAACTTACTTAGCATATTTATGCTAATTTCTTCCTTCTCTAGATGTACCAGGAGAAAAAAAGATAGTATTCTTCCCTACTAGAGACAAAAACTGGTCACCTGGTTGCATATGTGACCGTATCAACAGAGATTAAACTAGATGGAAGCAAGGAGTGGTGCTTTTCAATTTTCTATATTGTCGTGTGTACTAGAAACGTGTAACTCGCCCCTGCGGTGGTTCAGTCATATATAACATATTAATAATGAATAAGAAGTTATGTTATTCCGCCTTAGCTTTAATTCATTGTTTTATATGTACTTCTTGTTTATTCATACCAAAAAGAAGGGTGTGACAAGTTGGTATCAGAGCGTCTTTTAAATATAAAACATACTGTCAGGTTGGCATTCTATGCGGTAAATAGATTAGATATTAGTTATTTGATCGTTTTGTAACTTATTTTATTACTATTATTATATGATAAATCCATTTTTCAGTATGGACGTATGGGATATGTTCTTGTTTAACATAGATCTCGAGCCAGGTAATAGATGGGAAACGCGTGTAAGAAAAAAGGATTTGGCTATGTTAAGAGAAATGATTCGTGGAGTTAAAGAAGACTGGGTAGGGTCAAATAACGTCATTAAAAGGCTAGTGTTGACCAATAGAGTATTGGGCGAGATGCAGGTGATGCAAAAAGCGAACGAGTTTGCCAATGATCCGGTCATACTTCGAGAAGTTATAAATTTAGCACTTACAGATGAACTGTCGGATCCACCAATGTACCTGGAAGCGACATCCAACGGTGAAATACATGAAGAGTATTCTTCTAACACCACAGGTGACTCGACGGACGATGCGGACCAAGGATATTATTTAGTCATCCCAGAGTCTACATGTAGTGATGATTCAGTTGTTCCTACTTAGAAATCTAACGTTAAAAGTTATTTTAAATGTTGTAGAATATAATGTTCGTCGAACTGATATGAATGAGGAGTAACTTCATATAAAATATAATAGGATTATTTCTTCACTGCTGTTTATAACTTTTGTTATTTAAACTATTTTATTTTAGGATGGTTAGTACTCGAACCCCCTCTGACGGAACCCAACTTGAACAGACTCAGACTGAAGGAAACATGCGTTGTTTTTAGGAACTTACTATGTTATCCCGACAGCAACAGACTACACTTTTTAATCCTAAGGATGTTTTTGAAGAAATTCGTAGAATGAATGCTCTTAAAAAATTTATGTGACAACGAACCCTGTCTTTTCTTGGAAGGCCATGTGCTAATGAAGCTAAGAAATGGATGCGCCAAATTGTGAAAATTCTTAACAGAGAAGTTATAGCTACTAATCTTCGAATAACTTTAGTCGCGTATATGTTTAAAGGTGAAGTAGATTTATAGTGGCAAGCAATGTCGCGCAATCAGAATGTTGCTAATTTTACTTGGGAACAATTTGCGGAGACTTTTTTCTAACAGTATTTTCCCGAGACTAAGCGAGACCAACGAACTGTTAATTTACTAAAATTTCAACAACCTAACCTCTCAGTATCTCAATATGAGGCTAAGTTTATCGAACTATCTCGTTATGCCCTAGAGTATGTGGATACTAAGATGAAGACATGTAATCAATTCAATCACTCTGTTACAAATTTGTGAGTATTCTCAGTTGATTGACGTTGCGACCATTGTGGAATGCAATTCTTCAACCCTGATTCGATCTTCACCCCCAACTATTAGAAATAACAAGGTCATCAGAACTCCATCTCATTATAGACCCCATCCATATGCAAACTCGAGTGGACAAGCTCATTCCCAGATCCATCATAACACAACCTGTTATGAGATCTGTTATCACGAATGTTATGAGGTAGGGCATACTTGGCCCCGATGTCCTATGATAAAATCAGCTCCAATCCACCGCTAACCAAACAAACCCTCACAAAATTCAAAATTTTGTTATATTCCAAATCACTCCAAGCCATCCCAGGAAGTTAAGCCAATTTTGAATCGTGGGAGGAATTATGCCACACGACCTATGCGAAATACACATGACGTAATCAGAGGTATGATTATCTTTCAGCATGTTCCTACACATATTTTATTTGATACCGGATCTACGCATTCCTTTATTAGTCTTAGACTAGCTAAATTAATACAATTATCTCCAACCTCTTTGACTAGTCCATTGGATATAGAATTACAAACAGGTGAAATCAGCACATCAATGCAAGGTTATAGGAATTGTAAAATTTAGCTTCCCTGTTATCTTGATAATTCTAGATATTCGCAGTTTTGATATTATTATCGAAATGGAAGTTTTGTCTGAACATCACGCTTATATAAATTGTCAAGATAAGGAAATTCATTTTCAAAACATAAATAATTATTCTTTTATGTTTCAATGATCAAGTTCATCAAAACCTTCACATTTCCAAATTCAAATTTCTTCTTTGATTCCAAATCTGTTGGAACAATTTGAAGACGTTTTTCCAGAAGATTAATCGGGATTACCCCTTCCTAGAGAAATTGAGTTTAGTATCAATCTTTATCCTAATACACTTTCTATTTCGATACCTCTATATCAAATGGCTCCATTAGAACTTCGTACCCAATTAGATGATCTTTTAGCAGAAGTTTGTTTTTGAATAAGTTCATCACCTTGGGGAGATCCAGTGTTATTTGTTAAGAAACATAATGGAAGGTTTAGATTGTCCATAGATTATCGTAAATTGAATTCTGTAACTATTAAGAATAAGTATCCTTTACCCCGAATAGGAGATATGTTTGATCAACTTAGAGGAACAAGGGTCTTTCTAAAATAGACTTATGATCCGATTATCACCAGTTACACTTTAGAGAGGAATATATTCAGAAAACTGATTTTTAAACTCGTTACGTTCATTTCGAATTCACTGTAATGTCATTTGGTTTAACCAATGCCTTAGTAGCTTTTATGGAACTGATGCACATAATTTTAAGACTTTTTCTTAATCAGTTTGTTATCGTTCTCATTGACGATATTCTCGTATATTCTCAAATCTTGATAGAACATACCTAACATTTGAAGGTAGTCTTAAGTACTCTTAGAAACCATCGGTTATGCGCGAAAAAAAGCTAATGTGATTTATTAATGAAGGAAATCAAATTTTTAGGACATGTGATTTATGGGAATGGAATCCAAGTTGATCCAGCCAAAGTTTCATCCATTTTGGAATGGAAAATTCCGAGCAATATTATTGAAATAAAGAGTTTTCTAGGGTTAGCTGGATACTATCGCCGTTTTATCGAAGGATTTTCACACATTGCTCTTCTCCTTTCAAAACTAACTAGGAAGGAAGTTCCATTTGTATGGACTAAAGAATGTAACCAATCATTCCAAGTGTTGAAGGACAAGTTGGCTACTGCTCCTATCCTCATTATTCCTTCCAGTGATTTAAGTTATGAGGTGTATATTGATGCCTCATTTCAAGGATTAGGATGTGTGGTAATGAAAAATGCAAAAGTAGTAGAATATAAATCACGACAACTCAAGACAAATGAGCGTAATTATCTGGTCCATGATATAGAACTAGCAACCATAGTTTTGCCATTAAAGATTTGGCATTGTTACCTTTATGGTGTAAGTTTTCTAGTCTTTTTAGATCACAAAAGTTTAAAGTATATCTTTACCCATAAGGACTTGAACTTAAGACAACGACTATGGATAGAATTTTTGGAAGATTATCGATTTAAATTTAATTATCATCTAGGCAAAGGAAATGTAGTAGCCGACGCTTTGAGTCAAAATTTCATAGGAAGACTTAATACTTTAAATTCCTACGATGTTGCCGCACCCATAGAACAATATGATCTATGCTTATTTACCCCTTCTACCGATTTTTTCAACATTATCGCTTATCCCAAATTCAGAAAGAAAATCTTAATTCAACGAGCTCGGGATTCATTTTGTAAGGACATTTTTCTCATGTCCAACATGTTACATTAGTATATGTCGTACGCCGCTACATTTGGCACGTCGCCACATGATCTCACATGATGGCCTAAATTCGAATTTCAGGAATCAATCATTCATTATCTCCATCATGTGTCCCACATCTGCCTTCACGACTTCACGTTCCATGATTTTAGGAATGTAAATGCAAGTGATACGCAAGAGAAGTCAAAACAGTGAAAGAAGGAAAGATATGGAAGTTCAAGGGCATTTTGGTAATTTTATAGCCACGATTTGGAGGTCCGATCAACTATAAATTTGAAGAGCTCGCTGCAACGAAGACACTGGAAGAAACTTAACCTCAATCCGAGCTACGGTGAAGAAGTTATGACCCTTTGAAAATGGAGAAAAATCTTTGGAGAATGGTGTGTATTTTTTTCCCAGGCCAGCGAATTTTTGCGAACCGCAGGCCAAATCGGTTCGAGGGGCGAACCGGTTTGCGGTACACCCGAATCGATTCGGGGTATCTGTACGTTCACAGAGTTTCATATTTGTAAAACTCTTTTGTGGTTTCCCTATATAAACCAACTTCGGGGGAGTTGTTTTGTAAGACTTGCATCGACGAATTTGAGAGTCCTATCACCTCAAGTCTTCATATTTTTGAGTTCCCAAACTCATGTTTTAATTCACATATCATTGCCATATCTTTGTGAATCCTTTTTTAAACCCAAGAACACAACTTTTTTTTTGTTCATCTTTGTGGGGAGATCTCTGCAACCGAGGGCTGCATGTCATTGCTGAGGGAGTCTCTACGAAGTTTTATGGCTGCGTGCCATTAAGGAGTGATGCGGTTCTTCCTTTGCTGATTGGACTGAGGTTCATGTGGGTTCTCTGCATGTGGATTCATTGCTGATGACACCGATCGACGCCTGTGGGTATTCGTGTGTCACTGTATTTCATTGTAATCCATGTAAGTTGCGATTTACTTATTATAATGAAATAAAAGGTTTTGCCCTGCGGGGATTTTTCCTTAAACTTATGTCGCATGATTCATCTATTTATGGTTTGACACACACACACACTTTAGATGCATGATTAGGGGCTGAATTTATTTGGTTTAAAAGTAGACTCTATTTAAATAAGGTTTACTTGGAAACTTGTGAATTTAATTTAAATCAATTATCACACAGTCGCACTTTTCACGTTTCTACAAAAAAATTCGATCAAAAATCTAGATTTTTCCTACGATAAAGAAATAGGATTCGGATTTAGAAATATATTATATGTACCTGACGATATACCCCTATGAGAAGAAGTGTTGTAAGAAGCTCATCGTTCAAAATTTATGATACACCCCAAAAGCTCGAAAATGTACCATGCTTTGTAGAAGCAATATTGGTGGCCAAACATGAGAAATGATATCGAGAATTTTGTAAGGATATATCTTACTTGTCAACAAGTAAAGATAGAACACCAACACCTTGGTGGACTTCTTCAACCCTTACTTATTTTCGAATGAAAATGGAATCATATTACTATAAATCTTGTCAATGGACTACCCCGTACGTACCAATGACATAATTCAATTTGGGTAATAGTAGATCAACTTACTAAATCTCCCCATTTTCTACCTTTATAGACCACCGATTCATTCCAGAAGCTTAGCAAGTTATATATTCGAGAAATTATTCGATTACAATGAATTCCTTTATCCATTGTATCAGATAGAGATTCTCGTTTCGCAGGAAAATTTTGGCAAGCATTACAAGCTACAATTGGTACTAAACTTCACTTAAGTACTGCATTCCACCCTCAAATGGATGGACAATCAAAACGTATGATTCAAACACTAGAAGATATGTTACATGCTTGTACGTTTGAGATGTCTAACCATTGTAATGTATATTTACCCTTTGTCAAATTTTTATATAACAATAACTATCAAGCCAGTATTAAAGTTGCCCCATTTGAAGCTTTAAACGCACGACCTTGTAGGTTCCCAGTATATTGGATAGGGTCAAGAGATAGTAACAGTTTGGTCCAGAAATAATTCAAGAAACCATCGAGGTAATACAACAGATTCGAGAGAAGTTGAAGACGGCCCAAGGTCGACACAAGAGTTATGAAAACCATCACCAAAATTCTTTAGAATTTCAAGAAAATGAGATGGTATTTCTAAAAGTGACCCCCTGAAAAAGAATTTTACATTTCAGGAAGAAACGAAAGTTAGCCCCTAAATATATTGGACCTTTCACAGTTTCTAAAAGAATTGGCTTCCTGGCCTATCAATTAGAATTGCCCGAGGAATTATCCAATATCCATCACATGTTTCATGTATCACAGTTATGCTAATATATATATATCATATCCATACCATACCATCACATGGAAAGATATTTCAGTTGAACCCAACCATGAATTTTAAGTACGTGCCATTCAAATTCTTGATCGCCAAGTGCAGTATCTTAGAAACAAGGAAATCCCCATAGTTAAAGTAATTTGGGAGCATCAAAATCAGTAAGAAGCTGCATGGGAACCAGAACAAGCAAAGAATAATTATTACCCCAACTTATTTTAAGGTAAAATTCGAGGACGAATTATTTTTTATGTAGGTAGACTGACTGTAAGAACCGGTAATTTCTTCAAACCCCAATTTATCTATGACCATGATTTAAATCCTAATAAGGTGTGTAAAATCAAAAGTATTCTCAAGAGGAAATAAATTATGTTAAAAAACCTACGACTTTGTTAATTAACTTAGACCCCTTAAAGTTTTAATAAATTACAAAAGAGCCCATGAAATTTTCAAAGTAAGATAATTTAAGATATATTTTACCCCTAAAACCCAACCTTATATCAAATTAAACTTTTAAACCTTAGCTAAGATAAAATTTTAGTTTCAACCCTGGAAACCTTTTAAAATTACCAAACTACCCCTAAATTTATAAAAAAAAAAGTATACTATTAGGGCTATAAATGCAATTATATAATCAATGAAGGACTAAAATCCAAATTTTCTTGAATTTTGTTTCAAATCTTGTTCACATGTTACCCTACAACAGCATAAGAGGTTAAAACACATGGAAAACCCTATGAACCCATGTGCACCCCATTTACCCACAATTAAAAAAACCCTAAACTAGTTCAAATCCACCTCCTTTTAGCTCCAATAAGCCCCCGGAACTTTAACAAAGATAGTTTTAAATACAAAACTGATTGATTAACCCCTAATACTTATACACCGAACATTGTATAATAGAAAATCAAACCCAATTCTTTCGAATATCCCAGTGTGACAGCAAGTCAATCGAATACCAAGCAAATTGGTTTTCCTACCTTTTTAGTATTATACTTTGCATATTTAAAATACTGTTATTGATATCACTATGTGATAGCCACATTTACTGTGAGTATGTGCATGTTATTATACTGACATACTATATATTTTGTTAACCGTCATCAATTTTTGAATTATCACAATTATTTAAATTTAAGGATCAATTTTAACCCTTCTCATCCAGTTGTTGATATCATGTACCTTATTAATTCAGTTTGCCCTAGCACTTTGTGCCATTTTTACTATAAGCATCAGTATTAACTAGGAAGTAGACTGAAGCGTTATCCCACGAAACTTTCTACTTGGCCTACTGGTCTCAGATGATTGAGAGCCAAGACTATTGCTACATACATATGAGTGCCACTTTAATTGTGACCATAGAAGATTACTTTTCCCCAAAAGTTTTAGGATTGATTGACTGATTATTATCAAGTTAACTGATGACTTAATTACCTCTATACCCTTTAGTGAACTAGTAAGAATGGAATTATTAGTTCAAACTCTTTGACTTTCTTTAACATGATCCTAACTAAATTGGTAACGAACCGTATTTCTAAAAGACTAATCACTATGGAATTATGAGTTCCAACATTTTGTTCTTTTATAATTTGATAAATATGGAATTATCTGCTTACTATTGTCAACTTTTTAAACACTGATTCTATACACACTCCAACTCTCATTTATATCTATATCATCGTTATAGAACTAATAAAACATACTTAGCATATTTGTATTAATTCCTTCCTTCTCCAGATGCGCCAGGAGAAAGAAGACAGCATCTTTTCCCTACTAGAGACAAAAAATGGTCACCTATTTGCATATGTGAATGTATGGGCAGAGATTAAAGTAGATGGGAGCATGGAGTGGCATTTTTCAATTTTTTATATTGTCGTGTTTACTAGAAGCGGGTAACTCACCCCTGCAGTGGTTTAACCCTATGTAACATATTAATAATGAATGAAAAGTTATGTTATTCCACCTTAACTTTAATTTATTACTTTATGTGTACTTCTTGTTCATTCATACCAAAAAGCAGGGTGTGACATATACACATGCTATACTCAATGCTTGTGAGAAATAAGAGTGATGGCAACCCCATTACGTTGTGAGAAAACAATTATACGGAATCGTATGTACGTTAGAAGCATGTTACTTTATATATAACTTATGATTAGAAGTGTAAATCTAAAATAGCATACAATGATATTCTGGACAATTAGTTATGCTACTAATGTAAAGTTTTCAAGTGTGTATGTGATCATAGGAATCTTGAGGTCCAATGAGGCAAAATTATAACACAAAAAAGGAGGATAGGCTACATATAAACCAAAGAAGGAAAATACTTAGTTAGATGAAAATTTTCCAAGAAGTTATCCTCGTGAAGGCAAACCTTTGGCAAAGGCAGATAAAGAATGTTAGGGTCTAAATGCTCGAATAACACTATGTTAAAATGTATGAACACTCTCGGCAAGGATGGTTACAAACAAAAATCTATTTTTCTATTTTCTTCAACTTAAGTGTGACACCCCGCTTATTAAAATAATGGATGGCCAGCCCTATACTAAAATGAAACAGGAATCTCAAGTGTATCATTCTCAGCATCAACTGTTGAATATTAAAGTAGCATACTAACCACCCAATAATAAATAAACGTATGCCATTTTTTTAAATTGCAATTACATCAACCATAACAACAACTAAAAACCATGACCATAAGATAAACAACTCTGAACGATGAGCATATAGATACAACATTGTACTACAAAAGGATATACCTGAATAAGTTGTCGAGCAATAGACCATACAATATCAAGTATCTGAAATATAAGAGATATACATATATACAACCCTTGGGTACATACACTCGATTTACAAATATGGATCCTTACCAAGATTTACAAAAATGGATGCGACTATAACAAAAAAAACTCTGCAAAAGTCTGCACATGTTACAGCTCCATAGACACCGAAACGGATAATCATCATTGGCGTCCTTGAGGTAGGACACCTAAAATATATAACAAAGTAAAAGAAAGAGAGGAGATATGAACGGGTCAGAGCCCTTGGTTTGAAAATAGTGTTTGTTTTCAAGTGAGTTAAAATGCATAATAATTATGAATGCACAATTCCATAATTAAAGTGGTTCCTCACTCTCTTGAGACTCAACCTTGCCCCTCAACTACAGCGCGCACCTAAACGTATGCATTTTAATAATTATTAAGATACCCAACTCATTTATGGATAACTCAACCTCTAGCCTACGCATTAACCCAACTCGTGTATTTAGCTTACCCATAGCATAACCATTTAATATCGTTCCAAATGATAATATACTAATTCATAATTACTAAGTTTCTCTAGTTTTAAGTATAAGATATCACAAATTATCTTTAAGATTCGAATAATATTACTCTCAATATATTATACAAGATTTATCATTCTCTAGAAAGTACACACACATAACACATATAATATATGTATACAAACCATCCCTCAGAGCATTAACTCAATGGATAAAGTCTCTACAATGCTATCATCTTCCAGGGAATCACTCACATACCATCTTGGGATACCAGCGGTCGGAATATCACACCGCCGTGGTAAAAAATCCAAAACACAACGTATGGTAAGTGGTCATAGTCCCTCACTGGAAAAAGACGAATCATACCCAAGATGTCTTACCCCTGATAAATGCCACACAATATAAATAAATGAACGTTATGACCTGGGGACTATACGCAACCTTCTCCTCAACCCAGGGGCCTCACCCACATCGCGCAACTTCCCATGATAGCACTATAGGGGTATGCATCACATAATATATATATATCATCTACACAAGATATATATACACATCATATATACAAACCATCTCATGTACGAATGTATATATTAATAATCTCGGCTATTTGTATATACCACACATTACACTAGCTGATAATCCACATAATGATTTCCAATTCAATTTATGATTCAATCGGTCACTTGAACATTTATAATCAATCACACATATGATATTTATTATTAAATTTATCATCATTAAGGACACACGATCTCTCACTCATTAGCCCGTAACCATCATTAAAAGAATCCCCACTCCTCGGAGAATTTACGAAAGGAATCAGCATAAAAACTCCTAAATATACCTCTATAATAGCCTCGATGAAACCCCACCATTGTATCATAGCATAAACCCACATTTTGTTTCATAAACATGTTTGTCATATCATAATAGAGGGTTACCAAGGACCAAACCCAAATGGAAAGGAGTTACAAAAGAGTTAAAAATATGTCACCACCGAGCCGAACCGATTATTTACAAAAACGAACTGATTCGCTAACTGAAAGGGGCGAACCGAATCAATGACTTTTAAAAACGAACCGGTCCAGTGTGAAAATGAACCAATCCAAGGTCCACTACCAAACTGATCCGGCATGTTCATATTTTGTTCCTACGAGATTTTCCTACATCTCGAAAACCCATTTCTACCTAACTCCCATAATATTTCCACCATCTAAGTCATATATCTAACATCCCAACCATCCTATGTAGGATCCCAACCAACAAATCCATATAAACACATCAAATGTAAGATTTCACGATAATTTCAAGGGTTTAACCATAAATTCTCGAAATGAACTAGTTCACGAACAAATTATGAATTAATTCACACAAATCCACCTGGATGGTATGTCCTAATACATCTTGTCCCCAGCTAGATGAACCACAAATTTCGACCCATGAGACTCTGGCATAACAGCATGCCACAAATCCCTATCATCCGGGACTACTAATCTCCCGTTGAAACGTAATCTACCCTCAGAGATGATAGAGTAGGATTCAGCTCCCTCCGTCAATAGTTTCTGCACCCTGTCTTTGCACTCCTTATCCTCAGCTTTAGCTTTCACCACCCGCATCATAATCTCGAGTGTGACTGTTAACACTTCCATACATGCCATGGACATAACATCATCCTGGTGAAGTTCTTTCCACTTGACTTTTCACACTTCTGCCAACTGCCCAGTGGGTCGATGACTCAACGCCTCAGCTACTATATTAACTTTTCCCGGATGGTATTGGATATCAAACTGATAGTCCTTTATAAATTCCAACCACCTACGCTGCCTCATATTTAGATATTTCTGGGTGAACAAATATTGTAGCGACTTGTGATCCATGAAAAGACTGAACTTCTCTCGCAGGAGATAATGCCTCCATATTCTCAATGTAGAGACTACCATAGCCAACTCCAAATCATGTGAAGGAGAATTGCGTTCGTGGGGCTTGAGCTTGCATGATGCATAAGCAGTAACCCACTACTCCTATTGAATCACCCCCTAATCCCTGGAGATAAACATCAGTAAAGACTAAATACTCCACTCCCGCTTTAGGCAACGCGAGAACGGGTGCCGAAGTCAACATATCCTTTAGCTCATCAAATGATAATTGACCGTAATCATCCCACACAAATAAATGTTATCAACATTGGGTTCCCCAATAGATGTTACCAAATTCTCCAATTCAAACCTCTCATAAAATTCTCTTCTCCTCGGTATTTACCTCATCCGGAACAAAATTCGTTAGGCGGGTAAATTCTTCTTCATACTCAGCCATTGTTCGGTCCCCTGAGTTACATCCAATAATATCATTATCATCTCGATCTGAACTACAGGAGGAAATTGCTTGCGATCAAAGCGTAACCAAAATCTTCTATGGGCATTGTACCTCTCTGCTCGGAGGTAGTAATCGACTCCCACCACTGAAGAGTCGTACCTACTAGTTTAAAAGTGGCAAGTATTTATTTTTTAACATCGTTGCATTCAACCATGCAAAGATGCCATTGAATATCCTTTTTCTATTGACTGGCTACAATCACATCAGCCCCTCTAGAATTTTGGAGGATGTCCATTCTGAAAAGCTTCCCGAACTCTTTCCCACATGGATGGCCCCATGTGGGTTTGAACTACCGACGCAACAGGCTATTGCTGAGCTTGAGGAAGCTGTTGAGCCATCGTATTCATGGATGCATTGACTGTTTGTGCCACAATATGGGCAATTTCGGCTTCCGTCATCGTCCCTTGGGGAAATTGGGGTTCCACATTTAAGCCCCTCTGTATGCCCTAGCCGGGCGACCCCTTTTCGAAGGCATCTGGAATAAGAATAAACTATATTAACCCACAACTCAAGAAATTGATCAAAGGAGAATATTATATACGCAATATGGACACAACATTCCTAAAGATAGGGCTTTATATAAAAAAAAAAACGCTACAATAGAACGTAGAAAATTCGCACATATCCTAAGACACTAGAACATGATGCTCTGATACCACCTGTGACACCCCGCTTATTAAAATAACAGGTGTCCATCCCTATACTAAAATGAAATAGGAATCTCAAGTGTATCATTCTCAGCATCAACTGTCGAATATTAAAGTAACATACTAACCACCCAATAATAAATAAACGAATTTTTTAAATTGCAATTACATCAATCATAACAACAACTACGAAACATGACAATAAGATAAACAACTCTGAAATATGAGCATATAAATACAACATATGTACTACAAAAGGATATACCTGAATAAGTTGTCGGGCAACAGACCACACAATATTGATTAGGCATAAATTCTTCACATTTATCCCCTTAATTTCGGTATTTTTATGATCCCGTGCGGTGTAAATATCTTGTATTTATCTCATATTTATTCTATTAACCCTTTTTGTAAAGTATTCCGTATCTTGTGTATCTCTTATGTGTTTTACAGGTATCTCATGCAAGAAAGATGGAAAAGAGAACTCAAAATAGTGAAAGAAACCAAGAATCGGGGAGTTGAAGGGCATTTTTTAATTTTTACCCTTAGTCCGGAGGTGGGGCTAAGTAGAAAGTTGAATATATTTCAATTACAAGAGCACAAGAAAAAACGGCACCCCAATCCGAGCTACAGTGAAGAAGTTATGCCCATTTGAAGATTGAGAAAGAAATCAAGAAATTCAAATGAAAAATAGGCCCAAAACCAGCAAATTCCCCAGAACCGGTTCACCTAGAACCAGAACCGGTTCGCCCATTTGTCACTGACCAGATCCGTTACAAAATTAGTCACGGTTTCTAAGTGTGACAAATTGTCAGATACGGGATTTTTATTTTGTGCTTATCTTTTAGCCAAAAGAGTTTTATGTTTTGGGGACTCTTCTAAACGACATCTAGCCTATATATTTAGTCATTAGGACTCTTTTTGTTCATATTTCATTGATTTAAAAGCTCCATAACAAGTAAGAACATCTAGGAGAAGAATTTACATACTTTGCACCATTAATTCAAGAGCTTTTTCGATTTTTCTTCAATCTTTGATTTCTTCTTGCATGTTCTTGTTCTTAAATCTTGGTAACTTTTATTTCCAGCACTTTTATTATTATTTCTCATGTTAGGCTAGGTTTTTAAAGGTTAGGATGCATGAACCCAACCTGATGTGGTAGTTGCATGTGTATAAAATTAGTCCTTTAAATTTAATGATTTATTACGACCGTATTGCGTAGAAACGCGACAATTATAGATCTTTGGATCTCGTTTGCTTCAGGGTAACTGGGATGCTTCAGAATGAAATTCGAGTGTAACTATCGCAATACCAATTTACTCGTCCTCTGATTATGTATGGTGCGGGCATGAACCTCATATATGTAATGCTTGGAAGTACTAAATTCTGGGTCTAATTAATCACTTAAATTTATGATTACTTGTATACCATCAATACTCTAGGGTTGGGGGATTGTGTCTCTACCTTAATTTTCCAATTAGTTTTAGTTAACTTCTTTATTTTTCCCTTTTTCCTTTATCACTCAATCATCATGTTTTACACTTTATTTTTTGAAGTAATAAATCAATTAAAATCTATCAAACATTCCCTGGGGATTTGATACCCAGACTCGCCACTATACTCCGCAAGAGTGTAGTTAAAGTTTAGGTTTTTGTATTGTGGTCGGAAGCCAATAACAACGATTAGCGTATTTACACGGACGCTTGGTTTCCACCACGATCAAATATCAAGTATCTGAAATATAAGAGATATACATCTATACAACCATTGGGTACACACGCCCGATTTACAAATATGGATCCTTAACAAGATTTACAAAAATGGTTGCGACTATAACAAAAAAAACTCTATAACAGTCCGCACATGTTACAGCTCCATAGACAGTGAAACGGATAATCATTATTGGCGCCCTTGCGGTGGGACACCTAAAATATATAACAAAATAAAAGCAAGAGAGAATATATGAACGGGTCAGAGCCCTAGGTTTGAAAATAGTTTTTTTTTTCAAATGAGTTAAAATGCATAATAATTATATATGAACAATTCCATAATTAAAGTGGTTATGCACTCTCTTGAGACTCAACCTTGCCCCTCAACTACAATGCGCACTTAAACATATGCATTTTAATCTTTATTAAGATACCCGGCTCATCTATGGATAACTCAACCTCTAGCCTACACATTAACCCAACTCACGTATCTAGCTTACCCATAGCATAACCATTTAATATCATTCTAAATGAAAATATACCAATTCATAATTAATAACTTTCTCTAGTTATAAGTATAAGATATCACACATTATCTTTAAGGCTCGTATAATACTACTCTCAATATATTATACAAGATTTATCATTCTCTAGCAAGTACACATACATAACACACATAATATATGTATAGTAACCATCCCTCACATCATTAAATCAATGGATGCAGTTTCTACAATGCTTCATCTTCCAGGGAATCACTCACATACCATCCTAGGTTACCGACAGTTGGAATCTCACATAATTGTGGTAAAAAATCCAAAACACAACATATGGGAAGCGGTCATAGTTCCTCACTAGAAATAAGACGAATCATATCCAAGACATCATACCCCTAATAAATGACACACAATTTAAATAAATGAACGTTATGACCTGGGGACTATACGCAACCTTCTCCTCAACCCAGGGCCTCACCCACATCGCGTAACTTCCCATGATAGCACTATAAGGGTATGCATCACATAATATATATATATATATATATATATATATATACACATCTTATATACAAACCATCTCATGTCCAAATGTATATATTAATAATCCCAGCTATATGTATATACCACACATTACACTAGCTGATAATCCACATAATGATTTCCAATTCAATTTATGATTCAATCGGTCACTTGAACATTTATAATAAATCACACATATGATTTTTTTAATTAAATTTATCATTGTTAAGGACACACGACCTCTCACTCATTAGCCCGTAACCATCATTAAAAGAATCCCCACTCCTCAGAGAATTTACGAAAGCAATCAGCATAAAAACTCCTAAATATACCTCTATAATATCCTCGATGCAACCCCACCATTGTATCATATCATAAACCCACATTTTGTTTCGTAAACATGTTTATCGTATCATAATAGAGGGTTCCCAAGCACCAAACCCAAATGGAAAGGAGTTATAAAAGAGTTAAAAATATGTCACGATCGAACCAAACCGATGGTTAAAAAAAATGAACCGGTCCGCTACACTAAAATGGGCGAACCAAACCGATGACTTTTAAAAATGAATCGGTCCGCTGTTAAAATGAACCGATCCGAGGTCCACAACCAAACCGATTTGGCCTGTTCAGATTTTGATCCTACGAGATTTTCCAATATCTAAAAAACTCATTTCTACCTAACTCCCATAATATTTCCACCATCTAAATCATATATATATATATATATATAACATCCCAACCATCCTATGTAGGATCCCAACCAACAAATCCATATAAATAAATCAAATTCAGGATTGCTTAACAATTTCAAGGGTTTAACCATAAATGATCAAAATTAACTAGTTCACCGATAAATTATGAATTAATTCACACAGGTCATCATTTAGCAAGTTAAATCACTTGCCTCAAAGTTGTAGAAGTAGAATCCTCTTCGTAGTCACGGATTTGGCCGGAAATCTCAAACTTCTCTTCTCTTCCTCCTTTTTTTGGGTTTCTCCCTCTCTCTCTCCCTAGGGTTTTCTCTCAAATGGGTTTCTCTCTTTCTAATGACATACGGTTCACATGCCTGTGGTCGGCCTCTATAATTGGACCGTGTGAAAAAACTAATGGGGTGATACCCTATACTAAGTTCACTCACGAGCAAGCCTCGACACTCGATTGCTTCATAGGACTATGGTCAGCCTCACCAATTAGACCATAGAAAAACAAAATACAGGGAGAAACCCTAAACTTGGTGCACGCCCGAGCAAGCCTCGGTGCACGAATATTTAACATGCCTATGGTCGGCCTCCCAAATTGTACCATATAATAAAATAGAATAATAAACAGAGAACGAACTGATTCCACGAGGGTACGTAGGCATCTCGACACACTAGAGTCCGGTTCCTATATCAATTGAACGTCTCTCAACTCAAGCCAAACATTCATCGAAAACCTTATAAATGCAAGCGGGTTAACCAAAAAAGTCTTAAAAGTTAAACAACAACTCAAAGAATGCCAGTCCAGTTCACATCAATAATTACACACGTTTGAAGAGATTACGGACCTCCATACACTTCATCTTCTACTTTTGGGAAGGTAGGGGGTTATCCAAGGCCTTACCCAACCTATTTGGAATCATTATTTTAGGGGCTATGATATCTGTAGAGAGAAATAGAGAAATAGGCCTTTAGTGACTTAGAGTTATTTAATGTCTAAGGATGCGAAGGAATGGGATTGATATATATAAATATTGGCTCATACTTGACTACCCCCGTCCAGGCTCAACCGACCCTACACAATATTCATCGGACTAGTCAACTATCGTTAGCCGACCCTGCATAGGCCAACCTTCAATAGTCTCAGCCTCATAGATCACATCCTCAGTGGTTGCAATCACTCAATAAGATACGTTCCCCAGTCTAAATTTTCTATGATATCTCAGCCCGCCCATGTATCGACCTCGTACCATGCTGAGAGGATGAAACCTTATGACCGTCCTGAGATGATATTCTGCAGCGTTCATGGTTGTCCTCTCAGGAGACCATCCTTAATCTTATCTCGTTCAGGGCCTATGTAGCGACCTTGATGTCTCATATGGCACACGTGACTTGTGTATCACCAACCCACATGGATATATCGTTACAACAGATCTTTAACCCATGTGGGGGAATATTTAATCAGCATGACGTACTTGTGCAGGAGATAAATGGAACCTCTTTATTGGTTGTTCATCCCATGCACGCAGGACACATGCTTGGGGGCGCACTGTTCACCCCCAAGCTAATATAGACATTCTTCTTCATCTTCAGGGATTAATAGTTAAACTCTGTCAAATTGTAACCAAAAAGGGGAGAAAGCTTGAGAGATCGTATCCATGGCCATTAGAGCCTTATAGCAATACATAAACTAAATCCCTTATACGATGGAGTAAGCCCTAGGCTGAACCACTTTATATCTCTATGTCTTCTCCATTCTCTCCTCTCCTTCTTGTTATTTTACATTCCTGCATTTATATCTCCATTGCTTGTAAACTACTATCGGGCCATCTCGGCCATCAAATGATCTTTAATTATCGGTCGGAACTCTCATGTGAATGGATAGTTTATTCCCGTAAAGATGTCTCCATGTCAGGAGGTCAATCTCTTTAATAGTGCTTTGGAAGGTTTGGGCATAGGAGGTATTAAGTGGATCCTCATCACCAGTATTAGGGTCGTCTTCAACTTCAACAGTCGGGACCCCACTAGGAAACCTCTTAACAAATTAATGGTCAGGAATAACCGACAATGGAACAACCATTAGGGGTAGGGGATATAAAATAGTGAATCTCGATTCCTCAGTGTCCAAGATGTCAGGAGACTTGTCATGGTTGCGAGACTCAGTATCCCTCAAATCGTCCAGATGAGGCGATGAAACTTCTATGTCCTCCTGAAAA
Organism: Sambucus nigra; assembly: GCA_949130495.1. Lineage (NCBI taxonomy): Eukaryota > Viridiplantae > Streptophyta > Magnoliopsida > Dipsacales > Adoxaceae > Sambucus > Sambucus nigra. The sequence goes on along the minus strand of OX422218.1, from coordinate 212,139,377 downwards.
GAATCTGCCTGGGATAAAGTTCCAAATATGGTGTCACTGCTAATCTCGATGATGGTTGGTTCAGACGACCTTGGATATGTTAGTAACAAATGTGGGTGTTCTACAGATAGGGGAAGTGTTGTTTTGGCCTCGACTTTGCATTTAGATTCGGCCTTAGCCTTACGTATCTCTTCGAGGATCCTTTCCCTCAGATTTTGATACCGTTGTCCTAACTCGTAGAGTCTCCTATACATCCAAACTGGAATGAGGGTTGACTTGGTTTAACTGTTGGATCAAAAGAGGAAACTTAAACGATTTTATAGGGTTTTGGCTTAACAACAGTTAAATGGGTGTTCTCTAGAGAAGATGACCAGGGTGTCACCGAGAAAACTAATTGACGACAAAAATGACCCCCCAATCATTAAAACCTCTTCACCACACTCTCTACCACCTCAAACACCCAACGAAATCACCAACTAAATCCTGGAATAGCCTAAGTAGATCGGTAAAAAGGCAAAAGAACACTAAAAAACTAAAAATGTGAGAACCAAACAAATCAAGGCTAGAATATATCAAATAAATAAGGTGGAGGGTTATCTGAGAAAGAATAATGCTCGGGAAGAGAAAGGTTATAGGAATTCCTAACACTTTTTTACTTGTACACCGAAATGCTTAGTAAGAAGCCTTAGCCAAGCAATTAGGGCTCAAGTAGATGTTCAATTAGGATCTCTTGAGAGTTTTGATTTGGAGGCTGAGAGGAAAGTCTTGTTGACTAAGCTAAGGCTCAACCACTACAGTACCCTAAAAAAGAGAGAATACTAAGATCAGTAGCCCAATAGGTCACTCATATGCTCACATACACATATACAACTCACATTTAGTAAAATAGGCAAGTAGTCAAGGCGTTGCTCATAAAGTCATTTTAGAAATTAAAAATGGTGAGTGGCTCTCCAGGCTTCTCGTAAGTATTCAAAATTGTTTATTAAGTAACCATTTGAAATATTCACAAAATTGTAATTTTGGGCATTATGCCCGACATATTTTCTTTTTGAATTTGGTTGTGCCAGATGTCACCTGTCGGAGTGGACAACGATAAATAATAAAATAGGAAAAAAAGTACCACTCATAAATTGTCATAAGGGAATATCCCTTTGGTGTGCACGCGTTATGTCAACCCTAATGTTTAGCTATAAATAGCGCAACCAGGGAAGGTCAAATCACAACCATAACTTGAGTACTATTACTCTGCATAAATTCACATATAAATTATTCTCTCCTTACTCTCTCCTAGGTACTTTAAGTGCTTGTCTCTTTGCTCTCAAAGAATTATCACTTTCAAGTGATTCCATTCATTTTGTTCTTACTGAAAAGTACGTATTTAATCATCGCCTTCCTCATATTGTAATAAAAAAGTTTTCATTATATTGAAAAAGTTATTTTTTGATTTACTTATTACTCTTGAAACTTTGAACGCCTTGAAGGTTGTTTCCATTAGAGTGGGCCACGCCTCAACCACGCCTCTCCCTTTCAGACTATTTATAGACCCCAGTACCACTGCCCTCCTATATTTAGCGACTCCGTTGAGGAGGTATTCTCATTATCATTAATAAAGAATTTTATAACGTTCTAAAGCAGCTAGTTTTTTAAGATACTCTGATCGGTAATAGAGTCCAGAGTGCTCAAACAACTAATGAGGAAGTTATGGTTACCAAAGTAAGAACTCCTACTCCTTTAGGGGAAGGCAATCGCAGCGACGGATGCACCACTGAACAGAATTTACCTGATGAGTATGCTCTTTGAATTTTTCAGACAATACAATGTGGACGTGGATAGTTTAGGCCAAGATTATATGACACCAATGGTGGACCGTGTTGGAGGATCGACTTTAGCAGAGATGGCCATCCAGAAGAGTGGTAGCGGAGCAGGTTGCGACTCTAGTAAGCTCATCGACTGCAAAGAAAGTGGAGACGGAGGAATCACCCTCCAAAGTTGTCATGATGGAAGAAGTGAAAATTTTTCTCTCATCCCCTAAAGAGTTACCTCTTATGTAGGAGGAACTGTAAAACCCCTATCCAGATAGTATCAATAAAACAAAACCTAAGGGGTACGTTACTCTCAAATTCATGAAGTTTAACGTGAGAGGTGAAAATCCTAGGGAGAATGTTAAGAAGTTCGTAGAGTATCTTGTCATGCATGGAAATGACAAAGAGTTTAAGTTGAGGGAGTTCACAAAAACACTCAACGGAAAGGCCTACACGTAGTACTCTCACTTAAAGTCAAACAGTATCCTCACTTAGGAGGAAATGCATACACAATTTTTGCAGAAATTTTTCCTAGCTGAAGATGATTTCACGCTGAGACACTTAATATAATAAGGGCAGAGGTCAGGCGAAGATTTGATGCAATACATCAAGCATTTTATAGAGAGGGAGATAGATGTGCATGAAGATGTCATAGAGGTAAGTTTATTACAGATCTATATAAAGGGGCTACTGGAGGAATAGAAAATTCATTTGATCAATGAGACTCGAGGGAGTACCTTTAGAGAATTCACACGAGCAGTTAGTAATATCGCCACGATCATTAAATCAATACCCCAAGGATTGAGTGCATAGATGCCATTGCCTACGGGTAAGTTTCAAGTTTCACGATGATAAGTAGTAAACATCATTGAATGAATTCCTAAAATACATAAAGGGGATAAGAGCCCAAGAACAATAGCGCCACTAGAAAAAGAAGATTTGGGAATGATTTCGCCATCATTGCCATGTAGCGGGATGAAAGTTATGGACTATTATCGACGCTAGTATGTAAGGGGGTGGCAGGTCCCCCCACTCAAATGGCTAGGTTACCACAACGGTAGACAAAGCGGATGCAAAGTTTTGTGAGTAGAACCAGTGAGTGAAGCATGCCTCCAAAGATTGATATTATTTGCGCAGAATAATATAGGAACAGGTTATTAATGGCACTTTACAAATCCCACTTTCGGCATTAATGAAAATCCGTTGTCAGCACATCATTATGGCACAGTAATCATAGTGGTGGCATACAATGGGGAAAAATACTCAAGTCTGAAGAATGTCTAAATGGTGGTCATGTATCTGAAAGATGGCTCTCCGACTTGGCCAAGGAGGATCTCAAAAATGAGTGTAACAATAGTTGGACATTGAATGAGGAAGCGTTGATGTGGTCCTTGTTATGGATTAGGGGGAAACAACAGAGGTTGAGTACGTGTGTAATGCGCAAAAATCCAAAGTTAAAATAGACTCAGAGTGTGCAGCGATTACAAGAAGCCCAAAGTTCAAATGGTTATTTGACCAAATTGGGGTGAAGTATGAGAGAACAATAATCACTAAGAAGATCTGAGAAACGATCCAGGAGCGATGGAATACCTATCTCAACAGTTTGGTCCCATGGGGAGGTTGGTCAAGAGGTAAACATCTGAGGTAATATTTTTAAAAGAAGACAGAAAAGTACCCCTCTTCCACAACATGTCTCTATATGTTACTGCTCTACTAAACGGAATTAGCTTTCTAAGAGTGCATCGAAATGGAGGGGCATCAATAAATATCATGCCCATTAGCACTCTATACGTGACTGGAATTTCTCTAGATAAAATCAAGTCGGTACCACTCATGATCTCTAGTTATAATAGTGTGGGGATGCAGTCTCTAACTTATGCCAATGTGGGGATTAAGTTGACAAACTTCACATCCCACATTAAATTTTATATCATTAATGCCAGCATGAGTTACCAACTTTTGATAGGTCGGGTGTGGATACACACGCATGGGATTTTGCCGTCAACCTTCCACCAATACGCATAAACTAACATTTTCGGATGGATATTGTGATCAAAGACACAGAAAGACCATTCTCACTAAAAGAGGCCCACTTTATTGATGCGACATTATAGAATTAGATGAAGAAGAAAGATGGTTGATAAAAGAAGCAGGGGAATCTCGTGTGGCCCAAGAAGAAGTTAAGTCCAAAAAATCAATACATGAGAGATTAGGCCCATGCTCGGCCCCCCTCCGAGAGCAAAGGAAAGGAAAAGAGAATGTTGAAGAAGAATCAAGACTTGCGCGGTCCCGCAAGAAGATTGTATTGCCCAATGGCAAAGTCATTTATCATTTATAACGGCCTGAGAGGGCGATATTTTGGGACAAAAGCATCAATCCAAAACCAAAATATTTTGTGATTGATAAGTCTCATATTATTGAACACGTTGAAATATCAAAAGAAGCATCGGAATGCATGCAGAATGGACCACGGGATCATCTCCAAGAGCTTGAGGAGCTAAACTTTGGAATGGAAGGTGGTGATGAGCGACCCATCTTCATTTCTAAGGGTCTAAGTCCCATACAACGAGAGGAGATCATTGGCCTGCTCAAAGAACTTGCAGACGTCTTTGTATGGAAGTATACAAAGATGCTGGCGATAAATCCAAATGTAAGATCTCATAAGCTAAATCTTTTGCTTAATGCTTTACCTATGAAACAAGCCACGCAAACCTAGATTTAAATATTATGGCAGAGGTAGAGAAGATAATCATAGTTGGGTTCATCAAACTCATTATGCATCCAGTATGACTGTCAAGCATCGTGCATATAGGAAAGAAAGATAAGAAATAGATACGGGTCTCCGTAGATTTTAGAAGTCTGAATCGTGCTTACCTAAAGGATGATTTTTTTCTACCTAGTATTGAGAGTTTAGTGGATGCCACCACCAGACATGAAATGTATAGTTTTATGAATGGGTATGTAGGCTATAATCAAATTCGAATGGATTTTACCGACGCGGAGAAGATATCTTTTCAGACCCCTCTAGGTAATTTCCATTACACTGTAATGCCTTTTGGGCTAAAGAATGTGGGAATAACATATCAACGAACCATGATGGCCATATTTCATGACTTATTCCATTATATATTGGATTTCTATGTAGACGACTTGGTGGTGAAATCAATAAAGGAGATAAAACATGTCTAGGATCTTAGAAGAGTCGTTGAGTGATGTCAGAAGTATAAGATGAGAATGAACCCCTCGAACATTTAGAGTTACTGGGGGGAATTCTCGGGGTTCATCATCAATAGACAGTGAGTACGAGTCGATATAAGAAAGAAAAAATCTATTTTGGTGATGTCGCCGCTAAAGAGTCAGAGGCTCCTACTTAAGAAAGTTCATACAAGCTTTAGCATAAGTCACTCACCCCTTCGCACCACTCATAAAAGATAATGCAAAATGGGAATGGGGAAATGGGCAAAAAAAGGAATTTGAGAGAGCGAAGCTAATACTGACTTCCCCTTCAATAATGATCCCACCAAAAGCGGGCACATCTTTACTGCTATACCTCACTTCTATCGAGCGATCCATAAGGGCCATACGTACCCAGGAAAAAAAAGGAGTGGAGTGACCTGTATACTACCTGTCTTGAGTAATTTCAAGGACATAATCCAGGTACACAAATGTATAAAGGAATTATTTGGCCATGATCTTCGTAGTACGAAAATTGAGACATTACTTTCTTGCATTCACGGTGCATATTGTCACTAATTGTGACCCTATTAAGTATTTGCTGGCACAGACTGTCTTAGTGAAGCAAGCAGCCTGATGGTTTCTAATATTCTCTGAGTATGATCTGAAGTGTGTTGTTTAAAAAGATATTAAGATCCAAGTTGTGGCTGACTTGCTAGATGATTTCCTAAGTCAGAATTTTGAACCCCTGGTGAAGAGCTACCAGGAGAAAAGTTCCAATCATGTTTAGTCGAAGAAATGGTAGAATGGAAAACAGAATTTGATGGCTCGTGCGCACAAGGAATGGGTGGAGCAGACATTATCCTCTCCAACAGCAAAGAGAAGATTACCCTCTCCTATAAACTGGATTTCAAGTGATCTAACAATGAGGCAGAGCATGAGGCCCTCATACTTAGATTGTTAGAGGAGCTGAGAAGAGGCATTAGATTGCTTTGTATATGAGGCAACTTTAATATGGTTGTTAAGTAAGCTAATGAGGAATTCACGCTCAAACATACTAACCTTACTCCATATCGAGTAGCCAATTCGAGCTTATTGAACTAATTCTTAATCGTGAAAATAGAGAGGCACCCTTGGATAATTAACAGTCATCCGAACGCTTTGGTAATAATTTCATTAAATTAGAAATAGAGGAGCTTGAATCCACTATAATCATCCTAAGGAGAACGGTGCCGATAATAGTGAGTTATTTGTTCCCATATGAAGAGCCTAAGGACAGAAGATTCCCAATCGTAAAACAATTAGAGATGCAGGAAGGAAGGATGAAGTTATCAGAGTTAGCCAGCTTTCACATATTGCATGGCACGCTTTACTTCAAAAAATTTAGTGGTTTCTTGATAAGGAGTGTGGGGGAAGAGGAAGATAAAGAAAAATTATAAGCAATTCACAGAAGGCCCTGCGGGGATACATATATCCTGCTTTATAGACAGCTGCAACGAAGGGGATATTATTAGGCTACCATGATCATTGAGGTTGTTCGCGTATAGCAAGACTGCTTGAAGTGCCATACATAATTTGATCATCCAACGAAAGAAAATTTTATGAAAATTTTGGAACATTGGAGGAGACACTACACTACTTATCTCAAAGATGGGGAGTTACCAGTTGAGAGGGCTAATGAGATTTACTTGAAGAAAAGAGTGGCCCACTTTTACTTGGTGAATGTTGAACTCTACAGGAAAGGAAACAATGACAAAGTTTTGAGATGCGTGAGTGGCGAAGGTGTTGAAGGAATCTCATAAGCCTTTGCATATGGGGGGTGCTAAATGATATGATCAGCTAATGATCTTTGGGTATTATTGGCTAATAATAGAGGCTGACTCCATAAGTTTTGTAAAAAAAAGTAGAGCATATTAAATCCATGGCAATATGGTTCATGCCCCCTCGATAAGTTTACAAAGCTTAGATTCTACTTACCTATTCCTTACTTGGGCATTTGATTTGGTAGGAAAAATTGGCCCAGAATTTTACAGGAAAGCTTTCATTTTGGTCGCCATGAACTTGTATATTAAACTAGTAAAAGCGATTCCTTTGATAAGGGTTACTGCTCAGGTGGTGACACAATTCATTTGGGAATATGTAATATGTAGGTTCGACATTCCAAAGGTTATCCTCACAGATAATGGCAAGCAATTTGTGTGCAAATAAATGGGTCTACTCATGGACAAGTACAAAATCATCCATATAAGTTTGACTATCTTTTATTCTAAATGGAATGGTCAAGCGGAGGACACCAATAAAACATGGATCAATATTTGAAAAAGATGTTGAAAGATCTGTCGGGAGCTTGGGATGATAAATTTCCATTGGTGTTATGGGGTTAAAGGACCTCAAAGAGGAAGCTAATCGGTTTTACCATGTTCTCTCTCATCGATGTTGTCCTACCAGTAGAGTTGGTTTGTGCCTTCGTCACGAGTGGCCTTAAGCCATAATCTAGTACGAAACCCATGACATGTGCATTTTGAGGCTTTGAATGAGCATTGTGATAAAGCTAAAGAAAACTTTAAAGTCTACACCCAGCAGTTGTCTAGAGCTTATGAGAATTTAGTTAAGGTAGAGAATTCCAAGTGGGAGACTTAGAGTTCACTCATCACTTGAGAACCATATCATCCTCAAAGTTCAAACCCAACTAGGAGGGGCCATTCATGGTGTGAGGAGTAAGAAGATCAGGATACTGCCAAATCTCAGAGACAAAAGTGAGTGAATTCAATCGATCAATTACAAATAGATCAAGAAGTATTATGCCTAAGGTACACTAAATTTTTCATTTCAATAGTTCATTCTAGAAAGGAAATTCCATAAGCAAAAAGAAAAATTGTGGATAACATTTCATTGTAATAACACACTTGAAAAAGGTATTACCATTTCGCGCAGTGAATACAATAGTGAATGTTCGGCTGTGACCAGTTTCTTCATAAGATTTTTTTGTTATGATTATATTGTTTATCAGTTTACATAGCCAACCAGTTTATTATGCATCTGTTTTCCAAATTATGCGAGCAAATACATCATATTTTTTTTAATAATTTTGCTTTTGCCAAGAAAATTTAATGAGAAGAGTGGCCTGAAATTCTCATAGTATAGGAGATAAGATATCTAACTTAGGGATCATTGCTCATCATACCTGGTGGGGATATATATCTCCCAATGATGAAACATGATGAGCAAAGCCCCATACTTGCAATGTTTTGAAGGACATGCTCCCAAAATGGAGTGCCTAGTAAAATATAGTAAGGAAGTACACAGTTTTAAAATGTTGATAAAATTATACGAACTATTTTTTTATAACATTGTGAGGAATCGACTCCCAAGTCTTATTTCATGATAATATAATGCAAATATCCCACAAAATACGGGAAAGTTACATATATTACTCTGTAATTCGTAAACAGGCACTCCAACGAAAAAAAGGAATGATAATTATTAACACTAACTCATAAAATTATGAGCATATACTCCCACAAAATAAAGGAAAGCTCATAGCATATGAAAAAATGTAAAGAGCTCGAAATGCAATATAAGAACAAATATCATTCTTTCTTTATCATTTATAAAAATGACTTGCTCGAAGAAGAGCAAGCCACGATATTACAACAAAAAAGGGAGATTATTTACAAAAGCTCAATCAGCTAAAAGAAAAAGAATATTCGCAGTGTAATAGAAATCCTTGAATGAGGGGCCAATCTCTCGAACAACGTCTTTTTGGATTCTAGTCATTTGAGAAACATCTCCTACTTCACTAGCTAGGACTTTGTCTAGCTTTGTTTCCAAAGTTTGGATCTTCTCGCAAATATGGTTGTCCTCGGAATAATGTTGCTTGGATCTGGTCTGCTTGGAAGACTTAGCCTTTATTAATTTCCTAGCAACTGGATAAAGAAGTTTGTAGACGGAAGCATCGATCCAATCAAGCTTAAAATTGTAATAAGTCTCTAATAGTCGCCAAAAAGATACGGACACCTACACGGGTAACATCACAGGGAGAAGTCTTAATATACTTATGAACATGGCTGGCAAGTGCTTTCAGATTGAGAACAGTTAAGTTGTTAACGTTGCAAACACTCTTGGTTGTGAACGTCTTAGGATGATTCTCTAAGATTTAGTCCAAGACCTCACGCTCGGATTCTTAAAATCTCTCAGATTGACCCTGGCGCCACATATCCCTCATAAAAATATTGTAAGCGTCTATGTCCATGGCATCTAAACCAATATCTATCAAGCTAAACTATGAACAAGGAGAAGACTCCTCACTTGACTACTCCCCCTCAGCTCCATCAAAATGAGTGGCCTCAGAACTTGTCTTGTTCTATTAAACATATCCTCCTCTACCTCTTTCATTTTTTCGTGAAAAAAAATAAGTAAAGGAATAAGCTAAGCAATGTATTGGGATAAGGGAAGAAAATAATAACCAGGCAAAAGAATTACTTGCATACCAATAAGAATCAGTATTCTAGATATCCTATGATTATCCCTTTCCTAAATTCCATGCTCCGCGATTATAAGAGAGCTCATGACTAACTTGAAAATAAAGTAAGGGGAAGTGGTCACTCAAGAACTTTCACAGTGAAAGAAGGTTTGAAAAAAAATCAAGTATGACAGTATAATAGCTGAAGAGCACTCACAACAATGCTCACAGAATGTTCCACGGATAAAGGAACGCTTGTGGCACTAACATGACAACAAAGAAACGAGAGAGTTTTATTTGATCACTTGAATAGTAAAAGCAAGTTATAAGATAACTGGGTATGAGGAAATAATACTTGAGGAGCACCCACAACAATGCTCATAGAATTTTTCGCAAATAAAGGAATGCTGGTATCACCGAACTAAAAATAAAGAAATAGGAAATTGTTACCGAAGCACTTGCATAGTAAGAGAAAGTTGCAGAAGAACTAGGTATGACAGAATAATACCTGGGAAACACTCGTAGTTATACTCACATAAGGTTCCACAGTTAAAGGAACGCTTGTAGTGCTAACCTGGAAATAAGAGCAAGAAAAATATTAAGAGAGCACTTGTATAGTGAAAGCAAGGTTGAGAGGGCTAAGTATGACAGAATAATACCTGAGCACTCACAACCATACTCGCAATAAGATCCACAGTCAATGGAGTGTTCACATCCATGCTCGATTGAGTTTTCACTATGAATGGAACACTCGTGATGCCAACTTAAAACATTAGGTGAAATACTATCATTTGAGTAAACACACAAAAATAGTACAAGTACGAAGGATTTTCAAGTAGGAAATCAAAGAATGTCGAGGTAATACTTGAGGTGGCATAGGTGATGAACCACTCGCAGCAGCAGTTGCTAGAAATGCAGCGGACGAGGGGGTACTAACCATGCTCTTATAAAATGAAAATGAAAAGATATAATGAGTAATTGCTCAAACATATAAAAAGAAAAATACAAGCTCTAAAAATGAGCATAAAAGCATGTCAGTTCTAATACCTGAACCCCAAGGGGAAGGGAAGCGCTCAAGTCCATAACAGGTGGCGGAGGGATACTCATACTGACCTGTCAATAAAGAAGCTATCAATAAAAAGTTATCAAAAGCAATAAAGTTTATGACTAAGTACCTGTGATGAACTAGTGATGTGAGCAACAGGCCCACTCAAAGTCACTTTGAAGATAAGATGAGTAGGAAGGGGGTGAACTCAAGGCCTATTGTCTAAGGGGAGACATACCCTTGAGATAGATTTTCTCCTAGAAGGAGGTAACCCAAGGATGACTACCATGTGGGAAAAATTATGCCCCCACTAGAAGAGGGTCGCTCGAGAGGGAACCCTGCAATACAATTATCAACAAAAGTAAAGTCGTGTTTTTATTTATTATTCACAAAATGAGTGTTTAAAATAAAAGGAGGTGCTCAAAGAATACCCCTCCGGAACTAACTCCCACATTGGATGGGGGACGGATCGACGAGTTGCTCATTGTAGAGGGAGGGAGTGGCATGATAATTGGTGCAAGAGGAGCTATAGGAACCTGTTGAAAAAATATATAAATTAACATGGAATACATAAACAAGACTTGATAAAAAATCTTTGCAAAGTAGTGAATACCTGGACTGAGCGAGCAATCACAAAAGAGCTCCTTACAGTAGTGGGAAATATAGTAGAGAACTGTAAGATAAAGCGTGAAAGGTTTTTTAGTCCACAAGTACCAGAGTTTGGGAGGTTCAAAATCCAAGGTGACAAAAGGAAAAGACAAATAAGTTTAACACGTGTACAAACCTCTCATGAAAATCCCAGAGAAGATACTAGCATAGAGTTCCTTTCACGTTGAAAGGGAGTGAAAGGAAGGAAATGAGAAGAAGGTGAAGGAGCCACCCTCACCTAGGAGGTGCTACTCATCCCTACAGAAGAAGCCTACTAAAAATGAGATGAGTTAGTACTATGATAAATTACAACTCAGATGAATATATAATAAAGAGAAAAGTATGCAACTCAGACGAGCTTTCCCATAAGGCAAATACACAGTAGTGGGACTAGTGGAGGAGGTTGAGTAGATCATCGTGTCAACCTAGTCATTCCTAGGTTTCTCCAGGCCCAAAGTTAACCCCCTCGTTACTGATCAAAAAAAGAGAAGCGTCAAATGAGTGATATTTGTTGATGCAAAGTATGTCAATGTCATTTTAAGACGAACTATGGTAATCATAAGAAAGCGTGCTTCTATAATCAATAAGTTCCTCTTCAGATAAACAGGATGTAGAACAACTGCTCACAATTCCATTACTTATGTTTTTACTAAGTAAATGAGGAATAGCAAGAACACCTTCCACTGAGGGAGTAGAGAATGGAGCAGAAGGTTCAGAAAGAGTGTCTTTGAGAGCCTCATAGCCCTGCTCACGAACGGTTTGAAAAGTTTCTTCAACCCTAAGGGTGTCAGTGTTTGAACCTTGGTCTTTAACAGTAGAGGAGCCAGTGGTGTTGGATGTTGTCTTCTTTTTCCTGGCCTCTTGGGTTTTAACTGGAGAGGGAGGGGAATAAATATCCCCAACTTGTGCAGGCGTGAAGTTTGAAACATCAATATCTCGGTACTTCCTCTTTGAGGGGAGACCATGGCTTTACCCTTCCCCTTGCTCTTTACTTTGGCTTGTTGAGTTTTTGCCTCAAGATGTTTATAATAAATTCTCTCCTCATGTAGAGTACTTACAAGGATAAGTATAACTTGCTCGAGAGGATTCCTTTCAATTTGGCTACAATGCCAAACTTTTTTGCGAGTGCACTAGGTCATTTACTTGTCAAAAGAGGGTATGCCATAAATAAAATACTCATGAGGAGCATCCTATAAGCAAATTTTTTATTACTGTGACTTGGCACTGCCATAGTCCAAACCACGATCGACTGAAGGAAGGCAGAAAATCACGAGCGGGTATAAAAAATTTACCAAAAGGAGCAGTTCTCCGTACCTTTCCCTCAAGAGTAAAGTCAGAGTGGCCCTCCAAGTACAAAGCTGAAAGCGAGAGGCTGGTAGGAAAATCTAGAGTGTAAGTCTTGATAAGCACCCAAAACTGTACATTTTATACCCCGAATAGACGTACTTTAGTTGTTAATTCTCGACAATATGGGTCTTATGTGCTTAAACGTTTATCTTGTAGGTCAAAAGTTTATTTGCGGTGTCAAAAGCTTTATATCAAGGCAAATGCGCATTTTACATGGCTCCACCCATAGTTACAACTAAGTGTGATGATTATGTGTCCTCTTGTGACACGGATTTTGAGTGTGACCAACCATACCACCCCGAGAATCTCGAAGTTGAGACCATCCCATGGTCTGGGCCCCAAGTTGACAATTATGTTGACTTACCTTTCGATAGTGAGCCTGATCAAATCCCACCATGTCCATATGAACCCCACCTTGCGATTCCTATTCCCACTCCCATTGAATCCAAAAATATGCCCGAGCTTTTATCTTTTGCACCAATTGCATATGTCTCCGACATGCCCATATCTTTTAGGTTAGCTCCGGCTACGAGTGCTCACCATTTTCTCGAGATAGAATCCGTGATAGTTCCTAACTATCTATATATGGATGATATCCCACCATACATGGCTCCCTTTGAACCCGATATTTCTAGTGATCCATCTATCTCTGATCTTGGTGCCTCGTCTTACCCACCCACAACATTCACCGATGATATTCTTGTGGATAAGCTGTCCACTCCATCTTTAGATACCACACTTCCTCCTGCGACTGCCCTTGAGGATCCATTTGTGCCTCATGAGGAGTGTGTGTCTCCCACTCTTGAGTTGGATCATCTTCCTCCACCATTTATCCTACCTGATCCACCGTATTTCCCACCCAACCCACCCATTGTCCCTTCTACCCCACCACCTGGTTTGGATCTTGATTTTACACATTTCACGTTTCCATCTACATTTTTAGATCCTCACATGAAACCATATTCCACCATCTACGAGAGTATTTGTGGTGATACTCTCCACTTCCGTGACATCGAGCTTGTTCCTCTATGCACACCACTTCCTTGTGGTGTTGATTTTTCTTCTCAACATCTCCCTGGCGTGTCACGGTGCGACAAATATCATCTCCCATTCATAGAACGATCGTGTGATTTATATGATACCCACCCCATCACTATTGCCAAACCATTTTGCCTCCCTCACCAACTTGAGCACCATGCTTATACCTTCCGGCTTAATAAGGCCCGTGACCAATACCTCCTCACCCTTACCCTGATCCTGACCCACCCATGGTCCACCGACGCTTTGCATTGCGTGATGCACTTTGCCATACAAGTGCATTGACACCTTTAGCCTTTATCCAACAAGACTGACGCTTCAGTCTTGATTGGGGGTGATTCTCATCACCCGATTTTTCTGTCACCCCGCGCTTTCCTAGTTCCTATCTTTAGGGTGAGAAATGGTTCGGTCTGGATGAAGACGTTAAACTTAGCGCTACCGGGAGGCATCCCGCGTTTCTTGTACTAGTCTCATCCTATTTGGGGGTGGTGTTTTTCATCACCCTATGCTTTACCATGTTATGGACTTGTACACTTTTTTTCTCTCACTTCTTATTCAGGTTTATTCTTGGCTACATCTGACCACTTCATGAGAAGTTCATTCTGGTAATCTCTTTCCTACCTTATGCTCTCAATTTTAAAAATCATTTCACCTAACATCGAGGACGATGTTCCTTTTTGTTTGGGGGTGGGAAATTTTATCAAAATCGTGCCTCTTTTGAAAAATTTTGATTTTTGAACTTGATTTTTGAAATTTCGTGCAGTTTCTTTCATCTCACTCATTGATGTGAATTTTCAATCATCCATCTTTTAAAGTCTAGGAATCATGCTAGAGAATATTTTTTTCTAAATAGCTTATGTAATACATAACAAGGCATGTTGCACTATGAATTTCTAGACTCAACAAAAATTTGCGCACTTATCACGTCACTGCGATTTAGAGTTAAAGAGTACTACAATTCTCAAGAGAACCTTAAGGATCACTAGTAGAGACTTTAGCCCGTGAGATTTTTGCCTTTCACCCTTTTAGAGTGTTTTACGCAATCTCCGAGTCACAAGTTGATTCAACTTCTCGTTTGGGTCCGCATTAAATTGTTGTATGATCTCAAATTTAGTTTTAAGCTTGGTGTGATAAAATTATTTCCACCCCTCTATGTTGAGTATTTTTATTTTAACAAATACCTCAATATAGAGGTGTGTAGTAAAAATTATCTCTAGGATAAATTTCACCCCACCTCTCTATTATTATTTTTTTGCCTTTTTAGCAATTAATTCAAAATAGATTGATGTAGTGAAATTTATCCCTTATGGGAGGTAAATTCTAATCCATTCCTTTATGTTGAGATTTTGCATTTTTAGTAATTATCTCAATATAAATTAATGATCTAGAATTTATTTCTTTGGGTGAGTTCTAATGTACAATTTTATAATGTTAGGATTTCCATTTTTAGCAAATCTCTTTTATTATTTAATTGTCCATTATGAATTCATCTACTATCCTTTTTATTTTTATTTTATAATTTTTAGTTTAGATTCAAGAAGATCTTTTTAGATAGGAATTTTTAGAGAGTATTGTAGAGAGAGAAACACCTTTTTTTTAGTTTAGTTTTTTTTAGATTAGAATTTTTATTTTATTTTTTTAGATAGTGAGGGAAAAATAAATTGTTGTGAGAATTAATTTGAGTGAAGTTTGTGATGTAATTTTGTTAGGATCATTCAAATTGAGGGATGTT
Organism: Sambucus nigra; assembly: GCA_949130495.1. Taxonomy (NCBI): domain Eukaryota; kingdom Viridiplantae; phylum Streptophyta; class Magnoliopsida; order Dipsacales; family Adoxaceae; genus Sambucus; species Sambucus nigra. Next base: position 212,124,150 of record OX422218.1, on the reverse strand, counting down.
GATTTCAACTCATGGATTGAAGTTCACTTAAGCATCAAGAGATTGGGTTTGATTGTTCTTTTCTCTTCTCATTTATTTTATGCCTTTGATTATTAATTTGTCAAATTCCATAACACGTTAGGCTAAATCCCCTTTCAAGGGGTGGGGGGAAACCCTTATTTAATGTTATTTTAGTTTAATTAGTTTGATTTCTTGAAAATTCCCTTTGAATGTTAATTTTGATCCCTTACCCTTATATTTACGCCTCGAGAGAGGGTAAATGATTTTTGAGAGAAAATCGAAATTCTAGTTATAATACTCATTTTAGATTCGAACTAGAGATGGGGGTTTCTTAAGTGGGGTATTATTACTTGAATTTAAACTCTAAATTTATTTTCTAAGATTTACATGAATTTTAATCGATCGATCATAGCGGGTGATTAATTAAAAGGAGTGTAGATCTATTTTCTAGAGTTGTGGGGTGTTAAACTTAATTTTCTAAAAGGTTACTACTAAAATTACATTTGCAACGAGAGTTGATTTGTAATTTTGATATTAATTTGGGAAAATTCAATTAATTAAATTAATTAATTAGAATAGCTAAAATTTGTGGTGTAACCCCACTCCTTGATTGTTCTCACAACTATTTGCCTCATTTTATCTCTTATTTTAGTGTTAGACTTTATTTTCTATTTTAGTCATTTTCTAGTTAGTTATTATCATATCACATTTAGTTTAGTTTAGTTTAAACCATCACCTCACCCAATTGTTTTAATATTTGAAAAGATAAAAAAAAATAGAAAAGCAAAATCCCAAAAAGAAAATAAAAAGTGAATTACAATTGTGTTCCCTTTGCTTTACCCCCTTGGAAGTGGATTGATACCCTTACTTACATCTAGATTTGAGTTGATATTATTTTGTAGGTATTTGAGGTTTTGATTAGAAAAGATTTTCAAGCAACGGCGAAAAATATACACCAAAAGTTCTTTCTATCAAGTCTCTTGGTCATATCCAAATTGCCTCCTGACTCTCTTAAAGTGGTAAAATTTAATCCCCTGTCCAAGATCAATCAAAGATGGAAGTATACACGAGAGAACAAATGCCATCACAGAGATGTGAGGGAAATCACTCACAGAATCAACATTGGCTGGAGAGAAAAAGGTTCCAGGTGAAGCGGAGTAAAAACACCAATAGAATATCCCACTCACTTGCTTCGAGTAGGTATGGAAAGAAAACTCATCTATATTGTCCAAAAATATATTAAATGATTACATAAGGGCCTTCTTATGCCACCTAATAATGCGAGCAACCTGACTATGCAGGGAGCGGGGCTCAGGGGCCTAATTAGGGAATCGTTCGAAGAGAAAACCCTTTAACACAAAGCAGTTGAAAATTTTACCACATTAAAGTGGCCATGCGAACATTCCATATCAACATGAGTTCGATCCATCCAGGTATAGATGGATCCCAAAGTAACAGCAGCGAGTGGAAAGCTCTTACCACGATCAAGCTTGACAGCCCAACTAGAAAATTAGTTCGCGAGGGGAATCATTCGGCCTCCCTTGAAATAGAAATCGACTTAGGAATGTGACAAAGAAAGTAGCCAAATGAGTCCTCGGTTGGAGTTTTGGACCATTAAGGATCTTAAGCGTTTTGGCCTGGGCCTCTTCCTTGGATAGTGGCTCAAAGTCTTTGAACCAATACTATTGCCATTTTGTAGATTCCTCATAGCCATCAGTAAACATATAGCTTTCCAAGATGGGAAAATCGGTCAACTCTCAAATGTCTTGTAATGTGATAAAAAATTCACCCAGCTGGTAACAAAGGTGGAGAATCCACATACCATCGAGAAAGTAAAATGTTGTAGGAGCTCAAATTCTTAGGGATAGTGTGGGCCTTCAAAATATCAAGGGTTTGAGTCAAGCCCAATCCCCTAATAATGGTACGATAGGCTGGGATAGTGATGACATTGTCAACCCATAGCACCCACTAGTATGGGATCCCTCCATAAACATCAATGTTCACATTGGAGAAAGGAAAGTCACCTTTGTCCATTCAAATACACAAAATTCTATCAGTGAGAACCACCAAAGTATCCTCGGACTCAATAAATCCCAAGAGTGGCCACTCATTAATCTTCTCCATAAACTCAACTTCAAACCTCTTGAGCGAGGGCATGAAGTCATCATCCTTGCCAAAAAAATGTCAAGGTGGTAAACTAGGAAATCCCTCTTTGCCCTAATTTTCAGGATTTGCCTTTGGCCTTTGGGAAGGGCAGAGGCATCACCCACAGAGGAAACCACCAGAAGTGGCAGTGATAGCAACACGTGAAATTTCTATGGAAGAGGTAATAAAGGTGGCGCCAGTGGCCATAGACATGATGACAATCACATTGATGGGTAAAGAACCCTTCAAAACCTCACTCACAGAGGTAATAGAGGCGAATGAAATATTTAACCGAGAAGAAGCCATTGATGAAGGCGATTGAAGAAGAAGTAGATAAGGAAAGGAGGTTTGCTAAAACTATGAAAAATATCTCAAGGCTTCTCTCTCTAAGATAACAAAATCAAATAACAAGTGAAGGTTTAAAAAAGACAAGGCCATAGGTATTTATAGGGAATAGGAACGCAAGTCTGGCGGTTCGAAAACAGGGGTAAGTTAGGAATGGCTCCTCTGATAGAGCATTAGATGCTAATAAAAAAATCAATGATGATTTATAAGGGAGTCTCCTTGAATTCTTAAAGATTCCTTTTGGTACAAAACTCTTCATTTTCACCAAAAATAACACTTTTGTACGAGGGGGATAATGTAGGGGGTAGTCATTTAACCCCCTCATAAAAATTAAGTGTGGTGCGAGCAGGCCCAAAGCCCAAACAGAGTAACGACGGGAGAGCAGGCCCAATGCAGGAATAAAAGCGACAAGGGGTAAGCAGCTCCAAAATAGGAATAAATAATATTGGACGAACAAGTCCAAATCGCGAGGAAACCCAAAAATTGGCAAGATAAGACAAATACAACAATAATGGGTGAGCAGGCCCAAGACAGGAGCAAAGAAATCTTAGACGAGCAAGTCCAAAATTGCAAGCAGTGAAAATAAGGCCAAGCTAGCAAGGGGATGACATACGAGCAAACCCAAGTCAGTGAGTAGGTGCTTTGTGGGCAGACCCAAGTATTTTCAAGAGTGATCTTTATGTAAAAGAATATTTACTAACACTTTTGTTATTTGTACGCAGAAGTTCTTAACAAGAAGCCTTAGCCGAGCAAGCAGGACCCGAGCAGATGGCCAGTTGGGATCTCATGAGAGTTTTGGTTTGGAGGCTGAGAGGAAAGTCTTGTTGATCAAGCTAATGATCAACCACTTCAGTACCCTAGGAAAGAGAGAATACTAAGATGAGGGGCCCAAGAGGTCACTCACATACTCACATACACTTACACAACTCACATTTAATAAAATGGGCGAGCAGTCATGACACTGTTCTTAAAGTCATTTTCGAAATCAACAATGGTGAGTGGCTCTCAAGGCTTCTCACAAGTTTTTAAAATTGTTTACCAAGTAACCGTTTGAAATACTCACAAAATTGTACTTTATGGCACTATGCCCTACAGATTTGATCGATCACCAAAAGAACCGACAACACTAACAACAAGTGGAATAAAGACAAGAATGTGGTTGACAAACCTTTTAGGTATCTTCATCTCCCTATCTACTGTGTTGGAAACAAAAGAAGTGGTAATAGAGGTTTAAGAGAGCAGAACAAAATAAATATCGAATGATCGACCTCACACAACCTTTATTTGATCGACCAAACCTTTTTGAGATCGACAAAGTACACCTCTTCAGTACGAGGTTCCTTTTTCTTATAATCACCTGTGAAATAACATAATCAAGAAATTGAAAATTTACTTCAACTACTAGAACAATATAGAAGAAATGGGATAAGTAAACCCCGTAATTTACTCAGCCTATCGTTCTGCCTTCCTTAGGAAACCTCGGCCCATTATAGGGGGTATTACCCTTTGGGATGGGCAAATGCCCTCAATTCTTAATAAAAAAAAATGTGATCTAGTCCTCACTAAAATCAGGGAGGTTAACAACCAGGGTCATGCTCCACCCTTCTCACCATTAGATGATATATATACTATCATCCATTTGCACCCACTAATAATAGTATCTAAGTTCGTTGGTACCCAAATCAGTGCCATATAACTCATTTAAACGATGGGCGCTATACATAAGCCTCTAAAAATTGGGTACACGCTGACTAGGATAACCCTAATATATTCATAAAACCCAAAAAAAAAGTGATTTGGGTGAAAGTAACCATAGCCTCAACATCCACAGCGGAGAACAACTAATGACCCTCACCAGGGAGATAGTAACCAATTCCCATCATGGGCAACTCAACAATGACCAACTTCGGGATATATTTGATCTTAAACTCTACAACGATGGACTCATTTATAACATACACCATATTTGAAAACGAAAGACATAATGGAGCCAAGAAAATAAAGGGAAAGAGAAAATAATGGTAGTGAAGAGATCTTGATAGTTTACTTGAATATTATGAAATGCAAGTGAACAGCCACCAAAATCTCTCAAGGTATTTTGGAATAAAAAATTCAAGTCCCAATTGAATCGCCATCATTTGGCACATATCTCCCCTAATGGTTGACTCTCTTCCCAAGGTGAAGCCCCTTCAATAGAAGGTTGAAAGACCTGTGTATCCTCTAATAAGATTAAGGCATAGTGACCCAAGGGCCACAAAGCTTTGGGGGCAATTATGAGATTCGTTATTCGTATTAATGACACGTGTGGGGTCAAGTTGGCTTGGAGCCAACATTTGATAGTGGAAGTCACTGTCAAGAGGCAGTTGATAACCGGTGAAGATAATCACATCTATTTAAAGATATATATGAAAACACTTATCTCAAACTAACTAATAACTGATAAAAGAAGGGTTCACCTTTGTGAGGCATATACTATCTATATTATAAATATTATAACGACCCCATGAATGAGGGCATGAGAGTTTCAGAGCTCTAGACCTTTGTCAAATTGTAGAAAAAAACTCTCTATAAAAATAAATCCCCTCCCGTGGACGTAACCGATTTGTTAAACCATGTATGTATATATATATATATATGTCTCCTCTTTATGTGTTTTGGTTCTGCTTAATTCCACGAGAATTATTCACTTAGCTTATGTGATCAGTTGATTCATACCCTTAAGTTTTGTGCACTTACTTGTTGTTTTGCTTTTATTATTGTGTTGTTTCTATCCACCCTGGGTTGTTCCAGTGGTAAAGGGCGGCTCGTTTTGGCCAAAGGTCTCGAGTTCGAAACCCCCCGCGGATACCAGACTTTAAGAGGGGCGTGTGTTAGGGCCCCCCGTTTAGTCCGCATGAGGGAGTCAAAAAGGCTCATTCATGTGGACGTTCAGGGTATATATATATATATATATATATATAAGAAGGGTCACCTACATCACACTCTATACATCACCCATACATCGCACCTAACTTTAGGCCTTAAAAACTTTTTTTTCAAATATTTTATTTTTCTCTTCAAATTAACCTTCCAATCAACCTATGTTCAAAAAATATTTTGTAGCTATTTTTAAAAAATCCAACAAAAAATTGCTGGCAATAGCTTATTTATAAGGATCTGCACCACCAGAATTCCATAGATTTTTTAAAATAGCTACAAAATATATTTTGACCTAATTTTTTGAACATAGATTGATTTAAATGCTAATTTCAGGAAAAAAATAAAAAATTCGAAAAAAAATTCTTAAGGCCTAAAACTAGGTGTGATGTATGGTGTAACGTATAGAGTGTGATGTATGTGAGCTTCTCTCTCTCTCTCTCTCTCTCTCTCTCTCTCTCTCTCTCTCTATATATATATATATATATATATATATATATATATATATATATATATATATATATTATGTTGTTCCCATTGGGATATTGTTTTCAAATTTTCAAATTTTATTTAAGAAGAAATATGAATGTGTATTTGCCTAAATTTAACCCAAAAAAATAAGTATTTACAAAAATTCCCAAAATAACCCTAAATAAATTTGACTCGAGTTTCTCATTTTGAATCCCAGGCCCACAACATTTTCGAGTACATCACCCAAAAATTTTTCAACTCTACCACTAATTTTAAATCTGTTTTTTTTTTAATTTGGTTTGTGTTCTCTTGAACATAAATGTGGAACCTAATTAATGGTAGAAAAACCGATGCCAACTCCTAATGCCATGTTTTTTTCTGAACTCCCAATTTTTTTCTATTTACGATCCCATTTTTTTTTCAAATTTGGAATGAAATTTTAGTTTGTCGATTTCCGATTTTCGAGGGAAAAATAGGATCGAAAATTGGAAATAATTTTAAATTTTTTATTTTTCGATTTTTTGAAACTATGCCGATCCGATTTTTTGAATTATTTCTGATTTTTTCTGAATTATTTTCCAATTTTTAATTTTTTTCATTTTTTTTCCCGATTTTTCGAAACTTTCCCATATCCCACATCCGTTGGGAGAGGGCGAGGGCTCCAAAGTGTGCTATATGAAAGGTGATTATCCTTCTAACTTCTACACATGAAAAAATGGGTCAAATCCTCATGTATTTACATGTTGTGCGTTAAACCTTTTTCTTTATTTCTTTAAAATGAGAATTTCGAGTAATCAAAATTTCTAAAATTATTTTTTTGAAATTTTGGAATTTTTTGGATTTTAAATATATTTTGTGAATTTCCGATTTTTGCCGATTTTTTGATCTTTTTCGAATTCGATTTTTTTTTTTTTTTTTGAAAAAATCCGATCAGAAAACAGAATAATTATTTTATTTTCGAAAAAATCGAATTTTTTTCCGAAAAGACATTTTTCAATTCGATCCAGCCGAAACACAAACCTACCCACCCCTAACATTAATCATGGAATTTTGAATAGAACTAAAGAGGGGGCAATGGCAAAAAAATGGGAAATTCGTGGGTCCGCGGGGGTATAGTTATGAGCGGACTGAAAATCCGTAATTGGTTTGGGGTACCCGACAAATGACGTCGGTTGAGCCAGTGGATCACTAGTGTAGTCACGAGTCAGGTGTCCTTGTTTTTGTTTTTGTCCACATTTTCTAATGCAACATTGGATCACGATATATCTATAGACTATATCTATATATTCGCTACATAATCTGCAACCTGCACCTAATATACTCGATGTACCACTAATCCGTTGATATATATGCACAACCCAAAATATCACCGCCCCTGGAAAAGGTTCGCATCTACAGATTTCAATGCATGTATATTTGGAAAAGGGTTTTGAAAAAATACACATGAATGGTTATTACATATGTACAGTAGAACAGTGGGCAAGTTCACTTCCTGGAATTAGATGATTAGCTTTAATTATTTGGGGCATATTTATATCATATACTTCTTCGAATAATTTTTAATATACATTTAATTCAAATTTTTTTATTTTTTTTAAAAGGTTCTTTACCATACCGTTGGCGCGAACTTTTAAAAACAAAATAATATTAGTTAAATGGATATTTGAGAAACTTTTTGGTACAAAATAAAACGTCGGGACTAAATGTATATTAAAAAATGTTTAAGGAACTTTTTGGTATTTGATCCTATAAATAGTGAACTCTAATTCCAATTTTGGGACTTAGAATTCCATACTCCTGATCAGAGAGTTAGGAGCCGTTTGGCAACCCAATTCCAAAGCTCGAAATTGGAATTGAAAGGCAATTTCAATTAAGTGGAATTAAAATTGGCCTTTCAATTTCATTTTCATGACTTGAAATTGAGTTATCAAACCGACCCTTAACAATTTCCAAATAACTTCATTCTAATTTTGAATTCTTCCACGATGAAGTTTTCAAATCCAACCATAGGCATTCTCCAAGAGTTGTCGATTTTACCTTAGAAATAGTTAAATATCAAGTTTTAATTATGAAAAATACTGTAACGACCCGGGTTGGCGACATAAAAATCTAACTTAATGATGGGACAGTTGGCACATCATTTAGATACACACTTTTTATTTTATCACCCTATAAAATCATTTTTTTCCTAAAATATAATTTTTAAGTTTAAAAAACAGTCCAATAAAAAAAATGTGTTCAAATACAACAGGACAAAACGCGAAATCGTATTTTTTTACTTACCACAAATTCAAAAAATGCGACGTGACATAGAGTCGTATTTTTTTCATACCGCTGGCGCGGACCATTTTTTAGTATTTTAAAAATAATCTTTTTACTATTTAAAAAAAGACCTACATATTAAAAAAATGGTTCACGCCAGCGGCAAGAAAAAAAAATACGACTCCATGCCACGTTGCGTTTTTTTGGATCATGAGCCTGTTAGTTAAAAAATAAAAGATTCATAATCGCATTGTATAATTTTTTAATTGATTTGTGGTAGATAAAAAAATACAATTTCGTGTTTTGCCTTGTTGTATTTTAATATATATATATATATATATATATTTGATTGGACTGTTTTTTTTAACTTAAAAATTATATTTAAAAAAAATGAATTTATAAGGTGATAAAATAAAAAAGTGTCTATCTTAATGATGTGGCAACTGCCTCATCATTAAGTTAAGGTTTTTAAGTTGGAAACTCGGGCGCTGTAGACGAGCTCTTTAATTATTTCTCAAAGCTTTGTGTCGAGTATTTTTTTGTTAGTTTCTCTGGATGAAAATTGTTTTGGCACCTAATTAAAAAATTTCAGAACAAAGGAAAATTTGCAGTGGCAAGATTAATGACGCCCCACAAAAAAGTAAAGATATAGAAGAAGAAATTTTAGGGTCAAGAAATAAAAATATTGTCCGAACTAAAAATATCATGATGACTCGTCAAATCTTCATGCAATATCCCATTAGCATGAAATTGCACCGAGCGGGCAAAATGATAAAAAATAAAATAAAACGCTACAAGAAAAAACATTCAGAAATAAAATACATTCATATTGGATTAATTCAAATATGTATCACTGCCTTATTTAGACAAGGTATGCATAAACCTGTAGCGATTTTGGTCTTAGACAAAAGATTCAACAATCCTCTTAATGCAATCATAGGAGGAGTACAATCCAATTTAGTTAATGGAGTTATTTGGTATAACATAAAACCAAATTTCTTTATTTCAATTGAGGATCCAAATAGTGAGGATTTTGTCAAAATAAAATCTAAACTAAAGGAATAGGAATGAAAGACACTTCCAGAAATATGTCAATCCATTGGAAAATAATTTATGAATTGACTATACTACCACAAACAAATACACATTTTGTGGACAAAAATATAATAAAAATATTTGAACTCAGACCATTTGATTCAGCAATCCAACCAAGATTAATGAATTGGAGAGATTTAGGAGTACCAAAACAATGGATACTACCACAAGTTACAGAACAAAATAGATTGTCTTTTAATATACATATAAAAGTTTTGATCACTCGTGCTATATTTGTTTAAGGGGGTAAACAACTAAGAGTAGCCCTCTTCATTTTAAACCATTGTTGAAAGAGTGAATATGTAACTTATAGCACACCTAGGTATTGCATATATATTCAAATATGATCAAAAGTGAGATGTAGTGTATCGGGAGAGGATCACGTGTGAATCTAAAATTGGAATTTTTTAATGAATCTTAATAAAAAATAATTAATAATTTATTAATTTTAATTTCTATGGTGTAATTGGTCCGTACCGGCAGCAACAGACACACGTTTCAATCGAATATTTTTTACACCTCCACCCCTACCCCCACCCCCACCATGGCAGCCCTTACCCCAGAGTAAACATTTCAGCAACTTAATTTTTTTAACTAGTGGTCTGCCATGGTGGGATGGGGGTAAGGGGGTCTCAGGTCATACGCGTGTCCGTTGACGCTGGCACGGACCAATTACACCATAGGAATTCAAATTAATGGGTTGTTAAGAGTTTTTTTGTTAAGGTCCATTAAAAAGTTCGGTTTTTAGGTTCGCTTGTGATCCTCTCCCGTAGTGTATATATATACAAAATTAACAAAATGTATGTCAAATTCTCGCAAAAATAACAAGAGATTAAAATGTTTCATTGGGACCATCTTCAACTCTACATCATTAAGGATTCCAAAAAAAAGCCTCAAACTGATGAGAGGAGTTTCTAAAGAATAATACTAAATTCCCCGATTCTAGTCCTCGAAACAAAAATAACTATTGAGTTGGACTATAGGCCCACATCCCCACATGTAACTTATAAGTTTAAGAAGTATTCACAAACAGGGGATATGAAAAGAACCCCCAAAGAACCCAAGAAAATGGCGACAATCTCTCTCCACAATTAAGCAACCAAAGCTCAAACTTTCTTCAGTTGGATCACATTTTTTATTTAGGTAAGTTATTAATAATATTTTTTTCCAATATTACTAGTCTTCACTTTTTTTTAATTTGGTTAGGAAGAAAAGAAAAAAAAGGAAAAAATTAGAAGTATTATGTCATTTTGTGTCATGTATACAACTGCAATTAAAAAAATTATAAACTCTTAAATTTTTTGTCTTCTGTTAAGTTTTTTTCCTCCTGAATTGATTATTTTTTTTCTATGTATATATATAGGTTTCTTTTGGCAATGGAAGAAGATGTTACAGATTACTGTGTAAATGGGAATATCAATGAAGAAATAAGGATGGCGATGAAGTGGATGAAACAACCGTCGAAGAAAAAATTGAGGAGCCAAAAATTGGTATGGTATTTAACTCCATTGATGAGATTTATTGTGACAACCCTGATATAATTATGATTAATTATATTTGAATCATGCTTACCTTATGTGATATTTATAATGTACTACTAATATGTAATGTTAAGTTAGTATGTTAGCCTAATCCTACCTTCATAAAGCATGAAATATCCAATTAGTTACAAACACCAGATTTTGAAGCTTTCGATAGGAATGTTCATGTTGGAGACTAGTTTTGACCATCATAATACAACAACTCACTTGAGGTGAAAACTACATAGTTGTATATATATAAGTTAAGTTTGTAACACAATAAACGGTGTGTAAAACAGAGGTTCGAGTAAAGAGTTATGCTGAAATTAAAAAATAGGGGCAAATATGTCCATTCGTTAAGTAGTATTTTGTCTTATTAGTATAACAAATGGTTTATTTTGATTGGTGGGAAAGGGAGGCTGGTTTGTCCGACTTCAAACCCTTGTAATAACTGTAGCACCCCGTAATTTTGAGAATTTAATATTTAATTAATTTTGGGAGATATAAAAATATTTAAATTGGAGAAACTTAAATTCATGAATTGGAGAATTTATTTGAGTGAGCCGAATTATTTATAATTGGCGACTTTTAAGTTTAATGATTCAAAATCTCGTGTGTCGCATTTTGAGGTCGAAATTTGAAAATATCGAAAAGTACTTCGGATGGCAATTCTAAGTGCGCGGTTGCATCCGGATGGGTCGAGATAGTCAGAAAAGAGTACCCGGGGTAGTAATTGGGTCTCCGAATATTTTTGGGCATAGTCGGGCCCACACGGGGTGAGTTGGGCCATTCTAATTAGGCCCGGATGGCCAAAAACGGGATTAAGGGTTTTTAACCAAATTGAGAGACTAGAGAACGGCAATCAACACAACTCTAAACCTAGGGTTTGAGAGGAAATTGGGGGAAAGCAAACCAAGAGCAATTGGGAGTCTTTTGGAGCCAAATTAAAGGATTAATTTGGGGTGTTATTCATCAACCAATCTCTACACCAACGGAATCAGACCCTACGAACAATCCAGGCAAGTGGTTAATTGTTGTGATATCTAAATTGATGATAATCAATTCATATCATAGTGATGTGTAAATCAAAATCCGTTTTGGGGATAAATGGGTACAAAATGGGGTATTTGTTCATGGAACTATTGAATGAGATTCAACGTAAGAATTAATTGTGTTGTATATCTCTGAGTATAGATATCTGATTTAAATGAGAAACCGGAATATAAAATGGTGGAATTTGAATCTGGAAGTTGGAATTGTAGAACAAAGTTAATGGAGATTTATGGGAAAAAAAACATTTCGGGAATTGTGAGATAATTTGAGAAATTCAAATACTAGAAAGTGTATATGATGTATATGATCAAAGTCCAATATGCTTATATGGTGGGATGACTTGATTAGAGGTTAAAATTAAGGTTTACAAACCTTGAATTTTCGTTAATGGTGGAATTTAGTGGGGAAGAAGAACTGCCACGAAAGGATCGATCGATCGACGATGGGAAAAACTTGGCGGGTCGGGCAGTTGATGCTTTGCCTTGTTTTCTTTTTATCTTGGGTATAATTTTAATTGGTGAAAAATTATAGAGAAGTTAATAGCTAGGGGCTTAAAAGATAGCTATTGTCAATGTGTAATTTAAGTTAAGAGTTGGGACTTAAAGTAAGAATTTCGGGTGAAACATATTCAACTTAATTATGGACCAAGTGAGCGAGTCCGGGTATGTTGATAATTATAGGTAAATATAATTGGGAAATTTATGGAGATGAATGTGTGACACATTGTGGGTGAATATGTGGGAATGAAATTATGAGATGTAAAAAATGGACCAAGTGAGCGAGTCCGGGCATGTGGGTTAAGTGACACCAATGTATTAAATTAATTATCGAGAGAGTAAATTAATTTGGAGTCGAAACATGGACTCGGAAAATATTAAGTTATGGGCCAAATGAGCGAGTCCGGGGATAATGGTTGGGTAACACCAAGTTATTAAATTAATGGATGTGTTAATTAAAGAAAGTAGAGTCAGAAGATAGACTCGGGAAGGTATTAAATTAATAGGTGTGTTAATTAATTTAATTAGAGTCGGACGATAGACTCAGGAAAGTATTAAATTAATAGGTGTGTTAATTAATTTAATTAGAGTGGGATCATAGACTCGGGGAGAATAGTATATGAATTGAGGTGTGAATTAATTATATTAGAGTCGGACCACAGACTCGTATTTGTGTTAATTAATTAATGTATAGATTAATTAAAAGAGGGTCGGACTACAAACTCGGATATGTGTTAAATAATTAATGTGTAAATTATTTAAATGAGGGTGGGACTACAGACTCGGATATGTGTTAAATAATTAATGTGTAAATTAGTTAAATGAGAATCGGACCATAGACTCGGAGTTGTGTTAATTATTTAATGTGTAAATTAATTAAATAAGAGTCGAACCATAGACTCGGGCAAATTTCATATAAATTATTGTGTAGAGTATTATTATTTAGAGTCGGACCACAGACTCGGGAAGATGAAAATTATTAAGTGAGAAAATTAATTAAGTTGAGTCGGGCCAGAGACTCGGGAAATTTCAGGCTAGTGTTACGGGTTGTGAGTACACGGTGAAGCCGGGGGTTTATTTTATATATATATATATATATATATATATATATATATATATATATATATATATATATATATACGGTGTAGTGATAGTATATATATGTGTGTATATATTGTGTGTGCTATTAAATATCAGTGATTAGATATTTATTTAATTTATATACTCTAGTGCTATCAATGGAGGTTGCGCGATGTGGGTGAATCCCCTAGCTTGAGGAGTAGGGTGAGTATATCCCCAGGTCATAGCGTCCGGTATATGGGTGAGGGGATTATCTCACTTTCAGGGAAGGAATATGGCCGCCTCCACTTCGTTTATATTTTGGGCCAGGTTGGTGAGCGATTCAAACTTGGGTAACTAGGTTATGGGAGCAATCCTAGTGAGATAGCACTTTAGAGGAAATCATTCGGCGAGGGTATACTCGGAGGGATGGATATACGTATGTTACATGTGTGGATGTTTTAGTAAAGGTACGTATATAATGGTATTCAATATTATATGCGGGTAATAATACAGTGTGTGATGTATTTACTTTATATAACTTGTGACACGGTTATATGCTACTATTTAAGAAGGAATTAATTAAGTTAATTGTGAGATAACTTATAATTCAAGAATCATTGTACTCGGGTTAGAGTCGTATGGCAAGGGGGAGGTTATACCAGGACTAGTTGGACGGGGTAGTATAACTAAGTGGGGGGTCAAGGTAACTAATAGGTGTGCACAATAGTGGAGGGGTGAGAATGTCCACAAGGGAGTGAAACACTAACTTAAATATGAAGCGCATTCATGCATTTTAAATTACTGCAGTTAATTCACTTGCTAAATATTTTCAAAATGTTTTGGGTTCTAACCCTTGATATAAAATTATTTTCAAAACCTTTTAGGTATCCAGCCACAGGGACACCTGGATTGATATTCTATTCCAGGGACAAGGAGCTGCGGCACATGTGGATGCTAGCAGGAGTTTGGATTAGACGCATCGTTCATTTATTCCTAGAGTAGGAATCATGTATCAGTTTCTGTTTTATTTAGGGCTTGTCGCCCAAGACTTCTCAGTACAGTTTTCAGATGTATTTATTCAGGTTTGAATATTTGTATTGGATTTCACTTTGGTGGCCGATGGTTTATTCGGCAAATTCGTTTAATTAATTATTCATTTGTGTGAATGGTTTATTTTTATTTCCGCATGTACTGTTTTGTTAATTAAAAAGTTAAAATTTTGCACCAGCTTTTGGAATACTAGGTGGTTAGTAAGTTTTAAAAAGTTTTCGACAGTGATGCTAAGAATGAACCAACTGGGATTCCAGTTTTAATTTGGTATAGGACTGATCACCCGGTATTTTATTAGGCGGGGTGTCACAGATGGTATCAGAGTATCAGGTTCTAGTGTCCTTAGGATCTGTGCGGCTTTTCACATTTCATCTTAGCAATCTGTGATATAGAACCCTATCATAGGATTGTTGTATATTGTCATACGTATGCTCATTTACGTTCTTCTGCCCAATTTATATTTGAGGGTGAACTCATACAATTCGATTCTCATTCCAGATACCGCCCAGGAGAGAGAGAGAGCAGCTAGGGCAGCAGGGGAAGATGAGACTAGAGAGGCTCGTCAGGAGTGAGAGTTACCGCAGCAACTGCCAGGGATGATTTCGGCAGCGCAGGTAACTGAATTAGTGGCGCAGGCAGTTGAAGCGACGGTAGTCGCAATGGCAGGGTAGTTTCCACGGGATCAGCCACAAGTGTTAGTGATGCCAAATGTTCAGGCTCACGCGGGGCCGTCAGGGGTGGCAACCAGTACGAGAGGTTTTTCAAGAGTGGTCACCCACCAGAGTTGCGAGGGGGTTCAGGTGTAGTGCTAGCGTGTTAAGGAAGAGAGATATCCAGCGTCACCTACGCATGGGAGATTGCGATGAGTTGCGGAAGCAAATGCTAGCCACTTTTACTTTAGTGGGCGCAGCGTTACAGTGGTGGGAGTCGATCACCATAATTGGGGAAAGGGATACGCTAGCTATTGCAGAGTTTTGGGTGTGGTTCGACCGCAAGTATTTTCCTCCAGCGGTTGAGACCAAAATAAGGAGAAAATTTAGAGAGGTGACTCGGGGAGACCGTTCAGTGGTCGATTATGAGGAAGAAATTACTCGATTGGAAAAGTTGGTACCGAATGATGTAAACGATGAAGAGAGAAAGAAAGCAAGGTTTATGGATGGGTTAGTCTGGAGAATTAGACAATATGACAATATTTAATTGGTAATTACGCATTAGTAGCTTATACTGATATCGTTAACGCAACACTCCTACAAGGTCAGGAAGATCGCTTCCACGTGTAAGGAAGCAAGAGGGGAGTGGAAACCAGCCAGTCGGATAAAGCTAGAGGGAACAGTACCAGTGGGGTATCCCAGCAGCAGACAGGGGGAGATCAGGGGGAAGATTCAGGCAGGTAAATCATGCCAACTGATTTAGGACTGGAGGCTATCGGCAGGAGGGCCAGAAATTCCAACAAGGTCGGTTTGGATTGGACCAGTGGCAGGGTGAATGTATTAGAAGGTGTTTCGTTTGTGGGGGAAGCGAGATGCGTGAAGAGAGATTGTCTTAAGTGAGGCAGGGTCAACCACAGGATGAGGTCCTGGATGTACAGCCACTAAAGCAAGTCATGGGCGCATTCGGGCAGGGAGAAGATGCTCCGGAACCCGAGAATCAGCTATTGCAGCTGGATTATGGAGGTAATTATTTTACCCTATGGGCGTGGGGTATATTTTTTAGTGACAAAGAGGATGTCATAATATAAGACTTATTTTTCACTAGAGTTCGCATGTGAGTCAAATTTAGTGGGTGCGTTGGCTGTAGCAGCCATAGTATATGGATAAACTTTACGTGGGGTAGCGAAGTTTCTTTGGTGTTCTTCACGGGAGAGTGGAGGTGTACACTGAGTGAAGGTTTGAATTATGAGAGGAGTTACTACTTTCGAGAATTATGGGAGTAGGGTTGATAATATTTTCTAAATATCGGCTGGATAGCGATGGAATTTAACTATTGTGGATAGTGGTGTTAAGTTTTAGTGTTCACGACACCAGGATATGTTTAGTACTGGGTATCACCGGAGAGGACGTATAGCCTATATATATGTGTGTATATATGTTGTATTGTGTGGTGCGATAGGCACATAGTGAGGTCTTGTGTTCTCACATTTTACCCCAGTAAGTGGGGATGTTTACTGAAGTGAATCAGGGTGGTTAGATTTATTTTCGAGCAAAGAGAGATAGCTCGGGGTTTATTTTGAGCAAGGACTAGTGATGGTAAGGGCGCGGTACTTTATGTTGTCTTTGGTAACATGAGAGTAAGCGTATATACTTTTGTGTTGAGAGACAAGTATTTTGGGGGGAAATGTTTGGACGTTAGTACATGGGTTGGGTACCCCGGGCAGTATATATATATATATATATATATATATATATATATATGTACGTGATATGACTACGGGTTCGAAGTTATATTACGGGTTACGACTACCATAATCGGGTAGCTTTCGTGCGGTAAAGCACGGGGATAGGGTGTATGGGCACCCGGGTTAAATAAGGCAAATTTCGTGCGGTTAAGCATGGGTATAGGGTGTATGGGCGCCCTGGTTAATCTAAATGCATACTTGTGTAACGTATGGTTAGAAGCTTATGGGGTAGATATAGCGAGCTCAGAGGCACATGATTAGAGAATAATATACGAAGCTTTGAACATTACGCTCATCTTAATTTTGAGGACGAAATTCCTTTGTAAGGGAGGGAGTATGTAACACCCCGTAATTTTGAGGATTTAATATTTAATTATTTTTTGGAGTTATAAAAATATTTAAATTGGAGAAACTTAAATTCATGAGTTGGAGAATTTATTTGAGTGAGCCGAATTATTTATGATTGGCGACTTTTAAGTTTGATGGTTCAAAATCTCGTGTGTCGCATTTTGAGGTCGAAATTTGGAAATATCGAAAACTATTTCGAATGGAAATTCTGAGTGCGCAGTTGCGTCCGGATGGGTCGAGATAGTCAGAAAATAGTACCCGAGGGTAGTAATTGGGTCTCGAGATATTTTTGGGCATAGCCGGGCCCACACGAGGAGAGTTGGGCCATTCTAATTAGGCCCATATGGCCAAAAACGGGATTAAGGGGTTTTAACCAAATTGAGAGACTAGGGAACGGAAGTCAACACAACTCTAAACCTAGGGTTTGAGAGGAAATTGGCGAAAAGCAAACCAAGAGCAATTGGGAGTCTTTTGGAGCCAAATTAAAGGATTAATTTGGGGTGTTATTCATCCACCAATCTCTACACCAACGGAATCAGACCCTACGAACAATCCAGGCAAGTGGTTAACTGTTGTGATTTCTAAATTGATGATAATCAATTCATATCATAGTGATGTGTAAATCAAAATCCGTTTTGGGGATAAATGGGTACAAAATGGGGTATTTATTCATGGAAATATTGAATGAGATTCAAAGTAAGAATTAGTTGTATTGTATATCTCTGAGTATAGATATCTGATTTAAATGAGAAATCGAAATATAAAATGGTGGAATTTGAATCTGTAGAACAAAGTTAATGGAGATTTATGGGGAAAAAAACATTTCGAGAATTGTGAGATAATTTGAGAAATTCATATACTAGAAAGTGTATATGATGTATAAGATCAAAGTCCAATATGCTTATGTGGTGGGATGACTTGATTAGAGTTTGAAATTAAGGCTTACAAACCTTGAATTTTCGTTAATGGTGGAATTTAGTGGGGAAGAAGAACTGCCACGAAAGGATCGATCGATCGACGATGGGAAAAACTTGGCAGGTCGGGCAGTTGATGCTTTGCCTTGTTTTCTTTTTATCTTGGGTATAATTTTAATTGGTGGAAAATTATAGAGAATTTAATAGCTAGGGGCTTAAAAGATAGCTATTGGGAATGTGCAGTTTAAGTTAAGAGTTGGGACTTAAAGTAAGAATTTCGGGTGAAACATATTCAACTTAATTATGGACCAAGTGAGCGAGTCCGGGTATGTTTGTAATTATAGGAAAATATAATTGGGAAATTTATGGAGATGAATGTGTGACACATTGTGGGTGAATATGTGGGAATGAAATTATAGGATGTAAAAAATGGATCAAGTGAGCGAGTCCGGGCATGTGGGTTAAGTGACACCAAAGTATTAAATTAATTATCGAGAGAGTAAATTAATTTGAATTCGAAACATAGACTCGGGAAATATTAAGTTATGGGCCAAATGAACGATTCCGGGGATAATGGTTGGGTAAAACCAAGTTATTAAATTAATGGATATGTTAATTAATGAAAGTAGAGTCGAAAGATAGACTCGGGAAGGTATTAAATTAATAGGTGTGTTTATTAATTTAATTAGAGTCGGACGATAGACTCGGGAAAGTATTAAATTAATAGGTGTGTTAATTAATTTAGTTAGAGTCGGACCATAGACTCGGGGAGAATAGTATATGAATTGAGGTGTGAATTAATTATATTAGAGCCAGACCACAGACTCATATTTGTGTTAATTAATTAATGTGTAGATTAATTAAATGAGGGTCGGACTACAGACTCGAATATGTGTTAAATAATTCATGTGTAAATTAGTTAAATGAGGGTCGGACTACAAACTCGGATCTGTGTTAAATAATTAATGTGTAAATTAGTTAAATGAGAGTCGGACCACAGACTCGGAGTTGTGTTAATTAATTAATGTGTAAATTAATTAAATAAGAGTCGAACCATAGACTCGAGCAAATTTCATATAAATTATTGTGTAGAGTATTATTATTTAGAGTCGAACCACAGACTCGGGAAGATGGAAATTATTAAGTGAGAAAATTAATTAAGTTGAGTCGGGCCAGAGACTTGAGAAATTTCAGGCTAGTGTTACGTCTTGTGAGTACACGGTGAAGTCGGGGATTTATTATATATATATATATATATATATATATATATATAACATAAACGAAGTGGAGGCGGTCATATTCCTTCCCTGAAAGTGAGATAATCCCCTCACCCATATACCGGACGCTATGACCTGGGGATATACTCTCCCTACTCCTCAAGCTAAGGGTTTCACCCACATCGCGCAACCTCCCTTGATAGCACAAGAGTATATAAATTAAATAAATATCTAATCACAAATATTTAATAGCACACACAACACACACACACACACACACACATATATATATATATATATATATATATATGTGTGTGTGTGTGTGTGTGTGTGTGTGTGTGTGTGTGTGTTGTGTGTGCTATTAAATATTAGTGATTAGATATTTATTTAATTTATATACTCTTGTGCTATCAAGGGAGGTTGCGCGATGTGGGTGAAACCCTTAGCTTGAGGAGTAGGGAGAGTATATCCCCAGGTCATAGCGTCCGGTATATGGGTGAGGGGATTATCTCACTTTCAGGGAAGGAATATGACCGCCTCCACTTCGTTTATGTTTTGGGCCAGGTTGGTGAGCGATTCCAACTTGGGTAACTAGGTTATGTGAGCACACCTAGTGAGATAGCACTTTAGAGGGAATCATCCGGCGAGGGTATACTCGGAGGGATGGATATACGTATGTTATATGTGTGGATATTTTAGTAAAGGTACGTATATAATGGTATTCAATATTATATGCGGGTAATAATACAGTGTGTGATGTATTTACTTTATATAACTTGTGACACGGTTATATGCTACTATTTAAGAAGGAATTAATTAAGTTAATTGTGAGATAACTTATAATTCAAGAATCATTGTACTAGGGTTAGAGTAGTATGACAAGGGGGAGGTTATACCCGGACTAGTTGGACGGGGTAGTACAACTAGGTGGGGTGTCAAGGTAACCGATAGGTGTGCACAATAGTGGAGGGGTGAGAATGTCCACAAGGGAGTGCGACACTAAGTTAAATATGAAACGCATTCATGCATTTTAAATTACTGCAGTTAATTCACTTGCTAAATATTTTCAAAATGTTTTGGGTTCTAACCCTTGCTATAAAACTATTTTCAAAACCTTTTAGGTATCCAGCCACAGGGACGCCAGGATTGATATTCTATTCCAGGGACACGGAGTTGCGGCACATGTGGATGCTAGCAGGAGTTTGGATTAGACGCATCGTTCATTTATTCCTAGAGTAGGAGTCATATATCAGTTTCGGTTTTATTTTGGGCTTGTCCGCCTGACTTCTCAGTACAGTTTTCAGATGTATTTATTCAGGTGTTGAATATTTGTATTGGATTTCACTTTGGTAGCCGATGGTTTATTCGGCAAATTTGTTTAATTAATTATTCAGTTGTGTGAATGGTTTATTTTTATTTCCGCATGTACTGTTTTGTTAATTAAAAAGTTAAAATTTGGCACCAGCTTTTGAAATACTAGGTGGTTAGTAAGTTTTAAAAAGTTTTCGACAGTGATGTTAAAGATGAACCAACTGGGATTCCTGTTTTAATTTGGTATAGGACTGATCACCCGGTATTTTATTAGGCGGGGTGTCACAATAACCTCCCACTTCAATAAATTCAGCCATGAGAGAGTTGGATCGTGAGGAAAAATAATTGGAAAGTGTTGGAAAAAGAAAGTGAGGAGAAAATTAGAGAAAAATCTGTAGAAATTACGTAAAAGTCCCTAAGGTAATTCTACCTGTAAATCTTGTTATTTTCTGGTACTGATTGATATGATATAAATCATCAATTTTTTTCCAAAACTTTCAGGCCTTGATGTATAGGTATGGTTTGATGCAAGTTTAAGCTAAGTTGAATGTGTAAACCCTTAATATTGCTTCGATTGAAAACCTTGTGTATTCAAACTTCTATATCTTTTTGCATACTTATTCAAATTGACTAATTCTAGTTGGAGATTAAAATAAACTCATATATGCGAAGCATATCCCAAAATTATGTAAAAATACTAAGAAATGAATCTTGGGTGATAGTTTGAAGTCGATGTGAAAATTTTGCCCCGAAAGGATAAGTATGCGTACATTGTGTTTAGAGTTTCATTTGACATAGCAAATGAACTATTTAAATTATGAAATTTTAATCTTATATTATTAAATATGTTTTATGAAATTGAGTGAAGTATCATATAAATTTATAATGTATAAAAATTATGAAAATTCTTGGAAGTTGACTAAACGATAGAGGGGTCATTAGGGCAGTTTTTCTAGGTAGTGTAGGAATGGGCAAATCTTACTCTAAAAAACTTGAAATGATGTGTCGTCTTTTGTGTTGGAAACCTAATATTATGAGGATTGGATTACTAAGAAGAATTAAAGTACTTTTAGTCTATAATTTGGATATGTTAGATATCATAACATGAATCTAGATGGGACTTCATTTAAGATGAATGATTTGAAAAAAATCGTATGATGCTTATGAATTGAGTTAGTTCAAGTTATTCTTTGAATTGTTAATATTCTTATGATGATACTAATATTGTAAGAATGATTGGAAGAGAAGAATAACCGACTGAACAAGTTCCAGATAAAGGAAAAAAAAGCCTGTTCAATTTTCAAGGTGAGTGTACTTATGATTATTTCATATATAGATATGAAAATGATATGTTGGGTTTGAATATAGCTCTAAGAGCGGGATTTGTTTCAATACTTCGGTATTCAGAATTTGTTTGGATATTAAATTATCCAGTATTGGTTTGAATACTTTGGTATTTAGAATTTGTTTGGATATTCAAATATCGAGGATTTGTTTGGGTCTTATGATCCAGGATTGGGATTGGATAAAGATTCAATGATTTGTTTTATCTCATGATAAAGATTTGTTGGAATTTATGTTCCAGGATTTGTTATCGTCAACAGGCAGGATTCTTTGGATTTTATATCCACGGATTTGATATAGAATTGTTAATTCATTGGAGGGAATGAGTACCTCACTAAGCTTAATGCTTACGGTTTATATTTTAACATTTTCAGGTTTGTACGATGCCAGTTAGGATACAATATAATGGACGATTTTGAAAATTGCACCGGTAGAGATAGCTGGGGTTTACATATGGGGATTTTGTCATTGTCACACTGAAGATTTTGATACACTCACACATTGTATATATTGCGTTAGCATGAGTTGATTTGATGTTTGTAATAGTTAATCATAGCATTGTATAACCGCTAATTATGACTCCGATGTTGATTAAATCATGATACAAGAACAGTATTATATTCATTATGCATATAAATATTGATAAATGGATTATATTTCAAATGGACTGAAGGTCATGATTTAATTGTTATGAAAATAAATTATTAGAATGGATTTGGGTTTGGGGTGTGATAATTAATGGTATCAGAACGTCTAGGTTATAAATTCTGGACGTGTGCAACGGTTAGATGGCCGTTATTGGTTGCTTTGATATTATTGAATTGTTTATATACGAACTAATAGTTTAGTATTGTATTGTAAACTGTTTATATTGGTTGTTAAAATTTTGTTGTATTATAGATAATTACAGATGGAACCTGGGAATGGACAACATAGAGAAGAGGGAGTAGCTTCTCGTATAGAGAATACTAAGAGCATAGTGTTACTGGAAGGGGTAGAGAGCATCAGCAGCCTACAGAGATGCAAATAATGGCACAAGCAATACTGAGGATAACAGAACAACAGAAAATAAAAATAGCATTAATGGCAGCGCAACATACTAAATATCTTGAATCAAAGACTATAGCTAGAATTGAGAAAGAGGCAAGGAATGAAATGAAAGATTCCATGCATGAAAAGTTTCTGAAGTTGAATCCTCCAGAATGTTCAGGGTCAGTTGAACCTATAGAAGTTGAGCTGTAGGTCAGAGATCTAGAGGCCATCTTTGCAGTAATGAAAGTTCCAGATAACCAAAAAGTGAATTTGGTTGTGTTTAGACTGAAGGGAGAGGTTAAATATTGGTGGGAGGCTAGCAACAATTTGGTGCCCAGGATGGAAGGTACTGATGTTATTACTTGGGCTTAATTTATTAAAGCTTTGTATGTTAACTATTTTCCTAAAGTTTATAAGAAGGAGAAGGTGAGGGAATGTATAAACTTGACCCAAGGGAAAGTGTCTGTGAGGGAGTATAAGGCTAAATTTACAGCTTTATCTAGATTTGCTACTAAACATGTGGAGGATGAAGAAGAGAAATGTAGTAAGTTCCAAGAGGGACTGATTTGGCTCATTCAAAATAGAGTGGATACTTATGAGTTAGAAGATTATGCTTCTTTGATGAATAAAGCCACGATAGCATAAAGGCAAATGAACCAAGGGGTGGCGAGTAGAGAGAGTTTTAAGAAAAGTAGATTCGACACATCTCAATCTAAGGGAGGTGAGGGTGGAAGTGTTAAGATGGAACCTCATAAATTTTAGAGAGGTGGTGGAGATAGTGGTAGAGGTCAGGGAAGGTTTGGCAGAGATACTAGGGGTGGAGAATCTTCTAGTCTGGTTAGGAGGTCGGGAAGAGGTGAGGCAT
This sequence comes from Sambucus nigra, assembly GCA_949130495.1. Lineage (NCBI taxonomy): Eukaryota > Viridiplantae > Streptophyta > Magnoliopsida > Dipsacales > Adoxaceae > Sambucus > Sambucus nigra. Next base: position 212,100,308 of record OX422218.1, on the reverse strand, counting down.
CGACAAGAGTTGTTACATGTTTCTTTTGTAACGAGGAGGGGCATTATAAATTAGAGTGTCATAAGCTTAAAGGAATGGAATGCTACCATTGTGATAAAGTGGGGCATGTTAAGAAGAATTATCCGCAGTTGGCAGAGACTCCAACAGCACCTTCTGAAGCAGCAAGCAGAGTGTTACCTCCAGGCAGTGGAGTGAAAAGCATGGGTAGAGGATAAGCTAGTGGTTCCAGGACAGGTGGACGAGTCTTTATGATGAAAGAGGCTCATATTACCCCGGATATGGTGACGTGTACACTTTCTGTTACTCATAGAAGTGCTTATGTTTTGATTGATCCTGGTTCCACACATTCTTTTGTATCATATGCTTTTGCTATATATCTGAATAGACCATGTACTCATTTAGATGTGGGGTTGGGTATTTATATGCCTATGGGGGATGTGGTTGTAGCTGGATATATTTTTCGTGATTGTGTTTTGACGGTGGGGGTTAAAGATACAGTTATAGATATACTTTCATTGGATATTTATGATTTTGATATAATTCTGGGAATGGATTGGTTATCTTAATATCATGCATCTATGGATTGTTTTTGTAAGGAAGTTATTTTTAATATGCCTGGTGAGCCTGAATTTAAATTTGTGGGGAAAAGGAAAATTGTTCTCAGTTGCATCATTTCTGCTATTCAGACGAGGAAATTATTGAGTAAGGGTTGTGATTGCATATGTTCTTGACACTAGGAAGGGGGATTTATAATTAGTCGATGTTCTCACTGTGAGGTATTTTTCAGAGGTGTTTCCTAGTGAGTTCCCTGGGTTATCTCTAGAGAGAGAAGTTGACTTTAGTATTGAATTACCACCAGGAACAACCCCTATTTCTATGTTACCGTATAGAATGGCACATGTTGAATTAAAAGAACTCAAGATTCAGTTACAGGATTTACTTGAGAGGGGGTTCATATGGCCTAGTGTGTCTCCGTGGGGTGCGCCAGTTTTATTTGTGAAAAAGAAATATGGAACTATACGTTTGTTTATTGATTATAGGCAACTGAATAAAGCTACAGTTAAGAACAAATATCATTTACCTCGTATAGATGATTTGTTTTATCAGTTGCAGGGTGTTAAGGTGTTTTTAAAAATAGACTTGCGATCAGGTTATCATCAGTTGAGGGTGAAGGAGAAGGATATTCCTAAAACTTCTTTTCATACTCGGTATGGTCATTTTGAATTTTTGGTGATCCTTTTTGGCGTGACTAATGCTCCAGCGGTATTTATGGATCTTATGAACAGAGTACTACATCCTTTTGTTGATTCATTTGTGATAGTTTTTATTGATAATATTCTGATTTACTCACGTGATATGGTTAAACATGAAAAGCATCTCCGAACTGTTTTGAATGTGTTGAAAGATAAGCAGTTGTATGAAAATTTTAGCTAGTATGAATTTTAGTTATCACAAGTTGTATTTTTAGGCCATGTTATTTATGGGGATGGTATATGTGTTGATCCTAAAAAGGTAGAAGCTATTGTAAAATGGGAGAGGCCCAATAATGTGACTGAGGTGAGGAGTTTTATGGGTTTGGCTAGGTATTATAGGAGGTTTATAAAGGGATTTTCTTCGATTGCCTTGCCAATGACTAAATTAACCCGAAAATATATTAAGTTTGAGTGGAATTCTGATTGTGAGAATAGTTTAGATAAATTGAAAAAGAGGTTGGTAATTGCACCTGTTCTTACTGTTTCGCATGGTGGAGATGGTTTTATTATTTATACTAATGCTTCACATCAAGGGTTGGGTTGTGTTTTTATGCAGCATGGTAAGGTTATTGCTTATGCTTCTAAAATTTTGCATACACATGAACGTAATTATCCTACACGTGATTTAGAACTTGCTACTATTATGTTTTCTCTGAAATTGTGGCGTCATTATTTATATGGTGAAGTACGTGAAATTTTTACTGACCATCAGAGTCTTAAGTATTTATTTACTCAGAAGGAGTTGAATTTGAGGCAGAGGAGGTGGATGGAGTTAATTAAAGATTATGACTGTACAATTCACTACCATCCAGGGGAGGCAAATGTAGTTGCAGATGCTCTGAGTCGAAAGACTTTGGGCAGGTTATCTTTTATTCAGTGTACTAGAGTCGCCCACGTTATGGAATTGAGACTGATGGGAGTAGAATTGCAACTAGAAGATGGGGATAGATTCTTTGCTCATATGAGCGTGAGGTCTTTGTTAGCTACCCGTATTCGTGAATTGCAAAGTCAGGATCCATTTCTGGATAAGAAACGAAAACATGTTCGAGATGGTAAGTCTGAAGATTTTTGTATTGTTAATGATGGCACTTTATTATACAAGCAACGGTTATATGTGCCTAATGTGGGTGGATTCAAAGAGAAAATTTTAGATGAGGCTCATAATTCCATTTATACTATGCATCTTGGTAGTACTAAACTGTATAGGGATTTGAAGGAGCATTATTGGTGGAATAATATGGAGAAAGAAATGGCTGATTTTATTGCTAGATGCCTTATATGCCAGCAAGTGAAAGTGGAACATCATAAACTTGCGGGTTTGCATCAACCATTACCAATACTGGAATGGAAATGAGATCATGTAACGATGGATTTTGTGATTGGGATTTTGCGATCTCAGAAGGGCTTAGATTCGATTTAGGTAGTGGTGGATAGATTGACCAAGTCAACTCATTTTTTAGTAGTCAAGACTATGTGTACAGTTGATAGGTATGCGAGATTGTATATTAATGAGATTATTCGATTGCATAGAGCACCTGTTTCTATTGTTTTAGATGGGGAACCTACTTTTACCTTCAGATTTTGGGATAGTTTGCAGTATGCTATGGGTACTAACTTAAAGTTTAGTACAACTTTTCATCCTCAGACGGACGGGCAGTCCAAAAGAACCATACATATTTTAGAGGATATGCTTATAGCTTGTGTACTTGATTTCAAAGGTAATTGGGATGAATATTTGCCTTTGATAGAATTGGCATATAAAAATAGTTTTCAATCTACTATTGGTATGTCGCCGTATGAAGCGTTGTATGGTAGACGGTGTCGTACACCGGTATGTTGGGGTGAAGTTGGTGAAAGGAAGATAGAGGATCCAGAGTTGATTAAAGTCACAAATGAAAAAGTTAAGACTATTCAAGATAGAATGAGAATGGATCAAAGCAGACAGAAAAGTTATGGGTATAAACGGCGAAAAGATTTGGAATTCCAAAAAGGGGATTATGTGTTTCTTCGGTTATCACCATGGAAAGGAGTTATGAGATTTGGAAAGAAAGAGAAATTGAGTTCACATTACATTGGACCTTATATAATTCTTGAGAAAGTCTGGATGGTTGCCTATAAGTTAGTATTACCACCAGAGTTAGCCCGATTACATGATGTTTTCCATGTTTCTATGTTGAGAAAGTATGTAGCGGATCCTTCACATGTACTGGTGGAACAGCATATTGAGTTGAAGGAAGACTTGAGCTATGTGGAAGAACCACTTGCTTTTGTGGATAAAAAGGAACAAATATTGAGATCCAAAGTGATCCCAGTTGTGAAAATTGTGTGGAGAAGGAATTCCAAAGAAGAAGCCACATGGGAGAACGAACATAGCATGAAAATGCATTATCAGTATTTGTTTGGTTTGAACAACTAAGGTATGTTAATTTCGAGGACAAATTTCCTAACGGGGGGAGAGTTGTGACAACCTTGATATAATTATGATTAATTATATTTGAATCATTCTTACTTTATGTGATATTTATAATGTACTATTAATATATAATGTTAATTTAGTATGTTAGTCCAATCCTACCTTCATAAAGCATGAAATATCGAATTAGTTACAAACACCAAATTTTGAAGTGTTCGATAGGAATGTTCATGTTAGAGACTAGTTTTGACTGCCATAATATAACAACTGACTTGAGGTGAAAACTAGATAGTTGTATATATATTAGTTAAGTTTGTAACACAATAAACGGTGTGTAAAACAGAGGTCCGAGGAAACAGTTATCCTAAAATTATGAAACAGGGGAAAATCTGTCCATTCGAGTAAAGAGTTATGCTGAAATTACGAAACAGGGGTAACTCTCTCATGTAATAACCTCTTCCTTCAGAAAATCCATGAGAGAGTTGGAGCTTAAGGAAAAATAATTGGAAAGTGTTGGAAGAAGAAAGTGAGGAGAAAAATTGGAGAAAAATCTGTAGAAATTATGTAAAAGTCCCTAAGGTGATTCTACCCATAAATCTTGTTATTTTATGATATTATTGATTGATATGATATAAATCATCATTTGTTTTACTATACTTTTAGGCCTTAATGTATATGTATGGTTTGATGCAAATTTAATCTAAGTTGAATGTGTAAACCCTTAATATTACTTCGATTGGAAACCTTGTGTATTTAAACTTCTATATCTTTTTGTATACTTACTAGAATTGAGTAGTTGGAGATTAAAATAGACACATATATGAGAAGTATATCCGAAAATTATGTAAAAATTCAGGGAAATGAACCTTGGGTGATAGTTTGAAGTTGAGGTGTAAAATCTACCCCGAAAGGATAAATATGCATACCTTGTGTTTAGAGTTTCATTTAACATAGCAAATGAACTCTAAAAATTATGAAATTTTAATCTTATATTATTCAATATTTTTCTAATATTTTGTGAAATATCATAGAAAGTTATTGTGTGTAAAAATTATGAAAATTGTTGGAAGTTAATTGAACAATAGAGGGGCCATTAGGGCAGTTTTGCTAGGTAGTGTAGGAATGGGCATATATTGCTCTAGAAAACTTGAAATGATGTGTCATCTTTTATGTTTGAAACCTAATATGATGATGATTGGATTACCAAGAATAATTAAAGTAGGTTTGGGCTATAATTTGGATATGTTAGATATCATAACATGAATCTAGATGGGATTTCATTTATGATGAATGATTTGAATAAAATCATATGATGCTTATGAATTAAGTTATGTTCAAGTTATTCTTTGAATTGTTAATATTCTTATAATGATAATAATATTGTAAGAATGATAGGAAGAGAAGAAAAAACGACTGAACAAGTTCCAGATAAAGGAAAAGGAAAAGCCTTTTAAACTTCCAAGGTGAGTGTACTTATGATTATTTCATATATAGATATGAAAATGATATGTTGGATTTGAATATAGATCTAACAGAAGGATTTGCTTGAATACTTCGATATTCATGATTTGTTTGGATATTAATTTATTCAGGACTGGTTTGAATACTTCGGGATTCAGGATTTGTTTGGATATTCAAATATCAAGGATTTGTTTGGGTCTTATGATCCAAGATTGGAATCGGATAAAGATCCAATGATTTGCTTTGTCTCTTGACAAAGATTTATTGGAACTTATGTTCTAGGATTTGTTATTGTCAACCGACGGGATTGTTTGGATTTTATATCCACAGATTTGATATAGATTTGTTAATTCACTGCAGGGAAGGAGTACCTCACTACGCTTAATGCTTACGGTTCATATTTTAATATTTTTAGGTTTGTATGCTGCCAGTTAGGATACAATATAATGGGCGATTTTAAGAATTGCACCAGTAGATAGAGCTGGGGTTTATATATGAGGATTTTGTCATTGTCACATTGAAGATTTTGATACACTCGCACATTGTATATATTGTGTTAACATGGGTTGATTTGATGTTTGTAATAATTAATCATAGCATTGCATAACCTTTAATTATGACTCTGATGTTGATTAATTCATGGTACAAGAACAGTATCATATTCATTATGCACATAAATATTGATAAATGGATTATATTTCAAATGGACAGAAGATCATGATTTAATTATTATGAAAATAAATGATTATAAGGGATTTGGATTTGGATTTGGATTTGTGGTGTGACATTTATGATTTATATAGAATATATGGCAAGAACATGGGTTTTGGCATTTGTAAAAGAACATCGCGTAAAGATAAAAATGGGGAGTTGAGATATGTGACTTTTACTTGTGCATGTGAAGGAAAGTCAAAAGGCACTAGTAGTAACCCTATTCACCCGCACCCGATTTCAAAAGTGGATTGCAAAGATAGGGTTTGTGTTACTCCCACTAGTAGTAATCCTATTAACCCGCACACAATTTTAAAAGTGGATTGCAAAGCTAGGGTTCGTGTTACACTTTGTGTTGATAAAAAGTGGGCAACTACGTCTACGGTTCTTGAGCACAATCATATATTGTATCCATCAAAATCAAGATATTATAGAGGTCAAAGGGTAATTTTACCTTATGTCAAGATGAAACTTGAAATAAATGATAGGGTCGGGATTTGGATGAATAAATTTTTTAATTCGTTTGTAATCGAGGTTGGGGGACATGAGAATCTTCCATTTCAGGAGAAAGATTGTATAAATTACATTGATAAAGTTAGGAATTTACGACTTGGGGAGGGAGATGCTACCGCATTTCTTAATTATTTTTCAAAATTGCAAAGTTACAATTCTCATTTATTTTACGCAATTGATGTGGAGAATGAGAGTCAATTGAGGAATGTATTTTAGGCGAATGCAAGAAGTAGGGCAACAGTTTAAGAATTTGGGGATGTCATTACATTTGACGCTACTTATTTGACAAATAAATATGATATGTCATTCGCTCCTTTTGTTGGGGTAAACCATCATGGGCAGTTGTGGATTGATCTTAAATGAATATGTTAACATACTTAAGTGGTTATTTAAGTCTTAGCTTACTTGTATGTCTTGATCTCATCCTAATGCAATTATTACAGATCAAGACAAAGTCATAAAAAATGATATAGAGATTTTGTTTCCTAATACATGACATCGGTGGTGTTTGTGGCACATTATGAAAAAGTTGCCTGAAAAAATGAGAGGCGAAAAAGAATATGAATCCATAAAATTTCATTTGCAAACTGTTGTTTATGATTCCTTAAGTGTTACAAAATTTAAATAAAGTTGGTACCAATTCATTATGGAATATAACCTTGAAGACAATGATTGGTTGTATAAATTATATGAGGAGAGACATCGTTGGGTGCCTACTTTTGTGAAAGACGTATTTTGGGTTGGAATGTCAACCACACAACGTAGTGAGAGCATGAATGCCTTTTTTTTATAGCTATATCATTATTAAAACCTCCTTAAAACAATTTGTGGAACAATATGATAATGCTTTGAGACATAAAGTTGAAAAAGAAAATCAAAAAGACTTTAACTCATTCAAATCATCCATCCCTTGCATAACTCGCTATGATGTGGAGAAACAATTTCAAAGTGCCTATACGACTATAAAGTTTAAAGAGGTTCAACAAGAGTTAGTAGGGAAGATGTATTGCGAGTTAGGAGTATCGTCGTGTAAAGGGGTGGGCATTCTAGAAATTGAAGTAATGGAGGATGTGCCTTTTGGTGGAAGTCGTCTTCGCGCTACTTTTAAAGTTTCCTTGAATGAAGATGTTGAATATGTGGATTATAATTGTTGATTGTTTCAGTTTAGAGGAATATTGTGTAAGCATGTCATTACGGTGTTAATCCATAGAAAGAAGTACAAAGCACCAGAAAATTACATCTTTAAAAGATGGGATAAAACAATCAAAATATGTCACACCAAATTTAAAGTTAGTTATAGCGATTGGTCCGCAAATCCCGAGTCACGATGCATTGATGAGATGTACAATGCTTTCTACGAGGTGGTGGATTGAGAAACCAATTGTAAAGATAAGTGTGAAAAGGTTACTAATAAAATGTTAGAATTGATCATTAAATCTTGTAATCAGGTTACTTATAAAATCCTAATTTTTTGCTTTCATTCAAATCGATTTATTGGGCTCAACGATCGATTAAATTTTCTTTTATTTGTAGAGCTTGTATATGTTACCTAGGAGAGGCTATTTCTCATAAATAATTTCAAATAAAATGTGTGTGGGTTCTGTCCCTCTTCATTAAAAAACAAAGTGTGAAAAGGTTATGGCATGGATACGCCATTTGAAAGATGATTTGGTAACTAATTTTTGCGAAAAAAATTAGTCGGTTTCAGAAAAGAGAAACAATATAACTTTATGTATAGAAGATATATGTGCGATCAATGAAGAAAAAAGGTACGTTCATCGAAAAAAGGACGACCACCATGTAAGAGGAAGCAACCTATAGTTAAAAAGATTGTAAAGGGGAAAATCAATAGTAGGAAAAAAAAGGAAAATCCACCTACTATGTATTTATTTTCTTTGATTTGTGTTAATACTTAATATTCTTTATTCTTTAATATTGTTGTTTTTATTGCTCTTGTTGAAACATCTATTCATTTTATAGGTTTGCCACATTGAAGAACCCGAAAAAGTTTCACATACCTTTAATTTTATGGGAACACAAGAGAGTTCAAACTTGAAGGTAAAGTTTGCTACATGAGTTATACTTATTTAATTCATAAGTGATGCTTACAATTAATATGAACAAATATTTTTGTGTACGCTTTAGAATTCGAAGTTGCATGAGTCATATGATGATGTTAGAGAATGTCAAATAATTCTTGCACAATCACATTTATGGGAGAAAAATGCATTGGGACAACCGAGTATGCTACAAAGCAATGGCCAACCAAGGATTTGATGTGCTACAAGGGTACAAGTTACACCCGAATATTTTGAGTGTGCGACAAGGATTGTTGAGCTTATCAAACTTACTTTATTTTTTAAAAAAATTGTTGCGGCATGTAATATCTTAACACCTTTATTTTCTTTTTCTTTTTTTTAGGGGGGGTGCAATTTCAATTTCTTGGGTTATGTTATTTTTTAGGGGGTACAGTTTCAATTTGTATGGAAAGGAGTGGAATTATGAAATGTTAGTACAATTCACCAGTTTGTATGGTTATGTTATTGTTTGGAGGATACAATTTCAATTTGTATGAATTAAAGTGGTATTAAAAAAAATAGTATTATAAAGCAGTTGTTAATTCTGAAGCAGTTGTTTGATCACAATTGCTCTGTTTTGTTTAGTTTCTTGTTGAGTATTATCTTAATTTGGTGGTTTAAAATTCATGTAGATTTAAAAAGAGTAAAAGAAGAGATAAAAGGAATGAGTCAAAGAAGTAGGGTGAATACAGGTATAAACATATAAATGGAATGAGTAAAATGGTTGACAGCTAAGCTTTCGGTTTGGAGGGAATAATATTTAAAAGGTAAGATCACTATTTGTAAAAGGTAAGATTGCTTGAAAAGCTATGTTACCAATTTGTAGATGTTGTGTGATATCGGTTGTTTGGTTGATTCGCCAATTTCCAATTTAACACTTAGGGTCCGTTTGGTACATGTCATAGAAAACTTTGTCATGGTAATATTTGACATGGCAAATTTTTCCAAGACAAATATTGTTCTTCTCACATTAGGCTATCAAACAACCAAATAAGGCAAAACAAGTTTTTTAGACAAAACATTTTAACAACAAATTTTTAAAACAAATTTTTTATAACATTTTCTTAAAATTCTTTTTAAAAAAATTAAAATAGTTTTTATAATATTTTCAAAACAGTTATTAAAAATATTTTTAAAAAATTTACAATATTTTTATTATACGATTTTTAAAAAAATTTGTAAAACATTTTCTTAACAATTTTTTATAATATTAAAAACAGTTTTTAAAACATTACAAAACAGTTTTTAAATATTCATAACAGTATTTTTAATTGATAACTATATGGACCCCTTGTTTAATATTTTCTCTACAAATAAACCCCCTTAAATAATTGTTAAACATCTCGGCCCCTAACCCAAGATACCCTTTAAACTGATTTCAAGAAGGTATCTTTTTTTCTTGGTATGGTGTTCTTCATTTGTAAAAACAAGATTTTTTTTAAGACCTCAAATGTCTACTACAACAATAGTGCAACCACCACCCATAGAGATGACCCAACAAGTCTTTATAGTAATGGGTAGTACGATAGTAGGCAATTATTGCAAGGCTATCGAAATGGTTGCATTAGTGCAGCTTGTTTTGTTCTGGCGAGGCCTCACCTGCGAGAGGGTCGGACTCGCACTTATATTTTCTATTCTAGAAACTTCGGAGGGGATAGTGGACTCGAGATATTCGATCCCGGTGTGTGTAGGGACTTTATTGTTATGATTCAGTCTGTATTGGGATTACTATTGAGCGAAAAAATTTAACTCATTATTATGTTTAGCGCTCAGAACTTGGTGATAGGAAGATCGCATTGATATATCTATCCTTTAGAGATGTGAGAGTTAAGAGTTATACCCATATGTTTGGGGACAGGATTTCGAGAATCCCGATGGTATGTATTCGAGGTTTATGGAATGTTATTACCACCAATGCTAAATAATAGTGCAATTGACGACATGTTCTTTGATAAGTGTAATTACGGGATGAGATATAACTTTTCTGTCAAGAGACGAAATAAAGGGGTACATGCTATGGACGGAGGGCCTAACGGATTTTGATAACCGATAATGCTAGGTATTAGTGTATCGGGGGATTCCTTGTTTGGATTTCGAATTGAGAGACATCCCACATATGAAACTTAGCGTGAGATTGGAAGTAGGAAGATGTGTGGTCATTAGTCTATGAGTTTAGTACCTCGGTCGTAACAGGAGCAGGTAATTATATCTATAAATTGGAAGTTCAATTATGAATTAAGGCCAGTGGATCCGATTGGGTAGTAAGAAAGCATTGAAAGTTTTGTCTTATCACCACAAGTTGAGGGGTGGAACGATGATAAAGAGGATTTAAAATTTTAATTTCTAGGGTAATTGAGAGTACTCGAGTGTTGTAAGCACGTTGTGAGCACAACTAAAAGAAAGAATTGGGTGTTATGTGTGAAGCGTATGTGATGCTTACGCTAGTATGCACGGTTTATAGGGTGTGTGGGCATCCTGGTTAGCTGATGTTAGAATCATACGAGTTGTAGGAATGTGGGAATAGATGTGTGGAATAAATGTTTGTGGGATTAACATAACGAAGTGGAAGTGGTAGGGCGGATTGTGCGTCGTGTGAAAGATAATAAATCCATATATTTGTATTCAGAGTAGCACACCGAATCTAATTGGAAGGTTGTGGGAAGCCATTTAAAAAGGGGTATTCCTTGAGAATGGTAGAATTCAAATTATTATGGAGAACACTCGGAGCGGAGTTGGAATTAGTCCAATGTTGAGAGCGACTGAAGCGTACAAAGAGTGAAGATGTTAGTATGGTATAAAAAGGTCCGAAAGTGCACATCGTGGAGAAAAGTGCATGGGTCGGAACTTTCAGTATACGCAAAGAAAAGAAGGGGAGTATTAAGTGTAACTTAATGTGAGACATAACAAGCAGAAGTCGATGTCGAGCGAGACATATTGAGTAGTCTCCGTGGGAACCACTCATAAATAGAAATCGATTGGAACAAGAGGAACAACCAAAGAATTTTGGGGATATCAATAATTCCTATAATGGAAGAGGCCGATAAAGTCGGTAAGGTTTCTTGGATGAGTTGACAACCTCAAAGTAAGATCAAGAGTTCCTTCAGACGTGTGGAACAAGATGCCCAAGAAGGAAGTGATTGACATTCCTTTGAGATGAGTTGCAATATTAGCTAGTGTGCCCCAATCTTCTTTTGAAAGGGAGAATTGCGCTAGTATGTGGTCCTACACAGTATTTTTCTGAATTAGGATAAGATTTTTGAATCCCACCTTCAATACGGGATTTCAGGAAGCAGCGGGGATATCGTTTCGTTTTGAGCAAGTTGTATCACCCATAATTTGGGGAGTACACGAGCGGTGATAAACCATTAGTGGAGCAGTGTGAAAGTAATTTTGGGTTCATTGTGATCATTTATTTTCCACAACAGTTATAGCTAGCAAGTGGAGTATAGTATGGTAATTGGGGGAGGATATTACCTAATGGTAGGGTTACGTGGGAGCACTCGTACCTGTTTATTGTGAACAAGATGCTTATTGAGGATTTGGTGTGGGAAAAATCTTAACTTTTCTTACTCTTAATGTTAAGAGATGGGCGGATAATCAGAATTTTAGATTGGGTGAGTTAGAGTCTGACGACTATGGTGGAATTCCATGACTGTTTTAGGCGAAAAAAAGTGGTCAGATGTTCGTATGGTTTCTCTCAGAATGGGAGTTTTGCGTTTAGATAAATCTGAGTGGTTCTCAAGTAGTGAGGTGCGACCTCCCAATGATATTGAAATAATAAGGAATTAATAATGTATAGTCATGTCTTATGCAATTGTTGTTGGTTAAGATCACAATGATAAGTGTCTTTAATGAGAGTGTTAAAAAAGCTTGTTGTGAGGCGGGGGCTATAGTGATTGAGCGCCTTACTATGTAGATAGTTTGCGTACTGATAAGGTATCCAGAATTTTTAATACAAGATGAGACGACTTGTATTTATTTATTTTGTTGTGTAGAGCATTGGAAATTTACTTTAGTTATATTTATTCAAGAGAATTTTATCGTATTAAATTGATGACATTGAGATTTGTAGTTCCCTTTCGATGTTGTGGGAATTAGATGCTTTATACCTTGTTACAGATGATACAAGACAGGTCTTATTTTTCGAATTTTGGGACGAAATTTCGTTATTAGGGGGGAAGTATGTCATACCCCGTATTTTTATGGCTTTTAAATTTAGGGATTTATTAAATTTAATTGAGATAAATTAATTTAATATTAATCCTGAAATTTATTTTAAATGTTACTAGCATGACGAGAGTTAGTAATTATTGGAAAAAAATTTATTTGTTAAATATTACTTATTGAGTAGAGTAATATGTAGGATTGAATTTATTAAAATTGTCACGAGGGAATAATATGACAATGATGAAAATTAAGTCAGGATGCGCCTGTGTCGTGTCGGGACTAAATTATTATTATTAAAAGTGAATAAATTATAAGTCACTCGTATGGTCATTTCGAGTGCGCCAATGGGTCTGGAAGAGTCGAGATAGTCAAAATAATGTACCCGAGGGTTTAGTTTGGGTCTCGAGACGTTTTTAGGCTCAATTAACATCCCAGGAGGGTGTTTTGGGCATTTCATGTTTTTGGGCAATTAAACCCACGATTTTCACAAGGTTATATCAGCTTCTAGGAGTTGTCATCTAGGGTTAACAAAAGAAAAATCAAAGAACGGCCATTGGAGAAGAAGTGGGAAAGCTTTCCAAGGAGTTCAAGGCCAAAAACTCCACCGTTTGCACCGCCACCACCGCCAAATCGTAGATTGCGTGACGGGGAAAACAACCACACCACTTTCTTCCACAAATCAGAAACTAAATTTTCAGGCAACTATCTTAATTTATTTTTAGTTAATATCTCAATTATGTTAGTCTATGGTTGTTTAGAACTTGTTCCATGAAAGAAAGTGTAGTTTGGAGACTAGAATTCACATGTTGTTGAAGAAGTAATCATATTCTGGACATCTAATTCGTATGTAGAGGACACCCCATGAAATTTCATGGATTTAGAAGTAGAAAATCTGGAAAAGAATTGGAAGAATTTAAATTTAAAGAAAAGATTAGGGTTCTTGAAGTCTATGTAGATTTTACCTCTTTAAATTGTTATACTTGATGAAAACTCTCATATTTTATGTAGAAAATCATATATTTGGGTATATAGTGCTTGTAGTATCATTTGTTGGGAGTTTGGGAATCATATATGGATATTTGGTTGAGGTTGGAGATGGATTTCCGTAACTGGGTTAATGCAGGTTTTGCCATAACTGCTTGATCGATCGACACCTCCTGGAAAATTGCATATTCCTCTTATTATGGTTTATTCCGATTAAAATGCGTAGTAACCCTTGAGTAATATTGTTAGAATATTTTGGGATATAAATTGGACCATTAGGGTTTTAGTAAACCCCAATAAGTGATTATGTAATGTAAGATGAAATTAAGGGTTAACGGGGAGTGATTTACACATATGTAATTATGCGAACGTTTAAATAAAAGATTGAGAATCGTTAGAAAGTTAGACTAGAAAGTAAGTGAGAGTACCTACTGAAATTATACTTAGGGAGATAGAATACTTCGAGAGATATGAAGTAAGTATGGAATAACCTATAAATGAAAATGAAAGAGACGAGTCCGTTATACAGGATAAACGAGTAAAATGTATTAAGAACGGATAATTATAATTATGGGTCGTCGGTGCACCTAATTGAGAAATGTGAATAGTGATATATAAATATATATATATATATGACTGTGTGATTGTGCATATATTATATATATGTGTAAAAATCGTACCCGAGCTACTTGCTATCACGGGGGGTTTCCGTGCCGGGACAGTCTTATCTCGATTGGGACTTTACGGGGGATAATGACTTGTACCCTAGAACATAGGATTCCTTGGTACAGACTATCTGATTGATAGTCAGACGGTCCTAAGGGACGTGAGGGTATGTGCTGACCTCTTAGTGACTTGGAACTATGCTTCGCCTCCATTTATTTATGTTTTGTGTTAATACAGTTCGAGAGTGATTCCGAACTAGTATTTCCCTTAGTACGAGTGATACGGGGACTTGATAGCAGAGTATGCCAGCACCATAAAGCTTATGTGGGGTGCCGATAGTATATATATATTATGTGAGTGGCTAATATAGATATGTATACTTAAGTATGGGAACGTTCTATTGTGCATAAAGGTAGTTAAGTAATGACTAAATACTCCTATTTTATTATTAAGTGTTTGAGAATTTTGTGACAACACTGGAATATTTTAAAATGAAATGAGATAGATGTAAGTACTTAAATTTCAGAAATTAAATATCTTAGCCATAGTAATTGTCGGCACGAAACCTTATGGGAAAGTTAAGTTAGAATAAACTTTTGGGGTTAATAATGCGGTAGGCGTGCATACTAGATGAGAGGTGAGGATTTCTCAAGAGAGTGTCGCATACTAACATGGATGTTACATTAGCCGATAAGCATTTTAAATACTTGCTAAACTAAATTTAAACTGTTTTACAATCGGGCTCTGGCCCGTTACCTGTTATCTCTTCTCTCTTGTATATATATGTATATATTACAGGTGCCCAGCCACAGGGGAGTCATGCTTAGGTTCTTTGGACTGGACGTGCAGCAGCTTATGTGAGAGTTGCAGGCCATTTTCTTAGACGACCTCGTTGTTGATTCCACTCTTATTTCAGTTCTAATTAGTTGGGCATGTGTCACCCGTTTCCTTATTCCGTTGGATCTGTCAGAGATTATGTTCATTTATCTTTAGTATTTTTACTCTTTGGGATTTGATTACTGTCAAGATGGTTTTCCTTTGTAGTTTTAAAGTTGGTATTGGTTTATCTGAATGGTTAAATTCATGGGTATTTATTTCCAGTCTTAATAATTGTGTGATTCTCAAAATGTTACTTATTAAAGGTTTTCATAATTGGATTTAATAAAATGGAAATAATGTTTTAAATGGTTTTAGCACTTAGCTTAATTATTTAGGGTGTTTAAATTGGAAAGTTTATTTTGTGATAGTGATGCTAAGAATGAACCAACCGTTCACCTTGATTATAATTTAATAAAGGACTGATCACCCGGTATTTAATTAGGCGGGGTGTTACAGACCCTTAATCGTAGGTCTAGCAGTGATCAAAATACTGGGAGCAATAGCTGTTATGATTGGTAGGATTTGTTCTGGTCGGGGAATAATGGGGCATGCCCAGTACGACGTTGCAGGTTGGGTTGACGCTAAATGCTCATCTTATATCGATGGTCGGGTTGACCCGCCACCTCCTCGAGCTGAGGATGTCGTTGGCCGTGTCGGTGGGCATTTAGGGTGTCAGAGGGGGTGAGGCAGGTGTCTCTATAGACATCAACGTATTTGATGGCGGTGTACAGTAGGCGTTGATGGAGGCATTGTTGCCCCGTGCATAATTGAGCGGAGACGAAGCTCTAGTATCTATTGTTTCACAAATAGAAAGGATCAGTATCTCCATAGACTAGACGGGCCGATGTGTATAGTTTAAAAGAAGTAGGACCTGAATGTATAAAAAAAATTATGAGAGGGGTTGACATCTAATTGCCCCTTTTTAATTATTTAAAGCGGTTTTTAAAATTGTTTTTAAAACATTTTATACAATATATTCAAAAAAGTTTTTAAATAGTTAAAAACAGTTTTATAATACATTTTTTTTTTAATTTGTAAACATTTTCTCAACAAGTTTTTATAACATTAAAAAAAGTTTTTAAAACATTGCAGCACAGTTTTTAAATATTCATAACAGTTTTTTAATTATTTAAAATTATTTTTTTAAACATTAAAATAGTTTTTATAATATATTCAAAACAGTTTTTAAAATGTTAAAAACAATTTTTACAATATTTTTATAATTAGGTTTTTAAAAGGATTTGTAAGATATTTTCTTAACAATTTTTTATAATACTAAAAACAGTTTTTAAAACATTACAAAATAGTTTTTAAATATTCATAACAGTTTTTTTAATTATTTAAAACAGTGTTTAAAATTGTTTTTAAAACATTAAAATAGTTTTTAAAATATATTCAAAACAGTTTTTAAAAATGTTAAAAATAATTTTTACAATATTTTTATAATACGGTTTTTAAAAAAATTTGTTAAAAATTTGCTTAACAATTTCTTATAAAATTAAAAAAAGCTTTTAAAACATTATAAAACAGTTTTTATATATTCATAACAGTTTCTTAATTATTTAAAATTGTTTTTAGATTATTTTTTAAAACATTAAAACCGTTTTTATAATATACTCAAAACAGTTTTTAAAAATGTTAAAAACAGTTTTTACAATATTTTTATAATATAGTTGTTATAAAAATTTGTAAAACATTTTCTTAACAATTTTTATAATATTAAAAATAATTTTTAAAACATTACAAAACGATTTTTAAATTTCATAAAAGTTTTTTTAATTTAAAACAGTTTTTAAATTATTTTTTAAAACATTAAAACCGTTTAAGAAGTTAGCAAATTTGTTGGCAAATATATCTCACTCAAATAAGTAAGCAAAGTTTGCTAATACCTTATGCATAAAGGATTTTGTACATTGTCAAATAATACCACGGCAAATTACCAAACAGTCAAAAAATGGGCGAATTTTCATATTTGCCAACTTTTTGGCATTTGCCATGGCAAAACATGGCAACCAAACGGACCCTTATTTAATTAGATGCCAATTTTAGATCCAAATTAATTAAGCCCTAGCATGCATCTGGGTGTAATAAATCATGCAATCACAAATAAACATAAATTGCTCACACACAGATTTCAGGAAAAATCCCCCTCAAGGGCAAAACCTTTATTTCAATAAATGTAACAACACTTATAGAAATCTGCAATAAATATTTCGCAGAACATTCACATAGGTCACAACCTAGAATTAGCAATGGATTAACCGCAGTAAACTCATAAGAGCAGCAATTTTATCTTCAGCAAGGAACACCTTCAAGTAAGTATTTGGGATGATTTGTGAATCAAAACAAAGTTAAAAACACCTTAAAAGGAGAAGACTAAAATTCTGCAGATTGCAGTTTTCATAGATTGAAAGTCTCGGGACTTCTGAAGCAAAAAGGACTCAAGAATCAACTATTTATAAAAAAATTTGAGTCGACGGCCTCGTTCGAACGACAATGGCAGGTGGCAGGTCACCCGAACGACATCAAATGTCGTTCGATCCAGAGGATCGCACGACCATCTAACGAGGCTAAAAACATGAAACAATAGCATGCCTTTAGATGAAACACATTAAGCGAGCTTCAAGCGACCCTTCGCGCGAGATGCAATGTCGCGTGAAGCAGTCGTTTGAATGACTTGCTCCCGTCGTTTGAACGACATTGACATGTTGTTTGAACGACGTCGGCAAAAAATTATTTTCTTTTAAACTTCCGCCTACAAGGCTTAGAAAAATTATTTTGACGAAAAAATATGCTTCAGATGTTTAAAAACATTTAAGAAATATTATCCCAACATTTTAAATGAATCATTAAGGGACTTAAACACAACCTTACCAAAATCCATCTCGCAGAGGCTTGTTTATTGAAGAACTTTGATGTTCGGATTTGTCTTGATGATCATATGAACTTGAACTTCCTTCGACGGATGTAGCGATATACGACATACTCAAATGTAAATGGACTATGAAATATGTCCTTTCATAAAATCATTCGGTAAGAGTAGCACAAATATTTCCAAAAAGACAAGCTTGAGTGGTAAATGGGAGTCCCAAATTCTACATCATGTCATGTTTGAGTGTCGATCTCAAACTGATTAAAAAAATACACCGTTTTTTAGCATTTTGTGGTATATGTAAGTCGTCCCATAGTGGTGACTCAATTTTTTACACTACTTATACTATTTTTTTTATCCAAATACCATACCTATTAGGGTTTCCCTTCCAGGACTTAAAGTAAGTCTTGTCCACCCTTTTAGAGGCGGATAACCATACGATGTGACTGAAAAATCATTTTAGCATATTTTGCAAATTCGAAATATAATTATTTTGATCCCTTATTGAATGCAACTTTAGGGGTAATTACAAAATTGAATAAAGAGATGGCATGGAAAGCATTGCCATGGAAAATTTTGTCCATGCAAATTTTGACCTGAAAAATATAATTTTATATTGTTTGATTAGTTAATTTTGCATGTTGACAAATCCTGTATTTTCCACGTTTTTGTATTTGATAGGCACAATTTGTCTACTGGAATACTCCTATATTCCTACTTATTTTGTTTGATAGCCAAAATTTGTCATGAAAATTGAGAGCTTTACTAATATAAAAATTGGCTTATTTTGTGATTTGCTCATTTTTTATTATCTAGTTTTTTAATACTTATCATTTTTTTGTATATAATCATATGAAATGGGCATGTAATTTTGTAGTTTAATAGGTAAATCAACATGTCGAAATGGGGAGTCAATTTTTTTCGTAATTGCATTATAAAATTGAAATAAACGATAGCTTAAACCCTAGATATCCAGGATCACATATTGTAGATTTTCATTATCTATTGGTAGCAGGCGTCGGTTTAGATTTCGGCTGAACAAACGGCATTCCATTAGTATCACAACTGCCACAATAAGAATCTTAACAGCTTCTTGTCCACGATAAAATGCTCTGGGTTTAACAAGAGTTCGAAGCGTATCGGTTGGATCCTTCAATAACACCCTTGCTTCATCGACATGTCGATGTTGAAATTCTTTCACTAATGCAACTACCTAAAAATGAAAAAAAAAATTGACACATAAAACGATATCATGAGAATTATATGAAATTTATAATTATTCTACTTACCAATGGTAATCTCTCCATCAGACGAGTTTCATTGATTGTTTGCAACGTTACGTGACATCCTAAATCAAAGTACCTGTAATCGATAGTTTTGAGCCATGAAGGTCGGGAGAAATCTATATCCATTATGGTAACAATGTTTTGTGTGTTGTTCATCCTTAGACCCCATACCTATTTAAATAGTTTGAAATTTGTCATTTAAAAACTTGAATCTTGAAATTATAAATTTGAAATTTGAAATATCAAGTCTCAAAATTCTAATTTTGAAACGCTAAATTTCAGAGTTCATACTATAAAAGGATGGTTACAATTTTTGAAATCTGAGATTACAAATTTTGAAATTTGTGGTCAGAAATTTCACATCATCCTTGGTTCATGGTGTTATATAAAAGGTTATAGTTGCGAAAAAATTTATAATTTGGCAAAAAGTTATAATTTGTGTTTGTAATCTACCTTTGCAATTATGTTTATGTATTTCATTCTATAAAATACAACATTAGAATTGTAAGAAACAAACGTGCTCCGACACACAAAATTCCATTAGTACCATAAAGATTACAACCAAAATAAGTAATGTACGAATCCATTACAGTAACATCCAAAATACATAATGTGCTACTAAACAAACCGGATACTACTCCTTACAAGAGCAAAGTTTACATAAAACATTACATCCACTATCAACTATCTGATAATCCCACGTCCAAAAGCATCAAAATGTAATACGTAGGGAAAATGTCAAAGCATGGTAGTAAGTAATAGTTAACAGACCATCTGATCAAAGCAGATTAAGGAGCTTTTTGTAAGCCCATGTACGTGAGAAAGAAAAGTCAGAGAACCCCATTAACACTCGGCCTAGTCCATTTATCGGCATCAAATAACAATATCATGCGCATGACATTCTCATCGTCCATATCCATACACATTAGCCTTTCAAGGATACCCTACCCGTTAACGTGAGTTTGAGAGTTAACGGCAACCTGAAGCTCCATTGCGGTGGAAATCTATTTCGACGACTCAACAAAGACAAACAATGCTTGGGCACATTCTTCCTGGGGGTTTACACGGCAACGACGAGCCTTTGCATTAGGGCCCTGACCCTTACGCTTTGTAGTGTGCCCACTCGATTATTGGGTGTGGGTCTCCTTCCCAGCTGTTGTTTGAGTGTCAGTGTCTATGCACGGTTCATCAGTTACCTCCACATCTTCTATCACTGGAAAATGATGATCATTAAAATAATTATTACCACTAAAAATAATTATAAGCATTGATTATATCGTAAAAATATTTATACCAGCCATGGGTGAGAATTGATTTGCCCCCGAGATAGCATTATCACCCTTTGTCGTGTCATTGCCGAAGATTATTTGTAGCTCGTCATAGTACATACATTTCCTTCCTTTCATCCTCCCACCATTCGATTTACCCTGTAACAAATGTAGTAAGTTAATTCGTAATCAGTACCAAATTTATGGTGGGTAGATAACTAAAGAAAATGCTATTAATACAAGCCGCAATATAATCATCCCATACACTTGCATCTACCGTTATGCCACCGCTATTTATGTCGTAACCGAAACCACTGACTTGCAACAGCTCATGGAACTCAACATATTCCTTTTTCATTTTATTCAACCTCGATCTCACGTTCTTTTTCGCCACATGAATATGGTATCCTTCTTCGATAGTATCTATAATAATCTTAATTTGTGCGGCGGTAAATCTATTATCTACCCTCTATCACCTTATGAACAACTAAGCACAAAGAGAATGGATGAGGAACTCATCCATTAGCTCACTCCATCGCAGATGAGATTTCTTTTAGTTCACTTCGACTTGCGAAGATTGCACATCAACTTGTCGCTCCATATGGTTTGTATTTTCTTTTAGCGAGCAAAATGGGACACAATTTCGATTATGCTACATATTTGTTTAACAAAATCAAATTCAATTTCAAACTACTCAGTACCAAATTTAAATTTCTATTCAGTACACTAGATTTCAAATTCTATTCAGTACTGAATATTGAATTTAGACCATTACCAATTCAGATCATCTATATACTAATTCAGACCATTTATAGACTAATTCAACAATGCAAAACACTTATTCAGTACTAACAAAGGAGATATAATCAAAATGCAAACCATATTTGGCAGTTATACCATTTATTTGTGTATACCGGTTATTCCTATACTTCAAAATGCAGACCATATTTGGCACCTGATATTGTGTATGTAGACCATAATATTTCAAAATGTATACCATATTTGGCACTAGTTATTATGTATGTGTAGGAAGGTAGTGAGACCGGGGTCTATGAAAATATGGAAAGGTTGAAGTGTGACCCACTCCAATGGACGCTGTCTGCAAGGTTCTCAAGAACTTCTGGAGCAGCTTCTGGTAAAACCTTCTCCTTTTGGTAAAAATGGAGCTCAAGTTGGAACTCCCTCCCTGCAAGAAGATGAACTTTCACAATAATAATAGTAATTTTCTTAAGAGGAGCTCTTGAGAATGACGGCTGTCAGTGAGGAGTGAAAGAACAAGGCACTTAGCACTTAGAGCGAGAGAGAAGGGAGAGAATACTAGAGAGGTTCTGGTGTGATTTTTGACAGAGTAACGGTGCTATTGAGTTTTTTCTATGTTCTTGTCCTTGACCAGGGGTCCTATTTATACTTGGGCACTAGGGATGGGTTGGCACTTTTAGCACCAAAACATAGAGGGTTAGTGAGGGACAAGGTCTGTAGTGTACTATTTATCCCTACCTGTGTGCAGCAGCCTGTCCCCTCAGGCAGGTGCCACCTGATGCAAACCAATGTCAAAAAGCAAATATGTCTACGCTAGATGACAAAATAACTTTTAGAATGGTAACTTTCGGTGCAATCTTTGTAAATCTTGAGGGAGGAAGCCTTAAGGACCCCTCTCCTCTAAAATCATTATTTTTCTGGAGAGGGACCTCGAGGACCCCCTCTTCTGAAAAAAAGTCATTTTTTGTAAAGAGCTTATTCCTTGTGAGTAGCTAGCTCTTTGGCTGCCCACTTCACTTGTGACCAAGTGTGAAGTGTGTGTAGTCTTGAGTGTATTCTATCTCTTCCTACTAGTATTCTCTGAATCCTATAGTGATAAGTGGTTGAGCTTGCTCAACATACCTTGTCCCTCAGCCGCCAAGCCAAAACTCCCAAGAGATCCCAATTGTCCTACTTGAGCCCTGCTTGCTCAACCAGGCAACCTGTACAAGAAAATAAGTGTACTTATGTTCTTTTTTCATGATGAGGGGTTGCTTATGGTAGACACCCCATCATCCTAACTTGATTTTCTGGGAGCTGAGGGGGGAGGACCATTTCGGTCCCTCCTCCCATGTAAGTTTCTACTGTTGAGGAACCTAGTGGGGGGTTCCTTCTCAAACATCATTTTTGTTATTAAGGAAGCCTTGAGGGGTTTCTTCTCAAATGTCACTTCTGCAAGGACCCTGGGGGAGTCCTTCGCAACCTGGTCTTCTATCGCCATCTAAGTAAAGTTCATTCTCAACGTGAGTTTCTGCGGAGACCTTGGGGGAAGTCCCTCTCAACAAAGGTTCCTTCTCAACTTGAGTTTCTTCAGGGACCCTTGAGGTGGTCCCTCTCAACCTGGGCTTCTGCCACCATCTAAGTGAAGTTCCTTCTGAACGTTAGTTTCTGTGGAGACCTTGGGGTAAGTCCCTCTCAACAGAGGTTCCTTCTCAACTTGAGTTTCAGCAGGGACCCTTGCGGGGGGCCCTCTCAACGTAGGCTTCTGCTTCCACCTTGGTGGGGTTCCTTTTCAATGTGAGTTTTTGCGGAGACCTTGGGGGAAGTCCCTCTCAGCAGCGGTTCCTTCTCAACTTGAGTTTCTGCAGGGACCCTTTCGGTGGTCCCTCTCAACCTGGGCTTTTGCCGCCATCTAAGTGAAGTTCCTTCTTAACGTGAGTTTCTGCGAAGACCTTGGGGGAAGCCCCTCTCAACAGAGGTTCCTTCTCAACTTGAGTTTCTGCAGGTACCCTTACGAGGGGGCCCTCTCAACGTAGGCTTCTGCTACCACCTTGGTGGGGTTCCTTCTCAACGTGGTTTTCTGCAGGGACCCTTGAATGACCCCTCTCGATATGGGCTTCTGTCGCTGCCTAGGTGAGGTTTCTTCTCAACTTGGGTTTTTGCAGGGACCCTGGAAGGAGCCCCTCTTGAAATGGGCTTCTGCCGCCGCCTAGGTGAGGTTTCTTCTCAACTTGGGTTTCTACAGGGACCCTGGAAGGAGCCCTTCTCGGCATGGGCTTCTGTTGTCGCCTAGGTGAGGTTTCTTCTCAATTGGGTTTCTCCCCTCTTGACATGGTCTTATGCTGCCACCTAGGTGAGGTTTCTTCTCAACTTGGGTTTCTGCAGAGACCCTGGAAGGAGCCCTTCTCGACATGGGCTTTTGTCGCCGCCTAGGTGAGGTTTCTTCTCAACTTGAGTTTCTGCAGGGACCCTGGAAGGAGCCCCTCTCGACATGGGCTTCTTCCTCCACCTAGGTGAGGTTTCTTCTCGACTTGGGTTTCTGCACGGACCTCCCTAAAAAAAGTATTTTGGGAAGACACCATTCTACATTAGCCCCTCGTGCAAGGTCTTTTGTGTTGGTCAGACCAAAGGCTTTGTACGTCGTAAATTCAATTTTCAATTTTGAAGGACTCTAGGGCTCCTTCATCATTCCCCTTAGGGTCATTAAATGTTCTGTCACTTCATCCCAGGTTTTATAAATGAGTGGACCTCCTTATCTGGGTATCAACTTGGGCAAATGGGTTGCTTGCGGTGAACCCCTCGTTCTTGCCCTTCTTCTATGGCATTTTACTTTGTTTATAGGGGTTGCTCATGGTGAGCCCCTCTTCGTGTGCCATTTTTCTGTGGCCTTCTATCTTGGGTAGAGGGGTTGCTCGCGGTGAGCCCCTCGCCCTTGGGCTTCTTCTGTGGCCTTCTATATTGGGTAGAGGGGTTTCTTGCGGTGAACCCCTCGCCCTTAGCCTTCTTTTATGGCTTTCTATCTTGGGTAGAGGGGTTGCTCGCGATGAGCCCCTCTCCCTTGGCCTTCTTATGTGGCCTTTCATCTTGGGTAGAAGGGTTGCTCACGGTAATCCCCTCTCCCTTGGACTTCTTCTGTGGCCTTCTATCTTAGGTAGAGGGGTTGCTCGCGGTGAGCCCCTCGCCGTTTGACTTCTTTTGTGGCCTTTCATCTTGGGTAGAGGGGATGCTCGCGGTGATCCCCTCTCCCTTGGCCTTCTTCTGTGGCCTTCTATTTTGGGAAGAGGGGTCGCTCGAGTTTAATCCCCTCGCCCTAGGCGATTTTCTGTCAAACTTGCAATCTTGGGAAGGTGGAGCCACTCTAAGTGGATCCCCGTACTCCAGGCTATTTCGCTATTTGTTCACTCGCTTGAGGACTTTTCAATATTAGCCCCCTCGTACAGAAGTGTCTTGTAGTGTCAATAGACTTGTGCATGAAACTGTCGTACCTTTTATTTATGGGCGCTCCAATGCCCTTGGAGCCTAAGGTACTAAATTGTCATTCCTTATAGTTATACTTGATAGTTGCTCAAGACTGTGAGCGCTTCGGGGCCTTGGAACCTTAGGTACTAAACTGTCGTACCTTATATTTATACTTGGCAGTTGCTCAATATGATGAGCGCTCCGTTGCCCTTGGCGCCTGAGGTACTAAACTGTCGTACCTTATACTTATATTTGGCAGTTGCTCGATATGATGAGCGCTCCGTTGCCCTTGGAGCCTGGGGTACTAAACTGTCGTACCTTACGTTTATGCTTGGCACTTTCTCAAGACTATGAGTGCTCCAGTGCCCTTGGAGCCTGAGGTACTAAACTATGGTACCTTTTATTTATACTTGGTAGTTGCTCAATATAATGAGCGCTCCGTTGCCCTTGGATCCTGAGGTACTAGACTGTCGTACCTTATATTTATACTTGGCAATTGCTCAATACTGTGATCACTCTGGTGCCCTTGTAGCCTTAGGTACTAAACTGTCGTACCTTTTATTTATACTTGGCATTTGGTCAATATTGTGAGCGCTCCGATGCCCTTGGAGCCTTAGGTACTAAACTGTCGTACCTTATATTTATACTTGGCGCTTGCTAAGTACCGTGAGCGCTCCAGTGCCCTTGGAGCTTCAGGTACTAAACTATCGTACCTTACATTTATACATGGCACTTCCTCAAGGATGTGAGCGCTCCGGTGCCCTTGGATCCTTAGGTGCTTATCCGACACACCTTGTATTTATACTTGGCACTTGCTCAAGACTGTGAGCGCTCCGGTACCCTTGGAGCCTTAGGTGCTCATCTGGCACACCTTGTATTTATACTTAGCACTTTCTCAAGACTATGAGCGCTCTGGTGCCCTTGGAGCCTTAGGTGCTCATCTGGAGAACCTTATGTTTATACTTGACACTTGCTCAAGACTATGAGCGCTTCGGTGCCCTTGGAGCCTTAGGTGCTAAACAATCGTACCTTATATTTATGCTTGACACTTGCTCAAGACTGGGAGTTGCTCTATTTTCTGTGAGAACTTCAAGATCGAATTGCCCCGTAGTCTGTGGGGTACTTTTGACTATAATCTGAGCAAGTGATCATTCTAAAGTTTCCCCTCTAACTGTGGGGGTACTTGCATATAAGATGAGAAATTTATTATTTCAGAGGTGTCCCTTCTAACTGCAAGGTACCGACACGAGGTATGAGCAAGTTATCTTTTCTGAAGCTGCCCCTCTAACTGCAGGGAACTTGCATATAACTGAGCAATTTTAAAATTTTGGAGTTACCCCTCTAACTGCGAGGTACTTGCATACAACTGAGCAAGTTAAAATTTGGAAGTTACCACTCTGGCTATGGGGTACTTGCATATAACTGAGCAAGTTTAAAATTTGGAATTTGCCCCTCTAGCTGTGGGGTACTTGCATATAACTGAGCAAGTTAATATTTTGAAACTTTCCCTATAAATGTGGGGTACTTGCACATAGTTACTTAAGTTAAATTTTGAAGCTTCCCCTCTAACTGCGGGGCGCTTGCATATAGCTGAGAAAGTTATATTTTTGAAGTTTCCACTCTAACTGTGGGGTATTTGCATATAATTGAGCAAGTAAAAATTTTTGAAACTACCCCTCTAACTGCGAGGTACTTGCATATGAGCTGAGCAAGTTAAAAAATTTAACGCAGCCCCATGTGCCTGTAGGGTACTTTGTTATACACATTCATTTCTTAGGGAGTAGCTAGGAGATGGGGTTAGCCCTTCTCCTTCCCATAAACTTTGAATAAAATTTCATATATATCATAAGTAAAGAAATAATTATTTCTTTATACTGAGAATTTTCCTTGGTCTACAGGGTCCTTGTTCCAAACTTTTCTTAGGAACCTTTTTTGTCTTGGAAAAGTAACAGGTTTAGAGAGGAGGGGTAGACCCACTTTTCCCTATTTTCTAAAAATAGGTCAAGTAAATTTTTCTTAAGAACAAAGGTTAGAACTTGTTCTTTAGGCTATAAATCTGTATGGAATAATAAAAAAATGTAGTGAATTTTTTTATTATTATTATTATTACTAGGAGGATAACCTCCTGTTAGTCCTGTCGGGTCTTAGGGACTTTACTCACTATACTTTTACTTTTGGGTTGGATATCCTCTCAAGTATGATGAGGAAAGTTCCTTATATAATGGGCCCTCTTCTAATCTAGTAGAGGTTCTACCCTTCTTTTAAGAAAAGAACACATAAATCTAGTGTACCCACCGCACAATGTAGGTAAATGAGTCATGCACAAAATTTCAAGTGCCAACAAAAATTACTAGTATTCATTTCTGCATTGTAGTCAATCTTTGTATTTCTTACAAAGACTGTGCTCATAAAATTGCTTCTTTTTTTTTTACAAAAAAAAAAAAAAACTTATCTGCACTTAGAGTGGGTTGTTCAATCTTTTAAGAAAATGAAAATTGGAAAGAGTTAGGCATAGTGGGGGTGGCCATAGGCCCACCAAGCCCGCTCAGCCCGCCCAATAAAAAAATAGGACTTGGGCAAAGTGAATAGGCCCGCAAAGCGGGATTGGCAAAATTTGATAGGCCCGATTTTTTTTTCGGACGGGCTTGCGCATGAATTCTTAAACCCGATGAGGCCCGGCCCGAGGCCCGAGAATTTTATATATATATATATATATATAAACATATGTGTGTGTGTGTGTGTATTAATTTATTATTAAAGTTTAAGACTACAAAGTTATAAATAAATATATAAAGTGGGTAACTTTTATAAATATAAAACATATACTAAGTCTTTTTATGTAGAGTGGGGAACTTTATAAATAGACTTCGTAATATATAAAGTTTAAAACAGGTTTTTAATTAAAAAAAAATAAGTCTTTGATTAAGAAAAAATATATATTTTTATAAAAAAAAATAATTAACCGGAGTTGGCCAACGGGCTTGGGTAAAGAGCTTTCAAATCTGGACGGGCTTGGGATTACATAATAAGGCCCAATCCAGGCCCGAGCGGGCTTGGGATCGCTCATAATTTTAATGAGGGATCATGTTACCCCCCTCTCGTACTAGTTTTCATAAGTCTGTCGGATAGGAGATCTGTTGACGGCGGATTGAACTTTGGGGTGAGGACCTCTAAGGGTCCCTCGTCGCTTTCTGTGGTAGACGAGGGTTCCTTGTCAGAGGCCTTGATTTGGGGGATACCTCATCCGCTGCCTCGAATTCGAGAGATTTTTAAATAGTGGGTCCGCTGCCACGGGTTCCTCGCGACCCACCCACCTATAGGGTTCCTCGCGACCTGCAATATTTGAAGAGGGTTTCACGCGCGGGGTTCCTCGTCTGAGGCCCCATCTAGTGTTCCTCATGCTCCACCCCAGACTTGGGGGTTCTTCGAAAAATCTGTGAGACCCTCATGCTTCAACGATTTCTTCATCGGCAGCGTTTGTGTCCGGTGGTTTGGGGTTTACCCAAGCGAGGGTTCCTCGACTAGTGCAACCCCATCTTTGGGTTATGCGCGCCCTCAAAGTTCAGGCAAGAGTGTATCGATTCGGGGTTCCCCGCGATCCTTGTTAACTGAAGAGGGCTTCTCGCCCAAAGAACCCTCATTTGGATCTGCACTTGCTGGTGAGTGCTCGTAATCCCAAGCGACTGAAAGGGGTTCCTCGCTTAACGATCTCACCTCTAAGGGTGTCTCGACATATGCTGATGTTGGTAGTGGCTCCTCGCGCTTTACCCTAGATATGGAGGGTTCCTCGCCGAATCAACTGTTGGTGGTTGGGGGTGTCTCGACCGGGGGAATTTTTATTTGGAGACAGGGGGTCTCGTCTGGTATACACATGTCTTTGCAGTCTCCATTTGGGGTAGCCGCTACTAGGGGCTCCTCGCGACTAGACTCGATATCCGAGGGTCCCTCGCCGACTGCATATTTTGCTGAGGGTGTCTTCTACCAAGGGTTCCTCGTCTAAAATATTTGCCTCCACTTCAGTTGGTTTTTCTGTTAAGCGGCCCCATCTTATGGGTTCCTCGCCTAGAGTTGATGTTGGGGGTGCCTTGCTTGAAAGTTCCTCACTTGGATTTACTACTAGGAAGCCCTCGCTTGGGGGTTCCTCATCTGGAGTGGATGTTAGGGGTTCCTCGCCCAGGACTCAAACTGGGAGGGGTTCCTTGCATGATATTTCTGTTGGTCGAGGTGGGTTCTTTGACCCCAAAGGGTTCCTCATCTAAGGTTGACAACTTAGAGGTACCTCGTCGGAGACTTTGAATTTTGGGGTACCTAATCTGAGATTTGTGTGACCCTAGGTTCCTCGTGCGAGATGCTGACAACAGGGGGTTCCTCGCCAACCACAACTTCTGCCATTGTTGGGGGTATTGAACATGGAAGGTTCCTCATCTAGGCCTTCTGCCACTGTGAGTTCCTCACTTGAACCAGTGTTTTTAGGGGTCCCTCGTTGGGAACCCAGATCACTGAGGGTTCCTCGCATGGGACTTCTTCTACCCTTGTTTTTTTTTCTTTGCCCCTGAACTTGATAAATCTTGATGGGATATACCCCTTTGGGTATGACTTATCATTTAGTTCATGTGGGAAGGGGTCTTGCAACCTTTCATATAGATGAGGATCCTCCCTCTGGTAGGAGAGAAACTTCCTGACCTCCTGTATATTAACAAATTTGGAAGGTGATTCCTTCCAACTCATGCCCTTGGCGTCGCCCTCCGCGGTCGAGCTACTTCTTTCGGAATTACCGCCGGAGCGGCTGCCCCTCCATAGTGGCTATTGCTGCTGCTACACAACCTTAACCCAAACTTGACAAGTCTACTTTGTGTTGTTTACAAAAAACTCAAAAACATACTCACAAGGTTGATACCTGTTGTCGAAGCCGTTGTCAGTGAACTGGTCTGCCCTCCCTAAGGAGAAGATACTCTAGCTCCAATCACCACCATATCCTCCTGAGTGGTCAGGTCTCTTTGAGCTCCATTCCAAGATGGAATGTCTTCAAACACTAACTGCTTAGAAACATTAAAACCTTCTTTGTCCATGGAAGTGAGGATACCTCCCCAGCGGAGTCGCCAAATGTATGAGGGTAGTGAGACTGGGCTCTATGAATATCTGGAAAGGGTGAGGTGTGACCCACTCCAATGGACGCAGTCTGCAAGGTTATCAAGAACTTCTGGAGTACCTTCTGGTAAAACCTTCTCCTTTGGGTAAAAATGGAGCTCAATCTGGAACTCCCTCCCTGCAAGAAGATGAACTTTCACAACAATAATAGTAATTTTCTCAATAGGAGCTCCTCGGAATGATGGTTGTCAGTGGGGAGTGAAAGAACAAGGCACTTAGCACTTAGATAGAGAGCAGTGAGAGAATACTAGAGAGATTCTAGTGTGATTTTTGACAGAGTAACAGTGCTATTAAGTTTTTTTCTATGTTCTTGACCTTGTCCAGGGTCCTATTTATACTTGGGCATTAGATCTGGGTTGTCTCTTTTGGCTCCAAAATTTAGAGGGTTGGTGAGGGACAAGGTTTGCAGTGTACTATGTGTCCCTACCTGTGTGCAGCAGCCTGTCCCCTCAGGCAGGTGCCACCTGGTGCAAACCAAAGTCAAAAAGCTAATATGTCTACGCTAGATGATAAAATATGTGATTTGATAAATATCTTTTAGAATGGTAACTTTCAGTGCAATCTTTGCAAATCTTGAGGGAGGAGGCCTTAAGGACCCATCTCCTCTAAAATTATTATTTTTCTTGAGAGGGACCTCGAGGACCCCCTCCTCTGAAAAAGAGTCATTTTTTGTAAAGAGTTTATTCCTTGTGAGCAGCCAACTCTTTGGCTGCCCACTTCACTTGTGACCAAGTGTGCAGTGTGTGTAGTCTTGAGTGACTTTTGGGTCTTACTACTAGTATTCTCTCAATCCTATAGTGCTAAGTGGTTAAGCATTCTCAACATACCTTGTCCCTCATCCGCAAAGCCAAAACTCCCAAGAGATCCCAGCTGGCCTACTTGAGCCCTGCTTGCTCAACCAGGCAACCTGTACAAGAAAATAAGTGTTAGTACTTTTGTTATTTTTTCATGATGAGGGGTTTCTTATGGTAGACACCACATCATCCTAACTTGGTTTTCTGGGAGCTGAGGGGGGAGGACCTTGCGGGTCGCTCCTCCCATGTAAGTTTCTTCTGTTGAGGAACCCTAGTGGGGGGTTCCTTTTCAAACATCATTTTTGCTGTTTGAGGAAGCCTTGAGGGGTTCCTTCTCAAATGTCATTTCTGCAAGGACCCTGGGGGAGTCCTTCTCAACCTGGGCTTCTGCCGCCATCTAATTGAAGTTCATTCTCAACGTGAGTTTCTGCGGAGACCTTGGGGGAAGTCCCTCTCAACAGAGGTTCCTTATCAACTTGAGTTTCTGCAGGGACCCTTGCGGTGGTCCCTCTCAACCTAGGCTTCTGCCGCCATCTAAGTGAAGTTCCTTCTCAACGTGAGTTTCTGTGGAGACCTTGGGGGAAGTCTCTCTCAACAGAGGTTCCTTCTCAACTTAAGTTTCTGCAGGGACCCTTGCGGAGGGCCCTCTCAACGTAGGTTTCTGTTGCCACTTTGGTGGGGTTCCTTCTCAACGTGAGTTTCTGCGGAGACCTTGGGGGAAGTCCCTCTCAACAGCGGGTCCTTCTCAACTTGAGTTTCTGCAGGGACCCTTGCTGTGGTGCCTCTCAATCTGGGCTTCTATCGCCATCTAAGTGAAGTTCCTTCTCAACGTGAGTTTCTGCGAAGACCTTGGGGGAAGTCCCTCTCAACAGAGGTTCCTTCTCAACTTGAGTTTCTGCAGGGACCCTTATGGGGGGCCCTCTCAACCTAGGCTTCTGCTACCACCTTGGTGGGGTTCCTTTCAACGTGAGTTTCTGCAGGGGCCCTGGAAGGATCGCCTCTCGACATGGGCTTCTGTCGTGGCCTAGGTGAGGTTTCTTCTCAACTTGGGTTTCCGCAGGGACCCTAGAAGGAGCCCCTCTCGACATGGGCTTCTGTCGCCGCCTAGGTGAGGTTTTTTCTCAACTTGGGTTTCTGCAGGGACCCTGGAAGGAGCCCCTCTCGACCCTCTGTACATGGGCTTCTGCCGCCGCCTTGGTGAGGTTCCTTCTCAACTTGGGTTTCTGCAGGGACCCTGGAAGGAGCCCCTCTCGACATGGGCTTATG
This sequence comes from Sambucus nigra, assembly GCA_949130495.1. NCBI lineage: Eukaryota > Viridiplantae > Streptophyta > Magnoliopsida > Dipsacales > Adoxaceae > Sambucus > Sambucus nigra. Next base: position 212,068,352 of record OX422218.1, on the reverse strand, counting down.
CCGCCTCCTAGGTGAGGTTTCTTCTCAATTTGGGTTTTCTGCAAAGACCCTGGAAGGAGCCCCTCTCGACATGGGCTTCTGCCGCCACCTAGGTGAGGTTTCTTCTCAACTTGGGTTTCTGTAGGGACCCCCCCAAAAAAAGTATTTTGGGAAGACACCCTTCTATAGTATGCAACCCATAATACTTCAAAATGTAGACCAATTCAATAGGCAGACCATAATACTTAAAAATCCATACCATAATTCTTCAAAATTCAGACCATATTCCTATACTAAAGTATTATTTGTGTATGCAGACCATATTTCTTACCAATTACTCATGTATGCAGACCATTTGTGTATGCCAGTTAATCAAAATGCAGTCATTTAATAATTATTCGTGTATGTAATTATATACCAATATTTGGATCATATTTGGATCATACTTGGCAGCTGGGCAGCTAGGCAGTCCTATTATACCAAATGCACACCATATTTAGATCAGTTCAATTAGGCATCTGGGCATAACATTTATGCAAAATGTAGAACATTTATTCAATTAGGCAGCTATGTATACCGTATTTGGATCAGTTCAATTAGGCAGTTTTGTAAATCATATTTGGATAAGTTCAATTAGGCAGAGCAAGCATTCAAAATGCAAAAAAAAATTATTATGTTATATACCAGCTATGCAGACCATATTTGGATCAATTCAATTAGGTAGAATAAGCATTCAAAATATAGAACATTTATTCAGTTATATACTAGCTATGCAGACCACATTTGGATCGGTTCAATTAGGCAGAACATTTATTGAAAATACAGAATATTTAGTCAATTAGGCAGCTAGGCAGAACATATTTGGATCAACTCAATAGCATTATTTGAGTTCAATAGCATATTTGAGTTCAATACCAGTTCAATAGCATTATTTGAGTTCAATAGCATATTTGAATTCAATACCATTTCAATAGCAGTCCCATAGCATATTTGAGTTCAATACCAATTCAATCGTAGTCCAATAGCATAACCATATCATATTTGAGTTCAATACCATTGTTTGAGTTTAATAGAATATTTGGGTTTAATAGAATATTTGAGTTCAATAGCAGTCCCATAGCATATATCAGTTCAATACCATTGTTTGAGTTCAATAGCATATTTGAGTTCAATACCAGTTCGATAGTAGACCAATAGCAGTCCCATTACCATAGCATATTTGAGTTCAATACAAATTTAATAGCATCAAATTACATAATGCATCATAAGTTTAATTTATATAGTGGTGATTCAACACCATTACATCACAATAAAAGAAATAAAAATAGTAAAGGCAATGAGCAGCACAATATTTAAAACTCGTAGTTTCTTGACAACCACCCAGGTACACATAACACCATGATCATGGACAATTGGGGGTTCTCCTACAAGAAGTGACGGTTGACTAAATATACTCGATGTTGCTTCTTCACTATACAAATTGAAGGTTGTGTAGTTAGTATCCATGCTTTCAAGGGAATGTTTTCTCCAACCCAAAAATTTATGACATTGGGGGCATGTGTAATACAATCATCCCTGGTTGTGGTTTTTGTCGGATAATGTAACCTTGACTTGAGATACAATGCCACATTATCATTTCTTATTTGATACCGTAAAAGTAGAATTGTCGATTGGTTTGATGATGGCATGTTTGAAAAATCCACCAAAAACTACCTAAAATTATAAAACAAAGAAAATGTTATCATTACTCGAATTAAAAAGTATCAGTGTGATTCGCATCATATCCTTCCCACATCAAATTAGCCATTGCATTTCTTTTCTCGGTCCATGCAACATCAGTTGTGAATGTTATATGCTCATTCATGGGTATTTCTGTCACATTGAGGGGAGGAGGGGTAATGTCATCATCATCACTTTCCTCATCCCCCAAGCATTCATCCTCAACATCAACAATCCTCAAGAAATTGTGAAGGGCACAACAAGTTACAATAATATTTGCTTGAATTTCAATCCCATGGAATGGTTGCTGCCTTAGATACGCAAACCTTTTTTTCAATAACCCAATCGACCTCTCAACTACATTTCGAAGAGATGAATGCTTAAAATTAAATAACTCCTTACTATTCTCGTGTCTTTGTCCATCAACATGCCTCGATGATAACGTGTTTTTCGATATGGGGAGAGGAAGCTAGGTACCAAAGAGAATCCAGCATCTGCGAGATAGTATTTACCTACGCATAATCTAAATAAAGTATGTTACTAAACTTATGCATATTTTACTAATTCGAAGTAAGTGACCTCAATGAAAGTTACTCATGTTTGAACATACCTAATGGAACGGTCAACTTATGCCCTTGTCGTTGAGTCTCACTTCGAAGTAAGCGACCATCATGCGTTGATCCCTCCTAACCAGCAAGGACATGGAAGAATTGCATATCAAATGTACATGCGACCAAAACATTTTGAGATATTGCCCCTTTCCTATTACGATACCTCGCTTGGTCAGCAGTAGGAACCAAAGCAAATATGTGGGTACTGTCAGTTGCACCTACGGAATCCTAAATGGGTTGAAATGAATTTATAATGGGTAAGTCAAAAGGAAATAAATAAAAATAATTAATGAAACTATCCTAACCTCGAAGTAATGATACCATGGTAAGTCCTTGTCGTTGTCGTAAGGGGAATTCGTTGGACTTGCATTAGTAACTAGATCATTGAATAAGTCAAGACATGCTCGTAAAACTCTAAGGAAGTAGTAATTAATGGCTTGACTAGATCTAAAGAAAGTTAACAACACGGAAACATATCGCTTGTCATGTCCAACGGTGTCAGGGAACATTGCAACTTGTTCCTCAACATTAACTGATTGATTGTTAGTTAGTCCATATGTGCGTAACCTAATACAAAGTCTTTCAAATGAGCCTTTGTTCATCCGAAGTTGTGCGTGGCATACCCGATCATTCATTTTAAATAAATGATATAATGTTATTTCACGATCAGTGTCCCAGTTTCTATAAGGAGTCCTACGGAGGAGATGATCGCGACTCCTCATATATTGAAAAACTACAATTGCTCACATCACCGGGATCTAAAACAACCCTCGTTGTTGTCGCATGAACTTTGAGACAATGCTCGACATTGAGTTGGTAAATTCCTGTGTCAACCAAAATAAATAAAACTTTTATGCCCGATTTAGTTAACATCGTCTAATTTTCACCATAACATATGATTTTATAATTAAATTTTCTTATTCATTAAAAATGAAGTGTTATAGTACAAAAGCCAGCATCATGGGAAAATGGCCTCATATATTCAATAATAAAGAACGTCATTTACAAAAAAATAAAAGCATAGAAAGAAAAAATTATATGCCTCATGATAAGCTTTCTAAGGCTTTTGTTTTCGAACAAACCTGTTTTTTGCACAAGAAAATGAAGTAATATATTATAATCACGCTAAACACAATGACAATATTTAAGCAATTCAACTTTTATGAATTATAACAAAATCAACTATTTTGGTCTAAATAGGTTGTGTTAAAAATGTACTTAACAAAATGTGCCCAAAAATGGAACAAACAGTTTTTTTTTTCTATTTTGTTGATATTGTTCCATACAAATGTGCCCCATTTAGGCTGGATTATAAAACAAAATAAATAAATCTTCTAAAAAATAGCATTTCTTAGGGTTTCACGGATTAAAAATAAACAAATTGCATTTCTATTTATACTAGGGTTTCACGGACTAAAAAAATGTAATTTTCTAAAAAATAGCATTTCTTAGGGTTTCACATATTAAAAATAAAAAAAATTGTATTTCTATTTTTCCTAGGGTTTCACAAACTAAAAAAATGTAATCTTCTAGAAAATAGCATTTCTTAGGGTTTCACAGATTAAAAATAAAAAAAATGCATTTCTATTTTTTCTAGGGTTTCACAGACTAAAAAAATGTAATAAGGTTTCATATAAAAAGGGTTTCAAATACCATGGAGGAAGAAGGGCATAATTCTTTTCAGAAATTGAACAAAAAAAATTCCAGTGTTTCAAAAATGGAACAAAATAACATCGTTTCCAAAGAAGCAGGGCATAAATCCATAAAAGAAATGGAACAAAATAAATCCACGGTTCATTTCAAAAATGGAACACAAAAAATAAATACATTTTCGGGCAGAAATTTAAAAGAAATCCGTCTTTCATTTCAGAAATGGAAGCAACGATGGATTTATTTTCTGGTTCCAACAAAAATGAAATCGATCAAACAAATAAAAAAGGGGTTTCATATTTAAAATGGACACCAACGTATTTCGGACAAAAATTGACAGAAAAATAGGACCAAAATAGGAAGACTAATCTCTGTGATATTGTTTGGAGATGAAATGAGAGTTGTCGTTTCATTTTGTAGAAAAGAAACCTCTACAGAGCATTTGATGCTCTGATCAGCCATCTCTTCATCTCGATCGTCACAAAGGGAGGGAAGGGGGGAGAAACCAATTCCGAAAATATGGGGCAAAGAGGGTCACGTGACTCCTCTTTGTCCAGGACATTTGGGTACTATCAAATGGTGCAAAAGTGGGAAAGTAATTAAGAATTGGACATTTGCCAGGCCAAAAGTTGGCTATCAGACAGGGCTTAAGAGTAACCCTCTTCATTTTAAACCGCTTTTGAAAGAGTGAACATGTAACTTAGAGCAACCCTAGGTATTGCATATATCCAAATATGATCAAGAGTGATATGTAGTATATATACACAAAATTAACAAAATGTATGTCAAATTCTCGCAAAAATAGCAAGAGCTTAAAATGTTTCATTGGGCCCATCTTAAACGCTACGTCATTAAGGATTCCAAACAGGAACAAAAAAAAGCTCAAATTGATGAGCGGAGTTTCCAAAAAGACAAGCTTGAGTGGTAAATGTGAATCCCAAACGCTACATCATGTGTCATGTTTGAGTGTCGATCTCAAAACACCGAAGGTGGTTCAAAAGTAAACCATTTTTAGCATTTTATGGTATATGTAAGCTGTCCCATTGTAGCAACTCCATTTTTTACACAACTTGTACTAATTTTTTTTTATCCAAATACAATCCTGTTAGGGTTGCCCTTACAGGACTTAAACTAAATCTTGTCCACCCTTAAACTAAGTCTTTTCCACCCTTTTAGAGGCAGATAACCATTACGATGTGGGCTAAAAATCATTTTTAGTACATTTTGCGAATTCGAAATATAATTATTTTGAACCCTTAAATTGAATGCAACTTTAGGGGTAATAATTACAAAGTTGAATAAAGATTGGAAATCAGTTCATTTAGTGGGAAAAAATGGGGAAAAATAACTAGTTTGGTAAAATATTCTTTTGCAACCAGTCTTCCATTCAAATTCTTTAGAGGAAAAATGTGTATAGAGAATATAAAGGTAAAAGGAGCATGTTTCACATTTTAAGACTAGTGTTCTCATGGATGAGAAATGCTACATGTACCAACTTAAATTTACCAAATGATGTGTTTCTGAAAAGTGTTTCAAGCGAACCAACATGCTGACCAATGCCTTTGCTAATACATCATTTGTATATTAATTTGGTTCGATTAAGTCGGTTCATATAGCATAGTCACCCGTGGAATATATTTACAATCATGCAGCAGACAAGTTAAAAAAGACCGAATATATTTACAATCAAACACAACCTCCCCTAAGACTCCCATAAGAAAATTGCATCTACCATAAATCATTTATTATCAAGAAATACAAAAGAACTGCGTAGTTGAAGAACATCAAAAAATAAGGAACCACTAAAATGGCTTAATGCATGTGAAGCATCAAACATATTACCATTCATCATCATCACAATATCTTTCTTCTTCAGATGTAGCCCAGCTTGAATTATCAAGAAGGAAAGGGCAACCAATCGGGTCAAATGTACCAATCTCTTTTTCATGGGACCTCTGCAAATCAACCAAAGACCAATCATGACCATTGAGGTTTGAATTATAAAGGCAACTTTCTTTCTCCTCTTTTTCAAGAGGATACGAGTATATGCCTTCATTATGGGGAAACTGAAAAGTGTTATAAGCGGATACATGATGTTCTGATAAGGTATCAGTCCTTGATAAACACTTCCATCCTAAATCAATATCGAGTCCAGGCCGAGGAATATCACTGAAAAACTGCTTCATAAACCAAGGGCGAGCTTGAGGAGAGAGGGCGATACTGTTACCTTTGGGTGTATTATCAGCATTGCAATCTTCCACCAGTTTAATATATTTGGAATTACTCAATATGGTTGAAGGGAATTCATCTTCAACATGTCTCCAAAAATCATGCGTACGAAAACTAACTAGATGTGAATGCGGTAACGGAGCAAAGTACGCAGAGCTGTTGGAAAATATGGAGGAACATAGCAGGCTACTATGTAAGCTCTGCGGGTGATCATTCCCCCATGAGGATGACAATGAAGAGAACAAGTTCATCTCTGCATCGTGTGGCGTGACAGATAAGTGTTGTTCGTCTTTCTCATTTTTGAAATCCCAACCCAGCAAAAGAGTTTCTGGCTGTCCCTTGAGTGACTGCTCATATGGATTGTGAAACTCATCTTCAAGTGATAAACAAAAAGATGAATCACTCCTTGTGCAAGAACTGGCAATTCTTCTATCCTCCAAATCAAAACGGGGTTCACTGTATTTGTACTCGAGTCGAGTTTTTGTAGTGTATCTGGTTAAAGGAGAGTCAGGACCCAGATTATCCATTTCTGAGATAATTATATCTTTGGGTTGGCTAAATCCATCTGTGTAAAACCCATCATCCCAGAATGACCCATGTCCAGATTCAATTAAGTTTTTTGTACACTTCCAATCAAGTCCCTTGACTTGTGTATCTGAATCAGAAAAAGAAGGTGACTGATGTTTGGTACCAACATCCACTTGCCTCGACTTTGGATCCATACAGCACTACAAGAGAAAAAGTTTAGCATTGAATATTTTAGACTAATGGCAAAAAGCGACAAATAAAATATAAACATTCATGCAAGGGTGGAGACAATTTTTTTTAAGGGGCCAAAGAATATCATGTACAAAATATTTTGTTCCGATAATGACAACATTTTTTTCTTCAAATAATAGTATGTAGTAAAGGAATAAGATATTAAGTTGTAAAAACACTGCCTTAAAATTATGGGAAAAGGGTTCACACAGAAAAAAAATGTATATTTATAGTGTTTACAAAAAAATGTATAACAATTTATGCACTAATATTTTGTCATAATTAAAGTGTGTCAAACTTCAAATAATAATTATTATTATTATAAGAAAATTAAGGTATAATTTAATATTAAATCTTATTTTCAAAATTTTAAAAGTATCACCGCCCCTGCATTCACACACACAAGCATAAAGATCATACTTTGTTCTCATTGCCCTTGGGGAACAGCCGACTGAGGAGCACAGAAACCAAATCGAACCTGATAAAATCTTAACTCAATTCAATTATTACTTAGAAAAATAATGAAAGAACTAATAAACGGTTATGTGTCTAACCCCTTCAAGCAGAACTCATCAACTTCAGGTGATGAGGTATCTGCAACCCACTGGCGTAATTTTCGCCTCTTATTAGAAAAGACTTCTTTATCAAAGTGCTGGTTCCCTAAAAATTAGGAAGTCTTTAATCAAGTTTAACGGAAAAAAAAATTATCATGCTTATGCAAAGTAATGAGATGTGGTGTGCATGCTTCGATGTTAAGAAAGAGTTCTAAAAAATAAAATCATAGGTCAACTATTTTGACAATTGGGAACAGAAATATAATTATTCCTAGAAACTAGAAAATCCTGGCCTATTTGCTAAGAATATGATGACCAGACAAACTTCAAACAATTGACAAGAGCCCACACAAGCAAGATTCCATTTTTCTCCTTTCCTTCCATGATCTTGGAAATAAACATATCATATTTGGAACAATAGGGTTTTTTCTACAAATATAACCCAAGATTTTCAATTGGTACAAGATACGCTTCCTTTCTGTTTGTGACATAGATCTCCCAAAAAGTCAACGCTGATAGATTGAAGGGTGGACTAAAATTATAACTTCTAGTTCACAGGCAATCTTGATGCTGCATATGGGGCAAATCAAGATGGAATTTTGACAAGGTTAAAAACATTGCAGGCAAATTGAAAAAAGATGGGTGGGTAATAATGAATCTCTGAATGACGATATAGGAATGACGAAGAAATAATAGTATATCTCAACTTAACAATATAAGCATACATTCATGAACACTACACACGTATTTTTAACATAGAGCTGTCATCTCCAGTAAACAGAGTAACTGAACAAAACAAATAATAAAATTGACACATGATGAATACACCCAGCAATTGGGTGGTTCCGGGCGGATTTGGGCTATTCTTATTACGGTTAGGTTTGATATGGGCGGGTTGGGAGCAGATTGAGAATTGAGAAAGGTTCAATATGGGTCGGGTTAACCCAATAACCCAGTCACCGATCCATTTTTTCTTTTTCTTAAATTTATTTTTTCAGCAAATCATTGAAACTGTGATTGTTGCTAAAAAATGGAAAATGCATTCAATATATATATATATATATATATATATATATATATATATATATATATATATATATATATATATATATATATATTTAGATAGATAGATAGATAGATAGAGAGAGAGAGAGAGAGAGAGAGAGAGAGAGAGAGAGAGAGTTTATAAAAACATTATATACTTATAGAGAGAGAGATTTCAAACAAAGATTTCAGAGACAACCATGATGCTTCAACTAGTTCTCACTCGGCACCTCCAAGTGTAAAATAGAAACAATCCTCTAGATTTGTTATGAAGAGAGGAGAGAGAGAGAGCCTTCATCGGCAAAATAGAGCAGCAAACGAGGAAGGCGGTGGGTTATTAGTGCATTGGGCAAACCAATGCGTTTTTATTTATTAATTGAGCGGTTGGAAACGGGTTGGGTTTCGACCTGCAAAAAACTGAAGTAGTGGACCTAGAGGCCCGTTTCCAATCCGAAAATAAAAAGAAATGCTGCACCAACAGAAACCGCTTGGGCTATATAAGGGTGGAATCGAGTAGCGGTTCTAAATTGATGTGACGAATGATGAAGATTTTCTTCAGTTTTCGTCTTTAGTTATTCCTCAAGTATACACTAACAGACAAACAGGTGGTGGGCACTCCCGTCACAAGAGGTGAGAAAAATAAGGTATACTCAAAGACAAGGGTAACTTGGATCTCAACTACATCGGCTTGAGTAAGACTAGATCAGGAAATCAATGGTCTAAACGAGTAACCCACTGGGTCGGGATCCTCAAGGGCATTGACTCTGAGGAATCTAACATTGAGCAAGTTCAAGCCACTCTATGATGTTTATAGGAGTTTATCGCTTTGTTTTGTTACTTGATAGTATTAAATGTAATACACGAGGTGTAGTCTTCTTTAGGGAATATTAGAGTTAGTGAAGGAACTTTTTGGTCTTTTAATACTTTCCTAGTTGGAGTAGGATTACTTTTTAGCATAAATAAGATATGATGTAAAGAGAAAACTCAATTCCTTGGTTTCTAATAAATATTCAGATTGTGTTTGGTGTACTTTTCTTTCTTCTTTGGATCCATTTTTGATGTTTGCATCAAATTAGTATTAGAACGAGGTGGGATGGTGTGTGTGTGTGTGTGTGTGTGTGTGGGTGGGGGGGGGGGGGGGGGCGGGGGAGGTGTTCCCTCCCTTGCATCACTATTGATATATCCATGGAAGAAGGTTCACATTGCTGAGTCTCGTGAAGATTTGTTATGTAGACTAGACACCGTTCCACAAGTTCGGAGCCACCCCTGCAATGAACGCGTTGGTTTATTACGAGCCAACCAGACTCTACCACCCAATTAGCGTCCGATGAAGGCCTATTGCAAGTTGTTACAATGGTCATTGTCCCATATCGCTGGCCACCAGAGACTTATCTACCATTGCACCTCCAATTGATGTACAAACCTTATCCTTTGCAAACCCTAATGTTGTGATCCCTATCCTGCGACACCCCTCCCTTGCCCACCAATTTATCGCCCACCTACTTCCAAGCAGAATCGCGACCCCACCCCATTATTCACAACCTCCAAAAACCCTAGCCCCGATCTGCGACAATCAGATCCTACCCCCGCAGTCAGATTCAACACCATTGCGTCGCCGTTTGATCGTTCGTATCCCCCTTGGGAAGACAACCCAAGAGCACAGACAAGAATGAGGAGAGAAAAAGAGCCACGTCTGAAAATCTCGCCATTCCATAGCCATGGTTGTGTCGGCAACAATAATGAACAAACCAACACAAGAGGCGACGGATAATGTAGTGTTCGATGTGGTCCTCTCCATAACCAACAATTGCAAATCTGTTGACAACGATCGGAAAGAAGTGCGGTGCAAGAGATGGAATGAGCAAGGAAGCACCTAGGGTTTCTATGGATATAATCCCATGCTTTGCAGAACACCAAATATAGTGTTTTCCCTTTTGTATAGGCCCCATTACCCTAAAATATCGATGCATCTGGGTTTTATGAACTCTATTGTTTCTGGTCCATATAACATTGAGAGTCCGTTTGAAATTTGAGTTAAGTTGAACCACAATTTTGCTTTGGGCCTTTGGTTTGAAAATGGCAATAGACCTTAATTTGAGGCTTATAGAAGGGGTTTTGACCCATTAAATGGAATTGTTGAAGAAATGAGTTTTGTGTTGAGAGAGTTCTTCACCTATAACTTCCAGGTCCAAACAAGTCCAAGGAAATGGGTCTGTGGTACTTTCAATTTGTTTGGCCCAAAAGTGTGAGCTAGTAGAGAATCCAATCAATATCAGCAATGGAGCTATGTTACTTCACTTGGGCCCAAATTCTGATACGATTGATTTTATTGGGGTTGAGGACAATAAGCCACCACCAGCTTTTAAAGATTGGAAAATAAAAATTTCAAGAAAAATATTTTTGGCCCTTAATAAAGGATAAAAAAATATTTTCTTACATATTTGTTTGTGTGGCATGGTTGGGCATAATTTTGGCACGCCCTGTTCGTGCAACCCGAGATTCTCCCAATCAACTTTCAAAATTCAAGGATGAAACTCTTCAAATGGAGGGGAGAGTGATGTAAATAGGAGTTTTTACCTTGGTTTTGTTAATTGATAGTGCTAAATGTATTGAAAGAGTTCTATTCTTATTTAGGGAATATTAGAGCAAGTGAAGAACCTTTTAGTCTTCTAAAAATTTCCTTCTTGGAGTAGGATTACATTTAGTATAAATAGGAGATGATGTAAAGAGAAGACTCAATTCTCTGGTTTCTAATTAATTCAGATTGTGTTTGATGTACTTTTCTCCCTTCTTTGAATCCAGTTTGTTATGTTTGCATCACTTAAGTAATAAAGGAGACACTATTTATTTATGATCTCCAAATATTTCCTTGCTTGATTGTTAATCAAAAGGAATATTATATTTATTAGTTAAATAACTTGCACCCATCCACTCCAATGTGAAAGTGATTGGCTCCTTAAACATTATTATACCTGGTACTAGGCATGTCAGGAATTTAACCAAACGGTTGACTCTATATTGGGGTCGTATTCTAAAAGTCATGGTTTATGAATGTATTGTTAATGTTTCATTTAATTGAGAATCATAACATGCAATATGCATTATATAATTATTTAACATTGATGCACATGCGTCTTTTATTCTACATAGTAGATGATCTATTGCATAGAGTTGGGCTTACACGGAATATGATCATTAGCTTTCATGGAATATATGTTTGTTTCGCAATCTTAAGCTGGACACAACATCAGTTGGACTATAGCACAATATATAAGTAAATTTGTCTCGACTACGAGAATCGGAATAGATTTGGCTAATTGTGCTAAGCACTTTCTTTTAAAATGATTGTCTATATAAGATATTTCACATCTTATGATTATTATGAGTGCTTAAACTCTTAATCCGGATATAATGATCACATGTGCATTAGTTTTTCATTACTTTGATCTATCGGGCTAGATTCATTTTTGGATGAATAAAGTCGATAAATTGGGTAATGATGATTAGTGTATGGTGGCAGTTAATTATGGATAGAATATGATACCCCTCAAATGGTTTATAAGTTTCGTTATGTTAAACCCGGCCAGTCAACTTAATTATCCAACATATCAGCTAAGTTAAGCGGACGGTCTCAAAGATTTTCTAAGAAATCAATCAAATATCATTATTGGTAATTTTATTTAATCAACAGGTATCTTTAATCTTAATGTGGGGAGATCATTAAACTTTTTATAACAAGAAGATCGAATTATAATTTTGAGATAGTGGACTAATGTGCAATTATTATTCAGTAGTAAAATGAATAATAATTTATAAATCATGAAATTAATTATAAAGTTTAATTAATATTCCTAATTCTATTGGAAGATAGCCTCATATTGCTCTAGGGGTCCTCATGCTAGCCTATATAAGCATCCTTTGTCTCCTAACTGTATAAGGGATCATTATATATGAGAAAAATACATAATACGAAGTGGGAGGGTTGTGCTATTTTGATCATACATTTTTTAGGCCAAAAACAATGCGAACTCATAAAAACCAGAGTTTTGGGGTTGCTAAGATTTTCGAAAATATTATTGTCATTCAAAAACAGCCACACGGTCTAATGTGACAGCACAGAGTGGATCTGTGTTCAAATTAAAGAGAAGTTGAAGAAGGCTAACTCAAGTTCAAGAATATGTTCTCACACAAACAAACTCTCACCTAATGCCTCGAGGATCATAGATCTGAAGATTTAAGGGTGAAGACGAGTCAAGAACATGAACTTTCATCTGTCAAACAATTCACAACAATACACGGTGTGACAAGAAAGTGACTAAATCTCTACAATTCAAGCCAACAAGAACCGCAAAGTATAATATCTTAATTCTCCTCAATAGATCCTATCACAAACATACCTTTTTGAAACCCATATAGCATATAAATCACACAATCCAGTTAATTAGATCCCCAATTCTCCCATCAAAGATGGGGTCAACAACCTTTCGTAGGTTGGCCTAGTAGAGAAAGGTCCTCTCATTGATAAGGGCCCCTTTCTCATGAACGAAAAATCAGATGCATTAAATTTATAAAGCTTATATAAAGAAACCTAAAGCTTCATTAATTTGTGTCGCATTCATCATCAACAATGAAACTCATTACTCACTAACTCCAAAATTATCTTCCACTAAACCTCCACTCCAGGCAATTCATTGTCTATTCTTAAGCATTTAAGACACTTACTACACTTCACCGATACCTTTTAACTACCTTTAGTAAATGTCACTTATCTTAGGGGTGTTGTCTTGTTTCTCTCTCATTTGCATAGACGTAACAAGAGTACACATAAATAATCGCTCAATGCACACATCCCTAAAAAAAAAGTTTTATCAATATTCAATAATCCAAAGAGGCTGACAACATTAATATTTCTAGCCTAGGGAGAAGCCTTAGGGCAACAATAATAGTAACTAAATGACTAAAACAAACTTCATTTAATTAGAACCTAATCCTCTAGGGCCAGAACAAATACTATTACCAGAAAATTACAAGAGGGACAATAAGGATCTGAGTTTAAATATTACAAATAAACCCCATATTTCCCGTATTCACATCTCTCTCGCACGAGTCGCACCTAAAGAGAGCTCACCCTTGAGCTCAAAGAGTTACGGCATCGGTCCACAAAGGATCCCACATGTGGATGATAAAAACATCTCTCTAGGTCTTATGGGGAGCTTGCTCTTCTACTTTTGTTACATCCGTTACCAAAATTGTGTTCTTATTTTTCTTTGGGTAAGCTGCATGGTGACCAGATGCCCTGCATTCAAAACAGCTGAAGGAACCTTGTGCACGTTCTAAACCATAGGGATGGTGGCGGTTGTTCCGTTACTCAATTACTCTTTAGCCCGAAAATATTCTTAACCTTAAGGACGTACTCAATTGCTTAACCCAACTATCAAATGTCACCCACCGAGCATGAGGATCTTCAAAGGCAAGTGTCGGAACTGTGCAAACGAGGCCTGATCAAAGAGAGTATATCCCTGTGTGTCGTCCCAGCCCTTCTCACCCCTAAAAACGATGGGTATTGGAGAATGTGTGTGAATTACCGTCAAAATATCGATTTTCCATTCCCCGCCTCGAGGATATGATTGACCAGTTGTATAGAGCATGGGTTTTCTCTAAACTTGACTTGACGAGCGAATATCATCAAATCCGAATGCAGCCCCAACAACGAATGGAAGACTGCCTTTAAAACGAAGGATGGCCTATATGAATGTAACGTTATGCCTTTTATGTTATCCTATGAAGTACGGGCACGGGTACGGATGTCGTGTCCGACACAACACGGACACGACAAGTCTAAAAAAACTAAGACACGACACGGCAACAAATAAATATATTTCCAAAATTATACATACATATATATATATATATATATATATATATATATATATAGAGAGAGAGAGAGAGAGAGAGAGGAGGGGGTGAAGAGAGACAATCAGACTCGAATAGCGGACTTTTTAACAGATGCTATGAACGACATCGTTTTGCATTAACATGAGCATGTTTTTTCCTTTTTCTTCATTTTAATGCAAAAAACGTCGCTCAAGTTTAGGATGAGTTCTTGCTAAAGTCTGCAGTATGAGTCTACATCTAACCAGTTTTGTATATCTATATATAATCTATTTTGCACTTTAAAAAAAAGTCTTGGTTGTCAAACTAATTTATCAAAATTAATATGGTTAAATATTTCATAATAACAGTTAAACCGTAAATCAAAAGTATGCATTGAAATCAAGCATTGAAATCAAGTCATAGACTAACTTCATTTATTATGAACTTTTCTTCTTATTATTCACGATCATGGTTCAAAGTCTCGGTATCGGTCCCGGTATCGGCCACTCGATTTTCAACTCGTTCGCGGTATCGGTCACGGTATCGGGCGATATGCAAAGATACACTATTTAGAAAGCGCAAAAAATTCCGAAAAAAATCTAGAAAATTTTTAAAAAATACGATTAACAATGTGGACCAATCAGATAAGTTTAAAACTATCTTTTAATATGCATAACATTGTACAATTGATTATATTGACGTGTTGCGAACTTGCCAGATTCAATGTTCCATAATAAATCAATGTTTTTTTTCACGAAGGATACAAATATTATGTTTTTACAAAGAAAAACAAATGTTACTTTTTTAGTAAGAGGATAATTGTTTTTTATACAAAGAGGATACAACTATTATATTCTTAGTATTATTTTTAGTAAGAGGATACAAATGTGTTTTTTAAGTATGTCATATTTTTCTAAAAAGGATAGAAATGTTTCTTTTTTGGTATTGTTATTTTTTTACAAAGAGGATACAAATAGTGATTTTGACAAAACACTACATTTTTTTTACAATCGTTTTTTACAAAAAGGATGCAAATGTTATTTTCTTACAAAAAATGATGCAAATGTTATTTTTTTTATAAAAGGAATGTAAATGTTTTTTTTTTTGTTGGGTTCCAAATGTTTTTTTTAACTTGATGGAAATGTTATTTTTTTACAAAGAGGATGAAAATATTTTTTTTTTCTTGTGTTGCAATTGTTATATTTACATAAGGGATGCAAATATTATTTTTACAATAATTACATTCGTATATTTGTTTGAAAAAGAATAACATTTACGTTTTTTTTTATAAATAATAACATATTAAAAAATAACATTGGGAACATTATTATAAAAAATAATAACAAATAACAATTGGATTCTTTAAAAAAAAAACTGACGCATATAAACCCACACGATGACCAAATAACCCACACACACAGCACACTAAATTAAAAAAACAATTAGCATTTCGTAACCCCCCAAAAAAACCACGCTTACCAACATAACACTGGAGAGAGGGAGGGGGAGAGAGAGAGAGAGATTGATGCTTAGTAACTTATACCATCTCGGCCGATATATCACCGATATGGGTCGATACTATTGTGATATCGCCGATATGGGCCGATTCTACTGCGATATCGTCAATATGGGCTGATTATACCACTATATCACCGATACTACCGAGAAATTACCGATATAGGGTCGATTCACATCAATAATTGAACACTCAACTCGTAACTCGGAATCGGATCGGTGGGCACCGATACCTAGTCAACTCAGCCGTATCGTCGCGGTATCGGCCTTGACTTTGAACCATGTTCATGATTAACACTATGATTAATTAAAGTTTATTAGTTTTTAGCGTCAATCGTGTCCACTGAGAGTTTTAGGTGTATCTATCAAGTGTCTAAGAATTGTCCGCCTTATTTAAAATGTCAAATAAGTCCGACACGCCACGTGGAGTGTAGGACACGTGTTTGTGAAGTGTCTGACGTAAACCACCCGTCAAAAGGCTCTTACAAATATCTAAACACCAATTTAGAGAGAGAAACTATTTTCAATGGTCAAAATTCAAGTCTACCTCAAATGAGGCTTACATGGGGTATTTAAAAGGGAGGAGTAGCTTAGGCTCCAAGCTAAGGCCCTAATTACAAAAATTTCATTACTACTCCTTACCCTCTAAATACTAAAAGACAAAATAAAAGAAAATACTATAACAAAATAAAAAGAAAAAGAAAAGATATAAAACTACTAATATGCCCAAAAATGACAAAAATGACCTCGATTCACATCAATAGGGATGGCAACGGGTCGGGTATGGGACGGTTTTGTCAAAACCCAAACCTGCCCCGCAAAAAAAATATTAACCCGCCCCTCGACGGATTAAGATTTTAAACCCCAAACCTGCTTAAGTATAACCTCCTCAACCCCATCCCCGCCCCGACCCGACCCGACCCGACCCGCGGGTTAAAACCCGAAATTTTGAATTTATTTTTTTAAAAAAACTAACAAGAATAGTAGCAAGATCTCCATCAAAACTTTCAGCACTTTTCAGTTCTGAGAGTGATTTACAGCTGAAGCCAAATTGTCGACAACTTGAACAGTAACAAACATTTTTAGCTTCACAATAGGAACGAAGTACAACTTATAAAATGCAAAGAACTGTTTATGTATGCTTTCCCCACACACAGGTATATATTATATGTACTCTAGATATAAAAAATACAATATATGAAACCAAATCTTTTTTTTTTAGATTTAGAAACGCGTTGAACAGATGTATCCGTAATACCATACCGATGGCGTCGGTGGCTTCTGTAATCAGCCGGCACTGTTTAAAAAGGCGTGGCGAGGCGAGGCGAGGCGTTTTAGTCGCGGCGAGGCGAGGCGTAAGCCTCGAGGCGTTTGAGGCGTAAGCCTCATCGAAAAGAAGAAAAAAAGAGCAAAATAATATTTAAAAAATACTAATAAAACCATAAAAATAAAATAACAAAGAAATATAAAATAAAACTACAAAAAAAAACATCCTTGAGGATTTTCTCACATAGTTTGACATTTTTTTGTTCCCCCCGAGATAACTTTTTAGAAAAAGAAAATCAATTTTAACATATTGGTTATTTTACAATATGACAATAAATTAATCAATGCAAAATCGTACTGGCAAAATCATTTTTTTAGCTTCATTCTCATATTGGTTATTTTATAATATGACAATAAATTAATCAATGCAACTTAATAAGCAAATTTATTAATAAAACATTTATTTTCAAGCTAAGATTAAAAAAATAGTAACTTTATTAAAAAATAATAAAACATATCAACCTAAGTTTATTAAAAAAAACAGCAACCTTTAAAATATATTAGTATAAGTTAAAGAAAACATATTAATCTAAGTTGAAAATAAAAAAACAGAAACCTTTTAAAAAAAGGTCATATTGAAGTTAATTTAGTACATTTATTTCAAACAAACTATATATTTATAACAAAATATAGTTTCAAACAAATTTATACACTTATTTCAAACAAATTAGTAAAGAAAAACAAAATTAAGTGCAATTTTAAAACTAAAATAAAATAAAAAAAGAATAAGAGTTAGTAGATTAAAACAACATTTTTTTTAAGTCAAGTGCAATTTTAGAAAAATGAAGAACTTTAACCTTTAAAAAAACATACTTTGTGATGAAAGAAGAAAAATAGTTTTTTTTTTCCCGCGCCTAAGGCGTGAGGCGCATTGTGCAGTTGACGGCGCCGGTGGCTTCTGTGGTGCGCCGGTGGCTTTAGTAATTAACTGGTGGAACTCCAAACACACAGCGAGGAATTGTCAGATCTGGCGAGATATGGCACATTCTTAGATTGGGTGAGAGTCTTTTAGAGAGAGGGGGTGTGAGAGTGTTTTGTATATATATATATACAGAAAGTCTCTTGTAAGGACTCCTTATGGTGTAGACCCCGCTACATACCATTTTTTTTAAATAGTAAAAAATGAATTTTTTGATGAAACTTCATGGATATGATCTCCACGGTGAGAAAAACGGTATCCAGAAAGTCTCTTGTAAGGACTCCTTATCCATGAAGTTTCATCAAAAAATTCATTTTTTTACTATTTTAAAAAAATGGTATGTACCGGGGTCTGCATCATAAGGAGTCCTTACAGGAGAGGGCCTCTCTCTCTCTCTCTCTCTCTCTCTCTCTCTCTCTCTTTATATATATATATATATATATATATATATATATATATATATATAAATGAAAGGGGTATGTGAGTAAATTTAAGTTCTATACGGGGCGGGGCGGGGCGGATCGAGTATATTTTTATAAAACCCAAACCCGCCCCATTTAATAAACGTTTTTTTTAAACCCAAACCCGCCCCTATTATTTTACTCTGTTCTAAAAGGCCCGCTTAGGCTTGAGGCTTGAGAGAAACGCATCGCCTTCGCCTTATTACGCCTTATTCTTGGTAAAAGGCTTAAGGCACACTTTTTTTTTAAAAACAAATGATTAGTTGACAAATATTGGTTATGGAGCATGAATATGAGAAATATGGCTACCAAACATATGGATATATTTTCAAAATTCAAGGTATGTACTATTTTATTATATTACTAGCCTTGGAATAATTAAAATAATAAAAAAAGGAAAAACGCCTTTTTACGCCTAGGCGCGCCTAGGCTTCTAAGGCTTGTGGCTTGACCTCTACGCCTCGACCACTGCCTCGCGCCTTTTAGAACCTTGTTATTTTAATCGGGTTTTTAACCCGCCCCATTAGGGTCGGGTTGGGGCGGGAACCCTGCGGATCGGGTTAAATTGCCATCCTTATATCAATCTCCCCTCCTTGAAAAGAGTTCGTCCTCGAACTTAAAGAGGAAGAAGACCAACGGAATCAGCCTCCAAAACGATGATTAAGGCGTTCTGGGGAAGCTCCTCGAATACGTCCAAATAGTCTGGTGGAGGATCCATCGCCAGTAATGCGCGGCGTCGCTGGAGAGAGCAATCAGAAGCTCGGTGCCCAACATTGCCACAGTTGTAGCATTGAAAAGTAGGACCTGGAGGCGGGGCAGTAGAAGTAGCGAAAGCAGTGAGTGAAGAGGTCACTGCAGGAGGAGCTGGAGCAACAATCGGAATAGGAGGAGCTCCGGAGGTCGGGAGAGTTGCGGGTGATGTGGTAAGCCTCGACCTTAGCTGCATACCGGCTTCAGGAAGATCGAAATCTCCCTCAGACCGAGATCGTGCTGAATATGCGCCTGCAACCCCAATAAATAGCGGTTGATCCACTGATCCTCTGTCTCGGGAAGGCGAGCCCTGGTGCACAAAAGCTAAAACTGCTCCATGTACTCCACTACCGATAAGGTGTCCTGCATGAGAGATTGAACGCGAGCAAAGAGATCGCACTCTTAGGTAGGTGGGATGAACGACGCCTGGAAAGTGGTCTTCAGCTCAGGTCAAGTCTGAATAGGAGGTAATCCGACTGCCGTGCGATGGTAGCAAAGGTCATTCCACCAAATCCGGGCAAATCCCTAAAACTTGGTGGTTGCGAGGACACAAGAGCGGCCTTAAACCCGTTTGTACTCAAAAATTGTCTCCATCGAGGCTAACCAATCGACCATGACATCTGGAGAGAACCATCCATCAAACATGGGCACGTCTATGCGTATATCCCCATGGAGGCTCCGGGAAAGCAGCTGAAGAACCATAGATAGCGAACCCTCGTCCTAATGAGCATCAAATCCAATCACATCACCTGGCACAGGTGGTATAAGATCAATGGGGTGTGGTGGCAGCTGTGCAAGTGGTGGATGAAGAGGGGGTGCAGGCTGGGGTACGGGAGGTGCTGGAGGAATGCGGGGATAGTGAGGGCGCGCGCCAATTAAGTGACCACGCTCGTCGCAGTAGAAACAATGCTGATCCTGTCGAGGTGCCAAGCGGGGGGCATCCAAAGGAGGTAGGGGTGGGGGGGAAGGTATCCACTCCAAAATGCTGGGGTGGTTATCCCTGAACTCGGAGGAGGACGAGGAGGAACTTGAATGAAGCGTCGAGAGGGCGTGGTGGGAGGGTGTATGGTGCGGAAGCCGGGGTGGAGGGTGATCAGGAGTGGAACCAGGGGAAATGAGGGCTTCAGGGATGTTTTGGGGAAATGTGGGGTGGGTAAATGGCTCCGGCAGGTAAAACAGGATCGGAGGGTGTGAGACTGGGTCAACGGGGGCTGGAGGGGCTAGATAGGAGGTGGACAACCCAAGGGGGTGGGGTGGGGTGGGGTGGGGTGGGGCGGGCCAAAGCAGGGGTGTGATAGGGGGTATCCCGGCAGCGGATCAGGGTTAGGGGTGGGTCGTTTTGGAAATGAGCGGGTGGGGGTTTGGTGGACTGAGTTGGAGCGGGTTGTTGCGATTTGGGTCGGAAAGGGGCTGGAGAGGTGGGGCATGGGTCGCAGGTTACTGGGGGGATGCCGTGGGCTGCCCCGGGTCGGAATATGGCCGTAAAGGGTGGTTTTTTGGTCGGAACTTCCCCCAACTGATTTTGGGTAGGGGTTTTGGGCATTGGAAGCTGCGCCGGGGCCAAGAGGGTGGGATGGGGGGGCTGAAGTGGGGCGGTTGGGCAGGGGTAAGGCAGCGCCTGTAGGGGAGGTTGGGTAGGAGGGTTTAGGGTTTGAAGTAGGGTTTCAAATTTTTGGGTGAGGTCTTGGGTAGCTAGGGCTTGTTTTTCAATCATGTGCCTCAAGTCTTGCATCTCCTCGTTATGTTGTTTGGATTTCTTGGGAGCCATTAAAGAGTAGTGAACGATTTTGACTAAAAAAAAAACACCGATACACTAACACCAATGTGGAGCTTTACCCGCTCTGACACCAATTTGACGTAAACCACCCGTCAAAACGCTCCTAAAAATATCTAAACACCAATTTAGAGAAACACTATTTTCTATTGCCAAAATTCAAGTCTACCTCAAATGAGGCTTACATGGAGTATTTAAAGGGGAGGAGTAGCTTAAGCTCCAAGCTAAGGCCCTAATTACAAAAATGCCATTACTACTCCTTACCCTCTAAATACTAAGACAAAACAAAAGAAAATACTATAACAAAATAAAATAAAATAAATAAAACTACTAATATGCCCAAAAATGACCTCGATTCACATCAGTATCTTTATGCGTGTCGAAGTGTCCGACGCAATTACGTCACCTCAAGAAAAGTGTTAGTGCTTCATAGGGGTTATCTAACGCTTCATCCACCTTTATGCGGGTCATGACTAAGATCCTTAAGCCATGTCTCAACAAGTTTATAGTGGTTTACTTCAATGACATCATCATCTATAGTCGTGCAGAGGAGCATTTATCCCATGTAGCTAAGGTACCTTCGATCCAAGCGTTTCTACCTTCACCTAAAGAAGTGTTCCTTCATGATCCCGGTTGTCATATTCTTGGGTTATGGAGTCTTTGGCGAAGGTGTGCGAGTTATTCTTCAAGACCCAAGCCATTTTGGATTGGCCAACCCCACTTTTGTGTCACAGGTGCATAGTTTCTACGGTCTCGCAGGCTTACACTTCCACTTCATTGTCGAGTTTAGCACCATTATGACTCCCATTACAGATTTGATAACCATTTCTTCCAGCGCAGAGTTTCGATGGACCGATGCTACGGACCTTACCTTCCGCCTCATTAAGACCACTGTTTTCAAAGTGTGCTATGGGTTGCGGGATGTTTATATTGCGCACTCAATATGGTGAGGTGGCACGCTTTTCTACGCTATTTTGCGCTTCTGTGCGCAACAGCGGCGCTTTTTAGGTTTGTTTACCGAGTAACTAAACCAAATTGTCCCATTTTGGTTTTTGGTTTTTGGTTTTTAAGAGAAGAAAAAAATGAAGAAAACACGCTTCAGCTTCTCTCTTTCCAAATCCCTAGCAACCCACTTGGAAACGAAAACCCTAAACACACCCATTTTCCCTGTCGCGAACAAAATGGCGACCAAATCTCCATCAAATCTGAGGTCGGTGGACAAAGTTGAAGTCGTCGACCGTATCCGACTACAAAGTCAAAGTCGATTGAGGGATTTGAGGCTGAAGAGGCCACCGTTTAAGTTTTAAAATGTAAGTTGTTTACTTATTAAGTTATTAGCTACAAGTTTTTGTTAAATATATTTGCTACAAGCTATGTAGCACGGACACGGACACGGGTGTCGTGTCCGACACGACACGGACACGCCGACACGGCAAATCTAAAAAAATCAGGACACGACACGGCGGGGACACGGTATTAAATAAATATATTTTATAATTATTTTTATATATAAAAAATATGAAATATCACATTAATACTAATCTCATACTAAGAACAACATTAAACATATAAGCATTAAGAGTATTAAGAGTATTAAATCCATTCTACACATCAAACATCACAATGATACTAAATCCCATACTAATAATAACAATCAAAATACATATGGCTAATGCAATTTATTGAACAAGAGATTAAAAAAAAAGAATAAAAAGGTGAGAAAAAGTAGAAAAAAAAAACATATGTTTCCTGCCCCCTTTTTTTTAAAGTTATTATATATTTATGTCAGCCGTGTCCAACTATTTTTAAATGTCTTTTAAGCCCGTCGGACACGTGTCCCAGCCGTGTCCCTTGCGTGTCCGTGTCCTTGGAGTGTCCGACACTCGTACGCGACCTTCGGAGAAGTGTCCGTGCTTCATAGGCTACAAGTTATTAAGTTATTAGCTACAAGTTACTTATTAAGTTATTAGCTACATCTCATAAATATATTTGTTTATTTTTAGTTTAAAATGTAATTTATTTCTGATTTTAAGCTCTGAACTTTCTTTAGTAATGATTTTTTAGTTAAAATAGTTAGTTATTTACGATTTTATTCTACAAAAAATTTGTATATACTATTTTCAAAATTTCAGTTTAGATATTAATTATTGATGTTATCTTGGATGAGGAAGACTACTTTTGATTTCATTTGTTGTTAACTGATTTTTGGAACTTCTTTTGTATATACTATTTTCAAAATTTCAGTTTAGATATTAATTATTGATGTTATCTTGGATGAGGAAGACTACTTTTGATTTCATTTGTTGTTAACTGATTTTTGGAACTTCTAGTGTTTGAGATTTTTGTGTGGATTTATTACGTTATGTGGTTTATTTGGAACAAAATAGTACTTTGTGGTCTTATGACTTTATTTGAAATGATGAAGTACTTTATTTGGAGTGATTGTTTGAACTTATTTATTTATATTTTTTACATGTTTTTCTAATTAAAAATGGAATGCACAAATTGCTTGCACGAAGCGACCTCGGAGCCAAAACGCAACACCTTGCACGAATGTGATTTAAAACATTGATTAAGACTCTCATGACCACCGCCCATGTCTTAGCACTCTTAGATTTTTTTTCACAGCTTATTGAGTTGTCTTATGAAGCCTGTGCGTTGGGCGTCGGTGTTGTCTTGAACCAGAACGGAAAATCGATTACATTCTTTAGTCAGAAACTCTCTGAAACCATACAGAATTACTCGACCTACGATCTTGAGTTTTATGCCATCATTAAGGCCCTCAAATTTTGGCAATTTTACCTCTTACACAAGAAATTTGTCATCAAATCTGACTATGGGGCCCTTCAGTGCCTTCATAGACAGTGTTGTATTAGCGATAGACACGCTAACTGGACAGCGTATCTCCAACGCTATACTTTCCACCTTCACTACAAACCGAAGGAGAACCAGGTAGCTGAAGCTCTCAGTCGTCACAGTCACACCTTGGTCGCTATTCGCAGTCAGATTTTTGGGTTTGATGAGGTGCGAGGTTTATATGCTTCAGATGACCATTTTGGTCCTATTTTTGTCGAGTGCTAACAGCACAACAGCTCCTTGGGTGACTTTCTACTCCAATATGGCTTCTTTTTCCATAGCACCGCCTTGCCTCTTCTCTCCGAGCGAAGATCATTTCTGAGGTTCATTATGGCAGCCTCATTGGCTACATAGGCACTGTCCATACCCACTCACCCCTTAGAGAGCGATTTTATTGGCCTCCCATGCGACGGAACACAAACATCTATATCTGCTAGTTTTACACTTGTCAGACGGCCAAGGGGTAGCACTCCAACACCAACTTATACACCTCCATTCCCAATCCTGATTGCTCGTAGTAAGATGTTTCCATAGACTTCATCATCGAACTTCCCAGATTGCTTAAGAGCATGATTTGATCTTCATTGTCGTCAATCGGTTGTCCAAAATGCCCACTTTATCCCTTGCTCGCACAATTAGACCCAATAAATGGGCGATTTTGGGAGGATTTGGGCGGATTAAATATGGACCAAGTTAAAAATTGGAGGGCTCTGTGCGGGTCTGTAGGTGGGCCAATCCGGATTTGGGTTGGGTTAACCAGCAAACCAGTATTTGGACACTTTTTCCCCTTAAAATCTTATTACCCAAAATAAAAATCCAAAACTAGTCATATTTTCATAGAAGTTTTAGATTCTCAGTTTTTCCAATCTAAAAATTTTACTAGCCAAAATAAAAATCTTTTACTCATATTTGAATAAAATTTCCAAATTCTTTCAAGAGGTTATGAGCGGTTTTGAGATCTAAAATCTTAAAACCCATTTGAGGCAAATTAAAAGTTGCAAAAACTCAGACATTTTAAAAACTCAAGAATTCAAAAAAAAACTAACAGATATTTATTGATGAAATGGTTATTTCAATATTATTGAGCCGAAAGAATACCATGCCCAATTTAGAATACCATGCCCAATTAAAACTTCTACCCATCTTAAATTACAAACCAAACCTTAAGAATACCATGCCCAATTTAGAAAATTACACTTTAACCCCTAAACTTCCAAAAAAAAAGAAATTGTACCATATACTCAATAAAAACCAAGGTTCTAAAAAACGCGGGGCGTGATCGAGGCGTGGAGGCCAAGCCTTAAGCCTTAGAAGCTTAGGCGGGCCTAGGCGTAAAAAGGCGTGAAAAGGCGTTTAGGCCTTTTTAATATATTTTAATATTTTTTAACCATAACAAGGCTATTAAAATACTAAAATTGTACATATCATAATTATATGTTTGAATATTTGCAAATAAAAATACTATTTGATTATTTTGAATGAGATAATGGTCCGATTTGTAAAAAAAATCTTTAAAAGGAGATATTGTTTCACTAAAGCATTGTTGTTTTTAGAGAAAAAATACGCCTTAAGGGTTTTACCAAGCATAAGGCGTCAAAATCTTAAGGCGGGGCGTTTCTCCCAAGCCTCAAGCCTAGGCGTGCCTAGGCGGAGCCTAGGCGGGTTTTTTAGAACAGTGATAAAAACCTACCAAAGACCAAAAACTAAGCCCTAACCAGGTTACACATTAGCCCAGATCACTAGAACTCCACTTAAGCAGCCACATAAGCTTGGACCAATAGGTTTTCGTGTGGAAACACATGTCCATATCTTATCCCCCAAGTAAAACCAGCCTATAAACTTCTGAAATCCACCTCAATTTACACCAATCAAACGACCCTAACCTCCCCTATAAAATGCCCAACGATTCTCTACAAAAAGATCGGTTTCTATCAACTTTATGTAGTTTCTACACTTCTGTATGATTCATTTATTTGCATGTAGAAATTCAAGTAGAAATGCCCCGGAAAGGATCAAAAGTCAAAAAATACCACTAAATCTTAACTTCAATGGTGGATTCTGTATTCCTGACCTTGAACCAATTTCAATGTGGGAGCATTTGACCTTAGACCTTAAAGAACTCAGGTGTAACGTTTAATTTGATTACAAAACAGTTAGGGCCTGTTTGGTTTGCGATTATAATTCTGTTTTTTGTGTTTAAATACAATTCTGATAAAAATTTGCGTTTGGCAACCTGTTTTTAAACACTGAATTATAATATTTCTGTGTTATAATCAAGTTTTTCAGAAAACAGCAAAATGGTGTTTTATAACTTCTTTTTTTTATTTTTCAACTCATAATTATTCATTTTTAATATTTTAATCCATTTATACCTTAATATATAATATACATACATAATTAATTAATATGTGTGTAATTCTTATAAATAAAAAATATATATGTACATGTACACAAAATTACGTATATTTATATTATTAAATTATATACTATACTAAGATTCATATGTTAAATATTATTATCAGTAGATATATGATATTTATATATATTTTTATACATGTATTATTAATGTATGGAATAATAAAAAATATACATATAGTACATATGTGTAGGAGGTGAGTTCTTGAAATAATATTAATGTCAAGGGAGGCGTAACCCCTTATCAAGATGGTAATTATGGCCTTAGAACAATCAATAACAACAATAAATGCAAGTCTCAAGTCGGCACATTCAATATACAAAACTCTTGTATTAAATATGTTCTTTCAACATAAAAGCTATAGCAAAACAATCAATGGGGGAGATCCCACAGTTGACTTGGTCGGAGGGAGTGGACACAAGCACCTTTAAGGCACTAAAGGCGAGGAAGTAACCTTAAACACAAACGAAGTAAATGGGGTTGGTCTCTCAATTAATGTTCTCACGATAAACTCTCTTGTATGGGAGTATTTTGGCAGCAATTCTAGGCTAGAAAAGTGCGATCCCCAAATAGTATAACTTTGGAGGTATTTTATACGAGAGCGAGATCATTCGAGTGACCTTCATGTAATAAATGCGTTTGACCCCGCTTGATGTTAATAATCTTGTGCATTTAATGCCAAAGATATTGCATTAAATGGGCCAGACATGATATTTTGGCGGGAACACTGTTTAGCCTCTTAGAGTTGTGAACGCATTAAATAGGACGTGATGTGTCAGCTACGGACCTACCATCCTAGGAATATCTTCACTTGAGTGCTATTTTATCTAGTTTCTGAATGTCAAACATGCTGACGTCAAAGAGTTCGTAAACAGTAACCTGCAAGGGATGTGTTGTCACATCACTCAAAAAGGTAGTTCATCGAATTGAAGATTGTTCGACTAATGACTATTCGAACAACTTGTGGTGTGTGTAAACTTTAGAGGTTAATCTTTTGGACAACTGTTTAGGACTGAGGACCCTCGAATGGGTTCCCAGAGATGGTATCTCGAGATACTACTGTGCCATATTGTGTATAAACCAAGGTTTTGCCTAAATACCCTAAAGGGGTTGGTCTCTTCCAACGTTGCCTTGCACCCAATCCTCCAAACCAAATCCCTGTAAGATACCCAGAATGAGGTTGTTCGATAGAGCATGTAAGCTCTTCCATGTACTGCCAGACATGGTCCCTTGAGGATACCGAGTAACCTCAAAGCTTTACAAAGTAATCTTTATATGCACAAAGAGGGCTAAATATAAGTACATCAAACTCCCTATTACAATTTGTGTTTTCCAAGTTTATCTCCTGGTCTTGGTATTTGTGGGAGGTCCTTCGAGCAGCTTGTTTTTGTGCGAGCAACCTTCTTTACATGATCGTTCGAGCAACTTGTCTTTGTGCGAGCCACCTTCTTTAGATGATCGTTCGAGCAACATCAGCTTTGTGAGAGCAACCGTCCCTAATCTTTTTTGTGAAGTGTTTGCGCTGTTTAAATCAACTTTAAGCCTGGACCTCCCTCTACATTTATTCAACTCAGAATTATTCATTTTTAATATTTTAATTCATTTATACCTTAATATATAATATACATTATACATTAATATGTGTGTAATTCTTGTAAATAAAAAATATATATGTACATGTACACAAAATTACGTATATTTATATTATTAAATTATATACTATACTAAGATTCATATGTTAAATATTATTATCAATAGATATATGATATTTATATATAGTTTTATACATGTATTATTAATGTATGGAATAATATAAAATATACATATAGTACATATGTATTAAAAAATTTATCAATTCGTGTATGTATATAATCTTATTGTGAATTATACATGCAATATCATTATGTATATATGTCTCTCTCTCTCTCTCTCTCTCTCTCTCTCTCTCTCTCTCTATATATATATATATATATATATATATATATATATATATATATATGTATGTATATATATATATATATATATATATATATGTATGTATACACACACACACACATATGTACAATATAAATAACATGTTTGCCAATTTTGTCAAATTTTCAAAAAAACTGTATTTAAAAACAAGTTTACCAAACGCGCACTAATAATTATAAACACAAAAAACAGAATTCTAAAACTTTATTTAAGAACAACGTTTAAATCAAGTTTTCTGAATACAGAACCAAACGGTCCCTTAGAAACTTCAAATCCCAAATTAGAGATTTCAGAAATCAAATTCTTCTTTTATACTGCGAATTAAACCTTCAAACCAAAACCATTTTGCTCTAAAAACACTCAGGAACAAAACCTTATGACTGCCATAGCTCGAATTTTACCGTGGAACCACGAATAAGAAACTGAAATTTTCAAAAATTTGCAAAAAGCTGAATATGGTCCACCTCAAACCATAAAGTTGTATATTTGGATTCCTTATGAAAAATTATAAAGAAAAGCTTTTGAATTACTCAAAATGGTATTCTATACTGGATTTAATCTAAGGTTAAAGTTTCAAGCCCTATAGTCAAAATTGCGAAGGTTGAAGATGAAGTGGTCGACGTGCGCGGGAGTGAGGTCAACAACCGCGCGTGGAAAGTTTGACTTAGCGCATGAGGTTTTTTACACCCTTAGGAACCAAAAAGTCTATTTCCACTAAATTCAAAAATATAAAGAAATAGGTGTAATTAACCAAGGAAGAAATTTATATATTAAACCCTAATAGTTATTTTTATACGCATTCATGCTCTTTACACAATAGTATTTTCAAAACCCAACCCTACTTAATTCTTTTTCTAAATTTCACACCATTCCGAACCCCAGCTATAAACAACTCAACCTGAATCTAAAACTCAAAAAGCCCTAAACAAGTAAGTGATTCTTATTTAGTAGTATTTCACGCAATGCTTTTGTATACGTCAATTGTTCATATCACTGTGTGATAGCCCAGTTATCTTATTCTTTCTCATTTATTAACTCGTTTGCGTAGTTCAAAACTACGTTACAATTGAATCAAGTTTACAAACTCTATGTTGCTTTTAATGCAATGATATCAATTTAATCTGATTTCATTGAACTTGTTCTCTTATAGCATACATTATAATCCGGGAATAAACTACTGTTATACCCACGACGGTATTATTAAGCATGTAGGACTCGGGGTATTGAGTGCCTAGTTTATGCTTAACATATGTATGCCTTTTATTGGCTCAGCACGGTTACTTTATCTCCAAAGGTTTTGGATTGATTTGTTATTTGTATGGGTATTATTAACCCTAAACCTCTTTAACAAATAATTATGGGTTATTTTGTTTTAAAAACTATCTACACCTTAACCATTTTAAACCTGATATTTCTAATTGTAGCAATATCATCATATTATTATGATACTCCATTTCAGGCAGATTATTGAATCCAATTTCTTATATATACCTGATAATACTAATCTACAAAGATTATTTTTGCAAATTGTTATAGAACAATATTATCTACTGGGAAACTTTTGCTTATTCTTTTAAAAATTCCCGATGGACCCTGCATGTAAGGAAGGCAGCATTCCCCCCGAACCCACAAATTTTAGTGCATCATCGCGTGTCTCTATCAATCATTTACATATGGAAATTGATTATCATTACCGGCAAACCAATCATGATCGTACACAATACCACTTACTAGTTGATGTAGCGTCTTTATGTACATTTTTTTTGTTTTCTTTTCTTTAATTATGGACTGTTATCCGCAACCGATCATGATTGTAATAAATAAAGTGCGTTGTTACTATACCTAGTTTTGTTGAATGTAATAGAAGCATTTACTATTATATATGTATGTGTTGGAATATTATATTATTAGAATTATTATACGTCACAATAACGTCAGGATGTGACAGAGTTGGAAACGGGTTGGCAAACCAAACAATGAAAACCCATTCGCAACCCATTGTGACCCGCAAACAAAAATTGATGGGGCCCTTTTTATTTTACATGAGTTAGTTTGGGTGGATAATACCTATGCGGGTTAAGTTTTGCCAGATCTATGCACAGTCGATGCTTCACGTGTCGTCACCCTCTATTTCCAACAAATTGTTCGCATACAAGGCGTATTGCGTAGCATCACATCTAATATGGAAGTCCAATTCACATGCCACTTTTAGCGGACCTTATTAGGAATACTTCAATGCTCCCTTTTTCCACCCCAGACTAACGGTCAGACTGAGGTTGTCAACCGCAATGTCGACGATTTGCTTCATTGTTTGGCCACTGAGACTCCACGTTGATGGGATGTCATCATCGCACAAGCCCAGTTTTCATTCAATAATGTAGTCAGCCGTTCTACCGGTGTCTCTCCCCTCCAGATTGTTTTGGGGACTGCCTCGTTCATACCGCTGGACTTAGCTGACCTTCCCCCAAGGTACTGGTCGCATCACTACTGTTAAGTTTGCCATTCGATTAACTGCCATCCACATGTAAGCATCTTACAAAGATTATACTCATGCCCACAGATGTGTCGTGGTTTTTCAGCCTGTTGATTTAGTCATGGTCTACCTCCAGAAGGCTCGCCGGCAGGGCAAAGGGCACAAACTTCGGATGAAACATTGCGGGTCATTACCTGTAATCCAGAGTTGTGGGGATAACGCATATGATATTAACTTGCCCACAGATTTTTGCATGCATTGTACCTTGCCGACCTCTCTCCTGTCTGAGGCACCCATGTTCCTCCAATCCCTCTTCCCCCGATGAAAGATCACCTGGTTCGTTCCCACATTGATCGTGCTGAGGGAGTCCTAGCATTTGAGGTAGTTTCCTCCACTTCCGACAACTACACTCGTTTCCTCATCCGATGGCTTGGCCAGCTCGGAGCCGAAGATACTTGGTTATAGAGACAACGTTACAGCGCATCGTACTTTTACCGCTAGTATAAGGACTATATGGAAGCTTTTCATGGAGAGGAAAGTGATGCAGGAGCATAAATAATTAGGGCTAATTTTGTACTCTTGTCTTTAGATATTTTGAGAGGCTTCTAGATTGATGATGTCGCACCTTTGAGGCCACTACCTTTGTGAAATCATCATTCTAGAACCCTCTCATCTATCCCATTGTACTCTAAAATAGGATACTCTTTACCCTTTTGTAATCACTACTTTTTTTTAGAGATGAATGAGAATTAGAAAATTGGCGTTTGGCCTCTAAAAATTGTTGTTGTGTAGTTTTTATATTAAATCACTCCCCCTCCCAATTACACATTATATATGATAAATTAACACTCACAATCATTTGATGGAATAATGAGATAGCGGTACATTCATTTCAGCAATATAAGAAACTAGGTCAGAAAGATGTACAAACTTTAGCTGGTTTTTATGTATATTTATCAAAAGAATAACAGGAGAATTTATTTTCGTTACTCCATAATATACTTTGAATATTACTATTATATTCTCTCTCAGAGTTCAAGGTCGATAAGACACGTGTATACTTGTGGTATTTTATATTACCTCTTAATTGTGTGTATTTTGTGGTTGCCATCACAATCATTATCAACATGGTCAGGAATGACCAAGACTGAGTTCGCCTCTCTATTGTTTCAACCATAGTTAAAGGTTCTCTACACCCCCCCTACGGACCACGATTCGGGATCACCGACCTCAAATATGGTGGGTTTGCGACCTTGATCTCCAAAAGTGGCGTTCCCAATATTAAGAAAAAAATAGCAATTGTAAGTTATAATCCAACTTTTAATTTGCTAATGACGACATAAATGGAGGAAAAAAAAGACTTCGTAGCAATAAATAAAAGTTGACAAGAATGATTTAGATATTTTGTTAACATATTACATAAATTAGACATTACAAAAACCATTCTAAATTGTTGGAGGACATATATTCCATTCTTGTTGATAATATATCAACAAGAGTAATAAAACATTCTGTAATCTGCATTAGCAAACCGCATACTGTTTTGTTGTGGCTTAAATTTCCATCTCTTTGACATGTTGACTAGATGCGGTATTTTTGTTGACGGATAAACAAGTGGGATCCAAAATATTATCAAGTACCAGGGTCTAGGGATTCATATCATATAAATAATCTCTATTCTGCATTGAGAGAGGGAAAGATTACATGCTTGTAATTGTAACCTTGATTCTCCGTAATAGTGAAATCTGCCACTTCGTCCGTGGACGTAGGTCAAATTGGTCGAACCACATACATCGTCTTATTGTGTGTGTGAATGTTTTTTGTTTATTTATTTTTTATTATGCTTTGTTGATATTTGGCATACCCCCACCATACCACGTATAGGTTATATCAACATAGCACGTACCTGTACCCATACCACATGACAAAGTGACCTACGTTCTAAGTAACATTGGCTTCAACCATTTATCTTCGTTTGTTGAGAAGCACACAAAAACATAAATGTGGTGAAACAGCAGGTACAGTAGAATTTTTGCCCATATACTAGAAAACATACCACTTGTGAGTTATTTTCCAAGTAGTTTTGACGTAAATGATGTCAAATGAGAGCAAGAAAAGATAAATCTCTCTACACTCTCAAATCTCAATATCTCAAAATGGAAGAATGCCTCAAATAAGGCTACATATGGGTATTTATAGGAAGGAGGTTGCTTGGCCTCTAAGCTAAGAATCTAATTACAATTATGTCCCTAAGAGCCAATAACCTTCCTTCCTCTGAATACTAAACAAAAGGAAAATACAATGAATACTAAAAATAAAAGAAAGACTAAAAATAACAAGAAATGACAAAAACCTCTTATTCACATCACTCTCCCCCCTTGAAAGAGTTCGAACTCAGAGAGGAAGGCCTTCAGTGTCACCGTCGAGGATAGTAATGAGGGCAGACTGGTGTGGAATCTCCGTTGTCTCCTCAACATACTCCGGATCACCCAAAGCAAGGAGAGCGCGACGGCGGGGAAGGGAACAATCTGAGGCTCTGTGGTCAATCACCCCACAATTGTAACATTTGAATGTTATAGGGTGAGTGGGTGCAGGAGGGGGAACCGTGGGGGTAGGAGTAGCCGAAATAAACGGGGTCACAGAAGTAGTAGAAGTCACCGGTGCTGGAGGAGCTGGCGTGGAGCGGCTATGGGGAGGAGGAGCAGACTGGTGGAAAGACTCAACTTTAGTGGCGTACTCCACCCCCTTGGCGAAGGAGGTGACGTCACGTAAAGCAAGATCGCGCTGGATATAGCTCCGAAGGCCGTGAATATACCGACTGATCCTTTGTTCCTCGCTCTCACCGAGGCGGGCACGAGTACAAAGAAGCTGAAAGCGCTCGGTATAGTCTAAGACTGTAGTGTCCTGCCGAAGAGACTAGACTCGCAAGAAGAGATCATGCTCGTAGGTGGCGGGAACAAAGCGGTCATCAACTGTGCACGAAGCTCTACCGAAGACTGGATAGGAGGTTGACCCTTAAGAACACGGCGCTGCTCCAAGTCATTCCACCAGACACTCGCATAGCCCTGAAATTTAGTGGCCGCTAGCAGGACACACCGGCACCTTTCAGTCGCTTGTACTCAAATATCCTCTCCGTGGCGACAAGCCAATCAACAACGGCATCGGGTTGTAGGTAGCCATCAAACATAGGGACAGCAACCCAAATATCACCTACTCATCGATAGTAACTGAAGTGCCAAATGTGTAATGGCGTCACCACCCTGTAGGGACAGGGCATCCTCATCTAGGTCATCATTGCCTGGCGAAGGCTTGGAAAGTAGTGCTCACTGTGGGCGTCTCCGAGGCGGTGGATGAGGAGGGTCAGGAGTTGGTGGTGGTGGTGGTAAAGGGGGGTGGAGGGGGAGTATAAGGTGGAATGGTCTCTCGTGGTGGGGAAGGAGGTGGAATTGGGACCAACGGCTAGCGGTAGGGACATTGGTTCATTTGGTGCCCCCCTTTTGATAACATAAAAAACAATGGCGCTCAGAGAGAGGTACGTATGGATTAACCTTCGAACCCAGAGAATCAAAAGGAGAGACATCGGTACACCACTCAGTGGGAGGGGGAGGCTCAAACTCTAGGGCGAAGTGGGGTCAGGGGGAAAGGGGGCCATCAAGTGGGGGTAGACTAATTCACTCCCGTACCCGCTCATAGGAGTCAACGGGTGCGGAATGAACGGAACAGGCATCCCATGTAGAATTATGGTGGGGTACATGTGTCGGGTGACCAGGTGGTGGTGAGGTATGGAGAACAGGTGGTGGTGAGGTATGGAGAATAGGTGGGGGTGGAAGCGTGAGGAAGGCGATATGGGGTGGGTGAGGGTGTGGGGTAACGGATGGAGCGGGGGCCATGGAAGGAAGATGGGGAGGTTTTTAAGGTGTTTTTGTGGATGATGGCGAGGGTAAATGGAGATATGAGGTAAGGGGTGGTCATATTGAGGGGGGGTGGGGTAATTGTGGTGCCGGAAAAGAGCTGGGGTCTGGCCGGAGGCTGTCCGGAGTGGGGAGGGGGAAAAACAGGGGTGGGGTGATGTTTAGTGGGAGGAAAAAGGCTGGCCGGCAGGGTTAACAAGGATTCTGCCCTTTTTTTCGGTTTTCGGTGGCTTAAATAATGGCCTGACCCATGTCAGCAGGGGTGGGATGGCACCAGATGATGGGATGAGAAGAAAACAGGGTAGAGGTGGTCGGTTTGAAGGTGGCAAGGGTGGCCGGCTATTTTGAAGACTGGCCGACCTTCGGTGGAGGAGATCTGTGTTGATCGGGGACTGTCGGCAGGGAAAAATAAGGGTCGGCAGGTGGGTTCCGGCCCTGGGGAAGCGGGTAGGGGATGGTTTGGGCTGGAGAGGGCTGAACAGGGGTGTGGGGCAAAAGGGGTTGTTTGGCAGGGTTTTCGATAAGATCTAGGGTTTTCCAGCCAGTGGGGTTGGGCGGAATAGGATGGGGTAGGGTTTTGGGTAGGTTTTGTTGGGTTCTTTGTTAGGGTTTGTAGGTCTTGGGTGGGGTTTGTATTTTCTTCAATTTTTGAGGTTAGGGTTTTAATTTTGGGGTGGTGGGTTTCGTGGGTTAGGATTTGGGTAAAAATTGAAGACGGAAATTCATGTAGAACAGGGTGGTGGTTGTGTAGCGGTAGGAGGTGGAGATGGAGGTGGAGGTGGAGGATGGTGGTGGTGGAGATGGAAGGTGGAGGAACAAAAAGAGTTGGTATCTCCTCTTTTAGTGGTGATGGAATTTAGAATTTTCATTGACCCGATTCTCATTTCGACATTTATCAATCTTTCGATTGAAGGGTTGCCGGAGTTGGAATCTCCACTCGTGACCCGCTTCACGCACCCCGACGAACACCAAGAACAAACCGAGCTCTAATATTAATTTGATGTAAATCTTCAAATGCGGAAGCATTATTACTACACTACACAACAACTATTAACTACACAGCAACAACAAACTAGGCTCTGATACCAATTGACGTAAATGACGTCAAATGGGAGCAAGAAAAGATAAATCTCTCTAAACTCTCTCAAATCTCAATATCTCAAAATGGAAGAATACCTCAAATGAGGCTACATATGGGTATTTATAGGAAGGAGGATGTTTGGCCTCTAACCTAAGAATCTAATTATAATTATGTCCCTAGGAGCGAATAACCTTCCTTCCTCTAAATACTAAACAAAAGGAAAATACAATGAATACTAAAAATAAAAGAAATACTAAAAATAACAAGAAATGACAAAAGACTCTTATTCACATCAAGTTTTCATGCAAAAGTTAACCATAACGTAAGGTAGCAAGCGAGAAAAATGAAAAAACAACATTAACCATTAGAAAGCATAGTCAATTGGCAATTATGAGACCAAGTACCAAACACACAGATGGTAGACAAAAAAAATGAAAGAAAGAAAGAAAATTGATCCAGTTCCCATATTGCATGCGTATCAAGTTAAAGAAATCACCAGGACGACTTGACAAATACCAAGAAAAAAAATTGACAAAACAATAGGAAAGAAGTTGGCATTTATTGCAAAATCTGATCCATGCATGACTTAATAAACTTCTGGATGCATTTTGCAGACTTGAAGCACCTTTCACATAATCAAAATGTAAAAACTACTTTGACAAATACATTATATAAAAAATGGGAACAGAATAGGCTTTATTTTTTTTATTTTTTTCAAATTAAAGGGACAAAACTTCTTTTGAAAATAAGAATCTATGTCGCACGGATATGCAGTACAAGATACGATACAATATGATAAGTCGATATGGCAAATCTAAAAAATAGAGTTCGGATATGGCAACGAAAAAATTATGGAACGATGCTAGTATGCAAAACATTTAACACACACTAGTTGAAATTTATACACAAACAATTATAGGGAGAAAAACAGGAACAGAGTTGCAGTTAGAAACACTCAGTTGCAATTTATACACTTCTTTATCTAAATAAAAGAGAAAAGAGAGAGAGAGAGAGAGAGACGTTGCAGGTAACGATTAACACCCAGTCAGTAACAAAGAAGTTTGATAAAACAGATCCAAAAGGCTCAGAAAGCAAACATATGGACATGATATGGTTCATGCAACATCGCTAAAAAACATAGAACGGGCTTTAGTTTAATAATAATAACACAGAGAAATAAAAGAGGCTTCAATGTTCAAGAAGCTTCAATGATGTAGTTCATTTAAAAACCTAGTTGCTTAAAACAATTACTAACTGACCCTATTTTTTAGACTAGAAAAAAAAATGACCCCGAAGTATCCTACAAGTGTCCTAGACATATCCACAACGTATTGTGGCCGTAGTAAAAATGGCCAATTTGGTCAACGAATAAGTATTTGAAGTATTGGATATTTATCGGATACATATCGGTGCCGTATCCATATCCAGTACTCCATTTCTGCCATTAAAGTATCCGTGTTACACTGATAAGAAGTATGAGGGCATCAGGCCAAGCATAACTATAACTGAAAAAAGAGGGTAAGTGTTCGTGAATTCAATTCTTTTTTCCTTCACTAATGTTTACTTAGCGTAGCTAATAAAAGAAAACCTTAGAACAGACTCTAAAATGTCTAATCACAGTGCATACCTGCGTTCCTCAATCCACCACCAGAGGGTGACGATAAGTCGTGAGTAATAGGTGCAACTTTTTCAACAAGCAATGGGGACCTGGTGGCTTTGCAGCTAGGATCTACTATGTTGGTTATACCTGCATCGTTATGTTTTTAGAAATTACAGATGAGGGATGACAAAAGTGAAGCAGAGAACCTAAAACGCCTAAATTTCTTAAAAGGGAGGAAAAAAAAATCTATAAGAAAATCCGAAATATAGTGCACACCTGAGATCTTCAATGCATCACCATGAGGTGAGAGGAAGGAGTCATCCTTAATAAATGTTGCTTTTTCTACAGGCAATGAGGACCTACAGCCCATATAGCGCTGTTTGAACACGTTGGAAATCCCTACATATTATAAATTGGGGTTTTTTGACTTTACCCTGTCAATAATACAAAATTTGAGATACTCCCCTGTTTTCATAATCACGTCTTGAGATACTCCTGCAATACGGGGTAAATCAAATGATCATGAAAATAGGTGAGTCATCGTAAACTTTGCATTATTGACATGGAGTAAAAGTCAAAAATCCCTATAAACTATATCAAAGTCAGAGTGAAATAAACTAATGTGGGATAATTCTTGTGAGTCTAACATGTAAAGAATAAAACATTTGATTGGCAGAATAACCTTGACTGAAGATTTACAAACTCAAATGTATTTAATGGATAATGCTGTTGATTATTACTCCTTATAACCAAAAGAAACAAATTATTGAACCTACCTCTTCTACACTCACTTAATTCAGCATCCTTCAATCGGTTCTCTTCTTTATGAAGAGGATATGAATGACTGGAAGCATCCTTCTTTAATTTTTTAAAGAATGCATATTCAGAAGTTTTGGGGCCATCAGCTGCACAGTAGCCAGATGAATAATAGCTCAGGAAATAACACCAAGGCCTAATAACATTGCATCTATTGGAATAATGTCAGAATAAAATTATGGCAAACATGGTGATAAGTCCCTGACCTCTCTAGAAATTAATGATAAGGATAAACTAAAAACAGTTTGGTCAATAAGGCCAAAGGAAAATGTATTTGCATACTTTCTTCAAAAATTTCTTCATCTCTATAATCAAAATGTATTTGTATATTGTCACAAAATTAACAAAAGGAAAAAGTTATTTTCAGTGACTAAATGTAATTATATTGCAGAAGACATGCTTTTTTATAAGTGTATCTGACATAAAAAATAAGAACGGATAACAAAAACAATGAAGAATTACACGAGGCAAGCTGAAACGTTGATCAGAACAAACAAATATATATATATATAGAGAGAGAGAGAGAGAGACAAAAACGAAAAATTCATTGGAGCCTCCCCCGCTTGCCTTGACATACATACATATATATATATATATATATATATTAGCAGTTTTGTGTACGAGGTGAAGCAACATACATATTGGAGCCTCAACTGTTTCATGTTGCGGGGAAGAAGCATCCGGTCTACAGTTTGGAAGATGGTCAGTTTCAGGATCTCGAAATTTTACCCTTTTCACCCTGTTCATGTCTAGGAAAGAAAACCACTTCAGCCAGACACAACCAAAGTGGCCAAACTATTACTTCCATACATTAAATCTTCAAGATGCCACCGGGCAATTATCTACTAAATTGAACAGAACAGTAAGGCAAGGTTCAAGTTCACATATGCATGGGCATCAACCAAATAACAAACACAGAGACATTATGTATGAAGTGTCATGATAAAAAAAGAAAGCAATCAATTATTAGAAGAAGAAAAAAACGGTAAATTTAATATTGAAACAAAATTACCCAACTAAATATAGTCAACCATTTTCTTTTAGAGGTTACATGATGTGTTCCTTGATGAAGGGCGTTTTTGTCACTTATATTTTTACAGAGTCCTATTTGTCTTTGTCTATCTTTGTTAATTTCCTTTGTTAGCGATAGTAGTTAATTGGATAAGTAAAGGATAGAATAGGTAATTTGTAAAAGGAATGTTCTAGCCCATGTGATGTCATTCGTGATGATGTCACTCCATGACATCGCATGTGACATGAGCATTCCTTAGTGGGCAAGCAATGAGCCCTTCTAAATCCTTCTCTTATTCCTATAAATAGTGTAATACCCAATTGGGGCAAATCATTCAAGTATTAGTTCATTTGAGTATTATTACTCTTTGTTTGAGCGTGTCATTGACAACGTTTACGTCAATTGGTATCAGAGCCTATTCGCTCCACCCGTTGTGGTTATTATTGTTGTATAGGAAAATCGTAAACAAAGCAACGATGGCGTTGAAGAAGAACACCCAAATCGAGCGTCATAACACCCGAAGTGATGAATTTCTTGCCTACCTCGTGGAGAATGGAGCTCATCCTAAGTGAAGTCCACCAACCCAATATCACCCATCATTCCCACTCCACTGTTGCCCATAGCTCCACCACCCACCCACTTCACCCTCAACCACCAACCAGACCCAACCGACAGTCCATAAACCCTTATTCTTCACGCCACAGTCTGCTGCCACCCAAGTCCATGTTGCCTCTATCTCCCAGCCACACCAGTCAGCCAAACAATCGGTCGGAGATCTCCCTTGACTCCTTGCCTTCGATCTACAGAAACCCTAGATCTAGCCTTCCTCCCTGGCCCCTCCCCTCAAAACCCTAGCCATACTCCTCAAAGCCCTAAACAAACCCATCAGTCCCGCATCAAACCAAAACCCTAGCCCAACCTCTCGGCACACCAGCAACTCACTCTGACACACCCCCAACCTCACCAGACCGTCACAAGCCATCAACCGGCCCTCCCACTAGTCCGTGACCACCACCCAAGGCCATGTCGGCCACGCCATTACCTGAGGCAACCTTTTCTTTGTGCGGCCACTCTCCAACAGCTCCCTCAACATAAACAACCAC
This sequence comes from Sambucus nigra, assembly GCA_949130495.1. Lineage (NCBI taxonomy): Eukaryota > Viridiplantae > Streptophyta > Magnoliopsida > Dipsacales > Adoxaceae > Sambucus > Sambucus nigra. The sequence continues at coordinate 212,027,946 of OX422218.1, read as the reverse complement.
CTAAAGTCCCGTGGGACACCCACACTACTGTCACAGCCCCCATTGATCCCCACGATACCACTAAGGATTACAAACAAAACGTCAAAGAGTGACTCCAATAACCTCTCATTATCAACCGCCACCATATTTAATTTGGTCACTATGTGGGAGGTGAGGAATTGCCCCCACACAGTCTTCACTTTATGGGGACGGTAGAGCACCCATACCGGAAGAATAGAGAATGAATATGTCTCCATTTGACTCCCTCGATCCGAAGTTAGTCCCATTCGTGCCTATGAAGGATAATATTTGCTTTTTATGCCACTAGAAGGGTCATCAAATAAAGTATTGCCCCTTTGGATAATCAGAAGAAGGCGACCCACCTTGCACATGCATTACGATTACTCTCCAAGAACCTAAATGGAAACGTTAGGGTGGATATCCCTATGTTCGATGATCACCTTGATAACTTCATTGATTGATTGGGTGGATGCTATGGAGAAGGTTTTTGAATATAAACGCATATCTGGAGTAAATGTGTTTAGTTAGCGGCAACCAAAATACGTTTGGGTGAAAGTGAGGAGCAACGGATCAGCTGCTTCATTCATGGTTTAAACCAGACATCCGCCAAGATTTGAGCCTCCAAGAAACTCCAAACTTTTGTAAAAGTCGTCGAAGATGCCATCAAGGTCGAAAGCGCACTAAAATTCTACCACTCTTCCTCGTCTACATGTGAAGTAGTTGGTCACCGATCATACGAGTGCCTTGATTGCACACGCCATTCCAATTGATCCCGATTCCGATGGTGTTCCCCTTTGAGTTCGAGGATGAACTCTTTTAAAGGAGGACAGAGTGATGTGTTCCACGATGAGGGGTGTTTTTGTCAGTTCTATTTTTATAGTCCTATTTTGTCTTTGTCTATCTTTGTTACTTCCCTTTGTTAGTGGTAGTAGTTAATTGGACAAGTGAGGGCTATAAATTTGTAAGAAAAATGTTCTAGCCCATGTGATGCCACTCCATAACATCACATGTGACATGAGCATTCCTTAATGGGCAAGTAATAAGCCTTCTAGATCTTTCTCTTATCCCTTTAAATAGTGTAATACCCTATTGGGGCAAATCATTCAAGTATTAGCTAATTTGAGTATTATTACTCTTTGTTTGAGAGTAATTTCTTTATATGCCATTCACATTGTTTACGAGACAAAGAATTCTGACATTGTATCGTAGTATACACTATGAACTATGAAGCACAAACATAGATACGGGTGTTATGTCCGACACGACACGAACATGGCGACACAACAATTCCGAAAAAATTAGGAAATGACATGGCAAAGACACGGCGACATATAAATATAATTTTATAATTGTATGTACTTTCATCTGTTTTGCACTTCAAAAACAAAATTTAATTGTGAAGCATATATATCAAAATCAGCATGGTAAAATATTTCATAATGACAGGTGGTATGCACTGAAATCGAGCGAGACTACTCCATTCTTTTAACTTTTCTTATTAATATTCACGAACCCCTACGCAATTTAATTTTACATGATGACGCTAGAATTTCTTAGTGTTCTTTAGTTTTTGGCACCCCGCTGTGTCGGTGAAGTGTCTGCCTTTTTTAAAATGCCAAACAAGTCCGAAACGGCACATGGCATGCCCGCAGAATGCCTGAGCCGTGTCGTATGCGTGCCAGAGTGTCTGGAGTGTCAGACACCGGTACATCACCTTCGGAGAAGTGTATGTGTTTCTTAGACTACGAATAAGTATGACATACAGTAACTCCATTATTTGCAGCATCTTAATATATTTGCCATTGTACACACATATACACATAAACGCACGCGCGCGCGCGCACATATGAAATCATCGGGTACTTAATATTTTAATTCACCAGTAACGAGCTCAGCTTTGGTTGGATTAATTCATTGTAACTCTATATATAATTCATATAAACGTAAATCTCTACATTGTAACAGAGTTAATCAATAAATAATCACAGGTAAATAAAAATTTAGGGCAACTTCATCACAAATTACTTCGGTTCGAGATATTGATCACCATACAATTACAACTAGGTATGTTCAGATAAGTTCAATTGATAAAAGTGAGAAAGACAAATTGAAGGGTAGGATTTAAGAGAAAAGCTTAATTTTGAAGAAAAATGGTAGAACCAAATCCGTTGTCTGAGCCCTGATTTTGATTTTGAGTGCTAATACTACCACGTCTTGAAGAATTTGGGATCTTTGGGCGGGACGTTGGCTTCATTATCTTGGATGAGTTGACTGTAAGCTCGGGTATGGAAACCCTACCTCTTTTCAGCTGTGAAACCGTTGAATTCAAAGCCATGGGACACAAATTTGGGCGCCAATTAAACTCAGCACCTCATAATAAGGAGGGCATTTGTCTCGGAAGTTTTTTTTTCTTTTGTTTTGTTTTTTTAAACACGTGGTAAATGCCTTTGATACAAAAGTGGTGGGTGTAATAAAGTAGTGTCAAAAAAATATGTACTAGTTATCTAGATCATTAATAAATTATTGGTTATATTTAAAATTTACGGTTATTTACTATTTGGAGTACGATTATTTACAGTATTTGGTACTTGGGGTACGTTTGCTTACGTATTAATTCATTGGGTCCAAAACTAACAAAACCCGTCAGTTGCTCACTTAACCGTTAGCTAACATCTTTTAAAAGTTATCTCTCACATGATAAATGACAACTTTGCCCTTGAATATATATATTACTATTACAATCAGTGTGTGTGTGTGTGTGTGTGTGTGTGTGTGTGTGTGTGTGTGTGTGTGTGTGTGTGTGTGTGTGTGTGTGTGTGTATATATTAAAAGGTTTAAATATTTAGTTAAAAAATTGTTAAAAAATAATTTTCAAAAATTGTTAAAAAAAATATCAATTTCGGCCCAAAAATATATATAAATTCCTACCAAAAAAAACTGTTATAATATAACTGTTTAAAAACAGTTAAAAAAAATATTAAACAATTATAATATAACTATTTAAAAATAAGTAAATTATTTCCACCCTAAAAATGATTTCCATTAACAAAAATATATAAATTCCAGCATAAAATAAAAATTAAAACTGATTTGAGTTAAAAATGATTTCCACAAAAAAAAATTATTTTCAACAAAATAAATTGGTTTTCCACCCAAAAAAAGATTTTCAATTACAAAATAAATAATTTTAAGCAAAAAAATAAAAAACTGATTTCAGTTTAAAAAATTCTTTTTAGAAAAAAAACGTTTTCCACCCAAAAAAATGATTTTCAACAAAAGAAAAAAAATCCACCCCAAAAAGTAAAAAATAAAACTGATTTCAATCAAAAATATATATATTTCAAGAAAAAAAAAACGTTTTCCACCGAAAAAAATGATTTTCAACAAAAGAAATATTGCTTTCCACCCAAAAAAATGCTTTCCAACTACAAAAAAAAAATCCAACAAAAAATTAAAAAATAAAACTGATTTGGGTTTAAAAAATATATTTCATGAAGAAAAAAAAATCAACAAAAGAAATTTATTTTCCACCCAAAAAATGCTTTCCAACTACAAAAAAAAAATTCCAGCAAAAAATTAAAAAATAAAACTATTTTGTGTTTAAAAAAACGTTTTACATAAAAAAAAATTATTTTCCACCCAAAAAATGCTTTCCAACTACAAAAACAAAATCCAGCAAAAAATTAAAAATTAAAACTGATTTGAGTATATATATATATATATATATATTTCAAGAAAAAAATATTTTACACAAAAAAATGACTTTCAACAAATGAAATTTGTTTTCCACCCAACAAATGAAATTTGATTTTCAACAAATAAAATTTACCATGAAGAAGTTTAAATCTACACTCGTCAACCCCACTGGATCCATAACTTCTTCTCACCGTGGGGAGATCGGGAGAGGGGCGGAGGGTGAGGGGAGGAGGGAGAGGGCAGAGTGAGGGGCGGAGGGTGAGGGGAGGGGTTGTGGAGGAGCGTGGTTGGAGGGGGGAATCCGTGGTGGAGCTGGCAGCCATAAGAGGAGAGAGTGAAAGAGATGGCATGGCTGCCATTTGAAGAGGAAAGAGAGAGTGTGAAAGATGTTGGAATGAGTTTATGGGGGTTTGATAACGTTTTTTGTCTTAAAAAGTAGGGGTATGTTTGGTAATTGTTTATAAGAGGTGAGAGTGTGTTAAACGGCTGCTGACAGTATTCGTTAAAATAACACTCATGCAATAATAACAAAAATTAGTGTACCCTAAGCACTAAATACTCTAAACAAATGTCCCCCGAATAATAAATGACCCAAAAATTTATATTTTAAGCATGTTTCATTAATGTATTTTATGATAATTCATTCATGTATTTTATGTTAACACTTGTACGAATGTGTTCAAGTGACACTCGTGTAACACCCCGTATTTTTTACGATTTAAATAATTATGTGATTAATTATTATTATGGGAATAAGTATGCGATTAATTATTGTTGTTGGATTAATTAAATTAAAGTGTGAGAAATTAATTTATTATTAATCCGGATTAAAATAATTATTAACTAGCGTGCCAAGGGTTAATACTTATTGTTGAGAATTATTGAATATTACTGTGTGATATGTACTATAGAATTATAACATTTGATAAATTGTCTAAAGTGAGAAATATGACAGTTTAATAATTTAAGTCTGACACGCGTGTGAGTCGTATCGGGACTAATTGAATAGAATAAAAAGATAATTTATTTTTATTTACTCGTATGGTCATTTCGAGTGCGCCGTTGAATCCGCAATGATCGAGATAGTCAAAATAGTATACCCGGGTGTTTAGTTTGGGTCCTGGGGTGATTTTAGGCCTAACCGGCACCCCGAGAGGGCATTATGGTAAATTATATTTTTAGGCTAAATTAATGGACGAAAATTAAGAGTAATTATATCAGCCAATGAGAGTCCATTAGGGTGAAAAAGTTACAGGAAATTAAGAACGGTTATAGGAGGTGTGAGGGAGAGTTAATTCCAAGAGAAACGGCCAAGATAACACCACCTTGCACAACTGAGACCACCAACGCGTAGATCGAGAAGAGAGGAATGCGTATGTACCAACATCACCAACGGATCAGACCGTCATATTCGAGTCAAGTGTTTATTACTTGCTTTCTTTAGCAATAATCATGCTCGTGTTAGTGTAGGTGAAATTAATCATGATTTATATATGAATTGGTTGAAAATTGGAGATTTAAATTATGATTAAGGATTGGTTTAATTAGTGGTTGAAAGTCCTTCATGTATGTAGGAGATTAATCACGGAATTTGATTATATATTGATGAACGAATCTGGGTTGATTAGGTTCTTTAATTGAAAATTTGAAAACTAGGGTTCTTATGAATTGATTTGGGGATTTTATATAATTATGATGATTTATGACGAATTAATGATCCTAGGAGGTTAGGAATGATTTATAACCTGTTAGGGTTGATGGGTATTGATGATGAAGCATTGGGTGTTGAATCTTAGAGGTTTATAGGTTCATAAATGGTGGGAAAACGCATAATTCTAGGAAAGAAGACGAACAGTGACATCTCGCGCGATCTCGCGCGAAGTCGTTCGAGCGAGATGACATCTCACGCGAAGTCGCTCGAACGACACGTGGAAGTCATTCAAACGACAACCCTTCTGGTTCGAGCGACAGAGGGAAATTTTGGGGATTTTCTCAAAGTCCAGTTTTGAGTTTGCCGGTCTATTGGAGTGAGAGAAATTGCCAAATAGTAAATTCAAATAGGACAAAATTCCGGAAAAAGTATGAGAGAATTAATACTTTAATTATTTCGGTATAGAGAGAATGTACCTTGGAGATTACGAGAGAGATAGTAATCTAAATATTTATACTATACGTAGTGATGAGGTTAAAATACGTATGAGGAGTATGTATGTAGGTTGGAAAAATACCTATAAATTATAATAGGATGTGTGTATGCCTATTATGTGATATTATTGTTAAGAGCACTAATGAGTGATAACCCGGGGGCGCAAGAACCTTATAATTAAGCGCACTAATGAGTGATAACTCGGGGGTGCAAAAACTCTATTGTTAAGTGTACTAATGGGTGATAACCCGGGTGTACAAGGATGACTATTGTTAGGGGCACTAATGGGTGATAACCCGGGGGTGCTGGATTATTATTGATAGGGGCATTAATGGGTGCTAACCCGGGGATGCAAGATTCTATTGTTAGGCGCACTAATGGGTGATAATCCGGGGGTGCTGAATTGTTAATGATAGGTGCATTAATGGGTGTTAACCCAGGGATGCAGGATGTTCTGGATAGGTGCACTAATGGGTCTTAGCCCGGGGGTGCAGGATTAGTATATATATATATATATGTGTGTGTGTGTGTGTGTGTGTGTGTGTGTGTGAACTTGTGAATATTGCTAGTGTGTGAAATTAGTAGACTTGGTAATAATAATAATCATTACATTGCACCAAGTGGTCTTAACCTCAGGGATTAGTGTATAGATATAGGGATGATGAGACTATATATATGTATGAGTGTACTTGGGTAACTTTCTACTTTGTGAAACTAGTAGATAAAATGAAAATGAGAAATAAAATAATCTTAGTGAATAAAAGATTAACCATTCAAACAGTGAATAATGAAACTTAGTATGTGAGATAAACTATCTGATTATCGTATTGTATGGGTGATACGGGAATACTACTAGTGAACATAGTTAATATTAGTTTGGTTTCTGACTAGTTAGACTGGGAGGTATAACTAGGGGAGATTAGATGTACGTTAGGCGCACACAATAGACGAGAGGTGAGAAACTCATGTGAGAGTTCGATAACTAACATGCATATAAGACTTGTTTTAAGAACCAGTTTTAAATACTTGCTAAATCATTTTTACACATCGGGCTCTGACCCGTTTCTTGTATCTCTTCTCTCTTTTGCTATATATGTATTATATCAGGTACTCAGCCACAGGACTATCAGATTTAGAAATTTGGATTGCTTGACGTGCTGCAGCTGTTGTGGAAGTTGTAGGTCATTGTAGTAGACACATCTATCTTTCCATTCAGTTTCATCTAGACTTCTTGTTTAGGGCATATGTCGCCCACTTCTGGTTCCTTCATCGGAGATATTGTATTCAGTTTAGTTTATGGTTTGGAGTTTTGAACTGGGAGGTTTTACCCAATCTTATTTATTTCAGTAGTTGATTCATGTTCAACATTTATTATATTCCTATTTATGGTGAATGGTTTATATTTTAAGATGGAAAGAAATGGATTTACTTGGTTTTACTAAAATTGGAAATGTTTTGACACCTATCTTTATTTTATATTAGGTGATTAATATGTTAAAAAAAAAATCGGCAATGATGCTAAGAATGAACCAACTGAATATCCTGTTTTGAATTGGTAGAGGACTGATCACCCTAAATTTAATTGGGCGGGGTATCATAGGTGGTTTCAGAGCATCAGGTTCTAGTGTCCGTAGGATCTGTGCGGCTTATTACGTTTCGGCACATCGTTCTTTGATGTAGAGACTTATGATAGGATTGTTGTGTTCCCTTACGTATGCGACTTACGTTCTCCTGCTACGAATTATAATGGATGTGACTCATTATACGAAATTCTGTGTGATTCGAACACCGAACATTTTAGGATGACCAGCGAGGGCCGTAAGAATAACTGCGGGAGATGAAGCTCAACAAAAGACATAAGAGCAATCGGAAAAGAGTGATCGGGACAAAAATCACCATGAGGATTACTTAAGCTAGAGATAGTAAAATCGCCACTCGGGAACTGTGGGTTCCCAGGACACAGTCATAGATAACGGTGGAGTGATTTCAGGACCACCTAGCATAGTCGATAAAGGGGAAATCAGAGGGACTCTTTTGAAGACCCATCGGTGAAGATGCGGAGAAAAAAATGAGAAAATGTAAAAGACCAGCGGAAGTAGAAAATTCGAAGGCAATGGCGTAGAGTGGGGTGTGACGACACTCATAATTAAATTTGGAGTTAAAAGCTATAGCTCTTAGGAGCATCATGTAGTGATTAGAGACAATCACCATACATGAAGAAGTGTGTTTGAAATTTAGAAAGAAATTTGGATACGATTTGATTGTGCGGTCTTCCATTCAATGTGGTAAAAAAATGCGAGTGAAATTTTGATGTTTAGCACAATGGGTAAGATAGAAACCGATCGTGAGAGAAAGGTTGAATTACATAATGAACTTCGTACCTGGCAGAGGGGTATAAATTATCCAAAGTTTTTATAGTTTATAAAGGACCCGTGAGTAGAATACCAGTATGAATGGGAAATATGGCTAGGATGACTAGTACCGAGGTCGTCAAGGTCATGCGTTAGTATGATAATGTTAACGCTTCCAAGAGAAGGGAGTAAAGAGGGTTAACGAATCTCCTGAAGAGCAGAAACTGAATTTAACGGTGTTAGTGAAACCCCACCTGAGAGTATACCCAGTAGGGAACTCGATTAGATGATTTTTAGTGATTAACTTCAAGAGGACGATGAAGTCAATCAGGCTGTAGAGGCCAACCATAGTTCTTAATTGCCAACGTAGCCAAAGGGACAACGGAAGAATAATTGTGAGTTAAGACTACTCGGTCTGAGAGAAGGACATTACCAAAATGATTAGTGGGACCAGTGACGGGGAAATGGTTCATGAAGTTTTCCTTATGTGAAGGAAGTAGAACTATAAGTATTGAAGGTGTCCACAATTGAGATGAGGGACCGAAGAGATTAGAAATGGTAAACCATATCAGTTAGGCATAACAACTGGAGGAGCGAGACTTCCAACGAAAGAATTTAGGGTCAAGGGAATTAGGCCCAGGAAATTTATAACCCGAGAGTGATGGGTTCAGGCTGGACCAGTAGAGTCCTCGTTAATAGTAGCATACAGTATGTCAGGGTCTACGGGACCTGGGATGTAAACGGGAGTTTAATAAAGCTATAATTGAGGCTTGGAGAGTTTGGGCCAACGTTTCAATAACGGGCGTGAAATCCACATGATGGAATAAATTGTCCATGATGAAAGAGGACAACTATAGGATGAAATCCTAGGATGTATGACGTTTGCAGATGTTCATGGGTCGTGATGGCAGCCACGTGCTGAGACCCTGTGATTTGGCGAGACTGGTGAGGTTTTGCTTCTTCCTTGTGAGTAAAGGATAGATTCTAGTGACATGGGTGTGCCATAACTTTTATGTAAATTGGAAACCCTAAACTTCGCATGCGGGTCGAGTTTAGTGGGAACGTTAGTTTTAACAGTCTTATTACAAACGTATTTCTCGTTGTTAGAAGGGCATTTTGATAATTGCCCGTGAGGGAACCGGGTGGACCCTGAGAATATATTTTGTTGTTATAATTTACCACTGCATTGAGTCAGCTTTAGCAGAGTTTATTATGGTAATGTGGAGTGATTAATTTTCGTATGGTTAAACGATAGTAAAAATGTAGTGATATGACTGTCGTGCCGGATACTCCGAGAGGAGTGATCTTAGTTTTGTACGGCGCCACCTAAAATAGGGTTGGGCCCAAATATGAGTATATATGAAACTTTTATGGTATTATAAACTTCAGCGAGTATAGTGTCTAATTATATGTGATTCCCGAGCATAGGAATTTATTTGTCTGTTAAGACTTAGAATACATTGTGTTATTATCGAGCGGCGAAATATAGCTCGTTATATATTTATAGCGCCAAGTACTTGGGATAGTGAGGGCGCCATGCTTCATGTTACACTTTTAGGGACATGAGAGTGACCGAGCAAACTCTTATGTCAACATACGTAGATTATGGGAAAATACATAAAATGTACTGAAGGCCTTACGGACCTCGACAATCGGTTAGATTAGATAGTAGTGTATCGGGGAGGTTCCTTGTTTGAATTTCTCTTTGCGAGACATCTCACGCATGAAACTAGCGAATGCCGGGAGTTGGAGAGAAGTTTGGTTGATAGTACATAAGTTTTGTATGTGGATTATTATACCTATAAAGGAATATAATTGAGAGTTAATAATTCTTTTGTAACTTAAGGCCAATAGAGTCGCTTAGCCTTAGTATTATTCAGAATGGAGCAATGATACCATTGAAGGATTGATTAAGTTTTGACTAGTGGGGTGGTTGAGTGTAACCCTACCACATCAACATACCGAGTGTGCAAGAATTGAAGTAAGAAAATTTTATGTCTTTTTTATAATGATGCGCGAGGCATAGGGTGTATGGGCGCCCTAGGGGATTGAATCAAACGATGGATTATGATTATCTTGTGAATTCGATAACATGTAGTCGGGTAAGCCGAAGATTACTTCGTAAGATTTGTTAGAGACTTACGTTTCAAAATAAACCGAAATTTTTGAGCGGGAAAAGAGACTTATGTCACACGATACGACAAAGTCAAACGTATCACGATTAGAAGTACATTCAAGAGAGTATAAAAGGTATCAGGATACAAATAACAATGGTAATGGGTTTAATGTAGAGTAATTTTCAAAGTTAGTCTTGCAGTGGGTCAGCTGACTGTTAGAAAAAGGGCGGACAATTCGAAACCAGTAGAGGATCCTTCCACTAGAGAATGGAAGAGTATCCCTAAGGATTTTCTCATGTAGTTGAGATAGTAAGATTATAGGTACTAAGATGCGATTGAGTACGGCCTAATACCCACAAAGGGATGGGCAGGACAAGCGGTCTAATCGGTTGCAGGAGAGAAAATTTTATGTGGACCCTGAGATCTTAGGGGAGGACGAGAGTAGTACCTTATACTAGTGGAGTTTGTGTCCAAATAACTCCTATAAGTTCACGTTCGGGCAGAGTGCCAGCAGAAGTATGGCACGGTAAACTTTGTTGTTGTCCTACTTGATAGTTAAAGGTGGGGGGGAACAGTTATGATTACAAATGTCGGAGAAGAGTCGATATTATCGTATATATTGTGTGTGAAATATATATTGCACAGCTAATTTACTTGTATGAATGACACGAGACGAATTCGTATGTATCTGAAAGGAGGATAAATCTACTAAGGTGCAAATAGTAGAAGGCTAGATAGTGAATAGCTAAAATAAAGTTGAAGTAGTGAAACTTAAGCAGAAAGGCTTGGGCAAGAGCCTATATGATAGGGAAACCTGGAGTTTAAAGCAAACATGTGAAGTGTTCATTATTAAGGGTATTCGATAGCGTACTATATGAGTGGTACGGAGTAGCTTACTTGTGAGCGCCGGGATGCGATGCGCAATATTTTTACAGCGTTGTATGTACCTAGTATACTTTTTCCGAATTTCAAGACAAAATTCCATTGTAAGGGGGAAGTATGTAACACCCCGTATTTTTGACGATTTAAATAATTATGTGATTAATTATTATTATGGGAATAAGTATGCGATTAATTATTGTTGTTGGATTAATTAAATTAAAGTGTGAGAAATTAATTTGTTATTAATCCGGATTAAAATAATTATTAACTAGCGTGTCAAGGGTTAATACTTATTGTTGAGAATTATTGAATATTACTGTGTGATATGTACTATAGAATTATAACATTTGATAAATTGTCTAAAGTGAGAAATATGACAGTTTAATAATTTAAGTCTGACACGCGTGTGAGTCGTATCGGGACTAATTGAATAGAATAAAAAGAGAATTTATTTTTATTTACTCGTATGGTCATTTCGAGTGCGCCGTTGAGTCCGGAATGGTCGAGATAGTCAAAATAGTATACCCGGGTGTTTAGTTTGGGTCCCGGGGTGATTTTAGGCCTAACCGGCACCCCGAGAGGGCATTATGGTAAATTGTATTTTTGGGCTAAATTAATGGACGAAAATTAAGAGTAATTATATCAGCCAATGAGAGTCCATTAGGGTGAAAAAGTTACAGGAAATTAAGAACGGTTATAGGAGGTGTGAGGGAGAGCTAATTCCAAGAGAAAACGGCCAAGATAACACCACCTTGCACAACCGAGACCACCAACGCGTAGATCGAGAAGAGAGGAATGCGTATGTACCAACATCACCAACGGATCGGACCATCATATTCAAGGAAAGTGTTTATTACTTGCTTTTTTTAGCAATAATCATGCTCATGTTAGTGTAGGTGTAATTAATCATGATTTATATATGGATTGGGTGAAAATTAGAGATTTAAATTATGATTAAGGATTGGTTTAATTAGTGGTTGAAATTCCTTCATGTGTGTAGAGGATTAATCACACAATTTTATTATATATTGATGAACGAATCTGGGTTGATTAGGTTCTTTAATTGAAAATTTGGAAACTAGGGTTCATATGAATTGATTTGGGGATTTTATATAATTATGATGATTTATAACGAATGAATTATCCTAGGAGGTTAGGAATGATTTATAACCTGTTAGGGTTAACGGGTATTGATGATGACTCATTGGGTGTTGAATCTTAGAGGTTTATAGGTTCATAAATGGTAGAAAAACGCATAATTTTGGGAAATAAGACGAACAGTGACATCTCGCGCGATCTCGCGCGAAGTCGTTCGAGCGAGATGGCATCTCGCGCGAAGTCGCTCGAACGACACGTGGAAGTCGTTCAAACGATAACCCTTCTGGTTCGAGCAACAAAGGGAATTTTTGGGGATTTTCTCAAAGTCCAGTTTTGAGTTTGCCGGTTTATTGGAGTGACAGAAATTACCAAATAATAAATTCAAATAGGACAGAATTTTGGGAAAAGTATGAGAGAATTAATACTTTAATTATTTTGGTATAGAGAGAATGTACCTTGGAGATTACGAGAGAGATAGTAATCTAAATATTTATACTATACGTAGTGATGAGGTTAAAATACGTATGAGGAGTATGTATGTAGGTTGGAGAAATACCTATAAATTATAATAGGATGTGTGTATGCCTATTATGTGATATTATTGTTAAGAGCACTAATGGGTGATAACCCGGGGGTGCAAGAACCTTATAATTAAGCGCACTAATGAGTGATAACTCGGGGGTGCAGAAACTCAATTGTTAAGTGTACTAATGGGTGATAACACGGGGGTACAAGGATGACTATTGTTAGGCGCACTAATGGGTGATAACCCGGGGGTGTTGGATTATTATTGATAGGCGCATTAATGGGTGCTAACCCGGAGATTCAAGATTCTATTGTTAGGCGCACTAGGTGATAACCCGGGGGTGCTGAATTGTTAATGATAGGTACATTAATATCTAGATTGATTGTCTCCAATTTTATTGGATTGATGTTATTATATGTATGGCTATTACCCTAAAACCTCTAAACGGATAATTATAAGTTATTTGTTTAGAAACCATACCTAACCATTACTAGTTCTAGCCATATAGTCATATTTTTTTAGTTATATCATTCCAGAAATAAACATGTTATCTTATCCTAACATTGAATCCATTTTCATATTGAATTCTTATATCGACTCATCAAAATCATGTTTTGAACTCTATGGAATAAGAGTTATCTACTTGGAAATTTTGTTCACATTTTTGAAAAAAAATGGACTCGGGAAATAATAAAGGCAACATGTACCCGATCAGAACCAATTCTAACGCATCACCTCGTGTTACTCTAGTAATTATATATGCTTGAAAAATCAGTCGCATGACCAAAGACCTTATTATAATTTCCTATGCTACTACTTTTAAATGGATGTAATTGATATTGTATCAAGGCACATGCCGTACTTTTTAACTTTCTTTTGCTTTTATTTTCTTTTATGGACTATGTAACAAAAGATAGTGCCTCCATGAGTGTAATGAATAATGTATTTTGATACTTTACTTCATGTTGAAAGATATTACTATTGTTTTTCCCTTTTGTTATCATCATTATTTATATTTTCGCTATTTAATTTATTTCCTCATTTAACTTATCAACCCAACCCTTAATCACTCCTAACTATTCGGGGTGTGACAACATGATATCAGAGCATTACTTAAGAGTACTAGGTTTATTACTCTTATGATATAGTTATTTTACGTTTCTTTATCTTCTTTAGATTAAATACGATACTAATTATTTGTCTTGCAGCAGTGAATGTTTGGGATAACGTCTACTTGAACATCGATGGTGTCGATCAAGAACAATTTAGCCAAACTATAAGATAAGAAAGGTATATATAATAAATTATGTAAGGCAATTAGGGACATCGATCGAGAATGGATGATCGCAACACCAAATATTAAGCAACACCTATTGACATGTCGATTACTAGGAGAGGAACATGCAATAAAACAAGCTCGACGATTTGACGAGGATGAAGAGTTCCTGCAACAAGCAATGCACTTAGCATGGAATGTCGCGCCGATAGGAGAACTGCATATAATTTCACCGGTATCTCCCAATGATTATAGACCAGATTTACCATCTTTCGACGCTACTACATTATCATCAAACACAAGCACCGTGGGTTTTAAATAGGATGATTAGGAGGACAAACAACTTATAGATAACTAAAAGGCTTACGATCATTGTAAAATAAATAAATGAGAATGTGTGTAAGGGTAATGTGAGAATGGAGTGTTACGTTACTAATATAGTAAATTAAGAACTAATAAAAAAATTTGGATGTTTTAACAACCATATTTTATGTTATATATATGCTAAAGTTTTCTTATAACAGTTTGAAGGATCCTTTGAATTAACTCGTTCTGTTTCATAAATTATTTTACAATTACATTGTGATTTAATTATTCTTTACTTATATAGGATGGTGAGTAATCACAATGTAAACGTAACACCATGATCGAGATCTACGTCAACTGCTCTATCTACGACTATGGATAGCATAGCCAAGTATTTGCAAGAACTCACTGGACTAACACAAGCACGTCAGAATATTATACTAGGGATTGAGATATCTATAGAGGTTCGACGAATGAATGCTCTAAAGGAATTTCTACTACAACGACCCCCTAATTTTCATGGGGACCATGGAGCATTAGAAGCCGAATGCTTGTTCCGATACATTTTAAAGGTTCTAAAAAGAGTAGGAATACTACCTGAGCTCTGAGTTGATTTAGCCACTTACTTATTTGAAAGCAAGGCCGATCACTGGTGGCAATCAGTGAAACGTACCCAAAATGTGGAAAACTTAACTTGGACACAATTTGAAGAAATGTTTTTCAAAAGCTACTTTTCTGAATCCTTACGCGATCAGTTGATGGTGGAATTTTTAGGACTCCAACTGAAAAACATGACGGTAGCACAATACGAGGCTCGATTCACAGAGCTCTCTCGTTACGCCCAAGAATATATTAATATTGATATTAAGAAATGTAAAAATTTTGAGTGAGGACTTAAATCCAGTATCAAAACCTCCCTCATTCCTTTGAAAGTTAGTGAATTTGGTAAAATGATCGAAGTAGCCAAACTTATTGAGAAGAATCCAACTCTAGTGGAACATCTCGTAGTAATCTTCCCCTTTCACGAAATAATTATAATAATCATTCAGCAAATATTTCCATCCGAAATCATCCCAATTTTAAAACAAATGAAGGATGATCATTCAACCAAATCAACACTGAAATAGTGGTACTACCATTCGTTGACACGAATGCTATACCTCTGGACACATTAGACCCCAATGTCCCAAGCTTCGTAAAACTAACTGTAATCTCTGACTCGTTATGAATGCCGATAGAAACCTCAAACCACGACGAACTGCGGGAAGACCTCCACCTACACCAGGAAAATATTTTGCTAAACCTCTGTCGGGAAACTCTAATAATCAAGGTTCTACACTCAACAATGCAACTCAAGGCCGATCTTTCGCATTGTTAATGTAAACAGATAATTACAATGTTATCAAATGTATTGTTTTACTTAATGACCTTAAGGCACATGCATTAATTGATTCAGGGTTATCTCACTAATTTATTAGTTAGAAGTTTATAACCTTAGCAAATCTTATTCCTATTACTTTAGATCATCTGATTGCCATAAGTATGCCTACCGGTACCATCGCTAGGACACGACAGGTTTGTAAAAATTGTGAGGTACAACTCGAGTTAAGAACCATTATTATTCATTTAATGGTCCTAGACATAGTAGAATTCGATATCATTATTGGGATATATGCCTTATTTATTAATAATGCATGTATTGGTTGTTCTTCAAGAAAATGATCCTTCGAAACTCTTCCACCTGAAATAGTATATTTAGGGGACAATATTACAGGACTTTCTTAAATATATCCTCGTATTCTTTAAAACTTCTTGACAATTATGAAGATGTGTTTCCTGAAGAATTACCTGTAATTCCCCCATTAAGAGAAATTGAATTCGTAATCCATCTTTTTCCCAATACCTCTCCCATTTCTGTATCATCCTACCGAATGGCACCTTTAGAACTATGGGAACTTCGAATCTAACTTGATGAATTTTAACCAAACGGTTTATTCAACCAAGCACATCTCCCTGGGTGCTTTGGTACTATTTGTGAAAAAGAAAGATAGTTCATTTTAATTATGTATCTTTTACCGTAGATTGAACTAGGTCACCATTAAGAATAAATATCCTTTACTAGAATATATGATATATTTAGTTAATTAGGAGGAGCCAAGGTGTTTTCAAAAATCGATTTACGCTCCGGATATCATCAACTAAGGGTAAAAGAATAAGACATATCAAAAGCAACTTTCAAAACTTAGTATGGACACTTCGAATTTTTAGTAATATCTTTTGGATTTACTAATGCCCCATCCGCTTTTATGGACCCAATGTATTGCGTATTTCAACCAGTTCTGGACCAATTTGTGATCGTATTCATCGAAGATATCCCGATATATTCACAAAATGAAAGGGATCACGAACGTCATTTACAAATCATACTAGATACCTTATGACGGCACCAGTTGTATGCCAAGAAAAGCAATTGTGACTTCTTAATGAAAGAAATAATTTTTTTAGGACATGTTATTACAAAACTAGGAATCCAAGTAGACCCAGCGAAAACCGCTGCAGTTATGGAATGGCCCCAACCCACTACCGTGAACAAGGTTCGCAACATTCTAGGATTAGCTGGTTATTACCGAAGATTCATAGAAGGATTATCCACTATTGCTCTACCTCTCATGAAATTAACCCGAAAGGATATACATTTTGAGTGGAATCAAGAATTCACTTAATCCTTTTTTGCCATAAAAAAACGTTTGACTACCACCCATGTACTCACAATACCTTATAGTACTATAAGTTACGATGTATACACGGATGCCTCCTAGGTAAGGATTAGGGGTGTAAACGGATATTCAAAATTCGAATCTGTCTGGTATCCAACTTCGAAATTTTGTGATATTTATCCGAAAAGCGGATATAGATAGTGTGTAAAAATATCCGAGAAAACGGATATGGATATATATATATATATATAAATGGATATGGATAGTATATGTATTCGACACGAATAATCCGTATCCGAGGCGGAGTATCCATGTGTGCAGATATTCATTTTTTCGGACATCCGTATCCGTATTGTATTTAATGTTAATTTTTTATCAATATTAGTTACATATAATTATTATTTATAATATTTATTACATTCAATGTTAAATATAAATATATATTATAAAAATGTTAATAATCTCTTTTCACGCATTCAAAAGATATATAGAAATAATACTTTAAAAAAACTCAAAAGATAATGAATGACTTAGAAAGAAAAAGAAAACAATAAGAAAAAGAAAGAACAAAAAGCGGATAAACTCAAATCAAATAAAAAAAAAATTCTCCAACCTATTTCCCCCTTCTACCCAATTTCCTCTTTCTCCCCATTTTTGATCTAAACCGTTTTCCCCTTCTCCCAACTTTCGGCGATGTCCAATAGTTCTGGTAAGATCCTCCCCCCTCCTCTCTCTCTCACACCCACACCCACACCCACCCACCCACACAACTTTGTGTAGATTTTTTTTTTCTATTATTCTAGTTAGGGCTTGATATTTGTTTTTTGGGGTTGATATTTCTCTGTTATTGATTATGAAATGGTAAAACAATTTGTTGATTGTAAACATTTAGGGCTTAATATTTTTTTTACATTAATATTGATATTACCTGTTTAAAGAGGCAAGTAAATAATGATTCAATTAGTTAGGGTATGATATTTCAAAGGCCTTGGTACTTGATTTCATACATTTTCTAAAGAGTTTATATTGTTGCTTTTTTTCGTTAGTTATATCAAAATTCTCTTAGACTATGATCGTCTAATTTTCATTAAATATAAATTCTAGTTAATATAAAAATTAGTGTTAATTGAAAGGGATAAGCAATGAAAATGGATACAAATATTATCAAAATTCGGAGATTTTGAGAGTATACGGATATGGATAGTTATTTTTACTATCCAGACTGATATGGATACAGATACGGATAATGCATCCAGATAGCGAATACGGATATAAAAAGCATGGTATTTTCTCCATATCTGTCCGTTAACCACCCCTAGCTAGGATGTGTACTCATGCAATTATAAAAAGTAGTCGAGTATGAGTCATAATAACTGAAAATACACAAACACAATTATTCGGTTCATGATCTAGAATTTGCCTCTATCGTTTTGCCTTGAAAGTTTGTTGATGTCACTTATACGGAGTATAATTTCAATTATTCTCTGACCACAAAAGTCTAAAATATATCTTTACCCAAAAAGATATGAATTTACAACAATATATGTGGATGGAATATTTAGAAGATTACGACTTCCAATTACAATATCACGCAAGTAAAGGCAACAGGGGAGTCGACGCCTTAAGTCGTAAAACTAGTGGAAAACCAATCGGAACACTTGCTCATCAAACCATGCTTACATTGATTGACTATAATATGCAAAACAAAACCCCTATTATCCTTCATAACATCATAGCATATCCATATCTTAAAGGAAGGATAATTGAGTAAAAAGCTACCGATAAATGTCTCGTCGCTCAACGCTAAAGGATTGAACTTGGAAAATCCAGCACAGAATGGACATATCACCCTATCAGTGGAATGCGATTTCAAAACCGAATATGTGTACATTCAAATTCCAAGTTAAAGGAAGAACTCTTACAAGAAGGTTATTATTCCTTTTTTTTTCACAAAAGAAATTTATTTATAAATAGATAAGAGAAAAAGCCTCTCTTAGGGATCTTACAAGCGCTAAAGAAAAGAAAAATTAAGAAACTTTGCGAAGTCATGAACGATTATCTGGCCTTAAATTATATTTAAGCGCCAATTTCTCCTCAGCAGTTGAGTACAAAAGAGTCCTTATTCTTTTATCCCTTTTGACAAGATCCATCCACTTCAACTGGATTATTTGAGTCTTCTAAGTTCCCTAAAATATCAAAAGAATTACTAAGGGAGTATTGGAAATTTGATATTTAGTTTTTTCACATTTTCTCCCTAACGAGTAAGTAGGGGTGGCAATTCGGGTTAGTCGTGCCATTTTCGGATCGCGTTGATTTTTATTTTAGTATATGTTTTGAGAATTCCTAAATCTATACAAACTAATCGGGTCATGTTCGGGTCATTTTCGTAAATAGGTTATCGGGTAAAAAATTGTCAGATCTACTAACGAGTCTACAATAAACTCCCGAGCTTTTACAAAATTATGAGACATTTCTAGATGAAACTTTGGAATCTCCACGTATAAATTAACCCCAGGGAATTCCTCTTCCCGCGTAAAATGAGATGAAAAATTTGGACTGTCCTCTAGAGGAGGCATATCTCCGTAGGAATCTTCATTAACAGGTATATCTCCAGATGAAATATTTTGATTATTTCTTTGAACAATATTTTTAGGAGCTCCTAAATAAACTTTAACATTATTGTCCAACTTTCCACTTATTATGTTGATCTTTTTTCCCTGATTTTTTTGACATTTTCCTAAGCTGACTTTGCAAATTTTTTAAACATTTCCCCATTTGAAGCTGTTGGAATTGAAATACCTACTTGTATCCATAAATAATGTGAGTCCTAACCAATACTATTGACCAATCAGAATTCAAAACTTCAAAAAGTTTTATGTCTCAAAGACATCAAACTTTTTTCCCATTAGGAGAATCATATCCCAACTTTAAAGATACGATCTCCACAATCATATCCCAATACTATGATGTGAGTCCCTACCAATACTATTGACCAATCAGAATTCAAAACTTCAAAAAAATTTATGTCTCAAAGACATCAAACTTTTTTCCCATTAGGAGAATCATATCCCAACTTTAAAGATACGATCTCCACAATATTAGGAACCGAACCCACTGGAAGTTGAGCATCCTTAAATTCGGTCTTACTTGAACTGTTAACACTAAGGGTCCGTTTGATAGAAAACTGGGAAAATGCAAATGATTCCAGGACATTTGATTTCAGGGCAAACAATTCCAACGCAAATGAATATTTTTCAACTTGTGTGTGTTTGATACAAGTTGGAAAATCATCAATTTTCCACATTTTCTATCAAACGCAAAAGTTGAAAAATAGATATAAATGTGGAAAATTTATTTATGGAATCTACATCTATACTAAATATATATTACTAAATATACAAAATATATGAATATATATTATATTATTTGCGAAATATATATTATATTCATATATTTTGTATATATTGTTAATATATATATTCGGATATATATTATATTATTTGTGAAATATAGTATATATTGTTAATATATATATTCGGATATATATATTATATTATTTGTGAAATATATATATTCGGATATATTGTTAATATATATATTCGGATATATATATTAATATATTTTGTAATATATTTTGTATATATTGTTAATATAGATATTCAGATATATATATATTATATTATTTGTGAAATATATATATTCGGATAGATATATTGTTAATATATATATTCGGATATATATTATATTATTTGCGAAATATATATAATCGAATATATATATATATATATATATATATATATATATATATTTTATATATTTGAGCACATATATGTATATTGCGTATATTTCGTATATTTATATATATTTCATATATTTATATATATTTCGTACATTTATATAAATTATATAATTCGTATATAATTCGTATATTTCGTACATTTATATAATTCGTATACGAATTATATAATTTATATAAATGTACGAATTATATACAAATTATATACGAATTAAAATATAATTTATATAAATGTACGAAATATATATATTTATATATTTATTAACAATATATATTTATATATTTATGAAATATATTAAGTTATAAAAAAAAATTGGTTTTGAGTGATTTGCCACCCAAAGGTGGCAAACAAAAACCTGACCCCCCCAAAGAATTGAATTCCACCCTAGGGTGACAAATTGTGCTTAAGGGGTGTTGTACATAGAAAACAAATTCCAATGCAAATTAAGGCTATCAAACAGCCCAAAAGCTGGAAAATACCAGAATTTTCCAACTTTTCTGAATTTGTCTTGAAATTGGAAGGCTATCAAACGGACCCTAAGATCGGGATCTTCCTGAATTTTTGGAGTTTCATAATTATTTTGAAAAGTACGATTTTTCTTTGGATCCTTGGCCACCTGAGCAGGGCTTTTGTCACCGAAATTGAACCCATTTTTTTCCAAAATCGCACACGATTTGAAGGAAAAAACAAAGCTGAGGACACTGTTGCATAACTGTCCCTATGAGCTGCTACTTCTAGGATGTAGTTCACATGTGTCACAACGGCTTGACTATCCTTCAGACCTACTGTGATAACATGACCAGGATGTGATTTATGGGAAGTAAAGTATCTGCAATAGCAGCCAAATGGTCCTTAATCACATTAAAATTTTCACCTTCATTGGAAAGGCTTTCATTATTTTCCAAGAGAAGGTCAGTTGATGACCTCTCCACCGTTATACTTTCAAAGTTATTTTCGGCAACAATATGCTGACCCAGGCCATAAGGCTTTTTAGCAGAATGTTTTTGTGGGTGTATGACCTGAGCCTCATCCATGAAGTGACCAAATGGCTTGATTTTTGAAATTAGTTTTTGCGGGATATTAGCCATCAATGGTTGAGATTTGGCCATCATTTTTTGAAGATTTATACAAGAACACTTCAATTGGAACCGAATTTTCGACTGAAATCACACGTGAAAGTGTGTTATTGGTGGGTTCTTTGGTCCCACTGGCGTGGACACCACAAACAAACTAATAGAAACTCGCCACCTAATTCGGTATCTCCACTTTCGGTAAAAAAATCGATTACAGTATCATTTTTGTTTATACAAACAAAAATTGAGTGCCCGATTGTTCTATAAAAGTAACAAAAATTAGGCAGAGATTCATACTCAATATTAACGAAAAAACCTCCATCTCTTCGTTTAACCAAATTTTTTTCAAGAGGAGGATGATTCATATCCACTTCAACTAAAACTCTAGCATAACTACCATATTACCTATCCAAGGTACTCTTGTCAATCCTTAATGGAATGCCAGCACCTCTCGCAATCTGTAACAAAAGGTGAGGATCCCAATATTCTTGACATAATCCCATAAAATGAATCCAAACAATAGTAATAGATAAGACATAAGAGTCTGGGTGAAAATGAGGAACCCATTTAGATGGCTTAAACAACCCAGTCGAGAGTTTAAAACTACGAATAAACCAAACTTTATTCATATCTAATGGACAAGAAAAACAAAGGTTGTAAAATCCTTTACTAATGTGTGTAAGAACCCAATCAGTTTGCAACTGCCAAATATAAGACAAGTGGACTTTTAGCTGCTCCAACTTCCATGACTGTCACCTTTGGCAAGAACAAGTTTGTCAATAAGACATGAAGAGCTACAGTCATTTATGACCTCATGGTAAACCTCATCAGGTAGTTTGACAACCAAGGAGTCGCCACATATGTAAGGGTTTGTTAAAGGATGGAGAAAGAGGGAGTTTTAGGGAGAGGGCCTTTGGTTTTATTGGAAACAACATAAACAAAAGAAGGATTTTTGGGTATAAACATCATAAAAATGAGATCTAGGTGTAGGAGTGTCGTAGGAGTAAGGTTTTGGATCCAAATCCAATGAGGGAGGACTTGAATCCACGACAAATAAATCAGAGTTAAGAGGATGGATAGAAAGTAAGAGAGAATGAGGAGCTTCTTTCTCTAGATTTCATCATTCCAAATTTATTATCCATCGAGGCAACACCAAAATGTATCATGCACTCAAATGGCATTTTGGTGGATAAGAATGAAACAAGACATTCGAACCTTTACTACCAAATGTTTAACCTGTCAACAAGTCAAGATTGAATACCAATACCCAGGTGGACTCTTGCAACCTCTTCCCATCCCAGCCTGGAAGTGGGATCATGTTACTCATGACCTTTGTTAGTGGATTACCTCCCATACCCACATATATAATTTGATTTGGGTAATCATTGATCGATTAACTAAGTGAGCTCACTTTCTTAGAGTGCGTACCACCGATTCACTTTAGCGACTCAGTAACTTATACCTTCAAGAAATCGTCAGATTACATTGGACTCCTTTATCTATTATATCTTACCGAGATCCTCGATTTGCGAGACATTTTTGGCAAGCTCTACAAAAAGCCATGGGAACTAAGGGTCTTCTTGGTTTGTAACTATAATTTTATTTTCTGTGTTTAAATACAATTCTGATAAAAATTTGCATTTGACACACCTGTTTTTAAATACTAAATTATAATATTTCTGTGTTATAATCAAGTTTTTCAGAAAATAACAAAAAGGTGTTTTCTAAATTATGTTTTTTATTTTTCATCTCAAAATTATTCATTAGGGATATTAGATACTCATAGGTTAAAATAACTCGTAGGAGACCTTCAAATGTATGATATATATATATATATATATATATATATATATATATATAAATTTCTTTTGTTGGGACTTTGGGAATATTCCAATCATTTAAATCTAAATTTACTTCTTCATAAACATGTTCTTCCTCGTTTATTATGTCTGGGGGAAAAGCTAAAGAAGATCTAGAGCTAGAACTAGCCAAAGAATTTGACCTAAATAATCTATTCATTTTTAAAGCTTCTAAGGAACCTATTTTCTCCTCACAATTTTCATGTTTGTTTTCTCAAAATGTTTTGATACATACCCTCTCATACCTATCCGCTCAGGCCACTCACTCGGGTCTTACTGTTTGGATACCGGATTTACAGTTCAGGTGATCTAACAAGTTTGGGATGTGAAAACACAAAGGGTGTAAGAATCAACTGGCTCAGAAATTGGCTCTAAAAGGGAACTGGAAATATAGATCAAACACAATAACTGGGAAACTTGGCTCTGATACCAAAAGGGAAGCAACGCATATAATAAAAACAGAAATTACTAATACTGAAAACTGAAGAACACGAAGAACATAAATTACAATAACTGAAATAACTGAAAGTAAACTTACAAAATTACTGATTAATACAGTTGGTTGAACCGGATGAACTTGAAAGCATAATGTTTAATACAGAATATAAACTGAGAATGTAATAGAGAGAGAAAGTTTAGAGAGTGTTTTAGTTCCAGAGAATTGGACCCTGACCAATGACTAGAATGAGCTTGGTATTTATAGCTGCAGATGTCATTGGGGTAATTCCATTTACCGGGGGTAAATAGGACGGGTAAATGGGTAAACTGATTTTAACCTGGGGTAACTTTGACTTTCACCTGGGGTAAATCGACGAAATGATTTTCACCTGGGGTAAATAGGACGGGTAAATGGGTAAACTGATTTTAACCTGGGGTAACTTTGACTTTCACCTGGGGTAAATCGGACGGGTAAATGGGTAAACTGATTTTAACCTGGGTAAACTGATTTAACCTGGGGTAACTTTGACTGGGTAAACTGATTTTAACCTGGGGTAACTTTGACTTTCACCTGGGGTAAATCGACGAAATGATTTTCACCTGGGGTAAATAGGACGGGTAAATGGGTAAACTGATTTTAACCTGGGTAAACTGATTTTAACCTGGGGTAAATAGGACGGGTAAATGGGTAAGCTGATTTTAACCTGGGTAAACTGATTTTAACCTGGGGTAACTTTGACTTTCACCTGGGGTAAATATAATTTCACCGGGGGGGGTAACTTTGACTGGGGTAAATAATTTCACCTGGGGGTAAACGGATTTAATTTATTACAGACTGTAAGGGTCCTGAGCATCTTGGAATAAAGAACTTGAATATGGATCCGGTGTGTTAACTTGGTGACTGTTTGTTGATTCATTAGAAGAAGTGGGAGAACAATAATTTTCATCTTCGGCTTCAGCTTGAAGAAGGAGCTGTTTCGCTGGATCTTTGAGCTGCTGGGATTTCTTTGACATGGCTAATGATGTATCCATAGAACTTTGACTGGATTTCTTTGTTACTTGAACTGCCTGAACTGGAATGATTGGCTGACAAGGAAACTCCATTTGGACAGCATTAATAATCCTTTGATGATTGAAAGAGTCCCACCATTTAACATAAAATTGTCGAACCATTGTTGGCTGTTGCATAGCATATTGCCACTGCGTCTGTTTTGTCGTGGTAGTGCTGACATATTTATTGCATCTATTTTTATGGTTCTACCATATTATCAATATTGTGCCTGGTTACTGAGTCCATTGAGTCATTATCTGAATCGGTGTGTCTATAGGCTAAATAATGATAATTACTTTCTCTTTCATTAAATAGTGCTTCTTCAGTGTCTATAGAATTTTGTGTTTTGTTAAAATAAGTTACATTTCTATTAAAATGATGTTTTGGTATAAATATTCTTATGTTAAAATTTTCTTTAATCATATACCAGGGGTCAGCTGGAATTTCATTCATTATATTATATACTTTATACATTAATAATAAATCAGCTGTTGCCTCTTTTCCTTGAATTAATGAGTCATCGTTACTTGCTTGAGCATAATAGTTTGAAATTCTATCTTGCCTGTGTTCAATAAATATATTGTGCCTGCTATGAATTATTTGACCAGTTCCTATCCATTCTGGTGGTATACTTTCGATTATCAATAAAAGATAAGGTGAATTCACCCTTTTAGGCTGTTGTTCAGCTATTGCCTCTACTAAACATTTTGGAAAGTTGCAATTAATATTATCCCATGGAGGGGGTATTAAAATACTACTAACCATTCCATATTCTAATAATAAACTTATAGTAACTTCTATTGCAATCTCAGGATTAGTCTGGAAGATTACGTTGGGTCTAGTTATTATAAAAAAAATTTTATAGTCTATTTCTATAAATATCATTGTTTCATATTTACTTATAGCATTTAGATGGACATGTTCGTATTTATATGTACATCCCAAAGGTTCGGGATTAAAACGGAAATAATTTTGAATAAAAAGCCAATTTGAGACATCTTTTTCTTGTGCAAATCTAATTATTTTATCGGATATATCATTTGGAAATATGGTTTCTACTTTTGTTTTTAATATATATCTATGATAAGGGTCAAAAGAAGATAAAAAATTATTATTAGAGTAGAGGTCTACAGTTTTCATTTTCTTGATTTTTAAGATTTAATACTTTATAATATTTAATAACAGTTTCATGGTCCTTAATGAGTTGTGGACTGCTTTTGCTTTTATAATATTTAACTTGTGCTTCTAAAGTTTTCACATAATTATTCATATTGTGAAAAAAGGTATTTACGTAGTTCATTGTGTGGATAAAAGATCCTTTATTGTATTCTCTATTGAACCAGAGGTTATCTAGCATCTTCTGCTGGTCTTCATTGACTGGTAGCTTTGACCTAAATTTTTGTTTTGCATTAAGAACAGTAAACAATTGATTAGTATGCTCTTGTGTTCCTGAGGAAGATCCTTGCAGAACATTAAGAAGAGTTAGTAATAAAATATCGGCTAATTGATTATCTTTACCTTTAATATGTTCAAATTGTGGGGTAAATCCTCTTCCTGTAATATTGTCAATAAAGTTTAACCATTTTTTTGTCGCTGATTTACTTTTCCTTATAATTCCTTTTTGTAACAACCCATTAATTTTACATAGTTCCATATCTTCTTGATTCCTTTGAATAGGTCTTGCTTTTGTAGGAATAAATTTTTCACTAAAATCCTTGGTGTATGGTAAGGTTACTATATGTTTCTTTCTATGTAAGAAGGCATTTGGTAGATCAGAACAGATTTCATTTGTGATTTTTATCTTGAATTTTTCTATTTCATCTTGGAGAGGTTTATTAGTAAGTTGTTCTTCAATTTTTTTGTATCTTATTTCTTCATTTAGAAAATTTAATTATTTTCTCTTATATTGAAGACGCTTGATTGATATTGAAAATTCTTTGAGAGTTTTTAAATCTCTGATTTCTGGTTTTGAGAGAAATTCGAATTTTACTTGTTGTCCGAAAGCTATTGAGGTTATTCCAGTGTCACTAGTTGTAAATGGATATAAAAGGCAAAGAAAAGGGATTCCTAGGATTACTTTGTCTGTCATATTTTTTACTAAAACGAAAGGTGTTTTGTAACATACATTATTTTGACAAATATGAGCTTTGGGTAATTTGTATTTGATTTGCATTTTACTTCCATTGGCTGAGTTTAATCGTTCAGATGTTTTATGATAATACCGGGTTGGAATTAATCCTTCTTGTAGGCAATTTAAATCTGCGCCTGAATCAATTAATGCTATGACTTTTACCTCATATTCTTTGTCAATGATTAAAGTTACTTGTACATGCCACTTTTGCAAATTAATTTGGTTTATGATATTTAATTGTTGATCTGTTTCTTCCTCTGTTATTTTGTCATCCTCTGGTTCACTTTCTGAGGAGATAACTTTTTGCTTTTGGAAGGTTTGGTCAACTTTTAAAATAGTGATATCTTGTTTTAACTCTTTACTTTCTATTTTGATGTCTTTGATATCTTGTTTAATTATGTTAACTTCTCGTTGAAGATCTTGCAATGTAATTTCTTTGTGAGTTTTAAATCGTTTTAGAGTATTATCAAGACTTATCTTATGTTGTTTTTTTACAGCATCTTCTTCTTTAGATAATAATTTTTTAAATTTGGATAGGTATTGTGATTTTAAATCTCGGTTTTCTATTTTTCCAATTAAATCAATTAATAGTTCTTCCTGTTCTTCCTGTTTAGTGAGGACATTAATAGTTTTACAGCAATTGTCCTTACATCCTAAATTTATATCTGGAGAGCTAGAGTTTGTACCGGATTCATAGTAACTTGATGATTCGTAATCAGTGTTTATTTCACCTTCACTAGAAGAATTTTTTAGTTCAAAAATTTTATATATTTCCTGTGTTACTTCAGATGATAATTGTAACTGGTTAATCTGGGATTTTACTTTACATTCAGATTTGTAGTGACCAGTTTTTCCACATTTATAACATTTTACTTTACTCTTGTCACTTTTCTTATTAGTTTGTGGTTTTTTGTGTTTTTTATAAAATTCCTTATTTTCTTTATTGTAAAATTTGTTGTTTTTGAAATAGTTTTTTCTATGTTTCTCATATCGTTTTGGATATGACTTGTATTTTTTATTTCTTGATGGTGCAACAGGGTTTAAGCCGTATTGTTCACAAAAATTTCCCATTTCGTATTTTGCTTTTAATTTTTCTTTATTAGCCTGTTTACTTATTTTCATATCTATACACGTTTTTAATCCTTCTTTCTGGATTGTACTTATTATGTCTCCATATGTAAGATTGTTATAATCAATGTGTCCATTGGTGTTACTTAGGACTTCTCTTATTTTATGAGCAAATAAATTTGGTAAACCATTAATGAATTTTTCTTTCCAAAATGGTTCATTACTATCGTCTCTAAGCATTACTCGTGATGTGAAAACATCTTTGTACCATCTAAAATCACTTAAAGTTGGGCATCTAAGGTTACTTAGTTGATCATGAATCCTTGAGGTGATATTACTTGGTGTTCCTAAAAAATGTTTTATTATTGTGAAAACTAAAGTGTTAACTCCATCTGGAATCCCCATTCCAATGTTTTCATCAAAAATTGGGAGGCCATTAGCATCTTGTTGGACAGCAGATTTAATTTGTTCCTTTGATTCTTCGGTAAGATGTTTATCCCACCAAGATTTTAATGTTCCTGTGAATCCCATGGTTAATAGCTCAACTATTTCTGTTTGGGGAATGTTTTGATTGTTTAAGTAATTGTTGGCAACCATAGATATGTGTTGCATCTTATTTAAAATTTCTTGTTCAGATAATCCATCTATGTTCCATTCATAAAGTCTATCTGAAGAAACTGAAAATTGATTGTGAACATTTCTTTCTTCATATTGCATATCTGAGGGTGTTGGTCTAGTATACCAATTTTTTGTTAAGGTGGTAGGAGCTACTTTAGAAGTTTTTATTCTATTTAATTCAGCATTAGTAAATTGGTTTTCAATAGTCTGGATATCTTCATCCGTAGTAGTTTCTTGGGATGAGTCTGTATAAGTACTTTTGTTAATAGTTGTAATAGTTTTTGATGATTCTGCTTTGACTTCTGCTTTGATATCTTTAAGCATTTTTTCTATTTTATCTAGAGTCTTTTCAGACTTTGTTTGTAAACTTACTCCTTTTCGGACTTCTGGAAGTTGAATTAAAGGTATTTCTTTTTTATATGGTAGGTTTGGTTTATCTAACTTATTTTCAATAGATTCTAGTTGTTTTCCTAGAGTATTTAGGTATTGATTAGTGTAATTATTTTGTTCAATAACCTTTTTGATTTCATCATTAGTAGAAGTAATTTTAAAGGGTGTAGCCACTACTTCTGTTCCCATGTGATTTACTAAAATGGTTTCTAGTGGAGGGTGACTAGATGATACTGTTGTTTTGTCTTGTTTTGTCCATTTTACTTTTGTTAGGACATTTATTGTTTGATAATAGTTATCTAAATAGTCGAAAAATTTTATGTCTGTTCTTAATTCATTCATTAAAGTTTTCCATTTTCTTAGTATTCTAGCCTTTTCACTTTGGGAATATTTTTCTCGATATGCTCGTCGTCTAGTACGGTTTTCTTTTGACTCAAAATCTTCTCCTAGTTTAATCATGTCAGTTTTATAGTCTTTATTGATTGTTAATAATTGGTGATTTACTGAACCTGTTTCAAAATCTGTTTGAGTGGGGGAATGTTGATCTTCATCATCATTAAAATTAGATGTTGCTGTATAGCAGGGTTTACTTACTTGGGAGGTTGTATCAATTTCTTTTAACTTAAGATTACGTCTGGGTATTAAATATTCATCTTTTCTTGTTGAATAACTTGTTTGGGATTTATTATCATCTTTGGATTTACTATCATCTCTAATATGGAGGTTTCTAAATCGTGGTTGATCAAAACTTATCCTAACTGATCCATCAAGGTATTCTTGGATTCGTTCTAGATTAATAGCATTGTTTTGTACTTTTCTGGGATGATTTTCATTCTCTAATAACCAATCGTTTGGTAAATTAATATCTTTCCAATTTATTGACCTAGGGACTTGAATATTAGCATCATTTGTACTGCTTTGTATTAAAAGGGTTTTATCTTTCGGGCTTTTTACTAAAGCGTGGACATTTAGATTTGTCCTTAAACATTTGTAATAAATTCTATAAATTAAAGCAAGTGGTTTACTTCCTTCTAACATTTCATAACCAGATGTTTTAATATTTAGTGTCATAGTTTTTAATATGTGAGGGTCTGTTAAGCTTAATGTAAAATCAGGAAAGCAGTTAAAATGTATTGGACCATTAAATAGGCTTGATTCCATCATTCCTAAAATACTGGTGTTGTAATTAGTATGTCTAGCATCTCTAAGACATAGGAGAATAGAGGCATTTATGCCTTTACTGGTTAATGGTTTGACTGCTACTTGTATTAATCCTATGTGTAGGAAATTGAATCCGTTTTTTCTTTGTTTTGTAATAGCTTCACTAGTTAATATATATATATATATATATATATATATATATATTTCCTAAAATAGTTAAACCTAGGGAAAAGGGAATTGCATTAAAAGTTCAATATAAAAAGAAAGAGGAAGTGTCGTCTAATTTCGAGTATGACGTTGACTTGGATGATTAAGCTCTGTTTGTAAAATATTTCAAAAAAATTCTCAAACTTAAAAAAGAAAATACTTCCAAAGAAAAGAAAAGTTTTGAGAAAGATAAAAAATATAAATCGAAAATAAAAATTTTGAATAAGAAAAAGAAAAAGAAAGAAAAATTTACCCTAAGAAAGGTAAAAAGAAATGTTATGAGTGTGAGTGTAAGGGTCACAAAGCTCACGAGTGTTCGACGAGGTTAAAGAGACAAGGCAAAGGAAAAGTTGCCTTCAATGCCATGCTTTGCGAAAGTGATGTTGATTCGGTGGATTCCGGGGATGAATCACCACATGGACGTAACTTCATCACGTTCATAGATAGTCATGTTAGTAAATCTAGTGCACCTCATACCATTGAGGAAGTTACTAAACATGAAAACTTTGATATTGAGTCTAGTCATTCCGATAAGAGTGAGGGAGATAATGTTTTAAATGAGAGCGAGAGTGACCTTTAATACGCCTTACTAATCTTTACGTTGAGTCCTTTAATACGAAGAATCAAAACAAAGGTTTAGCGATTAGAGTTTTGGCCTTAGAGAAAGAGTTGAGAGAGGCGAGAGAGAGCGAGTCTCCAGTGAGAAAAGTTTTAGGTGTTATTTTTAAAAAATAAGTAAAAAAAATGACAATTTTTACCTTTAAAACTGTCAGTTTTTTTACCTATTTTTTAAAAAATAACAAAACACATTATTTTGAGCTGAATATTTTTACAGGGGCACATTGAAATATCATAAACCCATATAAAAATATCAACTCAAAATTAATTTTTTACTATTTTAAAAAATAGGTATGTTCATAGGTATGTTTAATGAAGTATGTTGAAGAGACTCACTATATATATATATATATATATATATATATATACACACATGTTTGCCAATTTCTTCAAATTTTCAGAAATTTATTTATAAAAGAGTTTACTAAACGCGCACCAATATTTATAAATAAAAAAAATTTAAAATTGTATTTAAATACAGTGTTTAAACGAGTTTTCTGAATATATAACCAAACAGGCCCTTAGGGAATTTCATCCCCAAACTGATGGACAATCCGAACGAATAATCCAAACCTTAGAGGATATGTTGCAAACATGCGCATTAGATATAACAGGAAATTGGAGCGATCACTTAGTGTTACTAGAATTTTCCTACAATAATAATTATCAAACTATTATTCAAGTCGCTCCATATGAAGCACTCTATGGAAGACCCTGTCGTTCTCCACTTTGTTGGAATGAATTTGGAGAAAATCAAGTCTTTGGACCAGAGCTTATGGCAGAGACCACCGAGAAAGTACATTTAATCAGGGAAAGGTTAAAAGAAGCTCAAAGTCGACCGAAAAGTTATGTCGATCACTGCAGGCGACCCCTTGAGTTTCAAGAAGGAGACCAAGTTTTCTTAAAATTATCACCTGGAAAGGGAAAACTAGCGCCACGATACCTTGGACTTTCACCATTACAGAACGTATTGGACCAGTAGCCTATCAACTAACATTGCCCCCTAATTTGGTACAAATTCACAACGTATTTCACATGTCTCAATTGAAAAAATATATTACTGACCCAAGCCACATCATCACGTGGGACGGACTATCAATACAAACTAACCACGACTTCGAAGAAAGACCTCTTCAGATCTTAGACACACAAGATCAAATATTTCGTACGAAGACCATTTATTTAGTGAAAGTCTCTAGCAACATCATGGACACGAACAAACAACTTGGGAACTTAAAGATGTCATATATCAACAATATACCAAACTATTTGAAGGAAATTTCGAGGGCAAATTTTTTTTGGGGTAGGGAGAATTGTAAGACCCGTATAGAGATACATGTCTAGATTAGACTATCTCTACAGATATATTCAAAGAATAAGTAATCTTACCTTAACCTACAAACAATGTAGTAAATTTTTTTTGGATTATTACCAACATAAACCTTAGAAAAATATAAATTCCAAAGTTACCTTAAAGTTTTAATAATTATAAAACACCCCCTAAAATTTTCAATTAACTTTTAAACCATCTCAATGAATTATATATTTTAAAATTTCATTACAAATAACTTTATTACCTTTTAAAGTTACAAATCAGCCCCTCACATTTCTTTCCTAAGTTTTGGAAATTACATAAAGACCCCAAAAGTTTGAAAATAAAGGAAAAGGGACTTAAAACTTAGTCAAAAACCTTTAGGGACTAAACCTAAAACCTATATCATCTTCCTTATTAGATGGACTGATAAGAATGCCAATAAAACACTATGGTAACCAATGAAAACCTAGCGTAAACCTGCACCTTTTATCACCCTAAACTTTCTTCTAAAATTTCTCTTATTAAACCAAACCAAACACCACCCAATTTCAACCAATAAGCTCCCCATAACCTCCCCTGAAAATGTTTGCGCGATATCGATTTAAATAGATTCCGTAAGTTTCCAATTAAATACTTATTTAACTGGAGTCAAGTTTAAACCAAATCAAATCAACCCCTAAAATATGCAACTATGTGTGTGTGTGTGTGTGTGTGTGTGTTAAACCATTACAAATAATATAGCTAACTCACAGATTTCAGGAAAAAAAAATCTTTCGGGTAAAATCTTTATTTCACTATAATACTTACAATGATTACAATGAAATCCACCATGAGTTAACCATAGAAAACCCACATTGACCGTAACCTAGAGTCAGGAAGAACCGCATCTTCAATTCTGCCCAGGAATACCCACGAGCACTCCCTATGACACGCAGTCGTCGTCAGCCCAGTTCTCCCTTCATGAGCACCTAGATCAGCAGTAGAGATCTTCTCTACAAGAATAACTTGACACAAAATATGTTCTTGGGTTCCAAAATAACTCACATAGACTATTGGGATCTTGTGAATTGAAATACAAAAGGGATTAAAGCCCTAAAAGAGAAGACAAACGTTTCTTCAGTAGCAGTTTTCGTAAAACAGTAATCTCAGGTCTTCTAAACAAAAACGAAACAGGAAAAACCAATTTATAGAAAATTTAAGGTGGTACGTCGCTCGAACGAGATAATAGTGTCGCTCAAGCGATGACACGTGTCGTTCAAACGACATCGCGTGACATAAGGATGTCGCTCGGACGAAATTAAACAAAAATTATTATTTTTTATTTTGACTTTAAAAATCCGCCTCCACACTTAGAAAAATATTTTTGATGAAAAACTAAGTCCGTTCCAACACTTAATTTTTTTTTATAAAGTTATCCCAATATTCTAAGTGAACCATTAAGTACTTAAATCGCAACCTTACCAAAGTTAAACTTGTGGAGGCTTGAATGATGAAGATAACTTGATATTCGGATCTGTCTTGACGCTTAAATGATCTTGAGTAATTCTTCAACGATTGTAGCAGTATAGGGCATACTCAATTGATAACGGACATTATAAAAGTAATGTCCTTATATTACCTATATAAAGCCTCTCTTGGCTCAGAGAATTCACTACAAACAGTAGCTCAAAACTCAAACCAACATTTTGATATTTTTGGGTATACTGCCATTTTATGTTTATAGCTTAATTCTTTCAATTCAGTCATGTTTCTGCAGTAGAGTATGATCCATTTATGAAGTTACGTGTGAGATTTTACGTAGAATTCATAAGCTAAGGGTTAATTTTTATAAAACACCATGGAAGTTTGAGCTCCAATGGTGAATTCCGAGTTCCTGACTTTAAACCAGTTTTAAAGTGGGAATATTTGTCCTTAGACTTGTAGGATCACAACCATATAGTTTAATTTTAGTACAATATTCATACCTGTTCATAAATTAAGTTTTTCATTTTCGACAGTTGAAATTTTAAACGTAAAATTCTCCATGTACAGTATGAAATAAACCTTCAAACCAAACCATTTTTTTCCCAAATTCACACATAAACCAAACTATAGCACTGCCATATTTCAAATTTCAGTTTAAATTCATGAATATCAAACTAAATTTTTTGATATTTTACAATATGTTGATATGAGGCTACAATCAACCTCAATCTTTAAAGTTATATTTTTGAAATCCTTGCAAAAAATTAAGAAGAATGGATTTGGAATCATCTTAAATAGTATTATGTAGAGGATTTAATTGAAGGTCAAAGTTTTCAAACCCTAAGTCAAAATTCGAAAGGTTGGAGATGAAGCGGATGCCACACGCACGAATAGCGTCAAAGGCAGCACGTGTATAGTTTGACTTCGTACGTGAGAGCGTGTGGCCAATCAAAAAATTCTGAAAAAAATTCCATTTTTTTTAATTTTTCTGGTCAAAATGATTTATTATAATACCCTGAACGCTAATTCGTCATAACCCCTAAAATCGAATTTTAGTCTTTTAAAAATATTTTTGCACATAAACCCCTAAATTTTTTCAACTTCTGTATTTTCACCGCAAACTTTTTCTAGAGCTTTTTGACATTATTAGGAACAAAAAATTCTATTATCACCAACCTTAAAAGGCTAAGGAACCTTAAGTAATAAAATTAAACTTTATTTATATTTTAAACCCCAACATTTATTTATTACGCAATTCTATAACTTTTACCGCACTTCAAATATTTCATGAATTTTGTTCTTACACAAAAATACATCGTCTCTTTGTCAGACTTACACGGACTATCACTTTTACTTAAACCAACTCCCGGGAACTTTTACAAAACCCTAACAACAAGTAGGTGATTTCTTATTCAGTATTATTTTTACGTAATGCTTTTGATTACGCCTTTAGTTGATTTCACTATGTGATAGACTCAGTATATAATGTTCTCATTGATGAAATCGTTTGAGTAGTTCAACTATTTAAGTATAATTGATTCAAATTTTAACAATGATTATGCAATCGTAGTATTTCATATGATACAGGTTTACCCGGTTCGATTATATCATATATTATGACCAGGGAATAATCTTTCGTTATACCCATGACTGTATTATTTAGCATGTAGGACTCATATGATTGAGGGCCTAGTTATTAATACCATATAGAATGTCTGTAACTGACTTAGCATGGTAAATTTTATCTCCACTATTTGGATTGATTGCCTCTAAATTTATTGAATTGATGTTGTTGTATGTATAACTATTACACTAAAACCTCTAAATGGATAATTATGGATTATATGTTTAGAAACCATCCCTAACCGTTACCAGTTCTAGCCAAATATTTCTATTTTTTAGTTATATCCTTCTAGAAACAAACATGTTATCTTATTCTAACATTGAATCCATTTTCATATTGAATTCTTATACGACTCATCAAAATCATGTTTTGCACTGCATTGAATAAGAAGTAGCTACTCGACAATTTTGCTTATATTTTTGAAATTCCAGACGGACTTAGGAAATAATGAAAACAACATCTCTCCGACCCCGCCCAAATAAAATGCATCACCTCGTTTTACTCTAGGAATTATATATGCAATGAAAATAAGTTGCAACACCGAATACCCTATTATTATTTCCTATGCTACTACATATAAATGGATTTAATTGATATTGTATCAAGGCACGTGTCTTACTTTTTAATTTTCTTTTGATTTTCTTTTCTTTTATGGATTATGTAATAAAAGATAGTGCCTTCATTTAGGATGATTGTAATGAGTAATGTATTTCGATACTTTACTTCATGTTGAAATATATTACCATCATTTAGCCCTTTATTTTGATTATTATTTATATTTCTACTATTTAATTTATTTCCCCATTTAACCAATCAACCCAACCCTTAATCACTCCTGATTATTCGGGACATGACATGTTTAAAGGCGGAAGGCTAGAGAGAGAAAAGAGGGTTAATTTTTGTGCTGGTTTAACACCTAGAGAAATGGAAGAAGTAAAGTATCATGCATAAACCAAACCGATTCAATCTTAAATGGGGGTAATGGTTTGGCGCAATTTCCAAGGCCTGGAATGATGTAAAGGCTTCACGCGTGGTCCAGTTGCATCTTAGAAGTCACACCACCTCTGACACAACCAAGGTATGGTCGACAGTTGACTAACATCTCATAGTGGATGAGACCTGAGAGCACATGAGGGAGACATGAACATTTCATCTGACGACCTAACCCTTCTATCCTCAAGGTACGACTAATAGCTAATTAATAACTAGGCAACCAAAGTCACGATTTGCAAACTATACATCAGGATGAGATGAGGTAGCCAGAAGAGTCATCTTTAAGCCATATGGGACCACGTTTAAACCTCAGCCTCCTACTGATGTCGAAGGATAAAGTCTAGGGGTAATTGATATAAATTAGTGTGTTCTCGTCCAAATGGCATCCAGGAAGAATGACCACTACAGACTCGTCCCTCAGAAGAGACCAATGCTCTCACCCTAGCCTACATGAGTGGTTTCGTTCCACAATGGTCTTGTCCTACAGTGGACTCCTTCAGATGACACCACGGTAACCTACCAGGCTCCCTAGTCTCATCTTATAGAGGAGACAAACCCCACCTAATCAACATGGGTGTTGGCCTTAGACGACACCAACATTATAAGACAATAACCTCAGCCTAAGATGGGTGCATCGTTCACAAATAACCACCCTGTCTCATCATGGCCTGCGGCATGAAGCAAGGCCTTTTAAATTCTTGCCTAGTTTGAGACCTCCTACCTTCGATACGTTTTCACATGCATGGAAAACACGATAATGGCATTTCAGTTATATCTAAATAAAAATGTTATTACCCACGTGGGGGAATATTTTTCATGATGACCTAACTTGATACACATATAACTAGCACTCTCTCATAGGCCACGACTTCAGCTGGGCGTGGGATACATGCTGGGGGTGACACTAGGCACCCCCTAGCCTATATAAGACACACTATGTCTTTTTCACTTGAATCGACTTCTATAAACCCTACTGTTACTTTGTAGAATTGAGTCTAGAAAGGGAAAGATTTAGTGTGTATCTTTTATGGCCATTAGTGCCTCAATATAGTGAAATCACTCCCATACTCTTTACAGTGGACGTAGTCCAAGGATAAACCACTTAAACACTTGTGTTCACCTCTGTTATCTCTCATCTCTTCGAATAAATTTCTTGTTAATTATTGTCTTACTACATTTGTGTAATACCTACACTCTGGGTTAATCCATTGCATGATACCAGTATCATCACTCTTTCTAATTGTATTCCTCGTATGCATCGTGAACCTGCTTAATTTAATTTAACTTAATTCATTCAGATGTAAGGGGACCCTCTCCCACCACCACCTTATCTGGACACTGGTATTATATGACTTTTATTGATGATTATTCTAGGTGTACCCGGGTTTACCTTCTTAAGAAAGAATATGAAGTACTTCTTGTGTTCTCTTAATTTCTAAGAATGATCCAAACCCAATTTAATATTACAGTTAGAAATATTCGATCCCATAAGGGTCGTGAATATGTCTCAAATTAATTTCATTCTCAATTAAATCAACATGGAATTTGGTAATAATTGAATTGTGGCGAAATGCAAAAATTGCCATATTATATCTGTTGTTCGATGTTTTTTACTAGAGATGGAAGTTCCTAAATATTTATGGCATATGGTTGTTTTGACTAGAATATACTTGATCAATCGTACTCCAAGTCGTGAATTATGTGGTAAAGCTCCACTTTAAATTCTTTAGCCCGATTGTGTTCTTTTTCCCCTTCTCCCTAAATTATTTGGATGCACATGTTTTATTCAAAATCGCAGCCATAATCATAACAAACTAGACGATAAAGCTATTCGATGTGTCTTTTTAGGTTACTCTATTATGTCTAAAGGATATCGATGTTTCGATCCTATGTCTAAACATATGTATAACTTATTGGATGCTACTTTTTTGGAAGATGTTATTTTCTTTGGTAAGGTTGGTTTTCTACAGGAATAACCTGGTCCTATCACTTATGGGGGCTTACCTCCAGTTTATCCCTTACCCATCTTGAATTCCCTGTGGAATATGGATCATTACCCTCTTATCCTCCTCCTTTATAGGTATACTCTAGACGCCTTCTCCCTAGGATCCCCTGCTAGAAGCTCCTTTGAATTCAGGTATAACTTTTCTTTCCATTTATGTTCTTTCCTAACCTACTACTCCACGATATTCCATTCTTAATCATAAAGCTCCAACATGTATGGATTTACTAGCAAAACTAACTATCCTTTATCTCAATTTATATTTTATAATAGTCTTTCGGACTCTTATTAGTCTTTTTTTGGGGGAATATTATCTTAGTTTCCATTCTTCAATCTATATTTGAGGTTTTTCAGCATCCACGGTGGATTGCTTCTATGTGGATAGAAATAGATGCTCTTTAGAAAAATCATACATGGATCTTGTATCGCTTCCTCATGGTGCGTAAATCGTCAGTTGCAAGTGGGTTTTTAGCCTAAAATACTCATCCAATGGTTCTATTAATCCTTACAAATCCCATTTAGTTACTAAAGGTTTTACTCAGATTCTTGAAAAAGATTCTAATGTTACTTTTGCACTAGTAGCAAAGTTGACTACGATTCATCTCATTGCGTCTCTTGTAGCTTCCCATTCTTGGCATATTGACTAGCTACATGTTAAGAATACATTCCGGAATGATGATTTTCTTGAAACCCTTTATATGGATCCACCTACGATATTTCGAGTTCAACGGGAGTATATTGGGAAAGTTTGTTGTCTTTAAAAGTCCCTATATGGATTGAAATAGTATCCTCGGGCATGGTTCCGTCATTTTAGTGATGCTGTGTTGTCTATAGACTTTGTGCATTGCCACTATGAAGACACATACTTCATCCGTTGATAATATAATAGAAGGTGCATTATTCTTTATATGTATGTTGATGATATTATCATCACTGGAGATGTCTCAAATGGAATTGCTCAAGTTAAGAAATATCTTGGATGCTTATTTAATATTAAATATTTAGATACTCTCCATTACTTTCTTAGGATAAAAGTTGTTATATCCCTCCATGGGATATTTCTTTACCAAAGGAAGTATACCCTGAACCTATTGTCAGATAGAGGGATGCTAGGATGTAAACCGACCTTTACTCCAATGGTTCCTAATAAGAAGCTCACTCCATAATCAGGGGATTTATTGGATAACCCTACTTCATATCAGTGTCCGATAGATCTCCTTATATATTTGAGTAATACTTGACCTGATTTAGCCTTTGTAGTTAGCATTGTGAGTCAATTTATGCATGCTCCATGGATAATATACCTAGATGCGATCTATCACATTTTGAGGTACCTTAAATAATATCAAGGTCTCGAGTTAATTTATGCTTCAATAAATAACCTAGGATCTCATGCTTTACATATTCTAATTATATTGGGGCAAAGACGGATATACGATCTACTTTTGGGTTTTGTACTTTCCATTGATAAACATCTTCTGTCTTGGAAAAGTAAGAAATAAGTTGTTGTTTTGTGGTCCTTTGTTGAGGCAGAATATTGTGCCATAGAAAGGCAGTTATGAGCTTATTTGGATTCGATATATTCTCAAAGAGTTGGAATTTGACGAATTAGACTCCTTATCCTTATTTTCTGACAAAAAGTCTTCCATAATATTGACCTCTGACTCTGTGCACCATGAATGATCCAAACACATTAATGTTGATGTTAATTTTATTCATGAGAAAGTTTGAGTTGGTATTATCATTCCATGATTCGCCTGATCATAAAAAAAGACTGTAGATATGTTCACCAACCTTGTTGGCCCATCAGTTTTGAAGTCTTCCTTAAACAAGCTTGGCTTGATTAACATATTCTCTCCATCTTGAGGGGGAGTGTTGAAAAACATTTTTAATTTTCTTCCTCCATTTTAAGATCTTGTCTCCATTAATTAAAGTCTTGATTGACTGATTTGTACTTTAACTTTTGATTATAAAATAATCAGTTTGCTCCTCTATTGTGTAAATTATTTTTAATCTGCTTTTTGATAATTCTGCATCTCCCCCTCTTGATAATTTTTTCTTCCTTTCATATGCATGTCTGATTCTCTCTCCTCACAACTCCCCATACCCAAGTCCACATATAAGATGTTGTTACTCTATTGGGATATGCATTATTGAAATAATGAACCCCAACACCTAACTCACCCCCCTCTCATTATATAAAAATACAAATACTTTACATACATTGCATTAAAAAATTTAAATAGGATCTTAATTCTTTGTGCTCCCACTTTCTTATTCTCCCAATGCAATTGGACGTGGGCAGTTGATACTCGACCCGATTTATTCACCATGTTACAATAACCATGTCACAGGTGATTCTCCGCGTTCAGTCTAACCCCAAGCATCCTCTAAAAACTTGATGGTTTCTCAAATCATCGAGGTATCCAAAAGTGTACAATTTATCGAATAATTTTTTATATCTATAAAGGAATTGGATTAAAAATAATTGAAAATGGTAAACAAGAAGAGAATATTGTAGGGATTATTTTTATATATTCTATTGGGTTGCCTTTTTACTTTTCTTATGGACATGTTTTGTATTATTTGGTTTCAACTTTTGGTTTTAACTTTCGGGTTTTGGGTTTCTAATAAAGGAGATTTTGCGATTTTAGGATATTATTATTATTATTAGTATATTATCTCACTTGTTTTTAGAATTTATTTATTGATAAATCCTAGGCTAATTCATACATGCCAATTGTTTCATTATTCTCAAGACATTTGTAGGAGGGTAGTGGTACTGGGGCCTATGAATAATTTGAAAGGGTGAGACGTGACCCACTCCAATATAAACAACCTTCAAGGTGTTCAAAGTTTCAAGAGTAGCAAGTAAATCAAAAACTAACTTTTGCAATATAATGATAAATTTCTGGCTACAATATTAGGAAGACAGCGATTAAATATAAACTTTTCAGTAGGAACAAAAATAATGGAATCACTTGAGAGTGATGATTATATGAGAGTGAAGAGACAGGAACTTCAAGTACCTAGGAGAGAGTAGGGAGAGAATACATATGTGTGGGATTGAGCAGAGTAATTGACCCTACCCAAGTGCACTATTTATAGCTAAGCATTATGGCTAACGTGGCATGTGCGCACCAAAGGGATATTCCCTTATGACAATGTCTGAGTGGTACTTTTTATCTTATTTTATTGTTTGTCGTTGTCCACTATGAGAGGCAACATCTGGTGCAATCGAAGTCAAAAAACAAATATGTCAGATATAGTTCCAAAAAGTACGATT
Organism: Sambucus nigra; assembly: GCA_949130495.1. Lineage (NCBI taxonomy): Eukaryota > Viridiplantae > Streptophyta > Magnoliopsida > Dipsacales > Adoxaceae > Sambucus > Sambucus nigra. Next base: position 211,985,736 of record OX422218.1, on the reverse strand, counting down.
TTGAGAATATTTCAAATGGTTACATTGTAAATCATTTTGAAAACTTACGAGCAGCCTTGTGAGCCACTTGCCACTGTTGATTTCCAAAATGACTTTGCGAGCAATGCCTTGACTGCTTGCCCATTTTCTTAATTGTGAGTTGTGTAAGTGTTTGTGAGTATGTGAGTGACCTCTTGGCCCCCTCATCTTTGTATTCTCTCTTTCCTAGGGTACTAAAGTGGTTGAGCCTTAGCTTACTCAATAAAACTTGCCTCCCAGCCTCCAAACTAAAACTCTTACGATATCCCAACTGACCATCTGCTCGAGCCTTGCTTTCTCAGCTAAGGCTTCTTGCTAAGCACTCCTATGTACAAATAATAAAAGTGTTAGTAAATATTCTTTTACATAAACATCACTCTTGAAAAGATTTGGGGCTGCTCGCAGAGCACCTCCACACTGACTGAGGTTTGCTTGTATGGCATCCCTTTGTTGGCTAGGACTTATTTGCCTTGCTCGCAATTTTATACTTGCTCGTCTATCATTGCTTTGCTCCTGTCTTGGGTCTGCTTGCCCATTATTTGTCTTTCCTTGCCAATTCTGAGTTTGCTTGCGATTTGGACTTGCTCGTCTATCATTGCTTTTCTTCTGTCTTGGGCTTGCTCACCCATTATTTGTCTTTCCTTGCCAATTTATGAATTTTCTCGCGATTTGGACTTGCTCGTCCAATATTGTCTATATATATTTTAGGCCTACTTGCCTGTCATTACTCTGTTTGTTGGGTCTGCTCACACGAAACTTGTTTTTTATAAGGGGGTTGAGTGAGTACCGCTCTATATTAGCCCCCTTGTATAAAAGTGTTATTTTGTGTGAAAATACGGAGTTCACTTTTGTACAAAAAGGAATCTTTAAGAATTTAAAGAGACCCCATATTAAATCATCATTTCTTTTTTTGTGGGCATTTAATGCTCTGTTATAGGATCCATCCCTAGGACATCTTTTAGTGTCTCGAGATGACACATGTTACTGGGGAAGTCTTTTCCATGATTTGGGTAATGATTGCCCCATTTTTGAACCGTCAAGCGTGCATTTCTACTCCCTATAAATACCTTTGTTCTTGTCTTTTTCAAATTTTACTTGCCATTTGCTTATGTATGTTAGAGAGAGAAACTTTGATAGTTTTTGTAGAGTTTTAATAAATCTCCTTTCCTTCCTTACTTCCTCTTCAATCATATTCATCTATGTATTCTTCTCAATTGAGTGTTTCGTGCGCCTCTATTATCTTTGTGAGTGAGGTTTTGATGGGTTCCTTACTTATCAACGTGGTTGTCACCACGTCTATGGCCATTGATGCCACCTCTATTACCTCCTCCATGTGGGGTTCATCTGATACTTTCACTACCACTTTTGGTGGTGCTGGGCCCTTTGTGGGTAGTGTATCTGCCTTGCACAAAGGTCAAAGGTTTCGAAACGGAAGGATAAGAGGGATTTCTCAATTTCCCGCCTTGCCCCCATTTTTGTCAAGGACGATGACTTCATTCCCTCGCTCGATAGGCTTGAAGTTGAGTTTGTGGAGAAGATTAACGAGCGATCACTCTTGGTATTTTCTGAGTTTGAAGATACTTTGGTGGTTCTTTGCTGACAGCATTCTGTGTGTTTGAGTGGACAAAGGTGACTTTCCTTTCTCCAATATGAACATTGATTTTGTGGAAGGCCCGAGATGAGTGGGCACTATGGGTTGATTATATTGTGAATGTCCCAGCCTATCGTACCATTATTGATGGCTTGGTCTTGAAACGAAACCTTACTAGTTTGAAGGCCAACCTAATCCCCAAAAATACGAGGGCCTATAACATTTTACTTTCTTGATAGAATGTTAATTCTCATACTTTTGTTACCAGCTAGAATTTTTTTTATCACCCTAGAAGACATTTACGAGTTAACTGGTTTGCATGTCCTGGGAAAATACGTATTCACTGATGGCTATGAGAACTCTACGGAATAGGAGATGTGAGATTGTACATTTTATGTTGCTATTACCCAAACTGGAGAGAGTAAGCGCGTTTTTGCCAAATGGCAAAGGTTCTCGTTTAAAGACTTTGAGCCACTATCCAAGGAAGAAATCCAGGCCAAAAATGCCTAAGAGCCAAGATGGTTCAAAACTCCAATCGAGAACTCATTTAACTGCTTTCTTTGTCATATTCTTAAGTCGATTTTTTTAAGGGCGACCAAATGATTATCCTCACGAATTAGTCTTCTGCTTGGCCGTCAGGCTTGCTCATGGCAGAAGCATGCCACTTGCCGTTCTTACTTTGGCATCCATATATACCTGTATGGATCGGACTCACGTTGATATGGAAGGCTCGCATGGCCGACTTAATGCGGTAAATTTTATTAATTCCTTTGTGTTGATGGGTTTTCTTTTCGAGAGATTCCCTACCCCTGGGTGGCATTACTGAGTGGCATAAAAAGGCCCCTAAGCAATCACTTAGTCTATTTTTGGACAATATTGATGAGTTTTCTTTTCACCCCTACTCAGAGAGAGTGAGTGGGGCATTCTCTTGGTGCTTTTACTCTGCTTCTCCTATAACCTTTTTCTCTCCCTCCAATGCTTTTTGTGAGTGATTGCCTCATATCTCTATGATGGCTTTTGTTCACCGATCACTACACCAAATCTTCCTAATTGTCATGGTCATTGACCTTGACAAGTTCAACTTGTCAAGATCAATGACCGTGACAATTCGGGGTGAGATAATTTTTTTTTATCACGGGCTTATCACAGTCATTGACCGTGACAAGTTCGTTAGAATTGTCACGATCGTATCACGGTCCCTGACCGTGACAAGTTTAGTCACGGTTAGTAACCGTGATAAAGCCTTGACCCTTTTTAAAAACATTGTCACGGTCAATGACCGTGACAAGTTCGTGACAACCTTATTTGTCAAGGACTTGTCACGGTCAATGACCGTGACAATTCTGAGCAGAATTTAAAAAAAATCTGCTGGGCAGTATGGCCATTGCCACTGCCCAGCAGTATATTTGTACCTGTTATAGCAACGTTGTACCTGTTCAAACATCATATATCCAAATAAACTAAAGATAATGCAAAAATATATATTCAAAATAGAAACAATATACATGACAATATAATCCAAATATAATTCAAATGTACCAACTTAAAAATAATGTCACTACATGTCTGGGGTAAAGGTGAGGAGGTGAGTAGGCCACGCGATATACGAATTGACACACCCACTAATATACATGCCGCATTATTCGCGCAACCACAATAGGGAGTTCTCTTTCCCGGGTATCACATACGTGATGAGCACTTTGGACTCGATCTCTTGAAGCTCACGTCCATGAACTATTCTACCCTGGACGATATTCGGGTTCCTAAGCCCCCGCCCTATCTGCTGGCCATCAAATACGTCCAATATGAACATGCTCGGCTAACCAAGTGTCGACATCGGTCTGTTGAAAGGAGCCAAATAGGGAAGTGGATCGTCGAAGTACGCACGTGTCGGTGATGAAGCAGCGAGGTCCACATCCTCGTCATCCTGCGCCTCGTCCTCCCGCACCTCCTCCTCCACCGTATTCTCCTTCCCTTTCCCTTTCCCTTTCCCCTTACGGTCTCCGCCCAACGTATGCTTCATGAATGAGCATATATCTCGGACCATTGCCTCCAAACGGGACAGCTTCGCGTCATGTGAATCCACCGTTCGAGCCAACCCGGTGTCGCTCATCTCCAATCCGATGATCCTAGATTTGACCACCTGCGAGCTCACCCCCTTGTCCTCCCCTTGCGATCAGAGCCAAGCACTTAGATGAGTGCGTCTGTGGACAAAGATGCCTTGTCGGCATCAGACTGTGACTCATGCACTTCCTTAAGTTTTTCTTGAAACGACAAAAAGCACATGATTAGTAAAATAAATAAACTAAGAAATATAACGTAATTAACAAAAAGTAAACTTTCAGATTACTTACAATCGTGGCCGTGATGCTCGGGTACACCTCCTTGTCCTTCTCCTTCTTCGTCCGAAGATCCACATAAGTATCGAGCCTATGTGGCTTACCCGCAGGGCCACTCCCTATCTCCTGAAATAAAATAAAGTAAAATTAGTATCGGCCCCGCGAAGTAAAATAATGCAAAATAATATATTTCTGTAGTTATAGAAAAATTAAATCTTACCATCATCCTATGCTCCATCTCGGCGTAAGACGTCCGGCCGGAGTAGTGCGCGTCCGTCTTTTTTGCCCGATTTTCCCTCCCCGATTGGCGAGATGCCAATTGTCGCTCCCCGATCTCATTGTCAATGAACTTTTGCCATTGTGTCAATGAGATCGGCTCCTTCAGCGGGACGGATTCACGCCTTTGGATAATGGACTCTCGTGTTTTTCCAAAGTACCGTGTCCGCATATTTTTCTTCCACGTCTTTTTTTGCTCCCTCAACTGCTCCAAGACGAAATCGCGTAGCTTTGGATCCAAGTTGAATTGTTCCTGTCCAACAAATACAATGTTAGTTGCGAGTAAATATAAATATAAAATGAAATTGAAATTGAAATTGAAATATTCATATAAATATAAATATATTACCTGTAGTGCCGCCCAAACAGCTAACTTGAGCTCATATGGCACCTCCTTCCAACTCATAAACCCCGGGCCGATGACCGTCCTTATCAGCTCGAGGGATCATCATCATAACCAGCATTATCATCCTCGCCTTAATACCCGAAGGAGACATTTGCTGTAAAAAAATGTTATTAGTACAGATAAAAAAAAATTAGAAGAAGACATGCAGATATGTACAATTACTATAAATAAAAATGAGCACTAATTATTAATTTACCTTTATACACCCCCTCCCCCACCACACACACGCACACGTACACGAACACACATGTAGACCCCCACCCCCCATCCCTTACCCCTCCCCCCACCTTTCCCCACCCCTTTCCCCCACCGCCACCCCCACCCCGCCCCCACCACACACGCACACACACCACCCCCTGCCCCCCACCACACACACAATAATTATTTTCGTCAATTAAACTAACAATTATAAAGTATACAATTATTAATTTACTAATTTACAATGAGGGCCAATCCTACTTTCATAATTAATCATATATTAATTTACTAATTTACAATAAGGGGCAATCATATATTAATTTACTAAAAAAATTAATAATCAATCAATTTGTTTACAAGGGACACTATGCGCATACACACACATAGACACACACGCAGCCCCCCACCCCCCATCCCTGCCCCCTCCCCCCATCTTGCCCCACCCTGCCCCCACCCCCACCCCCTCCCCCACCACACACACGCACACGTACACGCACACACACCACCCCCTGCCCCCCACCACAAACACAATAATTATTTTTATCAATTAAAATAACAATTATAAAGTATACAATTATTAATTTACTAATTTACAATGAGGGGCAATCCTACTTTCATAATTAATCATATATTAATTTACTAATTTACAATAAGGGGCAATCATATATTAATCAATCAATTCTTTTACAAGGGACACTACGCACATACACACACATATACACACGTGCAACCCCCCACCCCTACCCCACCCTTTCCCCCATCCCTGCCCCCTCCCCCCACCTTGCCCCACCCTTTCCCCCACCCTACCCCCTCCCCCACCACACACACGCACATACACCACCCCTGCCCCCCACCACACACAATAATTATTAATAATATAGCCATTTTCAGCCATACCAAAAGATTTCTACTTATCTTTATTAATAATATCTAGAATTAACCACTAAAAAATACCCACCAGATACACCTAAAAACCCACATTGGCCAACCCCCATATGGAAAATAATCCAATAATTATTAATAATTATATATTGTTCGATATACAAAGTAATTTTCAAAAAAAGTAAGAAAATCCCACCCCCATATGGATAATAATCCAGTGGTAATGCCACTTTTACTGTTAACCAACCCAGCATCGATCCACTATATTCCAACAGCAATACCAACAACAAATGTGTATCCCGTACTTCTTCTAATTCATCTACTCAATTAATCCATTTCATCAATTAAACTAATAATTAAAATATTCAATTATTAATTTACTAATTTACAATGAGGGGCAATCCTACTTTCATATGAAATGGGCACTAATTATTAATTTACTTTCATCTAATACTATACAATTAAAATTACAATTAAAGCTATACATTAAGTAAAATAATTTTTTTCTTCTCTCTTAACCAATCATACCACTTATAGGCCTACAATAACTTAAATTTAATTAATTTCAACTTCTTGCAACACATAAATAATTTATCATCCAATTCTCCATGAGTTTTATAGAATGTCTATCAAGATATATAAATTATCTAATATATTATCCATAAAATACGAGATAAACGGGTCTATTCGTGTTATTTTTGGGTTATACATGTTTGACACTAACCCAACCCATTTATTATTTGTGTTGGCGGGTCGTGTCATATTAGGGTTCGTGTCAAGAATTCGTCAACCCTAACCCGCTAACTTCGTGTCGAGTTCGTGTCGGGTTATCGTGTAGTGTCAAAAATTGTCACCCCTACACACACACACACACCAGCACACCCCCTGCCCCCTCACCCCACCACACCCCTTGCCCCCCTCACCCCACCCCCACCACACCTGCACACATACACACACACACACGCACACACACAGCCAACCCCACCCCCTGCCCCCTCCCCCACCACACATCACCACACACATATATACACACACATACACACACATATACACACATATATATACACACATACACACACATATAGAAATGAAAGAGAAAGAGAGAAAAAAAACATACCTTAGATAGAGAGAGAGGGAAAACCAGAAAAAAGAAGCTTAGGGCTTTTTTTACTGAAGACATTGTCACGGTCGTGTCAAGGTCCTTGACCGTGATAATTATTTTAAGAATTGTCACGGTTATTGATCGTGACAGGTCCGTGACAACTACATTTGTCACGAACTTGTCACGGTCAATGATCGTGATAATTCTTTTCACGGTCTGACCGTGACACAAAATGCGTGTTTATTATCACGGTCAATGACCGTGACAAGGGCGGCCGGCTGAAAGGTGACATTTTGGCCATTTTGGTGTAGTGCATGTATAATTTTATCTTTGACCGAGATTGGAAAGGGGATTGAATTTTACCACTTCGAGAGGGTGAAGAGGCAATTTGGATATAACCAAGACACTTACACTCTGGATTTTCCTACTAGCCCTTCGCTTTTAGCTTTGTACTTGGAGGATTGCTCCAAATTTACTCCCGAGGGGATGGTTAGGAGAACTGCCCATTTTGGAAACTTTTTATACTTGCTCATGGTTATCTATCTTCGTTCAGTCGATCGTCGTTTGGCTTATGACAGCACAAGTGATGTTGATAAAGGATTGAGTACAGGATGCCCTTCATGAATCTTTCATTGAGGGCATCCCTTCTTCTGACAAGTACCTGACCAAGCGAACTCATAAAGAAGTTTGTTATCACAGCCAAGTTGAGGGGACTCCTCTCAAGAAAGTTATACCCATCCTTGTTAATCCTCTACATGAGGAAATCATTTACTCCAAACATCGTGAGACAAAATCCCAACAAGCCAAAGGAAAGAGTAAGGATAAGGGTACAGTTAAAGTCCCCACGAAAAGGAAGCACATAAATATGGATGTTTCAAACTTTATCCCGACGCAAGTTAGGGAAGATGCGTCCTCTCCCTCCTTAGTTAAGACTCGAGCGGCCAGGCAAAAGAATAAAGCATCCAAGACCACTGGCCCCTCAACTATTGAAGACTGAGGTTCAGACACTAACACCTTTAGGGTTGAAGAAACTTTTCAGACCATTCTCGAACAAGGCTATGAGTCTCTCAAAACCATTCTTTCATAATATTCTGCTTCACTCTATACTCTCTAAGTGGACGGTACTCTAGTTATTCCTCTTTTACTTAGTAAAAACATAAGTAATGGGATTACGAGCGATCACTCCATGTCCCGTTCATCTAAAGAGGAACTTATTGATTATGTAAGTACTCCTTCTTATGATTATCATAGTTCTTCTTCAAATGACATTGACTTTCTTGGCATCAATGAAGATTACCAATTAGGCATTTTTATTTATTTATCAACCACAGTGGGGTTTACTTTGGACCCAGAGTAACATAGTAGTGACCAGGATGACACAATGATTTACTTACCCTCCTCCACTAGTCCATTTATTGGGCCTTTGACTTATGAGAAATCTTGTCGCGATGATTCTGTAAGTAATTAACACCATTCCATGCTTTTATCTTTATTATATCTTCTCCTGGATTGTAATTTTATCTTATTACTAACTTCCCCTCATTTTTTGAGCAGGCTGCTTCTGCATGGACGAGTGGCCCCTCCAAGGTGAGGGTATCTCCTTCTCCTTCTTCTTCTGTCCTTCCTTGCGCTCCTTTTCAATGCGAGAGAAACTCTATGTGAGTATCCTCTCTGGGATTCGCACGAGTGGTTTATACGCGTGTTAAGCTTATTTACCTTTTCCATTTGTCGCCTTAGATTTTAGACCTCCCAAGATACTTAAGGACTAGAAAAGAAATCTTCTATGTTTTCTCTTGCAGATCTCTATTATATTTCCCACCACTGTTAGGATCTCTTCTATGGCTACTCGCTCAATCCAGGTATTCATTATTTTATTAAGATTTTTTTTATCAAGTCCTCTTTATGTCTTCTCTATTAACTTGTATATTTTTTCAATAAGTGTCTGTGCCTCCTCTTGCACCAGCTATCAGGCCACTCACTTCCTCTACAATGAGTAGCTCATCAGTACAGTCTCAACTAATGTTGTGGTTGGTTTTAAAGGGGTTTTCTTCGAGCACCTCATTTTCTTTTAAACACTCTCTTTGTGAATAATAACAAAAAAACAGGACTTTTTTTTTATGATCATTGTATTGCAGGGTTCCCTCTCGAGCGACCCTCTTACTAGCGGGGGCATACTTTTTTCCACAGGGGTAGTCATTCCTGGGTTACCTCTTTCATAGAGGAAATCTATCCCAAGAGTATGTAGACCCTTGGATAACAAGCCTCAAGTTCACTCCCTTCCTGCTCAACCCATCTTCAACGTGTTTTCGAGTGGGCCTGTAGCTCACATCACTAGTTCAACACAGGTACTTAGTTATATGATTTTGTCACTTTTGAAAGTTTTTATTGACAGCTTCTTCATTTATAGGTCAGTGCTAGTATCCCTCCACACCCTGTTGTATATTTGAGTGCTTCCCCTCCCATTGTGGTTCAGGTACTTGAGCTGGCACACCTTTATGCTCTCTCTCAGAGCTCACACTTTGTTTTTCACGTGTTCACAACACCAAAATAGTCCATTTGTCATGGTAAAAAACCTTGACAAGTCAACCTTGTAATGGTAAAAGATCGTGATAGAAACGGGGGTGATAACTAATTTGTCATGACATGTCGCTATCCCGTAATACGTTTTTATTTGTCACGAACTTGTCACGGTCTAAAACCTTGACAATTAAATCTTGTCATAGACTTTAATTGTGATAAGTCCATGATAAGGAAAACCATCACGGACCTTGACCGTGACATGCCCGTGATAACTATGAACTATCACGGATATGTCACGGTCAAGGTCCGCGATAAGTTTTCCTTGTAACAGAATTGTTACGGTTAAATTTCGTGATAATTTTGGGTAGCAGTATAAAAAAATTATTGGGCAGTATGGCCATTGCCACTGTCCAGCGGTAATTCTCACCTGTAGTAGCAATATATGATATATTTTATCAATAATTAAAAACATCCAACATTCAATTTTCCTAATAACCAAACACTAAATAAATATAAATAGGAAATGCAATACATAAACCCAAATTTGAATGTTTAATATAAATTATTACATAATGTTCATTGATTATCAATTTAGAGGAGAAATATAGGCCATACAATAAATGAACCAACACAACCCTCAATATTTCGTACACCGCACTGTTCATTCAGCCACACGATTTCATTCTCTTTTCCCACTAACACTTTAGTGATACGGACCCAAGCCTCGTGAATCTGCAGTAGATGGTTATGGACGAATGAGCTTGGGCATATATTTGGGTTCCTCAACCCCCTAGCTATTCTATTTCCTCCCCATAAGTCTACTAAATAGAATCAATCCCAACTAATTGTAAATGGAGTCTGGACAGTTGGGGCCGGGGTGGGGGTGGCGATTAAGTTATATGGAGATGAGGGGGTATCGGTAAGGGTGGGGGTGAGAAAGACGGAGCAGTGGTCCACTCATCCTCTACTTTATCTTTGCCCTTCCCCGAGATGGAACCGACTCGACCTTGAAGAGAATGATTGACACGCTCGACCTCGAGAAGCATGCTTGACATGCAAAAAGATTTTATTCAATGTTATTTCCAGGTTCTCGAACTTTTTGGCGTTATTAGTTTACATTTCGTTGACCTCGCGTGCCAACCCAGTGTTGCTAGACGCAATCACGGTGAACCTTGACTTCCCCATCTGAGAGCTAACACCTCGAGTACGGCCTTTATGATCCCGCTCGAGCACTTGGATAAGTGCGTCCATACTCAGAGATGCCTCTTCAGCATCACTATGTGAGCGATGAACTTCTTTCAGTTCTTCTTGAAACAACAAAAAAATATACGATTAGATGAAATAATAAAAAAAGTATGTGATTATAATTGTTTATTTAATAACATTTAAATTATAACTTACAATTGTGGCGGCCACGGTCGGATTCACCTCCTTATCCTTCCCTTTCTTCATTTGAATTGTCACATAGGCATCGAGTTTATGTGGCTTACCCCCAGGACCACTCCCCATCTCCAGCCATAAAATAATGCAAAATTAGTGAATTAGTATATAATTATCACTAAATAGAATCAATCAAAATTAAATTGAAATAACATTTTAAACTTACCATCCTATGCTCCACCTTGGCGTAAGACGTACGCCCAGAGTAGTGCACGTTGATCTTCTTGGCTAGGTTTACCTTTCCCGATTCACGAGAGGATAATTTCCTATTAGATATCTCATAATCGACAAGCTGTTGCCAGTTTTCCAATGAGATTATCTCCTTTTTGGGTAACCGTGTCCCTATGTCGTAAGACGGACTCCCAGTCCTGGCCAAAATATCGTGCACGCATATTTTTATTCCACGTTTTCCACTTATCTCTTAGTTGTTTCAATGTGGAGTCGCATGCTTGTGGGGGAAAGTCAAATTGTTCCCATCAATTAAATACAAAATAAAAAGAAAGTGCATTAGTAGTATTTACATTATAAAATAAAATATAAATATTATTTAATCAAGCAAGTACCTATAATGCCCCCCAAATGCCCATCTTAAGCTCATAGGGCACCTTCCTCCAATCAGTGTACCCTAGGCCAATAATCATTTTGAGGAATTACAAGGCCCTATATTGGAAGGCCATCATGTTCTTCACTAAGATCCCCAACTTTCCACTTTAGAGGTCTAGTGCTAGATGAGCCTTCCTCGCCCCTTCTTCCCTGACGCCCTGATGAAGGCATATCATGCAAAAATTATTATTAGTAGAAACATATATATAAGAACATGATTTAGTTAACACCTTCCCTCCATCAACCAACATAAAGGGCTCTACACCAACTGATCCAATGTATTTACAAACAACTAAAACTATCCTTTTTCTTCACCCTGAAATCAATACACCAAAATACCAAGAAAAAAGACATGTAAACCTAAAAGCCCCCATGGGATGGATCAAAATAAGAACAACAACATTAATTTGATGAACTATAAGTATGTATACCTTTTGAAAGGAGAGATAACTGTGAAACGTTAATTTGTAACAGTGATAACATTAAGAAACTAACATTAATTTATGCCAAAATTAATTTGTAACAATGATAACTTTAAGAAACTAACATTAATTTGTAACAGTTATTATTACGAGCATTCAATAATAACTTTGGTGATCAGAATTATATAAACTGGTATTGTTTGCATTATTAGCATGATGGTCATGTAAACTCATACTACAGACGACTTAAACAGAATCCACAGTCTCTTTATTCGTATTCATCATTAATTGGTTACAAACGAGGGATTATAATGATGTATATAAGCCCCAAGGACATGGGCACCAAGCTAACCTAATTGGATTAAATAAAAAAATACCCCTAAATTAATTGTTGAATATAATATTCCTTAGGGTAGCAATATTGAAACTCTAAAATAAATAAATTACACCTTTTTAGCATATAACTTACACCTTTCTAGTATGTAAATGGATAAAAGTGGTATAAATAATTCTGATATCTGACATGCACACGAATAATTAAAAAGTGATGTAATAATTATTACCATCTAATTGGTTCATTCATATATAAAGTTCTAGTATAACCAGACATGGTTGCTAATTATTCAGGTGATGCTATTATGACTCAACAGTATAAAATCAATAAACAAAAAAGAAAGCAATACAGATAAAACATTTTCAACATCACCTACAATACTCCCAATGAATGCCATGGAGCATTTACAGATATCATAGTACATACCACAATTATTGTGTTTTGAGTGTTCATGTTGGTGGTATATATTCTATGTAAACCTATAAAATAAGCTTATAAATCAAAAACTAATGTTTTCAATACCTATTGTTTCTAATCAAAATCACTTTTTCAATACATGTAAAGAGAATTCTCAAAGTAAATGTTTGGCAGGAGATTATTACCACAAGAACAAGTTATGAACAAGAGTTAAATATTTTTCATGAATTCATAAATTTACAAACATGAGAATAACAAATAAATTTTTCAATGCTTTCAGTTCAACTATGATAAAATGAAATAGGCCTCTAGTAGGATAATCAATTCAAACATGTTTTCACTATAAAAAAATGAATTACATGTATAGACATGTGTATTGGTTTTTAAGAATATAAAAATATAACAAACATGAGAATATCAGACCTATGGATATGGAAAATTTTGATGTAGAACGATATTTGCTACAATAAAACTGGGATTGATTCTGATGCTACTGATACCAAATCAAATTGAGGTCTGAATTAAATAAATTTTTTTTATGTCTAGTCTGAACCAAATCAAATTATGGGATGATAAGAAACCGTAATCCTACGTTGGTCTGAACCAAATTAAAAAAATTCAGGATGTTAGGTATTAATACCAGGACAAAAATGTAAACATAAATTAAAGTATCACATCTCACAATTCATATTAGGAGATTAAACCACACTAAACAAACAAGAGATCTTCGACTTACCACCAGTTCTTCTTCTCGCAAATCCTTTCGCTGGAAAATAAATAAAAGGCTGTCATCGATATGTTTGCTATGTTCAGTAAAACAAACAAGAGGTTGTCTTTGATTTGTAGATTTGTAGAACTTGATATAAATTGGCAACGTCGATTTGCATGTGTGTGTGTGAGAGAGAGAGAGAAAGAACTGGGAACAACAACTAAGTGAGAGAGAGAGGATTAGGAATAACGACTAAGAAGAATAAGTGGTTAGGGTTTTAATTTTTCCTTTGTTGTTACTGACGTGTCAGGGTTAAAGACCATGACAACAAACAAATGTTGTCACGGTTTTTAACCCTGACACAATCGCGAAAGCATACTCGTTAAGAGCATTGACCATAACACGACCGTGACAACTTCTTGTCACGGTCGTGTCATCGCCAAAGACCTTGACAAGGACTCTGTGTTTTTGGTCAAGGTTTTTGCTCGTGACAACTCTTTGCGGGTGAAAAGTGATAAAAACCCTTTTTTTGTGTAGTGGTTCGAACCGCTGCTTATTTTATCTTTTTATTTACATTTTAGGTGAGCATTGTTAGTAACCCTTTATTTTCTACGTCTCCAGCCAGTATTATTGTGAGTAGTTCATCGCATGTGCCACCTCATGTATTAACCTGACATTCGTTTATTTCCTATTTGTAAATGCTTTGTACTTGTACTATTCATGTGTGTGGCCACTCGGATGATAACATTCTCTTTTTCTTTCTTTAGGTTGGCATTATGAGCGTTCCCACCATCGTGGAACCTCAAGTGAGCACACTGAGGTATTATTTTGTCATACCTGGCCCTTTTAATCTTGCTTTTAGTGTACAAGTGCTTTTATAATAGTTTTCTTGCTCTTATTTCCTGGTTAGAACTACAAGCGTTCTTTTAACTGCATAAACTCTTGCTTGTGTAGCCATGAGAGTTTTCAAGTATTATTCTATCTTACCCGATTTCTCTGTAACTTGATTTTCTTGTGCAAGCACTTTGGTAACACTTTCTTATTTTTTATTTTCAGGTTAGTGATACCAGCGTTCCTTTATTTGTGGAACGTTTTGTAAGCATGGCTGCGGGTGCTTCCCAGGTATTATTTTGTTATACTTGATTCTTTTATAACTTGCCTTTACTGTGCAAGTGCTTAAGTGACACTTTCCCATTTCTTTATTTTCAGGCTAGCATCATGAGCATTCTTTTTTTGGCGAAACATTCAAGAGCACTGCTGCAGGTGCTCCTCAGGTATTGTACTGTCATATATGGCTTTTTCAACTTGCTTTTACTATGCGAGTACTTGAGTGACCATTTCCATTTATTTTGTTTTCAAGTTAGTGATATGAGATTTCCTGTAACCGCGGATCCTGGACTTAGGCATAGGGAGTGGCGTATTCTTTTTGGTAGCATGATAGTTCTTATTGGCATGCAGGTAAGTCTTTTTGCCTGGTTATTATATTTTTCCTTTCTCCCAATTCATTACTTAACTCATTCCTTACCTCATTTTTCTAGGAGTGGACAGATGAGGTGGAAGAGGCTGTTGAAGAGAATGAGCCAAGTTATGAGGCCACTCATTCTGATGGAGCTGAGAGGGAGCAGTCAAGTGAGGAGTCCTCCCCCTTAGACCTGGCAAAATGTGACACGACATGATAACACGACACGAAATTAACAGTTAATGGGTGAGGGCTTATCGGGTACGGGTCACTATTGGGTGAACACGATATACCCGTTAGAAATAACGAATCGGGTTAGTTAAATTTGCTTCACCCGATATCAACCCGTTAAGACCCGAACACTGTTCATGTCATACCAGGTCGTGTGACACGTTAGTAACTATTATGATCCGTTAAGATATGTAGGAAAAAAATTAAAATAATATTTTTATATGAGGGGGTCACTTATGTAATTTTACAAGTAAACCCTAAACCTAAACTTATTAAACACCTCAACTCTTTTTTATTTCATTTCGTCATCACATCACACACGCAATCGCACACCACACCACACACCCATGAGCTTTTCACCACGCCAGAGCTTTCACCACACTATTGTTCTCCCTTTCTCTCGTCGACATCGCACCACAGGAGCTTTTTTCATCACCCAGGAACTTTCATCACGCAAAGGCATGTCCTCTCCTTCTTTTTCTTTCTCTTTTTCTCTCTGTTTATGTAGCAATTTTCTTGTTTTAGTGGATAGCTTCTGCGCATCGCATACAATATGCTTCTTCTATTTGATATATGCTTCTTTGTTTTGGTATATGCTTCTTCGATTTGGTGATGGTTTTTTGTTTGTGATTTATGATTGGTTTGGTGATATATGTTTTTTTTGTCTCTGTTTTGTTACGTATACAGATTATGATACACCTGATTTGTCTGTGATTTGTTTTTTTTGTCTGTGATTTTTTTTCCTGTGATTTGTTATGTATACAGGAGCTTTTGCGCATACAACACCTGATTTGTTTTTTTCTTGTGATGTTTATTTATGTCTAGATATATTATAAACAAAAATATAAATCTAGATCTATATTTTGTGATGTTTTTTTTTGTATTTTTTATAGGTCATATGGAAAATTCTTCAATGGATGTGGAGGCTTTGGGTCTCTCTAAAGAGGAGACTGGTGATGAAGCTGAAATAGAAATTATCGATAATGAGTCAACTCCACAAGATGGTGGGAAAGTGAAGGCAAAGGGGAAAAAAAGGTTCCTTGGATGAAAAGGTCAGTTTGTTGGACTCTATTTCAAGAATTACCATTAGGAGATGATAAAAAAGAAAAGCTCAATGTCAAAAATGTGGGGTAATATATATATCCGAAAGTAGTTACGGGACTGGGAATATGTTGGCCCATATGAAAAATTGCATTAAAAAAGATGCAACTGACGTTGGACAACTTTTGTTATCCCAATCTAAAGGCACCTTGTTAATGAAGAATCCTAAATTTGATAATGAGTTTTTTATCGACTTACTAGTTGAGGCAATTATCAAACATAATTTACCGTTTAATTTTGTTGAGTACGAGGGAATTTGGGATGTTTTTAAATATCTATGTGAGGATATCAAACTACCGACAAGAAATACCACTAAATCTAGATTGTTAAAGAGGTTTAAAATGGAGAAGATAAAACTTCAGTCTTTGATAAATTCTGCTAGTGGAAGAATTTGTTTAACGTCCGATTTGTGGACATCCTATGCTACCGATGGTTACCTCACGCTTACCGCCCATTTCATTGATAGCAATTGGAAATTAAACAAAAGAATTCTGAATTTTTGTCTTATGCCTCCTCCACACACCGGTGTTGCATTATCTGAAAAAATTTATACACTAGTAAGTGAGTGGGACATTGAAAAAAAGTATTTTTCCGTGACACTTGATAATGCTTCAAGTAATACTACCTTTATTGAGATTTTGAAGAGTCAACTAAATTTAAATGATGCACTTCTAATGAATGGGGAGTTCTTTCACGTTCGTTGTTGTGCACACATTTTAAATCTCATAGTGCAAGATGGGTTAAAAGAAATTGATAAAGCGATTGTTAAGGTTAGAGAGTGTGAAATATATTAAAGGGTCTTCCCAAAGAAAATACAACTTTTATGATTGTGTCTCTCAAGTTTCTTTGGAGTGTACACGGGGGTTGAGGCAAGATGTCCAGACTAGATGGAACTCAATGTATCTAATTCTTGAAAGTGCGATTTTCTATCGTCATGCATTCAAAACTTACTTTATTTATATAGTTGTCGATAAAGAAGAAGCCTATGTTAATGAGCTCACGAAAAATATTTCCAACCTACATATAAGTCAAAATTCGCCTGCATCAACCCAATGCTCTAATAATATCCCTATTAGGGGTGGTAAACGGACGGGTATGGATCGGATACCATGTTTTCCATATCCGTATCCGCTATCTGGATGCACTATTCGTATCCATATCCGTATCCTTACGGATAGTTAAAACAACTATCCATATCTGTATCCGCTCGGATACCTCGAATTTGGATAATATTCGTATCCGTTTACATTGTTTATCCATCGTAAAAAATAACTATTAAAATATCCAATCTAATGAAATCCAAATAAATATATAACAAAATAACTACCTCCTAACATCAAGAATTATGGCTTTGATAATAATATTAGCATTCCAAAATGATAATATGGATTAAAGCCATCCATACTTTACAACCATATAAGCTTAAAGCCATAAAAAAAAAATAACAGTAGCATTCCATAATAGTGGATATAAATATGCACATTTTAGATTCAATCAAATTTATTGAGAATGATAACCTCATGGACCTTTTAGTCTTCAAAACATATTGATATTTTTATTTTAATAAGTATACATTTTTAGTTTGTATATAATATACCTATTGTTAACTGCAGTTCTCATCACAATCAAAACTATCTCTTTACTTTTTTGTTTATCTCCTACATTTATTTATAATTAAGAAAACTAATGAAAAACCACATGAACAATATATAAATACAATTATATATTTTTATTTTTATTTTGTATATACCTATTGTTGCTAATTTTCTGTTGCATAAGGAGGGTGTGCGCAATGGCGGCGCAACGGAGGATTGATGAAGCGGTGGTGGGATTGATGAGCAGTGACGGGGTGATGCGGCGGAGGGGGAGGTGGCGGAATGAGGATTTTTTGTGGAGTGAAATGAGGGTTTATTTTGTCTTGTTTTGTACGAAAGAGAAATGAAATTAAATTAGTTTTTTTTTGCTTTGAGTGGAGTATATGTTCTTTATTCGGTGCATGTTGTGTGTGATATGGTGTATTGTAACTTTAGTGTAACTCCGTGATAATGTACCCAATAAAATAATAATCCATGACATTTTATAATATACCCAATAAAATAATAACTTTAGTGTGTTTTTGTTTTGAGTGGAGTATGTGTATGTTTTGTTTTAGGGAATGAAAGATTAAGTTTTTTTAAATATTATTTTATTAGTAATACTAATACTAATATTATTAGTAATATTTTAAACATATGTTTGACGGATATGGATATCCGGTAAAACAGATATCCAGTAAAATGGATACTCTGCATCGGATACGGATTATCCGTGTCGGATACTAGTACTATACGTATCCGTATTCGTTTTCTCGGATATTTTTATAGAGTATCCATATTCGTATCCGTTTCCATTTTTTTGGATAAATATCTGCAAATTCGAATTCGGATATCGAACGGATGTGGATTTTCGAATATCCATTTATAACCCTAATCCCTATCGATGAGTAATGAGGTATTCAAAACATATTGTATGTCTTTGTCAATCTCATAGATTGTATTTGAAACATGTTTGTTTGATCTTAATGTGCAGGTAGACTTAGCTCATTTTTGTGTTTTTGTGAGGAGTCGTTTCACTTTTTGGGTACTGTACGATATTGATATGTGACATGGCTTTGAAGTATTCTACGTCGTTAGGGAATGTTTCATTATGCACATTTTGGGTAAGACTTTTAGATTGTTATGGTTGTTCAGTCTTTTAATTACGATACTTCAAATCATTGATTTCATTTCTCTTGACATTATTTTTTATATTGCAGTCTTCAGTGTCGAGTGACATGGCTTTGAAGTGTTCTACTTCATTGGGGAATGTTTCATTATGCGCATTTTGGGTAGGACTTTACGATTTTTATGGTTGTTCGGTCTTTTAATTACGATACTCCAAATCATTAATTTCATTACTTTTGACATTATTTTTTATATTGCAGTCTTCAAGTGTCGAGTGACATGGCTTAGAAGTGTTTTATGTCGTTGGGGAATGTTTCATTATGCACATTTTGGTTAAGACTTTACGATTGTTATGGTTGTTCAGTCTTTTAATTAACTATTGTTGCCCATTTTGATACTATCCATTTTTTTTATTTCCATTATTTACTAACAACAAATAATATTTTAACTTTTAGGTGGTTAAACTCTTGAAGATGGAATTTGGGGCTCTTATAAAGACTTGAAGTTCATTTCTTTTTTTTTTGCACTATATTTTTCACTTTATAATTCCACTACAAACTTTATATATTGAGTGCAGAATTATGGACCACTTGGAAGTTGAAACTTTATATTTTTGGTTGTTAATGTAATGAAGCGATGTTTGAATTTTTATTAGGGGTGTTTTTTGTAAAATGAATGGAGACACAATTTCATAAATTGATTTTGTAATTGTAATTATAAATATTGTACTAGTGGTGGATGCAAGGGTGGTGGAGACATGTCAATGAGAATAAATTATATTTATAATAGGTCAAATTCACACCAATTTATAATTGTTTAAAATTTAAATCAAATTGTGCCATTTTTTAGAATTGTATTTGAATGATAACAGGTCTTATTGGTACCTAACGAGTCACTCAACACGGAATAACCAATAAACAAAACGGGTCTAGCAGTTCGTATCGAGTACACGACATGATTCGTTAACTTAACGCGTTAAACGGGTTTGTGTCGTGTAACCTGTTAGGAAAACGATTCGTTTACGAATATTGGATTCATGACCCGATATGTTAACGAATCGTGTTCGGGTTTAGAATAATTTCACACGAATTCGTTAAGACTCGACACGAACACGACCCGAACCGACACGTTGCCAGGTCTACTCCCCCTTCTTTGAGGCTAGCTTGACGGATACTGGGGTGGATGCCATGGAGATGGACACTATCGAGAGCTTTATGAGTGATATATGGTGCAATGATCAAACTCATAGATTTTGAGAGTCCGAGCATGAGGTCCTAGACTTGATCTTAGAGAATCAACTTAAAATGTTCACGGCTAAGAGTGTTTACAAGGTTGACAGTTTGATTGTTATTAAACTGCACTTGCCAGCCATGTTCATAAGTTTACTAAGACTTTTCCCAGTGACATCACCAGTTCAAGTGTTCGTAGTTTTTTGGTAGCTGTCAAAGACTAGAAAAACTGGTATAACTTTAATCTTGATTGGCTTGACACTTCTGTTTGCAGATTTCTTCATCTAATTGCTAAGAAATTATTAAAGGCTAAGTCTTACGAGTAGACTAGATTCGAGAACATCATTCTGAGGCCATCCGTATTCATGTGCAAATCCAAAATTTGGAAGCAAAGGTAGCCAAAGTCTTAACTAGTGAGGCAGGGGATGCTGCTCGGATGGCTTGACCCTAAAGATACATTGTTCGAGAGATTCGGCCCTCATTTAAAGATTTTTTCTCAAAGGCAAATATTTTCTTTCTTTTAGTTGATTGAACTTTTTGTAAACAATCTTCCTTTTCTAGTTTGTAATATCATGGCTTGCTCTTCTTCGAACAAGTCATATTTATAAATGAGAAATAAAAAATGATATTTGTTCTTATATTTCATTTCAATCTCTTTACACTATTTTTATACGCTATGAGTTTTCCCTTATTACGTGGGATTATCTGCTCGTAATATTGCGAGTAGGTGTTAATAATTATCATTCCCTTTTTCTGTGGGAGTGCCTGCTAGTGAATTAGAGAGTAATATAAGTAACTTTCCCGTATTCTTTAGGACATTTTCCTTTTTTTAACATGGAAATAAGACTTGGGAGTGAATTCCTCCCAATGTTTTAAAAGACATATAGTTTGTGTAATCTTATCAACATTTTAAAACTGTGTACTTCTTTACTATATTTTGCTAAGCACCCCATTTTAGAAGCGTATCCTTAAAAACATGATAGGTAGAGGTGTTTTTCTCATCAAACTTTATCATTGGAGGTGTATATCCCCCAAGTATGATGAGTAATGCTCTTTAAGTTAAATATCTTTTCTCTTATACTATGAGAATTTCGGGCCGCTCTGCTCATAAAATTTACATGGAAAAAGAAAAATTATGAGATTTTTTTTTGTATCTACTCGCATAATTTGGCGAACGGATGCGTGCTAAACTAGTTGGCTATATAAAATTATAAACATTATAACATCACTAAGGAATTTTATAAAGAAATTGGTCATAACTGAACATTCATTATTGTATACACTACGCAAAAAAGGTAATATGTAACTTTAAGTGTGCTATTACAATATATATTATACAGAGTTTTCCTTTTTGCTTGAGGACCTTCTCTTTATATAATGATATATTAGAAAAAAAAGTTAGGGTACCTTAGTCATAATACTTTTTGAGCCATTTACAATTGATTGATTGAATGCACTCTCTTTTTAGCTCTGAGCTTTGGAAGTATATCGATCTCCCTGCTCCTTACACTACGAATGGCCCCTACCAGTTGGGTTTGAACTTTGAGGCTGACATGGTTCTCAGGCGAAAAGTGAATGCTCACAAAAAGTCTCCCACTTGGAATTCTCTAAGTTGAACTAAATTCTCATAAGCTCTAGACAACTGTTAGGTGTAGAATTTAAAGTTTTCTTTAGCTTTATCATGATGCTCATCCAAAGCCTCCAACTACACATATCTCGGGTTTGGCATTAAACTATGTATTAAGGCCACTCGTGCTTAAGGCACAACCAACTCTACTAGTAGGACAACCTCTGTACTATACACCAAAGAGAACGGGGTAAAACTATTTGACTTCCTCTTTGAGGTCCTGTAAGCCCATAAGACTAATGGTAATTTATCATCCCAATCTCCGGACAGATCTTTAAGCATATTTCTCAAAATATTGATCGACATTTTATTCGTGGCCTTCACTTGGCCATTCCCTTTAGGATGAGAGATAATCGCACTGTTATGGTTGGTTTGTACTTTGCGGTGAGCAGATAATCGCACTATTATGGATGGTTTTGTACTTGGCAGTGAGTAGACCCATTTTTTTACACACAAACTCCTTGCTATTAATAGTGAGGATGACCTTTGGAATGCTAAACTTACATATTACATATTCCCGGATGAACCGTGTCACCACCTGTGCAGTAACCCTTATCAAAGGAATCACTTCCACGCATTTAGTATATAGTTCCATGGTGACCAGAATAAAAGTTTTCCAATGAGAGTCTAGGCTAATTTTTCCTACCAAATCAAATGCCCAAGTGTGGAATGGGTAAAAAGAAGATAAGTTTTGTAAACTAATCGAGGGGGCATAAACTATATTGCCATAGATTTGGCATGCTTTACATTTTTTTACAATACTAATAGATTCAACCTCCATTATTGGCCAACAGTTTCCCAAGGTCATTAGTTGATCATATAATTTAGCACTGCCCATGTGGGAAGGTTGATGGGCTTCTTTAAGTACTTTAACAACTTCTTTCCCCGCCATGCATGTTAAAGCTTTCTCATTGTACCCTTTCATATAGAGTTTCCCATTCACCAAGTAGAAATGAGATACTCTTTTTTTCAAGTAAATCTCATCATCGCTCTCAACTTCTAGCTATCCATCTTTGAGATAGGCGATGCAAGATCTCCTCCAGTCTTAAAAATTTTCCCATAAAATTTACTTCCATTAGCTGATCAAACTGTGTCTGACACTTTAGGCAGCCTTACTACAAGCGAGCAGCATCCGCACTCATGGTAAGTCAATAATAGCCCCCTTGTTGCAGCCATCTGTAAAGTGGAATGTCTGTATCCCCATAGAGCCTTTTGTGCATTGCTTCTAATTTATCTTTAGCTTCCTCTTCCCCTCACACCTTTACAAGCATCCGCCCAGAATTTTGAAGTAAAGCGTGTCCTGCAACGTATGAGAGTTGGCTAACTCTGAAAACTTCATCCTTCCTTCATACATCTCCAACTATTTTATAATTAGGAACCTCCAGTCCTTACGCTCTTCACTCGAGAACAAAGACCTCATTATAGTTGACACTATTCTCCATCTGATGGTGATAGTGACTTCAGGCTCCTCCATTTCCAATTTCTGTGTAATTATTTCCAAAGCATTGGGATGTTTATTCATTGGCCTAGGGTACCTCTCTATTTTCACTGCCAAAAACTAGCTCAATAACCTCTAAATGATTGCTTTATACAAATCGGGGTTAGCATATTTGAGCATGAATTCCCCATTGACTTGCTTAACAACTAGGTTAGAGTCACCTCGTATACAAAGCACTCCAATGCCTCCTCTCAGTGACTCCAACAGGCTAAGTACGAGGGCCTCATACTCTGCCTCATTATTAGAGCACTTAAAATCCAATATGTAGGAGAGGGTGATGTTTTAATTACTCTTAGAGAGGACCATGCTTACTCTACCTGTTCCTTATGCACACGATCCATCAAACTCCATTTTCCATTATTCCATTTCTTCGACTAAACATGCTTGGAAATTTTCTTCTGGTAGCTCTTCATTGGGGGTTCAAAATCCTGACTCGAGAAATTAGCTAACAGGTCAGCTACACCTTGATTCTTAATAGATTTTGGAGCAATACACTTCAGATCATACTCAAAGAGTATCAAAAATCACCTGGTCGCTCGCCCCACTAAGATGGTCCGTGCCAGAAGATACTTGATGGGGTTACACTTGGTGACAATATGCACAGTGAATGCAAGTAAGTAATGTCTCAACTTCTATGCTACAAAGACCAAAGCTAAACAACGCCTTTCTACGTTCGTGTATCTTGATTTCGTACCTGAAGTTACTCGAGATAGGTAATATACAAATCTCTCCACTCCTTCCTTTTCCTGGGTGAGCAAAGCCCCTATTGATCGCTCGGTAGAAGTGAGTTATAACAATAAAGGGGCGCTCACTTTCGGTGGGATCATTGTTAAAGGTGAAGTCAGTATTGCCTTCACCCTTTTGAATTCCTTTTTTTTGTTCATCTCCCTACACCCACTTCACTTTATCTTTCATGAGTGGTGCAAAGGGGTGAGTGACTTTCGATAAAGTTGGTATAAACCTTCTCAGGTGCATCAACTTTTACTCCCTGTCTGTTGACGACGAATCTTAAAAACTTCCCCAAAGTAACTTCAAAAGTGCACTTTGAGGTATTTATTCTATTTTTGTACTTTCGGCATCGCTCAAAGACTCTTCTAAGATCCTGGACATGTTTACTCTTTTTTTTTACTTCACCATCAAATCATCTTCATAGAACTCCAATATATCATGAAACAAGTTATGAAATATGGCCATCATGGTTCACTGATAGGCTGTTTCCGCATTCTTCAACCCAAAGGGCATAATGATGTAGTGGAAATTCCTAAAGGGGTTCGAAAAACTATCTTCTCCACGTCTATCGGGTCCATTCTGATTTAATTGTATCCCACATACCCATTCACGAAGCTATATATTTCATGATCATTGGTGGCATCTACTAAACTATCAATACTAGGTAGAGAGAACTCATCCTTTGAGCAAGCGCGGTTCAGACCTCTAAAATCCACACAGACCCATGTCTGCTTCTTATCTTTCTTGCCACATGCACGATGCTGGACATCCTTACTGGATGCTGAATGGGCTTGATGAAACCAGCAGCGAGTAGCTTCTCTACCTCTGCTTTAATCTTCAAATCTAACTCAGCCTTATATGTTCACGTGGCCTGCCTCATAGGCAAAATATTTAACTTGTGAGAGCTTACTTCTATATCTATCCCCTAAAACCTCTTTATACTCCCATGAATTTTTTTTTTGTAAATTCTTTAAGGAGGCCAATGATCTTCTCTCGTTGCTAGGGACTTAGGCCCTTAGAAATGAATATGGGTCGCTCATCACTACCTTCCATTCCTAAGTTTAGATTTTCAAGCTCTTGGAGTTATTCTTGCAGTCCATCCTCTATGCATTTCGGTGATTCCTTCGGCTCTTCAACGTGTTCAATAATGTGGAACTCATCAATAACAAAACATTCTAGTGCCGGGTCAATACTTTCATCCCAAAACGTCGCCTGCTCAAACCATTATAAGTGGTAGATGACTTTGCCATTAGGCAAAACAATCTTCTTACAAGTTCGAACGGGTCTTGCTTCTTCTTTAAACTTCCTTTTTTTCTTTCCTTTGCCCTAAGAGGGTGCTGCTTGTGGCCTTAATCTCTCATGTAATAATTTCTTGAACTTAACTTTTTCTTGGGCCACACGAGATTCCCCTTGTCCTTTTATCAAATATCTTCTTTCCTTATCTAGTTTTGGGTGGGCCTCTTTTACTGAGAATGGTCTTTTCATGGCTTTGATCACAATTTTCGTCCCATGAATATTGGTTTTTACATTGGCAAAATGTTAACGACATAACTCAATGCGTGTGCATCCATGACCTATCAGAAGTTGTAACTCGTGCTGGCATTAATGATATGAACTTTAATGTGGGATGTGAAGTTTCTCAAATTAATCCCCACATTTACATAACCAGGCGACTGCATCCCTGTGCTATCAAAGCTAGAGATCACATGTGTTACTAACATAATTTTTTCCTGAGAAATTCCAATCTCGTATAGAGTGCCGATGGGCATGATATTTATTTATTCCCCTCCATCTTGAAGCGCTCTTGGAAAACTAATTCCATTTACTAGAGCAGCAATATATAGAGGTCTGTTGTAAAAGAAAGGTACTTACCTATGTGCTTCTGAAAATACTACCTCAGGTGCGTATCTCTTTATTAACCTCCCCATAGGTCCACCCTAGTTGAGAGAGGGGGGGGCCCTCGCTCTTGGACCGCTTTAAATATCTTCTTAGTGATTATTGTTCACGTCTCATACTTCACACCAATTTGGCCACAAAACCATTTGAACTTGGGCCTTTTTGCAATAGTTGCACACTCCGAATTTATTTTAACTTCATATATCTATGCGTTACACACGTACTCAAATTCTGATGTTTCCCCATCATCCAGGGTAAGGACCACATTAACACTTTCTCATTCAAGGTTCAGATGCTCGTCCCACTCATTTTTGGAATCTTCCTTAGCCAAATCAGATAGCCATATTTTGCATGCATATCGCTGCTCAATAATTCTTAAGACTTCATCATTTCTTCCCCATCATATGCTACCACTATCTTTATTGTGCTATAGTGATGAGCTGGCACCAGATTTTCATTAATGTCCATAGGTAGGATTTGCAAGGTGCCATTAGCAACCTGTTCTCCAATTATCCTGAACAAATAATAACAATATTTGGTGACATATTGAACCCTCTAGTGAAACTCACAAAACTTTGCATCCACTTTGTTTGTCATTATGGGCACCTGACCATTTGAGTGGGGGGACTTGACACCCCCTCGGGAACCAACTTTCGATAACAGTTCATAGCTTATGCCATGCTACATGGCAATGGCGGTAGGACATTATACCCAAACTTTCTTTTTCCAGTGGCATTGCTGTCCTTGGGTCTTTGGCCCCTTTATTTCCTTTAGGACTTCCTTTAATGTAGTTCACTGCTTATCATTATGAAACTTGAAACCTACTAGCTGTCAACGACATTTATGCCCTCCATCCTTGGGGGTCTTGGTTTGATAATCATGGCGATATTACCAGTCACTCTCATGAATTCTTTGAAGGTACCCTCTCGAGTCTTATTGATCAGATGAATTTTGTATTACTCTAGTATCCCCTCTGTACAGATCTGCAATAACCTTACCTATGCAACATCTTCATGAACATCTAACACCCTTTCTCTAAAACGGTTGATGTATTGTATTAACTTTTAGCCTGGCTTCTGCACATCGTGGGATAAGTGTCTCTGTGTGAACTCATCTTCAATCAAGAATTTTTTTGGCAAATATTTTCTATGCATTTCCTCCCTAGTGGGAATGTTGTTTGGCGTTAAGTGAGAATACCACATGTAGGCATTTCCAGTGAGAGTTTTTAAGAACTCCCTCAACTTCAACTACTTGTCATTACCATGAAAATCAAGATACTTTACGAACCTCCTAACATTCTCCCTGGGATTTTCACCTCTCCCGTTGAACTTTATGAATTTAGGAGGAACATACTGCTCAGGGTATGGTTTTTCATTAATATTATCCCGATAGGGGTTCTGCAGTTCCTTATACATAAGAGGTGACTCTTTCTAGGAGGAAATCACCTTTTTCACTTCTTTCATTGTGATGGCTTTGCAGGGTGATTCCTCCGTCTCTACTTTCTTTACAACTGACGATCTCACTGGACTCACAACCTTCTCCGTCGCCACTTTTCTGCTGGCGCCATCTCCATTATAGTCACTCCTCCAACATGTCTCACCATTGATGTCACACAATCTTGGCCTAAAATGACCACATACATATTGTGTTGTCCTTAAAACTCAAAAAAATACTCGTCAAGTTCATTCTGTTCAGCGGAGCAACCACTATTGCACTCGCCTGCCCCCTAAAGGAGCATGTGCCCTTTCTCCAGTAACCGTGACTTCCTCATTAGTCGTTTGATCGCTCTGGACTCCATTATCGACTGGAGTTTCCTAAAAAACCAACTGCTTTAAAATGTTATAAACTTATTTATCCATGGTAATAAAAATACCTCCCTAGAGGAGTCACCAAATGTATGAGGGTAGTGGTACTGGGGTCTATGAATAATATGAAAGGGTGTGGTGTGACCCACTCTATTGGAAACAACCTCCAAGGTGTTCAAAGTTTTAAGAGCAACAAGTTATTCAAAAACTAACTTTTGCAATATAATGACAATTTCTGGTTACAATATGAGGAAGACAATGATTAAATATAAACTTTTTAGTGGGAATAAAAAGAATGGAATCACTAGAGAGTGATTATTCTTTGAGAGTGAAGAGCAAGAACTTCAAGTAGCTAGGAGAGAGCAGGGAAAGAATAGTTTTTGTGTGGGATTAGGCAGAGTAACATTGTTTCAACCTTTTTGACCTTACCCAGGTGCTCTGTTTATAGCTAAACATTAAGGCTAACGTGGCGTGTGCGCACCAAAGGGATATTCCCTTGTGACAATATCTGAGTGGTACTATTTATCCTGTCCACTCTGACAGGTGACATCTGGTACATCTGAAGTAAAAAAGAAAATATGTTGGATATAGTGCTAAAAAGTACGATTTTGTGAATATTCAAATGGTTACTTGTTAAATTTTTTTTAAAACTTGCGAGCAATGCTTTGACTGCTCGCCCATTTTACTGAATGTGAGTTGTGTAAGTGTTTATGAGTATGTGAGTGACATTTTGGGACCCTTATCTTAGTATTGTCTCTTTCCTAGGACACTGATGTGGTTGAGACTTAGCTTTCTCAATAAGACTTGCCTCTTAGACTCTAAACCAAAACTCTCACAAGATCCCAACTGATCATCTGCTTGAGCCTTGTTTGCTCGACTAAGGCTTCTTGTTAAGAATTCATGTGTACAAATAACAAAACTGTTAGTAAATATTCTTTCACATAAACATCACTTTTGAAAAGACTTGGGGATGCTCGCAGAGTACCCCCTCACTAACTTGGGTTTTCTCTTTTATGATTGCTTTACTCCTGTCTTGGGTCTACTCGCCTATTATTTATTTTTCCTTTCCAATTTATGGGTTTGATCGCGATTTGAACTTGCTCATCTAATATTGTTTATTTTTGTTTTGGTCCTGTTTGCCTATCACTACTTTGTTTGGGCCTGCTCGTACCAAACTCAGTTTTTATGAGGGGGTTGAATGAGTACCTCTCTATAACATTTAAAGGGCCAACCTCGCATGTTACTAAGTACATGATTCAAATAGGCAATTTTATATTTAGAAATTGTATATACTAGTGATTTTTTCTCGACTACATTGGTGATGATATTTGGTTCTTGCTTTTAGTTACTTTAAGTATTAAGTTTATTGTATGATCAGTGATCACTATGTTTTTGGTAACATGCATAGGGAAAATTTGTTTATATGATTTATTCTTAGTGATATTTTTTTAATTATTTCATTCGTAAAAGTGGGAGTGAGTGAATATGTTGGAGTGCATATTTATTATAATGGGTATGGGAGTGGGTTGGAGGGTCGATCATTCAAATATACCTTGATAATTACTTTGTCATTTGTCTTATTTTAATATTGTGTAACTTTTGAAATATAGTAGTATTGGGTAATTAGTTGAATTATTAACTGAACGTAGAGCATAATGTGTAATTTCTATTAGATTCTTTAGATTTTGAATGTTTTTAAGCTCCATATAACAAACCAAGCTTCATATCCATACACGCTTATTATTTTTTTATGTTTTTATGAAATTTGTTAATTTAATTGTTGTTACATAACATATGCAACTTGCAAGGAAGGTGTTAAGAATATGACAACTTTCATGGTATAACCGAAATATAGTAGGAATACTTAAGGACCGTTTTTTTTTACAATCCACACTTAGGAAGATTTGGAGATGAAAAATAATTTAACTCATTATGTTTCTTACATTCCAGTTGCATGTTATGATGTTATAATTTTTAGTGAGAGATGGTAATGAGCTAATTAATTTTTTCATTGTGACTATAATTATTTTAATATTAATTTTTTTACATCTCATTTTTAAGGAGGGGAGTTTTTGAATAATTTGAATTAGTTTTATGCCATTGTATTTTATTATCATATTAACGAAAGAAAAAAGGAAAGTAAGAGGAATAACTTTCAAGATATGTGTGCACACATGTAAGATGACGCGAGAATGGGGAAATCATATAGGTTTTACTAAATGAGGGTACCTATAATGAGATAAGTTACTGTTGGGCATTCACGAACTAATTGTTAAGATAAGCACTGGAGACTTGGAGGTGTAGCTTCGTAATCCAGTTAGACTTGAAATAATTTAAATTTGTTGATATACATTATTTTTGGTTCATAAGCTAGATGATTGATACAATTGGAGCCCGAATTCATTCGTGTGTGAGTGTGTGTGTATATATACACACATCCAGACTCTTCAACATACTTCGGTAAACATACCAAGTTTTTAAAATACTAAAAAATAATTTTTTTAAATAAAACTTGGCATAGATTATCTCCACAGTATGGAGATCATCTACCAAAAAAAAAATTTCGTCCAAAATTCAAACCTAAAGTAGGTGAGATGATGTTCAAAATATTATATAGTTGAAAATGTACATATACACTCAATTTTCATTTCACCCACTAAATGGTTGAATCTTTTAATTAATACTCATGTGAATGATTTACTTACTATGTATAACATTTTTACCAAGTTTGGTTTAAAAATTTATTTATTTTAGTATTTTAACAAATTGGTATGTTCTTGAGTTATGTTTAATAAGTTATGTTGGAGTACCTCAATGTGTGTGTTTAATAAGTTACGTTGGAGTAACTCTGCATACGTATTATGCAGAGTTTTCTTTGTACTGGAATTTGATATTTTTTTTGTTCTTTCTAATGCAAATGTATCATATTATGCTTTGATTTCTAAGTTGTTTCACGTGATTGTTTAGTCGGTAATTAATTTTTTATTGGAAATTATTTTCAGATGTCTTTTATGAATATATTTGCGTCGCCAATAACTATTTTAATACGAAAAAGGTTTGCTATATAATTTGTACCATTGAATATAATAAGAGTTATGGCTTTAAGATTTTTAATTGGAACAAAAAGATGTATATGATGTGGCCAAACAAGTCCACTTGATATGTGTTTTTGTTAGAAAAATTTGTGAAATGTGAATTCGAGTACAATTTTCCTAATATAATGCTAGAAATCACCTGTCACTTCCTTTATATTAGGGGCCGAATTAACCATAAGTGGTAAGTTAGAGGTAAGAATAATAAACTATAAAGAAAAGATGATTTCAAATTTAATATTTATGTATTATTTTTAATACAAAGACGATGCTATCTTATGACACTTATATTTTGTTTTCCTTTTTTCTTTTTACAAATAAATCCTTTCAAAAATCAGTTATGTGTGAAAGGGATGATTTATTAAATTATATGCTTTGATACAACTTGATAGAGGAAAACACTCCAATTTTTAAATTCCAAATATGAGATGGTTCACTCAATATATCAAACTTAATTTTTTTTTTCAAATTTAACAATTAAAGTTCCCAAATTTTAATTTCCACAAAATTAAAATTAAACACAACTAAACAAATATTTAATTTTCTTTCAAACAAAAATTAAATAAACCCAATTCAAGTTTTTCATATTCCATATAAATAAGTATGAATATTTTACAATTAAATTTATTGACTTGAATTAAGTTAAAATTACCCAAACTTAGTTAGCACCAAAATTACACTAAAGTTGAAATTAAACCAATTTTTACCTTGATTAACCTAGCATGCATCTTAATGAGATTTTGCAAGATAAAAATAAGCGCACACACACAAGGTGCGATGTACGAGGAAAACCCATAATGGGAAAAATCTCGAACGTCCAAACCTATAATCCACTAATTACGTTATTTTTACAAAGACACGCAAAGAGAACTTACAACAATGACTCGACTCTCTTCAAGTCTTGACGCTCCTTCGTTCTTCAACCTCTGTCTAGTAGATAACGTTGGAGTTCACTAACGTGTTGGAATCATTCGATGGGGCTCAGCTATCGTCAAAACATACAAAGGCCTTTCCTTGGTATGCACACCATGAACCAAGAATGAAAACCTCCGTGGGAAACTATTTCTCCTTTTTTGGGATGAGAATGAACTCGGTGCCAAAAGGATCTCAAAGAAAGTATATATAAAGGACCTTGATCAAAATAAACATATGGGTGTAAACATGTGTGTTGGTAGAAATTAAACCATGAAAAAACAAACACACAAAGTGGGACTTTTAAATGGAAGGATTTTGCTCTCAAAAGTGGTAAAGAAACTCTCAAAAATCTTACAAAAAAGTTTGTTCCCACACATTTTAAATCAGGTAAAGAGTTAGTGGGGAAAATGGCGGTTAAAAACAAAAACTGACAAAACTGCACAAAAACTGCCCAGGTCATTCAAACAACTTTTTAATGTCGTTCGAACGACTTGGTTCGAACGAGATTCTAACGAGAAAATAGGGTAAAAATGCAAGCTCTCGTTAGATATCTCGTTTGAACGATGTAGTTCGAACGAAAGTTCTGATGAAAAAATAGGGAAAAAAATTGACTAAAATTTGTTTGATACCTCGTTCTATGTTCGTTTGAATGACCTCGTTTGAATGAGAAAAATGTCGTTCAAACGACAATTCAGAAAACCCAAAATCACTTTTCAAGCCCAAAACTATTATGCAAAATTTGAAAATGATTTTCTGAGAAATATGAAAAGTCATTATGACAAGAATTTAATAAAAAGACACCCATAAAAATATATCCAAGACTCTATATATATTAAATGCACTCATACCTTTAGAGACCTTGAAATCCAAATGTTGATGACGTGATTCATGGCACAAAATTGGCAAGGATGAAATCTTCACTATGGACTTGGCCGCTACGTCTTCAACTTAAACTTCAAATGTCATAGGCTTGGAAGGATACCGCAAATAACTATCCTATGACACAATTAATTTTATCCGGAATTAAGCCAATACTACAAATTGACTCGATCAAAAATTTGCCCTTACAAATCTCCCCCTTTAGCTATTCCGGGACAAAACCCAAAACAAAATCCTATGGGCCATCAAGCTCTTCTAAAAGGACATAACCCTCCCAAATAAAAAATTATAGACGCTTGACAAGACACATGGCATGAAACTCTTTTTCGTTTTAAAGGATGCCACTAAGGATGAAATCTTGCACACTTAAACACACCATTAAACGCATAGGGAATATAACAACATAAATAACATGATTAAATAAATTCTCCCACTTTGTCTAACATGATCTACCTAAGAAAGACGTCTCCCCCTAAGTTAGATATCCCCAAATTCAAAAGGTTTAGATACCGTTTCTCCCCCTTTTTGTTCAGGAATAGACAAAGATTAAAAAGCATATATACACCTATTTCTCCCCAATTAAATCAAATACTCCCCCTAAATAAAACAAGGGTTTTAAATAATGAAAGAACAAGTATAAAATGCAATGGTGAATAAAGTGACAAGTATGATGAAGCAATATAACAACAAGTAATCAACTAATCCACAAAAATAGCAATTGATACCAACTAAGATGCGATAGACAAAAAAATGATACCAACTAAAATGTACTAAACAAGAGCATGTGATATCAAACAGACGTCACAATAAGATGGAAACCTATAACAAAAAGAAGCATACATGGACTAGATAATAAGGCAAAGACTCAAAAATAAATGAAATACCATATATATATACACACACACACAAAAGATACCAATAATGCACACGCACATATACATAGGTATAAACACCACATATGACACAAAATACATTAAGCTTTCCACACACATATGACAAAAATGTGTCTAAATAACATGTGGTAAACGGAAGTGAAGGGGTGTGCACTAGAAATAAAAGAATAAAGACCCAATCACTTAAACACGTTCACAGAGTTCTTATTTGAATACAAAACTTTATCAACTTAGATATAGCCTCATGTGACAGTATAAAGTGAACTCACGGAACAAATATACACAATGCACACAAGACTAGAATTTTGATGATTCTACGAACCAATAGAGTCATGACAAAAATAGCATAACTAGGATACATTATCATCGTGCAAACCCGTTGATATATCCATCCAAACATCCTCAACCATAATATTCTTTTTCTTTTCTTTTCTTTTGAATGTTAATATCAAACACAACTACATCGGCCTTGGCTAATTTTAACGAAGCCACATTTTTAGGGCATATTTCAATAGTGACTTTACACGTAAAGTAATTTTGACTTTCGCAGCCCGATTCCATTGATAAAAACCTACACTGGGTTATTATTTTTCTATTTTTTAAATCCGGGCAACGATTCTTACATGGAAATATCCTCCATAGTCGTAGCAACATGTAGATGACTAAATTGATAGGAGAACATATCATTTAGCTCAAATATACATGTGAAGTTAAAGATCAAATGTGCTCGTGCATGTGTGAATCGAGGCATATACAAAGAGAATCCGTTAAGCAAGTCAAAGTAAAACTACTCCATGCACGCATGATAAAGAAAATTTTAAGGATTAAAAAACTTAATCAAAAGTTATAACCGCATGGAAGCGGGAATGATATTGGATTTAAACACAATTATATGCCACATAAAATATGTAAAACTAAAAAACACACAAAAATAGAAAATATTTTTGAGTTTTTCAAATTTTTATATAAACATAAGGATAACCCAAAAGATAAAACAAAAAAATCTTTTTGTATTTTTCAACTAAGACACAATAAATAAAAATAAATACAAAAGCTACACAAGTCATAATTCTAGCAACACATATATGATGAAGCAAAGACTAGAAAATAAGAAACAAACATACGACTAGCAAAAATATATCGTGAGGCACAAAAGCTAGTGTATGAAAATAAAACTAACACAACCAACCTTTGGATTTAGCAAGTGAGGAATCATGTGAAAGTAAATGAGAATCATAAAGTCTATCATGTAAAGCCTCCAAATCGGATTGCCTAACCCACACAAGTGAGACACGATGCTCTCGGGATTTGGTGACCTTGGTAATTCTACCCTTTAACTTTCTAGGATAAATTTTAATATCAAAATAAAATTTCCTAAGGTTCCCCTTCCGACCACAATGTGTGTTAGTGAATACACGGCGTGAAGTGTGACCTAAGGATTAATCTTTTAAAGTGTTACTAGACGATTCTCTTAAAACAATGGTTTTGGCTTTATTAGCGAAAGTATCTTGAGTATCGAAGGCAATACCACACTTGTTGTCTTTGATTTGGACGGTCCCTAAGATTTTATCTAATTTCTCTAACCTACACTCCAAATCAAATTTGACCCGACTTTAGTCTTCAATTTCTCTTCAAGTTCTACTATTCGAGACTCAAGTAAACACCTACCCTATTCAAACTCGAGAAGCTCTTTCTTCATAGCCTCTATTAAACTTCTAAGGCTATCTCTTTCACCTTATACGTACTCTAGCTTCTCACGAAGAATTATCGCACGTGCCTTAAGTTCTTCAACTAAAACACTCTCATCATTAGCCACGACACGTTCTCTTATTTTAGCTTCCAACCTCAAGTTAGTCCTTTTTAATTTCAATGATTTCGCATACAATTCACGAAAGGCCACTTGAAGTTCATTCTCCTCTACCTATTCTTCATTATCACTCTCTTCTCCACTCTCTTTATAATCAAACTCTTGGGATTCACAAACAATGGCCTCGAAAGTATCATGTAAAGGAATATCTTCATGGGAAGATTTATTGTCACTGCTCACATGACTTGCCAAGAACGCAGTGAAGTTGCGCTCAATGGGGGAATCGGGTCCCTCTTCATGTTCACTATCAATAAGGGTGGAATTATATGAAATTGGTTGCTTGACCTCCTTCCTTAGTTTAGTGGGACACTCATATGCCTTATGGACATAATCCTCACAACCATAACACTTATTTGACTCGTCCCTATTAATATTTTCATTGCGATTTTTAGGGAATTTCTAGACTTTTCTATGCTTTGAATTCTTAAATTTCTTATAAACATTATTAAGTTTCTCTTTATTAGTCTTAAGAATTTTTCTAAACTTCCTAGCAAACAAAGCCATATCTTCCAAGTCAATCTCAAACTCAATCATTCGAAACCGATGTTTTATCCTTTCGATATTTCAAAGCATGCCCTTATCTTTCTTCTTCTCATCCTTGGAAAGAAACATGTCAAGTTCATAGGTTTGTAAGTCACCTATAAGCTCTTCTAGTTTCATAGAGTCTAAAGTGCCTAAAGAGTTTAAAACGATCACTTTTGGAATAAATCAATCGGGTAAAGACCTCAAAATTTTCTTTACGACATGGTTGTCGGGTATCTTTTCTCCCAAATTAAAACATGAATTCACAATATCAGACAATCTCGCATAGAACTCATCAAACGCCTCACTTTCTAATATTTTAATGGTTTCAAATTGAGTGGTGAGGTTTTGGAGTTTCGAAGCTTTCACGACACTTATTTCCTCATGGGTAAGTTAGAGTATATCCCATGCCTCCTTAGACGTTTCACACATCATAATCTGACGGAACTCATCTGGTGTGACTGCACTAAAAAGGGCATTTAAACCACGAGAATTAAAATTAGCTAACTTAAGCTCAGTCTCACTCCATCTTTCTATGGGTTTAGGTACACAAACCTTTCATTCTAAACATGCTAGTGGGGTCCACCTTTTAACTACCGAAAGTCAAACCCTCTCACCAAAGGACTTAAGTGCTGACCTCATACGTGTTTTTCAATACGCGTAGTTGGAACCATAAAAAACAGGATATTTTACAAATGGTAAATTTTCCATTTTTAAAGCAAAATTAAACAAAGGAACTTAACACAATAATTTAGCATTCCCGCTCTGACACTAATCTGAAAGGGGTGATTTCTTAAATTATATGCTTAGATACCACTTGATAGAGGAAAATACCCTAATTTTTAGATTCCAAATTGTGACACCCCGACTAATTAAATATCGGGTAGCTACTCCTTTATTAAATCAATACAAAATGCCAAGTTGGTTCAGTTAATAACATCACTATCGAAAACATTAAATGATTACTAACCACCTAGTATTTAAAAAGTAAGTTGTCAAATTTTAAATTAAATCTGATTAACATGAAATAAATGAATTTGTAAAGGATAACATAACCATTCACAATAAAGTCCAACTATAGTAAATCAACAAGTAAAAATGAGTCTAGAGGAAATACTCCTCACAACAATCCCAATATGGAAAGAAATAAAACAAGTTTGCATCCTGAATTAATTACAAACAAAAAGTCTGAATAACTGAAAGAAATGAAATGTCTCTAAAAGAAATGGGCGACATACCCTACAACTGATGAAATCTGAATATAGAGTCAAGGCAAATGAAGAGTCTACTAGCAAGGCCCTGTAACTTCCACAACAGCTATAACTCGTCACCTGACTGGAAATACTATGCATGGTGTCCTTGTGGATGGGCACCTAAAAAGGTTTTTACAAAAAGTAGATTTGAAAGCAAACGGGTCAGAGCCCGAAAGTGGAGAGTATTTTAAAAATAGCAAGTGCTCTAATAACATTTAAAACAATGAATGCAAAATACATGTTAGGACGTGCTCTCACATGAAATACTCACCTCTCGTCTAACTGTGCACTCCTAACGTTCCTGTACCCATTCATATGTTATTTATATTTAACTAAACCGACATAAGTTCTAACCTTTACACTCGATTCACAATATGAATTCCCAATATTATCACTTAAACAGATAGCCTTAATTAAACTCGGATTCTCAATTGCTAACATTACAATTCACGGCATGTTATCCCTTTTTAACTTCTCAAGGAGTTACTATAAATTATTCTCGCAATTTAACATAACAAATTCCTTTTCATTGATCCGTATATTATTCACGTCATAAATATACAATACAAGCACCCCGAGGCTAAGCTGTGGTGCACACATACTCTGCTATCCATCCCGGTACATCACGTACATAAGGATTACAAATTCCGAATCTCTCAGGAATTGTTAGAATAAACACCACACACAAAAATGGAGGCGAACATAATTCAACATATCTATGGTCACGTACATACCTACGCTCCATAGTCAGCTGGCTTAATAACTCACAATTAAGTCATTCCCTTGAACTATGTCCTCTAGGTACCACTCTAAATCCGGGCATACAAGGATTAGATGGCCCTAAGCGAACGTAAACCTCCCGTGATAGCAAGTATGGTAGGTATGTCATACACATAAAATCATATACTAAGCATTCACACATCTTAGATGTCTCAATATTAATAAAGGTATTTTCTACATCCTTATACCATTATTCCAATTTTATACATTTTAAGTCTTCCAATAATATATAATGTAGACTGTCGACACATCTCACGTCATAGATTCTTGTACTTAAAACCTATCTCAAAGGGACTACTAAGTTTCTTATTATTCCCACATATAACATCATTACTCTTAAGGTCCTTACTTCTGCCCCAAACCTCATTTCATCAATTTATTCAAATTTACTCTTTTAACCCTAATATTATCTCACTCATCGAGTTTCATTAGCTTTTAGAATAATTCCTCAAATTGAATTCTAATTAAGGTCCAAATTTTATAACCATACTTACTGGTCTTCCTTAAGTCTAAGGATATTCATAAAGTCTCCAATAATATTTTCTAAGGGTTAACATCATTAAAATTTAACTAGGGAAATTTTACTCATTCTGGGAAGGTCGATCGATCGACCTTGAATCTCGATCGATCGATGGTGGTCGATCGATCGACTGAAGAATGTCGATCGATCGATCGCACTAGGTAGGCTACGGACTGCTTCGTTTTGCAGTCCTCAACTCGTCCCAAAACTCCATTATAATGCATAAAACTCTAATTTAACGTTATAATATCATCATACAACCATCCTACAACATTGTTAACGTTCTAAAACCAATAATTCATCAACCAAGGGCTTATTTGGATCAAAACTTCATCAAGAACCCTAGTTTTCTATTTCTTTCAAGAACATTAATAAATCTCTTCTTAAATCCGTTTTTAGTTCATCAAGTGTTATATTTTGAATTCATAATTCGTCCAGAATATGTCTACATGCAATTCCTAAAATAGTTCATATTTTTAATCCTCAAATTCATGGGTCTATATCAATCTTCCAAGACAAAATTCGATAATTACCTAAACATGGAAGAACACATTCATGGAATTAATTGTAACTAATTCACTTGCCTTATGTTCCAGATTTGTTGTTGGTTGAAGATGGTTGAATTCCTCTCTCTCTCTCTCTCTGTAGAATTCTCCTCTCTCTCTCTCTCTCTCTCTCTCTCTCTCTCTCTCTCTACAAGCTCTTCTCACAAGATGACAATGGAGGTGGGGGTTGGTTTTTGGCAAGTTAGAAATAGTTTCTTAACTTCTCCCGTAGCCCACTACTTAGATTGGGTTTGGAAATGGGTTAGTGGGTTTAATGATAAGTTGTAATTAAAGTCTGATTTTCGTGGGTTTTAATTTCCAAATTTCCGAAATTACCAAACTACCCTTTTGGGTTGCCGGTTTGGCCTAAAAAATGCCCCGGGGCCCAAACTAAACCCCCGGCTAGTGTTTTCTGACTATCTCGACCCTTCCGGACACGTTGGCGTACTCAAAATGACCATACAGTTGATAAAAATAAAATTCACTTTTTAATTTAAATAATTACCCTCCTGACGCGACTGTCACGCGCGTCCCAACAAAATTTCCCAAATTGCCGTATTTCTATCTCAAGACAAATTAAATATTTTCAATATTCATATATTGCCATATATACACATTATAATAAAATACCAACTCACATCTCGTTAGTATTTTATCCGGATTAATTCTCAATTAATTCACATTTAATTTAATTAATCCCATAAATAAATATCCATAAAAGTACGGGGTATTACACAAATAAGAGATGGTTCACTCAATATATCAAATTTAAATTTCTTTCAAATTTAACAATTAAAGTTCCCAAATTTTAATTTTCACAAAATTAAAATTAAACACAACTAAACAGATATTTAATTTTCTTTCAAACAAAAATTAAATAAACCCAATTAAAGTTCTTCATATGCCATACAAACAATCATGAATATTTTCTAATTAAATTTCTTGACTTGCATTAAGTTAAAATTACCCAAACTTAGTTAGCACCAAAATTACACTAAAGTTGCAATAAAATCAATTTTTATCTTGATTAACCTAGCATGCATGTAAGTGAGATTTTTCAAGATAAAAATAAGCACACACACAAGGCGCGATGTATTAGGAAAACCCACAACGGGAAAAACCTCGGACGACCCAGCCTTCAAATCAACTAAGTACGATATTTTTACAAAGACACAACAAGAGTACTTACAATAACGACTCGACTCCCTTCAAGCCTTGACGCTCCTTTGTTCTTTAAACTCTGCCTAGTAGATAACGTAGGAGTCCACCAATGTCTCAAAATTCACCGATGGGGCTCAGCTACCGTGAAAATATACAAAGGCCTTTCCTATGTATGCGCACCACGAACCAAGAATGAAAACCTCCATAGGAAAATATTTCTCCTTTTTGGGATGAGAATGAACCCGGTGCCAAATTGATCTCAAAACAAGTATATATAAAGGACTTGGATCAAAATAAACATATGGGTGTAAACATATGTGTTGGTAGAAATTAAATAATGAAAAAACAAACACACAAAGTGGGAGTTTTGAATGGAAGGATTTTGCTCTCAAAAGTGGTAAAGAAACTCTCAAAAGTCTTATAAAAATGTTGGTTCCCGCACATTTTAAATCAAGTAAAGAGTTAGAGTGGAAAATGGTGGTTAAAAACAAAAGCTAACGAAACTGTACAAAAACCGCCCAGGTCGTTCGAACGACTTGGTTCGAACGAGATTCTAATGAGAAACGGGGAAAAAATGCAAACTCTCATTAAATATCTCGTTCGAATGAAAAAATGGAAAAAATGTCAAAAATTCATTTGATACCTCGTTCAATGTTTGTTCGAACGACCTCGTTCGAACGAGAAAAATGTCGTTCGAACGACAATTCAAAAAACCCAAAATTACTTTTCAAGCCCAAAACTTTTATGCAAAGTTTGAAAATGATTTTATGAGGAATATGAAAAAGTCGTTATGACAAAAATTTAATAAAAAGACACCCATAAAAATATATTCAAGACTCTATATATATTTAATGCATTCGTACCTTTAGAGACCTTGGAATCCATGTTGATGACGTGAAACATGGCACAAAATCGGTAAGGATGAAATATTCACTATGGACTTGGCTACTACGTCTTCAACTTAAACTTTAAACGTCATAGGCTTAGAAGCATACCACAAACAACTATCCTATGGCTCAATTAGTTTTGTCCGGAATCAAGCCAATACTACAAATTGACTCTATTGAAAATTTGCCCATACAATATGAGTGGGAGGTATGGTGTTAGAATCATAAATTATGGAAAATGAATGTTTGCATCTCAATACCCAATTCGGTAAGGAAATAAACAGTGATGAAGAAAAATGAACTATTAACTCGTTTACATGCAATTATAGTCCTAATATAATGTTCATTGTTAGAGTAAAAATTAGGTCAGCCGTCTTCCAAAAAATTATTTTAGGAACTTATGGTTAACAATAAATGGGTCAAACCATGCGCATATAAAATTACATATTCACAACTACATGATATTAGTTTCAAGATTTCATCAGAGGGTGGGGTGGTTAAAAAGTCACAAACCTAGAACTAAGTTAAATATAAATTAACACTAATTAAATCTATTAAAAAATAAAATAAAACACCTTACAAATACTGGAACAACAATTCAATTTGCGTGTTTGGTTAAATAGACTACTTGTTAATTTACATGAAATTTCTAATTAATATTTAGTGAAATGATTTATTATTTATTTTAAATTATTTGTGCACAGACAATGAAAAATTAAAGCTGCCAAATGAAAAGTTCATAATGAAAATTTTGTAAGCATATAACAAATTGTGGTTAAAGTATTGGATTAATTATGCAAATATGCAACGAACTTTACCTGATTTTCTATTTTTGTCATCAAACTTTTTTTTGGATTATATAATATTGTACTTTCAGTTTGTTGTTATAAAGTTAACACCGTTAATAAATACTAACATAGTGTGATGTAATATCTAACTCTACTATCCATTTGGCATTCAATTGTAAAAAAACTTTAAAAAATATAATGTGCCAACGTCTTTTCTCTCACTTCCAACCTATTTTCCAATTACCACCAAAAGCAACTACCGGTTCACCACCATTGTCATCGAAAAATTGGTTTTATATTTTTGGATCAATTTGGAAATACTCTCGCGTACAGCACAACAACACAACACCATCAAAACACAACTCGGGTGTGGGTGGAATTGAGCAGCGTTTGGGGATGAAGGCCTGGGTTAAGGAAGGGGGATGTTTTTGCCCACAAATGAGTATGGGGCTAGGGGATCTTGACACTTCTGGGGGATGGTAGGGATGGGGGTGGAATTGAGCATCGTTGGGGATGGACTGGTTAAGATCGAGCAATGTTGAGAAATGGGTTGGAAGTGAGAAAAAAGGTTGCCACATCACATTTTTTATTTTTTAGAAGTTTTTTTTTTACAATTGGATGCTAAGTCAATAGTACAGTTTGACGCCACATCACAATCTATTAGTATTTATTAACGGTGTTAACTTTTTGGCAATAAAATAAAAGTATAGTGCTATATAAGCCAAAAAAGGTTTGGTAATGAAAATGAAAAATCAAGTAAAGTTCATTGCATATCTGCGTAATTGACCTTAAAATATTTGCAGTTAAACTTGATATAAGAAGTTAGTTTTATTATAGAATTTACAATTTACCGTATAACTATACATCCAAGACCACTTTTAGTTTTATTACAATATAGTAAAAATAAATTACAAAAATTCTAGAGGTCTTAAAATATTTGTTTCATGCCATATTATTTTCAGGCGGTATACAATTTATCGAGAATGACTCCTCAAAATATTTGTTTTATGTGACAACATGAATAGAAATATATGATTATTAGAATTTAGTCTTTTTTTGTGAGACTTTATATAGGTTTAATAGTTAAATGCTGAAATTAAATGGATGCAACATTAAATTTAAATGCCATGATTTTTTCGGTA
This sequence comes from Sambucus nigra, assembly GCA_949130495.1. Lineage (NCBI taxonomy): Eukaryota > Viridiplantae > Streptophyta > Magnoliopsida > Dipsacales > Adoxaceae > Sambucus > Sambucus nigra. The sequence goes on along the minus strand of OX422218.1, from coordinate 211,942,958 downwards.
GTGTTGTGTATTAGATTTTTTTCTCAAGTGTCTATCTCAAGTTTTTTAATATGTGACTTTTTGTTATTTACGGTATAGATTGAAACAATTTGTCGATGCCTTTGTAATCTATTTTGTAAGTGATCGTAACATTGCATTCCAGAATATAACATAATTTATATACCGATTCAATCTCATTATTCCCCAAAACTACACATTACTTTCATTGTATACAAAGTTGTACAAACATGTACTTTAGATTTAGTAAATACATATATGCATAAAAATAGATTGTCACGCTTGACCAAATTCTCAAATGAAGGGTCATTTCTTTACCCTTAATATCCAAGCTAATCAATATAGATTTTTCCTTATGGTCGACAATGTAAAACTTTTCGTTGTGTTGATAGTCACATTATTTGGATACTACAAGTGTCCATCTCTCATATGTTATTTTATTAACCATACGACACAATTAAAACTTTATTATGACACAATGACGTGTCATGTCTAGGCACCCTTCTTATCAATGACATGCTTATGCTTCGTCCCATTTCCGAGCAAAACTATAACTCCGTTTTAGAGAATATCAATGCGTTGTCCAGGCGACACGTCCATGGATCCATCTCCCTATAATTTTTCACAAGAATAATGATTGTAGCAGATTATTTGTATATTAAGTAAATTTTAATTGTCTACAAATTTACCTATAGTTATTACGTTAATCATGCCTACAACATTACATAAGTGGATTTTTATGATATATTATTTGTGCCATTGATATCACCCATGCTTACAATACATTATATGTGTGTGGGTTCCCGGATTTGCCATCACAGGCCCAAACGAGTAGCCCAATAGAGATGGCCCAAAGTCTGGGCCCCTCGTATCTCAACTGAATTCAGTTCCGACTTAGTCCACTCGTAAAATCTCGTAGAGAGATATTCTAGGAGTAGAAGATGGATGTGAGGGAGTCCAACACCCCCACTCCCCGAGAACAAGTATGCATATAATAAACCCTAAGCGTGGGTAAAAAGACATGTATTGTATTCTCTGAAAGACACTCCCCGGAGTACGTAGAAATAATACTGACTGCACCACCGTGGACGTAGGCATTCTTGCTGGACCATATACATACTGTGTTGTGTGATTGACATTCATTATCTTTTTTTACTTACTTGAGTGATTGTGATTTTCTTATTTATTTGTGTTGAATATAATTGCCACCACAATTGGCGCCGTCTGTGGGAAATGTTTGTCTTCCTTTAAGAAAGATCCTACCAATCAAGAATCTAGAATGTCTGATCACAGTAGCAACGCCCCTCAGGCAGGGGATATCCAAGAACAGCCTGACCCTCGCAGGATCAGATCTGAAGTTCGGTGTTCAGATCAAAGGGCTCTCCTGGAGAGGCCAGCCTCAGAGGAGAGCCAAGGATCGACGAGGTCCACACAAATCTCCAGATTGATTAACGCTTATGAGGTAAGGCTCCATGAGCAAAGGGAGTCCACTCACAAGAAAGAGGCTGAGAATGCTCACCTCAAAAGAAAATTAGAAATAATGGAGAAAGAACTCCATCGCAGCACCAGGCGACGTCCCTAACGCACTCCTAGCCCTCAGGCGAGCAAGTCTCGCAGCCGAGGAAGGATCCCAAGATGCGGATCCCAAAGAATTGAGGAACACTTACTGGAACAACGTCGACCATGTCGTCGTTACAAGAGCCCAGCTCGAGATGATGAGGATATACAAAATTTAGATCGGAAGGAAATAGACCAGCACCTAGCTCATCGAGGTGCTAGATCAACCAGGGAGCTTGCTAGACGAGCTCTCAAGACCCAAATGAAATCCCCTTTTTCAAGGGAGATAGAAGAAGAGGAAGCCCCCAAGAAATTTGCTATTCCGAGATTCAAGATCTATGACGGAAAAACTGACCCTATCGATCATGTTAGGTAGTACATGCAGGCATGACTCTCTAAAACCACTGGGATGCACTAATGTGTCGGATTTTCCCCTCGAGCCTGCACGACGTGGCCCAGAAGTGGTTCGAGAGGCTCCCCCACAGGTCCATCAAGAGTTTTGAGTCCCTGGATGAGATCTTTATGGCTCGCTTCATTACCAGTAGCTCTCATCCAAAAAGGATGGATGCCTTACTAACAATGAAGAAAATGCCTCAAGAGAGCCTCCGGGACTACACGAAAAGGTACCGGGAGCTGTTCAACGAGATCGAGGACTGCTTGGAGCAGGTAGCAGTGGACTCTTTCAAGATTGGCCTATCCAGCTCTTGCCTTCTACACCAATCCCTGACGAGGAAGGAGGCCACAACCATCGATGACCTGATGGCTTGCATCGAGAAGTACGCTAAGGAGGAATATGTGACCCGCCTTGGTACAGGGGAAAATGGTTGAACTAAGCTCGCTGCCAAGGGCAACGATAAGATTGAAAACCAAAAAAAGGAGAAAAGAATGGGGGCAAGAATAACCCCAAGAACGGAGGTAAGAACAACGCCTCAAAAGCATTTCAGGCAGTGAACACTGTCTTCAAAGAACCAATCTATAAGATCTTTGCGAAGATTAAAGATGAGCCATTTGTTAAGTGGCCAAGGAAGATGGGAGGAGATCCCTCAAAGAGAAACAAAGCGCTGAGATGCACTTTTCATAAGGAGGGAGGACATAAGACTGATAATTGTAAAGCTCTTAAGTCCCACCTCGAAGAACTGGCCCAAACTGGTCACCTGAACGAGTTTGTGGAGAAGAAGGCAGAGAAAATTACTGCCAATGGAGAAACAAGACCCGATAACGTACTCGAAGACGATGCTATCCATGAATTTGCAATTATTCATGGGGCATCTGATATGAAGCAAATTCAAGGGAATTCATCTCGGATGGAGGTGAAAAAGCTTACTACAGTAATGCAAGCTTTTTAGATTAATCCAGCGAAGACACAATCGGGTAAGCATTGGCGAGCAGATGACGTCGACTATAACAAACACATCGTGTTAAAAAATGAAGATATGGTGGGGGTACGAACCCCACATCATGACGCCTTGATCATTACGCTTAGGATAGCCAACTATGACGTCGATAAGTTACTCATCGACCAGAGAAGCTCGTCCGAGGTAATGTATCTCGACCTCTTCAAAAAGTTGAAACTAAGCGTTGCCGACATGAAGGAAGCCACTGTCCCTCTAGTTGGCTTCGCTGGAAAAGTGACTATTCCAGTGGGGAAGATCGTACTGCCCGTAAGGGAGGGAAGTGTGTCCAAGATGATTGAGTTTTTCGTGGTCGACATCGACTCGCCATATCAAGCTAACCTTGGCAGAGGGTGGATACACACAATGAAGGCAGTCCCCTCAACCTACCATCAGAAGCTCAAGTACGTGATTGAGAGAGGAGTAATGGAGATTCACGGAGATCAGGCGAGGGCGAGAAGGTGCTTCATAGCGGCCATCCGTCCAAAACTCGAGAAGAAGGTCGAGAAGGCCAAAGAGAAAGTCGAGGAGCGAGAAGTCTTGATACCTTCAAAATAACAGTTAAGATATGGAATCCCGGAGTGGAAGAGACCAAGCTCCTCCCCTCTGAGCGGGTCGTTGAAAACCTGGAGGAGATACCAGCTAGTGGGAGCGAGAAAGACAGGAGTTTTATTGATTGGAACTTCTCTTACGGATCAAGAGAAGAAAGAATTGACGGTACTACTAAGGAGAAACCTAGACGTTTTTGTGTGGGAACCATACGAACTGCCTGGCATTGATCCCAGTGTGGTTTGCCATCGGCTACACATCGACCCCACCTTCAGGCCTATCGCACAGAAAGCACAACGAACTACGCCCGAGAAGGCTAAGGCCGTAGAAAAAGAAGTTGAAAAGCTGCTGGATGCAGGATCCATACGGGAAGTTCAATTCCCCAAATGGTTATCCAACCCAGTAGTAGTTCCAAAGAATAATAGGAAATGGAGAGTTTGTATAGACTTCACTGACCTTAATAGGGCCTACCCCAAGGACAGTTTCCCTCTACCAAAGATCGACCAGTTGGTGGACGCCATAACAGCTCACGAGAGAATGTGTTTTCTGAATGCATATTCTGGATATCATCAGATCCCCTTGTATGCGCCAGACCAAGACAAGACAACGTTCATCACCACTGTCGAATTATACTGCTATAAAGTTATGCCCTCTGGGCTCAATAATGCGGAAGCAACCTACCAATGGCTGGTCACCAAGATATTCAAAGACCAAATGGGAGATACCATAGAAGTCTACATTGATGATATGATCGTCAAGAGCATGCAAAAAGAGGACCATCTCTCAGACCTATCAAATACCTTCGAGATCCTCAGGAAATACCGAATGAAGCTCAATGCAAGCAAGTGTTCCTTCGATGTCCAGTTTGGAAAATTCCTCGGATATTTGGTTAGTGAGAGAGGCATTGAGGCCAAACCGGACCAGTTAGATGCAATAAATAGGGTATAACCCCCTCGCACGATACGAGACGTACAGAAGCTCATAAGCATGCTCGCCGCTTTGAACCGTTTCATCTTGAAGTCCTCTGAGAAATGCAAGTCGTTCTTCTAGATCTTGAGAGGGAACAAGACAGTAGAATGGAATTAAGATTTCTCGCAAGCATTGGAAGAGCTCAAGGCTTACCTTAGCTCACCGCCTCTACTCGTTATACCTCAAGAAGATGATCCCCTTTACTTATACCTCACCATATCCAGCCACGCCGTCAGTTCTTCACTAGTGTGCGAGAGAGCAGGAATCCAACATCAAATTTACTACGCGAGCAAGACCTTATTGGACACCGAGCAGCGCTACCTACCACTAGAGAAGCTCGCTTTTGCACTAGTGATAACTTTGAGGAAGCTGAAACACTAATTAGAAGCTCATACTATCACCGTACTCATATTACACCCCCTTAAAGCAATCTTGCAGAATTTGTCCTGCAGACTGCCCAAATGGTCAGTCGAGCTCGGACGATTTGACATCCAATTTCAACCCAGAAATGCAATCAAGGGGCAGGTGCTAGCCGATTTCATCGCAGAATTCACAGTCGAATAGCCTTACGACCAGCTCCAACCAATGAAGCAAATAGAAGATCAACCATCAGTAGGAGTTTGGCGACTGTTCGTTGATGGAGCCTCCAACTCAAAGGGGGAAGGAATAGGCATTGCGCTCATTACCCCAGAAGACACAATACTCGAGCAAGGGATTAGGCTTGGATTTGAAGCCTCCAATAACGAGGCAGAATACGAAGCTTTAATAGCCAGCTTTTAGAAGGCACAGGCGTTGGGGGCAAAGCAGCTGCAGGTGTTCGGTGACTCACAATTAGTCTCCAACCAGATAAGTGAGAACTTCAATGCCAAAGACGAAAGAATAGTAGCCTACCTCGCCTTGGCAAAGAAGATAATGTCCAGCTTTGAGGAAGTCTGTGTCTAACAGTATCCTAGAGGACAGAACATCCATGCTGATGCCTTTGCATCCCTAAGTGCAACAATCAATTTCGACTTAAAGAGAACGATTCCCATTGACTTCCTTGCCCATCCGAGCATCAACTGGAGTGACGAGCTGCCAAACGTGGAACGTATGCTCCAGATCGAGTCATCACCCAATTGGATGGACCCTTTGAGGGACTACTTGAAATATAGTGCACTTCCAAACGATAAAAAGTCCACTCATCAGATAAGAGTAAAAGCTGCCCGCTTTCACTTATCTCCTGAGGGCAAACTATACAAAAATCATTCACCGACCCTTACCTTCAATGTGTTCACCCAAAGGACGTCGAGCAAGTCCTACACGAAGGAATCTGTGGAAGCCATATTGGAGGAAGGTCACTAGATTTCCAAGCAATGAAGGAAGGATACTTGTGGCCATATATGCACAGAGATTCGATAGTGTATGCTCGTAAATACGAGAAATGTCAATTACATTCTCTTATGGTCCACCAACCTGCCAGCGACCTAAGATCACTAACCAGCCCATGGCCCTTCGCTCAATGGGGAATGGACATCGTAGGCCCTCTCCCTACCGCCGTCGACAATCGCAAGTATCTATTGGCTGCAACAGATTACTTCACCAAATGGATCGAGGCAGAGCCACTGGCGAACATCAGAGATGCATATATGATGAGATTCATATGGAGAAACATAATTACCCGTTTCAGAATCCCCAGAACCATCATCACTCATGAAGAGTGCCCAATATGTGTGTTTTAACCAAAACCAATTTTTCTCCGAAAAAGATCCAACTTTTAATTAAGCACCAAACCAAGTTGTGAAAACCCAATTCTTACCTTAAACCAGTTTTATCTTGATTAATCATAAACATGCATCTAGTGATTAAAACAAGTAAAGTAAAGTAAAGAATACTGACAACGCTGAATGTACGAGGAAAAAATCCAAAACGGGAAAACAATCTCGGACGGCTCAAGCCAGACAATCACTATGAATAATGGTTTTACAAAGACAGATTAGCCTTACACTAAGACTCGATCCCCACGGGTCTTGACGGTCCTTCTAATCTTCAACCGTTCTTCAATAGTGCACAAGCAGAAATTCCATCTTCCACGATACCTGTCAACAACACACGCATCCACGTATGTCTTGGTGTCCACCGATATGGCTTTGATTTGTCTACGATGTCGAACACGATGACCGTCGCTTCTTCACCGCAAAACCCTTTGATGTTCAATGTGTAGAACAAACAACTTTGGTGCAGCAAGATCACGTAAACATATAAGAATGAAAACTCGAATCTTTGCAAACTCCAAGGATGTGTTTATGCTTTGTAAACCTTAGAAAACATGTGCAAACAAGTTTTTGGTCGAGTACTGTTTTCCAGAATGCACACCTTACGAAATTACGATGAAAACACTATTTAAATAGGATTTAAATTCCGCCTTGAAAAATGTATCGTTTGAACGACTTGAGGAACTCGTTCGAGCGACATCCCATCTCGTTCAAACGAGATTAGATGTCGTTTGAACGACAGCGCAAAAGTTTGACTTTTTGTTTAAAACGTCTCTTCCAAAGAGAGATCCAAAAATGTCAAACTCTTTTACGAGCTTATCATCATAAAACGTATTTTAAACCTTTAAAACACTTTTAAAACATGTTTCTTTATAAAAATTACATCCTTATCTTTTATAAAATAATTCCGAGCACCATTAATTATACGCATTCATACATGAGTGACCTCGGAATGAATTTAACTTTGAAGACGATTAAACTGCACCAATTAAACTTCGGTATGATTTAATTCTTTGAAGCTTTGACGCAACGCCTTCAATTTCTTCAATACGTCATAGACCGAGTGGGATCGTGACAAAAAAAATATACCTATGATATATTACAAACATAGTTTTGTTCATGGAATTAAGTCAAAACAATACAGGGACTCAATTGAAAATTTATGTCCTTACAAATCTCCCCCTTTGACTATTTCGGGACAAAACTAAACCAGTGAAATGCCTAATCGGGCCGTCAAGCCGTATGATGTCTAAATCCCATCCTATAAACCCAAAATAAAAAAATACAGGACACGGACTAGAATATGTAGCACCGGTAAGTATGAACTATCTGAATGTGATGTAGACTTGAAATCTCGAATCGCTGAAGCATACCTACACACATGAAACAGACAAATAAATACCCAGTGAAGTATGGAGGAACAAATGATACCAATTTATATTTCTAATAAGAATAAATCATTTGAAGCATGTGAGAAATTATTTGAGACAATTTGAAACAAATATAATCAAACAATATGTAAATCCCGATATCAATAGTAGCGCTCAACAAATAAATCTCCCCCTAAATCACATACATCTCTCCCCTTTTTTGTCTCGAATAGACAATCCGGTGAAAAGATAAACCAATATGAAATATCTAACATGAGAATATGAAACCAATTCGAATCAAGTTGATACCAATTTGAGAAAGAAAACACGCTAGATAATCATGAAACAACCAGCTAATTATGATCAAGCAATGACAAAACAGTAGCTAGTAAACCAAGGAATCACACAAAGAATATCGCAGATTAATCAGGTGTGATAAACGAACTCATATGCAAAATACCAATTTGAAACTTAAAAGAACCTGCATATAAACCAGACAGTAAAAAAAAAATGCTTCATGCAGTACCAAAAATATATCAAATTAAGCCAGAGGACTGCGAACCAATCAGAAGCCATTTTTCAGCTTGTCGTTCGAACGAGCCAGGGACTTCGCTCAAACGAGATGAGGAAGTCGCTCGAACGAAGTACAAAAGTTGTTCGCGGGAGATGAGATGTCGTTAGAACGACTTCACGCGACCTGCCAAAATTTCCCAGTTTCCCAAAAATATAATAAAGTATTGTCCAGTGAAAAAATTTCCACAAAAAAATTACAGGAAGGGCCTGACAGATGCAAAACGGTAGGCTTTTCGCACAAAACGCAAAAACTCATCAAAACTAAAAATGCGAGTTACATGCAAACATAGTACCGATGTGCTCAAACATGGATATGGAATGAATGGTAGTGAAACTACAACAAATGAGTTACAATTTCAACACATCAAAATGATCAAGAAGCTCTAATTGATAACTATAAATCATCAAACTTTATCATAGCCATATGACAATTAAAGTGTGAGCTTAATGAACTAAACATTCTACATGCACACAAATCCAGAATTTTGACGATTCTACAAACAATAGCATCAAATTGCAATGTTTCGACATTAGGATTAGTTGTGAAAACCCGTTCAAATTTCCTCCAACCAAACTCCCTCATATATATATACTTTTCAAATTCTTTTGAGGTTTTTAGCATTTTCAACTTAGAGAAAATCTTATTGGCCCGTTTCTTAGCATATTGCATTTTCTTTGGGCTCTTTTAAACGGTGGCTTTCACAACGAGTAAGTTTCGAACTCTTGCACCCCTTTCCCGTGAATCACTCATCATTTTAAAAAAAATTTAAATTCTCACGGTAAACGGTTATTACATGCACACTTATCCTTATGTTTACTTACGCATAGATGACAAGATTGAGATAAGAACGCCTCACCAAATTCAAATATGCAAGAGAAGTCAAACATTCATATAAACTCGTGCATGTGTGCGATGTTGGCATATATACAAAGTCGAATCAAAATGCATATCAACTTCGAAACATCCCTATATAAACAATGGTTAAGATCATTCTAAGCATCGATAATAATGACCAAATTTCCTAGCCACATGGATAATGAAACGATGGGGGGGGGGGGGGGGTCCAAGCACACCAATATGCCACATCAAACATGTAAACTCAAAAACAAAAATCGAAAATCTTTTTAGCTTTTCAAACATATTTTGACTTAAAGAAAAGCAAAATCTTTTTGAATTTTCAAAATTTTTCTCAAAAACAAAATCTTTTTGTATTTTCAAATAAGACTCAAACAAATGAAAAATATAATACAAAGAGATACACGTGTCATAATATTAGCAATGAATAAATCATGAAGCAAACTAGCATATGACAAACATGGAAACACTATCATCCTTTAGATTTAGCATGGGAAGAATCAAGTGCACCCAAACGAGAATCATGAAGTTTAATTCCAAAAGCCACTAAATTCGATTTCCTAACACAAGTAGGTGTAAAACAACGCATGGGGGTTTGGGTAACCGGGGTAACTTTATTCTTAAACTTACTAGGACCTTGTCTAAGGTCGTAACAATAACGCCTAAGGTGACCTTTCCTACCACAAAATGAACAAGTGTAGCGGTGGTGGGAATGATTACCTTTATGTGGACCTTTTCTAACCTTCCTAGTGTTTCTCACACGTGCGGGGGGAATGGGAACAACTCTCTCTTCAAAACCTATACCTCCCCTATCTTCCTTAATTTGGACGGTGCCTAAGATCTTATCTAACTTCTCCAACCTAGAATCCAAATCAAATTTGACTCTAGACGAGTCTATCAATCTCTCCTCCAACTCGTGAATCCTAGACTCGAGCAAACGCCTAGACTCCTCAAACTCTAAAATCTCCTTTTTCAAGGACTCCATCAAACCACAGAGATTATCTCTCTCTTTCTCCACAAACTCTAGTTTCTCCTTAAACTTCTTCTCTCGTGCCTTAAGATCCTCAATCAAACTATCATTATTTTTTATGGCATGCTCATTCAACTTAGATTGTAATTTTGAGTTAGCCTTTTTCACCTTCACCGTTTCGGCATACAACTCAATAAATGCATTTTGAAAATCTTTCACATCTACCTCCTCCTCGTCACTCTCTTTACCCTCACTAACATGGGATACACTCAAAACCTCCTCGGAAGTGTCATGCACATGAGAATCGTCGTCGCTCACATGACATGCCATAAACGCAACAAAGTTGCGATCAATGGGGGAACTCTCTCCCTCTTTCGATTCACTATTACTTAAGGTGGCATTATAGACAACGGGTTGCTTGCCCGCTTCCTTAAATCTAGTGGGACACTCCTTAACCTTGTGATCGTACCCCTCACACCCAAACTTATCTCTCTTAAGCTTTTCAAACTTATCCTTAGAGGTGGGATCTACTTTGTTGTTCTTGAATGTCTCAAATTTCTTGGCATCTTTCGATTGCTTTTGAAACTTAATAAATTTTTTAAATTTCTTTGCCAACAAAGCAACATCCTCAAAATCGGAATCGGAATCGGAATTCGAAACTTTAATTTCCTCCTTCCGGGTTTTCAAAGCAATACCCTTTTCTTTCTTAGGCACTTGCTTGGAGGTAATCATGTCGATTTCATAGGTTTGTAAGTCATCTACAATCTCTTCTAGTTTCATTGACTCTAACCTACCCAAGGAGTTTAATATGGTCACTTTCGCATCAAACCTACTAGGCAACGACCTAAGGATTTTCTTAATGACACGGTTGTCAGGAATTTTCTCACCTAGGTTAAACGATGAGTTGACAATATTGGACAACCTAGCATAAAACTCATCAAAGGTCTCATTCTCTAACATCCTAATGGTCTCAAACTGTGTAGTGAGATTTTGAAGTTTTGATGCCCTAACCGTATTAGTGCCCTCGTGAGTGAGTGCCAAAATATCCCAAGCCTCTTTTGATGTTTCACAAGTCATAATTATATTATATTCTTCCTGTGTGAAGAAATAACGTGCAGACCATTAGAATTATATTGTGCAAGCCCTTGTTCAGTTTCGGTCCATGACTCAACAGGCTTTAAACTAGTGACCTCACCTACAATAGTGACAGGGGGTGTCCAACCTTTCTCAACTGCAAGCCAAACACGCTCATCAATAGATTTTAAAGCACATCTCATTCTCATCTTCCAATAAGTGTAATTAGTGCCATAAACAACAGGATTTCGAGAAAATTCATTATATCCAGAATTCATCTTTGAAAACACACTGGATCACAAAATAAATAAAAAATATTTTCTAGCTCTGATACCAATTTGAAGAGTGCCCAATATGTGTGTTTTAACCAAAACCAATTTTTCTGCGAAAAAGATCCAACTTTTAATTAAGCACCAAACCAAGTTGTGAAAACCCAATTCTTACCGTAAACCAGTTTTATCTTAATTAATCCTAAACATGCATCTAGTGATTAAAGCAAGTAAAGTAAAGTAGAGAATACTCACAACCCCGGATGTCCGAGGAAAAAACCCAAAACGGGAAAACAACCTCGGACGGCCCAAGCCAGACAATCACTATGAACAATGGTTTTACAAAGACAAATTAGCCTTACACTAAGACTCGATCCCCACAGGTCTTAACGCTCCTTCTGATCTTCAACCGTTCTTTAATAGTGCCCACGCAGAAATTCCGTCTTCCACGATACCTTTCAACAACACACGCGTCCACGTATGTCTCGGTGTCCACTGATATGGCTTTGATTCGTCTACGATGTCGAACACGATGCCCGTCGCTTCTTCACCGCAAAACCCTTTGATGTTCCATGTGTAGAACAAACAACTTTGGTGCAACAAGATCACTTAAACATATAAGAATAAAAATTAGGATCTTTGCAAACTCTAAGGATGTGTTTATGCTTTGTAAACCTTAGAAAACATGTGCAAACAAGTTTATGGTCGAATACTGTTTTCCAGAATGCACACCCTACGAAATTATGATGAAAACACTGTTTAAATAGGATTTAAATGCCGCCTCAAAAAATGTGTCGTTCAAACGACTTGAGGAACTCGTTCGAGCGACATCCCATCTCGTTCGAACGAGACTGGATGTCGTTTGAACGACAACGCGAAAGTTTGACTTTTTGACTTTTTGTTTAAAACGTCTCTTCCAAAGAGAGATCCAAAAATGTCAAACTCTTTTACGAGCGTATCATCATAAAACGTATTTTAAACCTTTAAAACACTTTTAAAACATTTAAAAACATTTTTCTTTATAAAAATTACATCCTTATCTTTTATAAAATAATTCCGAGCACCATTAATTATACACATTCATACCTGAGTGATCTCAGAATGAATTTAACTTTGAAGACGATTAAACTTGCACCAATTAAACTTCGACATGATTTAATTCTTTTAAGCTTTGCCGCAACGCGTTCAATTTTTTCAATACATCATAGACCGAGTGGGATCGTGACAAAATAAATCTCCCTATGACATATTACAAACACAGTTTTGTTCACAAAATTAAGTAAAAACACTACACGGACTCAATTGGAAATTTATGTCCTTACAACTGTAAAGGAACACAGTTCGAGAGTGGCCCTTTCCAAAAGTTCTACAGAGAACATGGGATCAGGCACTATTTTAGCTCGGTGGCCTACCCCCCAGAGCAACAGACAAGCCGAGGCTTCCAACAAAATAGTGATTGATGGGCTGAAGAAACGACTAGAGTGAGCCAAAGGCGCATGAGTGAGTGAGCTGCCACATATTTTGTGGGCCTATCGCACCACCCCACAACGAGCAACTGGGGAAACCCCATTTTCACTAACGTATGGAATGGAAGCAATCATCCCCTTGGAAGCTGGCCTGCCAACCATGAGAACCACCCTTATCGACCAAGGCCAGAATGATGCAACATTACTCGCTGAACTTGACCTAGCTGACGAACGCAGAGAGCTAGCCCTAGTAAAGTTGGCGAGCTATCAACAACAGCACGCGAAATAATATAACCAGAAGGTCAATCCAAGGACATTCCAGGTTGGAGACTACGTCATAAGGAAGATTCTTGGCAGCGCGATAAAACCATCAGATGGCAAGCTGGGTCCAAATTGGGAGAAACCATTCAAGGTGACAAGGGATGACCTACAAGGAGCTTATCACTTAGAAATGCTGGAGGGCAGAGAGATACCCCGAGCTTGGAACGCAGCCAATCTGAAGATATTCTACTTCTAATTTTTTAGCTCCTCTTTTGCCACATTTTTTAGCAACTCAATTTTTACTGCTTGTGATTAATAAAAGGTTGTTTGGCAGTGACATTCTGAAGTGTTAATTTTGTATTATGAACTTTATTGCTTGCACACCTTTTCTAAATGACAGGCATATTGCTAAGTATGCAGAAGCAGGGAATCATTATCCTCAGGTCTTCGTTATGAAACACGAACAACCTTTTAGCATTGCCCTTGGCAATATATGAAGCCCTACAGGGGACCCTTAGGCAGTTAGGCCAAAAATGAATTGGTTACCAAACTATGTTTGGTTTAAAAAACCTGCTCGGATAGAACATCCAACGCCAATTGTGTCCTCTCCATTACCACACTTAGGCCTAAGGGAGGGTGGCGACACGACCTAAAAGGTAAGGTGAGTCAGAATGGTATCTTATAAGCATACTGGACTGGAAGGACACTTACTCAACAATGCAATCCTATCAATCTAATCGACCACAAGGGGCCCAAGATAATTAAGTGAGACATAAATGATGTAAAAAATATAGAACACATGTTTAGTCAGCGAGATCGCCTAAAACATAGATATTATATTTCTTCATCACATTTACAATGAGAATGTACAACCCGTGCTTAGTCGGTGAGATCGCCCAAAGCATTAATACTACGTTACTTCATTACATATATACAAAGAGTTACATCTGGTAAAATCTTAATGAAGCTGAGGCCTCTGAACAAGATAGTCAGCCACTTGTGCTCTTCGACCGTCGTCCGGGTGAGGAGCCAATTCCTCCTTGACCTCATTCGTATCTGACTCTAATAACTACCTGGGGATGGCATCGATAGGGATCCACGGGTCGTCCCTCCTGAAAGGATTAGGCCTCAAAGTTGAAGGAAAGATCTCATGACGGTACCAGAGTACAGAGTTCCTTGGGACTTGTAGCTCCCTGAGGGCACTCAACCATCCCCTAATAAAGGCAAGCTCTTCAAACTCTGCCAGCCTCGTCGGAGCATCTGCCTAACCTTGGTCATAACCATCACCCTACACTCACCGAGGTCCTTTCTTGAACAGATGCCTCAACCGTGTGACATCCCTTTAAAGCCCAGCAGCAATCACGTATTCTCGACAGACATCTTCTCGAAGCTCGTCCATTTCCCTAGGTGTACCCCCTGCATCTGGGCCAACCCATGGAGAAGCCGATGAGGTTGACCCTCGCAAGACTGGAGGAGCACCGCACGACCCTGCTCCAGTTGGCGGAACAATCGATGAAGAGGAACCTCATAAAATATAAGGTGCGATGCTCGACGCATGCTCCCTAAGCCGTGACACCTCCCTACTCAGAGTCTCATTCTCCTGCTGAAGTATTTTTCCAACTTGATTGATTTCAGAGGCATCTAGGATCTTATCTCTCAAAGTGTTCACTTCCTCTTGAACGGAGGCACCAACTTCTTCCATTTCCTGAAGTCTGTCCTTCAGCTTGGCGACGAGCTTAGACTGGTCCTTAAAGCTCTTATTTCTCAACCTAAGATATTTTCAAATCCTAATGAAGGCCTGACGTACTTGGGTGCTCACGTTAGGTCCAAGGATCCTTCCCAATTGAGAGGTGGCAGGTATATACTCATCTACATCAATCAACTACAAGCCATACAAGCAGTATAGAACAAAAGAATCAGTATGCTGAAGGGAAAGTGCTTTCATTTCATTAATGGAAGTCTAAATTACATTGATGAACAAAAAAAGGGGAGGTAGTACATATAAAGCAAAAAATACAGAGGAAATCTTAGGAAAAAACTAGCTAGCAACCTCAGTTTGTTCAGAGGTTGCCGATTGCTTTCCCTTATCAGCAGTAGCAGAGGCAGCTCCCTCAGACGGAACAACTGTTGTTCCGTGAGTAGGAGGAGCACCAACAGGAACAGTCTGGGAGGCAGGGGCAACACCTTTAATGGTTGGGGCAGAAGCTTCATCTACAACAAGATTTGGACCTGGATCATGCTCATCGAACAAGGGAGAATCAACATCCACCCTGATAGCCAAAAGAGCCTTGTTCCAGCCCTTCTTGAAGTTCAGATGGCTGATGTAGCCTATTTGAACCTTAGCATCCTCATATGCGGCATCCCACCAAGAATTAAATGAACCTTCCTTAATGGTGGCTGCCTCTGACTCTATCTTCTTCGGCTTCTCCTCCTGCACCTTATTTTCCTCGACCACGGCTAACTTACTTGTGTAGACCAGATTGTAGGACTGCCTCAACTCATTTAGTTCCTTGATCGTCACCTCCCTTGCTCTACTGGCTTCAGTAAGGGCGAGATCAGAGGACTTTTTGGCCTCATCGGTGGTCTTCAGACTGGCCTCCAGCTCGATGCCTTTCCCCCTCAGCTCAATGTTCTGCTTCTCTAAATATGCATTCCTACCCACCAACTCGTCGCGCGTACGGTAGAGAATAGCGAATTCAGTTACGAACTGCAAGTAAAAAGAAAGCATTAGAAGAAAGCAGTGAACGGAGTATTACAGGTGCTAAAGAACAGAAACAGACTTACCAAGGATAACCTCTGACTCGCTTGCAGGGCTAATGGTCAATCCCCATTGCCCTTTGTCAATTAATTGGCAAAACTGCTCTCTCGAGCAGCGCAGGAGCCAGTTGGGGAGATGTGGCGACCGAGGTCCCCTCGGGCAACGCAGACACATGCACTAAAGCTTGCCCGACCTTTATCCTCGCTTCCATTCTCCTTCTCTCCTCTTCTCTCTCCTCCTCCCTCTCAACTCTCTTCCTCTCCTCTACCTTCTTTTTCTCCTCAGCCTTCTTCCTCTCCTCTTTTTTCTTTCTCTCTCTCTCTCTCTCAACCGTTCTTCCTCTTTTCTCTTCTTCTCCTGCTCATAAGTAGCAGACTGAGAACCAGTGGTGATATTCCCACCAATATACTTTTGCTTCTTCGACCGCTGAGCAAGAAGCACATCATCATCATGGATCAGATTCCTCCTAGGGGAGACATTTCCTCGCTGTAACTACTGGATGTACTCGAAGACTCTTGAACCTCAGAAACCTCTTCCGAACTGGAGGACCCTTCACCACTGGTGCTTGCCTCACTATAATCTCCTTCAGTAGTAGCCTTATTATCACCCTCGCTACCCTCACTAGAGCTGCTCACTTCCTCGTCCAAATAAATAGGATCTGTAGTAGCTTCTTCAGTAATATCAAGCTCGGGGATACTGTCTCAAGTCGTGTGATAAAACTAGATCCAATATTCTTATACTCCAGAAGAAAAGTAGCTGACCGAGGATGTTCACCGTCAACAAATGGTTCTCTGATGTTCCAAGCTTTAATCAGCTCGACTGCGCGAACCTCACTAAGAGCAGGTTCCAAATTCTTTATCCTCGCTGAAAAGAAGAGAGAGGAATATCAGATAAACTATACATTAACAAGAAGACCAGAGCTCGTTCGCGAGAAAGAGTAGCATAAGCATATTTCAGCAAGCCCTAGATTGGTGCCATAAAGTTGGTTTATCCTATGGACACCATTAACTCTCTTCCAAACGTTTGGCGAGCACTGTGCAGGGATAATATTGAAATAACCAAATAAATGTAAAAATAAATTGCTCGGAGGGAAAGTCACCCCCCCTTGGGACAACAAGAGGACATGAATCCAATGAGCGCCCTCTATCTCTCTGACCTTTTTAGGGAGAGGGACGCACTCAATATCTACCCAGTCTGGGATATTATAGAACTTCCTAAACTCAGAAACAATCCTATTACCTATCTTCGCCATTTATAAACCCTAATGACGAATTCGAAGAAATCTTAACAGAAAAAGAAAACACAGAGAGAGAGCAAAGGGGACTTATGATATGAATGTTTGGCTAGGAATACACAAGATCACAAGCCCAGATGACGAAGAATATTAAAAGCAAAGTAAACAAAGACCTGGAAAGGAATGCACAACAACAAAAGCTTGAAAAAGATGAGAAAACTTGAAGAAGTTTGAAATGACAACTATGGACTGCTGTTCCAAATGACCTTTAAATGCTTCCAATCATCGTGCACAGGACCCGAAGCAAGCTGCCGCCTAAATCAGTTTTTAATCTTGGGAAGAGTTACACAAATTACAAGAGAGCCATTATGATAAATCATTTAAATTTATTGAGCCCAAATTGTGGCCCAACAACTTTAGGGGCAATTGTGGGTACCCGAATTTGCCACCACAGGCCCAAACGAGTAGCCCAATAGAGATGGCCCAAAGTCTGGTCCCCTCGTATCTTAACTGAATTCAGTT
The DNA here is from genome assembly GCA_949130495.1 of Sambucus nigra. Lineage (NCBI taxonomy): Eukaryota > Viridiplantae > Streptophyta > Magnoliopsida > Dipsacales > Adoxaceae > Sambucus > Sambucus nigra. The sequence continues at coordinate 211,925,391 of OX422218.1, read as the reverse complement.
CCGACTTAGTCCACTCCTAAAATCTCGTAGAGAGATATTCTAGGAGTAGAAGATGGACGTGGGGGAGTCCAACACCCCCACTCCCCGAGAACAAACATGTATATAACAAACCCTAAGTCTGGGTAAAAAGATACGTATTGTATTCTCTGAAAGATACTCCCCGGAGTACATAAAAATAATACTGACTGCACCACCGTGGACGTAGGCATTCTTGTTGAACCACATACATACTGTGTTGTGTGATTGGCATTCATTATCTTTTTTACTTACTTGAGTGATTGTGATTTTCTTATTTATTTGTGTTGAATATAATTGTCACCACAATGTGTATGACACTACATATACGTATGATTATTATTTTACGTGTACATCAAAGTTATTTACCCAAATTACTCATATAAATGAGGACAAAATATTATTGTGAAACGAAACATAACCTTCTAAATTAGAAAAACATCATTTTGTTTTATAACGGATGTATGGTAAACAAAAAATATTCATTCATGCTTATGATTCCACTTAAATCCTTCTATATAAATTTGGAAAATACATTCACACCTTTGGCGTTCAAATTTTCCTCTGACATCAACACTAATAGATGTGCATTTAACACCATGATTTCTTCTTTTAATTGGCATCATTCCAAGAAAAAAATTTATATTGGACTTTAATACATTTTAATTAGTATATTAGACTTAAGTACACCATTCATCGCTAAATGTGAAAATGTTGCCACTAAAAGTGATTTTTAGTGACGTTTAGCAATGAAAAATGTACTAAAGTCTAATAAACTAATTAAAATATATTAAAGTCCAATATCAACAATTAGTAATGTATTAAAGTCAAAAAACCCATAACAATATGTTGTGTAAAATCAAATCATTGGTATATTAAAATATTTCTCAAGATCTTACAAATATATTGTTTAATGGAGGATCATGAAAGATTATCAAAAGTTATAAAATTATTTTACTATTTAACTACTTTACTAACTCACAGTCTCATAGAAAAGGTCAAAATCAATATTCAATCAAAAAAGTTTTATTCTATTAATTCTATTAATCTTATTTTGACTTAATGACATGAAAATATGCCCTCCTAATACTACATAAAGATGATTTTGTGCATTGAAAAGATTTAAAGTTCTTTATTGAATGCAATACCTCAAATGACAAGGATTGAGCAATTAGACATTTTATTTTCTAACAAGTTAAGGAAATTAATGTCGATAATCTGTCAAGTGATAAAAGAATGAAATTTTAGATGAATGTCAAGATATTGACCTGAAACATCTTTGTAATCAATTGTTCCTTTTTCAAAATTTAAATTAACATTAATCATAGTTATTAGATATATGCATAATCATTCACGTGCATCATACATGTTCATTAACTAGTATTTTTCAAACACAAGAAGGGATAATTAACCTTAGGTGTGATATACTTATACAATTGTAGTGGTTGAGGGAGATTATCCCTTTATGGACAGATCTTAAACGATTGTGCCTCAAATTTAATTACAAGGGTAGAAGATCAACCTACAAGGCCACTAAGAGGGCATCCCACTACAAATCATTTATAGCAAGGCAATGGAAAGTCTATGTAAAAAGAACAAATATGGACTAGTAGCCCAATTATTTTCCATCACCACCACATAATAGTTTGTACTAGTTCCATTATTATTAACTCACATTTTGTTGGAATTCAATAAAGTTTTCAACGAACCTAAAGAACTTCACCCAAAAGATCTCATGATAATCACATTCCACAAAAAAATGGAAGTGAACTAATCAACTTGAGGCCCTATAGGTACTCACACATTTAAAAGGATGGAATTGGAAAACTAATTGAGGAAATGCTCAAATTTGGAGTAATTATACCTTTTTTCAGCCCCTATGCCTCTCCTATGTTACTAGTTAAAAAGAAAGATAATTCATAGATGATGTGTTTTGATTATATAGAGAAAACTTGTTATCAAAGATAAATTTCCTATACTTGTTATAAAGGATCTATTAGATGAGTTGCACGACGCTTGTGCTTGATCGAAATTGGATTTGAGGTCAGGTTATCATAAGAAAAGAGTCTTTTATGATGACTTCCCTAAAATTCCCTTTAGATACCATGAGGGTCAATGGATTTTTATGATGCCCTTTGGCCTCACTGAAGCCCCTCTAACCTTTTAATCACTCATGAATTTAGTTTTTAAGTTGCACTAAGAAAATTCTTCTTAGTTTTTTATGACATCTTAGTTTACAACAAATCAATGGAAGAGCATGTGCAACACCTAAGTATTATCCTCGGTTTACTCAAACAAAATCAATTTTTTGCTAAATGATATAAATGTCACTTTGGCTTAGACCAATTGAAGTATGAAAGGCATATCATCTCCAGAGATGGGGTTTTAGGAGACACAACTAAGATTGAGGCTATGCTTAATTGGCCTATTCTCAAGTTTATCAATGTATTGAGGGGATTTTTGGGCTTGATTGGTTATTTGATAAGGTTTGTGAAGGGTCATGGACACATATGCAAGCCTTCAACCAACTCAAACACATTATGCCATCTACCCTTATCCTAGCTCTACTAAATTTTAGCTATCTATTAACTACACATTATGCCATCTATTAAAGTTTATCGTCAGATCTTCATCTATACTCCGACCAGCTAAAACTTCAAATGGGATTGTTCTTCGTAGCTCGGTACGAGTAGCTGATGCTAATCGAGCTAAGGCGTCTGCTCTTGCATTCTCCATTCTTGGTATTCTGACCAGCTGAATAGCAGCAAATTCCGACACCAATTCCTTTGCCTTTGCATGATATCTGATCATTAATTCTCCTTTAGCTGCATATACTCCCATCATTTGGTTTATGACCAATTGCGAGTCACTGAAAACAATAACTTGTTCTGCCCCCATGGTTTTTGCTAAACTAAGACCTGCAATCATGGCTTCATATTCAGCCTCATTATTGGAAGCTTTGAATTGGAAACGTAGGGCGTATTCCATGTCGACCTCATCCGGACTGTTCAAAACTATCCCTGCGCCACATCCTGTAGTGCAGGATGAACCATCCACATACATACTCCATATAGGTAACTCGTCTTCAAATTTCTGATCTGACAGAGCTCCTCGGTGGAAAATTTATTGCTTCCTATCACCATCTCCTGATATTTCTTGCTGTTCGTCGATCATCTTTTCTTGCCCTTTTACCAACCTAAGCTGGTTTGGACTTGAATTTGATGATCCTGTAACATCTACTTGCCCTTTTACCAAGCTAAGTTGGTCTGGGCTTGCATTTGATGATCCTGTAACATCCACAGGTTGATCAGGGAGCAACTTTTGCTCCTCGGGGGTATCAGGATAGGTGAACTCTGCTATAAAATCTGCTACCGCTTGCCCTTTTAGCGATGATCTGGGTTCATAAACTATATCATATTCACCAAGTTCTATTGCCCAGCACATCAATCTTCCTGATTTTTCTGGTTTATGAAGGGCTTGCCTCAATGGCATATCAGTATATACTACTATAGTATGAGCCTGGAAGTATGGATTCATTATTCTACTTGCCTCGATCAATGCTAGTGCCAATTTTTCCAGCCTTAGATATCTGATCTCTGCTCCTCGAAAGGCCTTACTTGTGTAGTAGATTGGTTTTTGTACTCCATTCTCCATTCTTATCAATGCCGAACTAACTGCATTCTCGGATACTGCCAGATACAAGTATAATTTTTCTCCCATCACTGGCCTGGATAACAGTGGAGGTGTTCCCAAATATTTCTTCAAGTATTAGAAAGCCTTCTCACATTCATCATTCCACTCAAAAGTTTTTCGGAGCGTCTTGAAGAATGGGAGACATCGATCAGTTGCTCGCGATACAAATCTATTGAGTGCAGCTACTCGTCTTGTAAGACTTTACACCTCTTTCTTCGTCATTGGGGATCACAGCCCTAACAGAGCTTTGATCTTTTCAGGGTTAGCTTAAATGCCTCGCTGATTGATAATGTACCCGAGAAATATGCCTTCTCGTACTCCAAATATGCACTTCGTCGGGTTCAACTTCATTTGATATTTATCTAGTTGATCAAAGGTCTGGCTTAAGTCAACTAGATGATCAGCAGCTTTCTTGCTCTTTGTCAGCATATCGTCAACATAGACTTCCATATTGCAACTGATTTGTTCTGCAAACACTTTGTTCATCAGCCGCTGCTATGTTGCACCTGCATTTTTCAAACCAAAAGGCATAACATTATAACAATAAGTTCCCCTAGGGGTAATGAAAGAAGTACTCTCCCTGTCTTCAGGTTTCATTTTAATCTGATTGTAACCAGAATAAGCATCCATAAAGCTCAGCATCTCGTGTCCCGATGTAGCATCCACTAGTTGATCAATTCGGGGTAGCGGAAAGTGATCCTTTGGGCATGCTTTGTTGAGGTCGGTGAAGTCTACACACATCCTCCATTTGATGTTCTTCTTTTTCACCATCACCACATTTGCTAACCAGTCTGGATATTTAACATCTTCAATAAAGCAAGCTTTCTGGAGCTTCTCGACTTCCTCTTGTATAGCTTGATTCTTCTCGGGACTGAATACTCTTCTTCTCTGCTTCACAGGCTTGATCTCCTTATTCACATTGAGTTCGTGACATAAGAAATTTGGGTCTATCCCAGGCATATCCTTATGACTCCACGCAAAAGTTTGCTTTCTGCTTCTTAGGAAAGTTATCAATTTCTGCTTTAGTGAGGCTTCCAACGACGAACCTACTTGAGTAGTTCGTTCAGGGTGCTCGTCGTCCAGGATGATATTTTCAGTAGCTTCCACCACTTGACCCTTCACGAGTTGCGACTCATCTTTAGGATCCAATGTTTCAATTTCTGCACCTTCATCCACTTGATAGGTGGTGGTCTTTTTCCTTGATTCCTCCATTTCCTCTTGCTCGACGGATGAATAATAGCATTACCGAGCTACTTTCTGATCACCTTTCACAACTCCTACTCCAAAATTTGTTGGAAATTTTAGGCATTGATGTACCGTGGATGGTACAGCTTCGAACTTCTTCAATCTTACTCTTCCCATGATGATATTGTATGATGATTGGATATTCTTATCCATTACAAAGAAGCGTATTCTTTCTGTTCGACAAGCAGGCCACGTACCAATGAATATATCCAATTTGACCGTCCCAAGTGGAAATACTTTCTCGCCAGCAAAACCGAGGAGGGGTCTATGATAAGGCTCCAGTTGAGATAGCTTTAGATTTAAACTATCGAAGCACGAGTAGAACATGATGTCTGCCGAGCTACCATTGTCTACCAGTACTCTTGAAATCATTACCTCCTTCATCCTCATTTTGATCACCAATGGGTCATCATGAGGATCTAAAACACCTGCGAGGTCGTTCTTTGAGAAACCAATGACCAATTTCTCTTTGTTCACCTTTCTCGGGCGATCCTCCTCAGCTAGATTTATTCGTTGAATGTATGAGCAAGCTTGAGCCTCACAGAGGTAAGCTTTTCTCTCGGCAGTAAGGTCTCCTCCTCCTGCATCTCCACTTGTAATAACATTACAGTCAAATGACCCAAAGCGTATTGAAAATACCTCACATTTTGGCTGCCTTCGTCTCTTGGGAAGATCGGGGTCGTCTTCTGGATCAACTTCATGGTCTCTTTTCTTGTTCTCCTTTACTCGATGAGGAGATTTAGACCTCTCCCTTGTTCGATCGTTGTTTCTTTTATCATTCCTCCGATCAATATATTTTGCCAGTTTTCCTCGTCTGATGAGTGTTTCAATCTCATTCTGAAGAGCTATGCAATTTTTGGTCATATGACCATGATCTTTGTGAAACTCGTAATATTTTGCCTTATTTCTCCTGTCAGGGTCTGCCTTCATTTTCTCTGGCCAGTTTAATTCCTCGTTGTTCTTGATTTCTTCTAGAGCATGGTTGATATCTTTCTTCAAAGGAGTATAATTATCAAATTTCTTCAATACTTCCCATAACGACCTTATTTTTGAGTGTTTGTCATTACCATTGTTCTTATGCCCTTTCTTCTTAGCTTTATCACCTTCCACCTTGGTTTCTTTGGCATCCATATTCTTCTTCGCAGCCATAGCCTCCTCGGCATTCATAATCTTGGCTGCTTTTCCCATCAGATCTGACATGGTTCTAGGTGGATCTTTGGTCAAAGTGTAGTACAACTTATTAGGCAGTAGTCCACTCATCAAGGCGGTAATCGCTGTCTTTTCCTCATAATCAATGACTTCGAGTTTCTCGTTATTAAAATGAGTTATATAATCTCTGGTACTTTCACCAGCTTTTTGTCTAACACTTAACAAATGCACTACTCGTTTAACTGGCTTTGTCCCAAAATAGAAATTCCCAATGAATAACTCGACCAGTTAGAAAAAGTTGAGATCTGACCCCGAGGAAGATTATTATACCATATTTGAGCAGATCCGGCAAGAGTTCCCGAGAATGCTCTGTATCTCATCTCATCTGGAACAACATAGATGTCGGCTGCAGCTTGGTATTGTTCTATATGAAGGACAGGGTCGGTCTTTCCATCATATTTTGGGGTCACAATAGGTGCTTTGAACTTTGATCGTGTTGGAAAATCTATAATGGCCGGGATAAAAAGTGTTCCTTGAACAAAAGTTCGTTGTAGAGGGTTCTTGGCCTTAGCTATTTCCCCTAATCTATCCTCCAGCCTCTGAATAGAGCCTTTCCACGCATCGTTTCCTTCCTCGGGCCTGTTGGTTCGAGCAACTGATCGCGTTGATGTGGCTTCCTGGAATCTATCTTGACGAGCAGCTGGTCGCGACTGGGAAGATCCTTCCCTTAAGTCTAATGGTCGTCGAAAACTCCTCGATGCGGCTCTAGGAGGACTTTTGCTCCTTCTAGGACCTAATCGATCAAAAGGAGATACTCTGCTTAATCTTTCTAGTGCACTGGTCCTTTCTGGAGAGAGAGTGATACGTTGTTCAGTATCTGTGGCTCGTACCGACGAAGTTCGTCCAGGTTGATAAGAAAAATCTTCAGACTCCTCAGTGTGATATGAATCAGTACGCCTAGTACGCGAAGAAGGTAAACGGGTATTTCTTTGAATACTTCGTGATTCTGAATGGGTTGGTGCACAGCCATGGAGGGTTCGTATGAGTTGTCGCATAGTTTCTTGCATGACTATCTGGCCCTGGGCTAGATTTGTCATTATTCCAGCCAGATCTAGAATATTGGGCGGAGCAGATGGATTTGGAGGGCTTCCAGCGTTTCGATTGCTGGGTTCTGGAATATCATCCATTTGTGATGAATTCTTTTTGATGAAAAATGATATTACCAGTCGTTTTCCACAGACGGCGCCAATCTGTTGATGTAAAAAAATAGATTATATCTAATTATTTAATCACAGATAAATAAAATGAGACAAAGAACTTTTACAGTGGTTCAGCCTTATAAGAATGGCCTACGTCCACTGTTTCTGTTATTGCTGACTGTTTAGGAATTCTCGATTACAAGTTTTCTCAAGAAATTCTGATCCCCTTACAATGAGGATAATACAATGTATTTATAGCCCTAAGGTTGTAATGTGAAAGGGTAATACATTTAATTCCCCTTAAGCGTATACATCTGTATGATAATAATAAGCATTTAATGCGCAGTCAATCTGTTGGTTATCCTGCTATTAATGCTTTATTCGAGGTGCAGCTCGGACCGCTTAAGCTGCTCGGACCGCCTACGTTCCTCGGTACTCAAAAGTTCCTCGGAGAGTTCTTGTAGGTCGGAGCGTCTGAGTTGATCGGGGAAGCAGAGTTCCTCGTTGCAGTATGGTTCCTCGGGGTCAAGGTGTTGTTCGTAAGTGTTTGTCGTTGCCACGTAGATTGCCACGTGCCTTCACCCAATTGAGCCATGTCAGCAGACTAAATTTGGTATCAACAGTAATAATAAACGCACGTGTGAATGGGTACAACTAACCCTACTCCTCTAATTCTGCTGGCACTCCAATAATAGTTTATTAAGACAAAACTGCCCTTTATTCTGTTAACACTCCAATAAAAAAGGTTCCTCCTTTTCAAGATAAAAAGTTTACTGCATTGTCAAAAGCCACCAGTAAAAGCCAAAGCAAAATTAAAAGCGAGTCTTCAACAATAAACTAAACCACTATTACATTGGGTATAAAAACTGCGTAAATTCATCAACATTGGCCACGAAATTCATCAACATTGGCCAAAAAATTCCTATAAAAAGTCCTAAAATTTGTCAAATATTAGCCACAAAATTTTAAAAATGCAATCCACAAATCATAGAAAAATCTGTCCACAAAACATTCCCAAATTTGTCCAAAATCTGTCCAAACATGTAAAAAAACCAGTCCCAAATCTGTCCATAAAGCAGTCCAACTCATAAGAAATGCAGTCCCAAAATGAAATCCACAAATGCAGTCTAAAATCTGCAAAAAAAAAAACTTATCTGTCACAAAATGAAATAACAATATACACTATATAACAATATACACAATAAGAAAACTTACTTGATTTTCATCAAAAGTAATTCAAATCGATCATTTCCTCCAAGTGCATATTCGTAACCTTGTTTATGCAAGTGCGTCTATTCTGTCCAACATTTTGACAAACTCTACATTTTCTACCATTTTCAACAATCTCAAATGCGGAGGGATCATGACTTGTAGAACTAATTACCTTTCTTTTTTTTGAACCACACCGACGTCCTTTATGAGGTTGAATAATAGGTTCAATAATGGACGAAAATGGAGAACCTTTGAGTAAGCGACATTTGTAAATACTTAGCACGAAATTCCCCAAGAAGACCTTTAATTTTATCCTTTTGGCTAATCAACACCCTCTCAAAACTACTAGATGATCGTATATAAATCCTCCATTATAAATGTATATCACAAAGCCGTAAAACGTTAGGGTTGTTATTTCTCATCATGTGTGCACATGGCATACCCATTGTCTTTGTGAAATGCCCTGTACATGTACTCCCAAGTGAGTCGGATTTTGATAATTCATATTGCTTGAAAATCTCCCGAAGTGCAAACCCAGAAATATTAGTAACAAGTTCCTTGAAAAGTGGTCCACCAAATTTATCTGGAACACAAATTTTTTCACTAGCAAGTTGTGTGCATATTTCTTTGTACTGATTTTTAATTGCAAGACAAATATTTCCTTTCACCTCACATAAATTTTCAGTGGAAACGTGAAGATATTTCTTGATCATTGCATTCGCACCTTCCACCCTTGAAGTTACACGATTCCCAAAGTGTGCATAATTTCCCGTCCATGCATATATAGATTTCTCTTTGAAAGGGAGCCAAGTTTTTTTTGTGAAACCAAGAACACATTCTTTTTCTCTATATTGAACTTCAAGAATATTTCAAGCTTCATCATAATTTGATACATCAGGATATTCTATTAACTTAGTCCAACTCATTAAGAATGCATCCTAATCTTCATCTTTATAAAATTCTTTATTACACTTAGCAAGAATATTTTTCTCAATGTGCCATAAACACAAAAGATGCTCGGTTCTTGGAAAAACAACTTCAATTGCATTTACCAAAGTCAACTCCCCATCCGTGACAATTGTTAAAGGATGTTGATCTACACCCAAGTGGAACCTTTGCAACACCCACACGTAATATTCTTCTTCCTCTTTTTGCATGAATGCAAAATAAGAGCAAAAGGAAGTATTAAAACTTGTAACTCCAACTATATGCAATAATGGCATTTTATACTTATTTGTCTTATATGTACAGTCCATCACAAATATATTGCCATAACTTTTGGTTAATGCAATTGACTTGGGATGTGCAAAAAATATATGAGTCAAATGACCATCTTTATCGCACTTCATGTCAAAAATAAAATCACCTTGAGAAAGTTCCTCAAATAATGCTTGAAGAACGGTACGATCCGATATAATTTCTTTAATGATCTTAGCCTTTTCATTATAAATCGTCTTTAAAATCGCTTGAATTTTTGGATTATTTTGTCGAAGTGCTGAAAGTATTTGATGAGCAGGCACACCAGCCAACGTCATCTCTTTGATTTTCAAAAATTCTTCTTCGGAAAAATGTCGACAAGATGGATGTGCGGACATATCCTTTGAAGGCTCGTGATTGTGGGACGCATTTTTTATTTCCACTTGCCAAGTTCCATCTCTTTTATTTTTTTCCCAAATCTCATATGGACAATTTATAAGTCGTGATGCGGTTACCCTTTTTCATTAATCCATCGAAACACTAGTGCCACGATATTTTCCACCTTTGTCACAACCAATAATAACATGACAATATTTTTTTAATTTTTTAAGTGTAGCAGCATATCCCTGCATTAGCTCCACATTACGTATAATATCGAGTAGTTCTTCTCGGTTTGGAAATTTATCAATGGCCAAATACATTCTTTTTTGAGATTCAATAATATCAACATCACTTGTTATTTTTTTCACTGTTAAAAATGATATTCATAGAATAATATTAAATTACAATTAAAAACGTGAAAAATTATTTAGATTATTGCAATAAAGTTATGTTTAAACAAAATACACCATCAAATATATACAGATATTAGAGCTGAGGTATTTAATACACCATAAAAAAAATATACCATAAAAAAATACACCATCAAATATATAAAAGAAAGATTACTTGGGCTATTAGAACTGAAATGTAATAAGGTTGATGGTTGATATTTCTTTGAAATGCCTTCAATGTCATTTGTGCTTGTGAAATGGATTATTTCATCCAACTCAAGTAATTGTGTTGGGGTTAGGGTTGACATTTCTCCCCAATCTACACTTTCTTCATCTGATATTATCATCTTAAAATGAAAGATGAAATGGATTTTTAGAATATTTTGGATTGATGAAAAAGGTAAAATGAGATGATGTTTGCAAGGTAGAACACTCTCTCTCTTGAAATGAACGGAGAAGAAGTGAAATGGGGTGAAATATATTTTTTTTAATGTTAGAACAAAGGCTAGTTTTGTCTTATAAATTTTTGTTGGAGAGTTAGCAGACTTGTAGGAGTGGGGTTAGCTGCCCCCCATGTGAAATGTATTGTCGCCTATATCATTGAGAAATATTTAAATAAAAACTTACGGACTTTTATAGGCGAATATATAAAGCCATTCATAGTCTTTTATGTCATTTGGATAATTTTGAACCAACTAGCCGCTTTGAATATGCGCTTATATATGTAAGTCTCACTTAGTCAGGGGCGGAGATAGGAACTTTCGACAATGGGGGATAATTTTTAATGGCGATTTCTGGGGGTTCGGGGGCAGGAGCCCCCAAGTCGATTTTTTTGAGGTTATTTTTTAGTATTTACAGAAAAATAATGTAATTTATTTATTCTAATGGAAAGAGAAACAAATATTTAAATCAACATTTCGATCCCAACATGTGCTACATTGCTCTCAATCTCAGTAGGTGATGTGTAAAGTAATTCTCTATGAGTTAACGGTTAATACACAAAATTCAACCATAAAATTTCAGCAATTTTACCCCTAAAATTCAGCCATAAAATTTCAACCATAAAATTTCAGCAATTAAATGAGTTAATAAATCATATAATAATATTTATATATATAAAATTAAATAACCAAGTTAGAATCTTACCGAATAGAAAAAGGATAGAAATGTTGTCTTTATCCCTTCTTGCTTACTGTTGCTGCTTGTGTTGTATTAAGAAGATGAAGAAGAAATGTTGTCTTTGTTTGGATTGAACCGGAAGGTATTTAATGGTTGATATTAAGAAAAGAAGAGGAAAATGGAACTTGGAAGGTGTTGAGATTGAGAGGAGCAACAACAACGTGGTGTGGTATTGAATAATGAACTATTAGGGCTTTAAGAGTTTAACTAGTACTATTTCCATCTAGATTTTATAACAAATCCATTTTTACCGTTAATATTTTTTATACTTACAAACCTTTTTTTTAAAACGTGGGGGCTCAAGCCCCCACATGCCCCACCTGCACCCGTCCCTGCACTTAGTCATTTATGTTGTCAAGTATAGCTTTTTTTTATTTCCTTTCAAACGTCTTTCCAGTTGATTTAGGAAAATGTTGCATCCAAATTTGTCAATTTTAATCCATCTTCATAGCTACTTAACATAACCCTTTGTTATTGTTGTAACCATTAGAAATGAGGGACTTAGTGTTGAATCATTAATACTTAAACAATTATAAATTAAAATTATGAGCATGTGATGTAAACCCACTTTTAAAGTAGGTTGTTAAATTTGAATTATATATATTAACTTTGAACAAATTACTCATATAGTCCCTAAACTATCATGATTGTTTCAAAATATCCCATGAACTATTAAAAGTATCAATTAAGCCCTCAAATAATGAAAACATATTTAAAAAGGCCCTTCAATTAGTTTTTATTGTTAACTATGACAAAAAATAGTCATGTGCCATGCTACTCACTTTTTATAGGAAAAATATAATTGTCCTCCCAAACAACCCCTTAACAACAATAAACAGCCGTTATCCAATCCAAATCCAAACCCAGGCAACCCCTTTTCTCCCTTTCTCTCTCTAGCCCCCCCACCCCCCCCCCCCCCCAAAAAAAAAAATAAAAAAAATAAAAATTCCTTCGACCACTATATCCATCTGACCCCGCAGTCGCCACTCTTAGCCTCCTCTTTCACATTCATGATAACTAATCACACATCAAACCTCTCTTCCACTGCCCCCGCCACCAAATTGTGGTGGCCCTCACGGCCTTCAACTAAAAATATTAATTAAACCCCACCTCAAACCACCAACCCCAGCTACCATCGACACCATCACTTCCCCACCTCCACTAGCAACATCACACACAATTCACCATAATAATAATAAGAACTAATAACCCCTATGCAACTTCGGCTAACCTAACCCATCGTACCCCCATCTTGTGAACCCCACTCCGAGTGAACCCCTTCCCCCACCTACCACACCCTTTTAAACACCCATCCTCCTCTGGAAAAGAGATCAAAAAGTACACTTTGGCAAATCACAAATAAATATGAACAATAGCAAAATAAACCTAAATCCAAAAAATAACAAATGAGCTCCAAAATAATACTACAATCTGCTCTGAAATTAATCCAAACAAATTATGTTGCTTTTGGATTTTCTATGAGATCAAACCGATATACGTATGAAGATGAAAAACATGTATGTACATAAGTGAGAATCTGTGGTGTGTGTGTGTGTGTGTGTGTGTGTGTGTGAGAGAGAGAGAGAGAGAGAGAGAGAGGAAAATGTATAAGGTTTTTTTGAAAAAGTAGTCATCGCGATCATTCTTTTTTGGGTAGAGCTATTGGCGCTCCACCCTAGTTCTATGGAACTCCAAAACATTTGCTAATTATAATATTACCTTCAACCCTCTTATGCCTCTCCAAATACAATACAAACCTCTATTTTCCTCTTGATTCAACAATTTTTTTCCCCTACAAACATTAGTAAAAACCTGAATAAATATCAACATTTCAACAAAAAAATTCTAGCAAAAAATTATGAAATTAAACATTTTCAGGAAGCATAAATAACAGCAAAAGTAAAAAAAATCTTAACAAATAATCCTAACAAATAAAAAAAGTAGCAAAAGTAAAAAACAACGTCAACAAATAAAAAAAACGCAAACAACAAAAGTAAAAAAGAACGTATAATCCCGATAAATAAAAAAAGCAGCGAAAGTAAAAAAAAATCTCAACAAATAATCCCACTTATCACGCGAATGAGTTTCCAGGTAAAATGAAAAAATAATTATTTTATTTAATAGTTAAAAAATATACATTTGGCGTGAAATGTTTTTATTTTATATAAAACTATTTTATTTAATAGTTAGATAAAAAACTATTTATAAATGTTTTTTTAATAAAAAAATGGATAATTTTTTTTTAAACAATTGAATTATTTTTTTTAAAATAGTTATGAAAAGTATTTTTTTATAAATAAAAGCATTAAAAACCCGCTAAGGGAGCAGAACCCAAAGCATTAAAAACATGCCCATGAGTTTTTTTTAATGCTTACGGGTTCATTTTACTTGGAAACTCATACGCTTGATAAATGGGATTATTTGTTGAGATTATTTGTTGGAGCACGACTACAACGACCGAAGTTTTTGACTTAAATCCCAAACTTAATGATGTGGCATTGCCACATCATTAATCTCACAATATCATTTATCCACAAACATCTCTTTATTTATTTGTTTTATCACTCTATAAATTCATTTTTTCTCCAAAATATAACTTTCAAGTTAAAATAAAAACAGTTCAGTTAAAAAACATATATACACGCTATATATAAAAAAATATATGTGTTAAAATACATTATTATGTATTAAAAATGTTTGAGGGACTTTTTCGTAACTGATAATTTATTTACTTAACACAAATCAATTAAAAAATTACACAATGCGATTATAAATATTTTATTTTTTAATTAGCACGATCAGGACCCAAATAAAACCCAATGTGGCATGAAGTCGATTATGAATATTTTTTTTAAAATTGTTTACATACCGCTGGCGCGGACCATTTTTTCTAAAATAGTTTTCAGAAAAAATGGTCTGCGCCAGCAGTATCTATAGGCGGTCCGACCACCTATGCATACCGCTAGCGCGGACTATTTTTTCTAATAGATTGGACCGTACCAGCGGTATGTTGGGTTGCTCTAGTTATTTTCTATTTGGTTTTTAAGTCAAAATTTTGGTTTTTAAGTCAAAATTTTGGGTCGCTCCAGTTATTTTCTATTTGCTAAAGTTCTTTTTTACTTTTGCTGCTCTTTTTATTTGCTGGAATTATTTGTTAAGATCTTTTTTTACTTTTGCAATTTTTTATGCTTCCTGAAAATATTTAATTTCATAATTTTTTGCTGGAATTTTTTTATTGAAATGTTGATATTTATGTAGATTTTTAGTAATATTTGTAAAAAAAAAAACTATTGTTTAATCAGGAGGAAAATAGAGATTTCTGTTGTATTTTAAGAGGCATAAGAGAAATGAGGATAATATTGTAATTAACAAATGTTTTGGAATGCTAGAGGACTTGGGTGGAGCGCCAATAACTCTGCCCTTCTCTCTTTTTCCTTACATCACATATTAGCTAAATTACAATTGTACCCTATCTAATATTCACAAGAACCCTTTTGCCCTGAAAAAGTTATCTTCATCACACATGATTATTTTTATTCATAGCTAAGTGTGGAAACTAACAAAACGACCTTGTTAATATGACCACATTATTTGGGGGATTAATTGACACTTTTGATAGTTCTGGGCCATTTTTAAATAATCACAATAATTTAGGGATTAAATGAGTAATTTACTCGTTAGTTTATTATATATACCAAAACTAATTCTTTATATTTTCCTTGAACATCACGATAAAATTTAAAATAATTATACTTTTTGTCCCCCAAACAATCGTAAAGTGCACCCGAAAAGTGAAATGTTGATGATATATCATAATTTTCTTTAAAAGGAAATAATGGATGGAGTATCATATTAACAATCTTCACTTTTGGTATGCAATCTTCACATTATTTATTTGTTACAATTAACTTTACCCAGATTGATATTGTACCAGAGAACTAAATGAATCCAAAAATGATTAAACTAACCTATTGCATATAAATTGAATTGATTTTGTTCATAAGTATTAGAGATCACATTCCCTCTTTTTTACTTATTTATAGAACATGTTTACTCTTTCTTCCTCTATTATAGGATATTGCTCAACAAATTTATTTTTTCACGTTTTATTATAAAATAAACAGCTGGCTCCTCTATTGAGTAAACTATTCCAAACTGCTTTGTGGTGTCAGAGAACAACCGTATTTCTCTTTTATTCTTCTTCTTACTCCTCTCCTCCACCTCCTCCTCCTCCTCCTTCTTCTTCTTCGTGAACCCCTCCCCTCCCCCACTTTCAGCGCATTCCTCTATTTCAAAACCCTATCCGACTCGTCAGCCCATAATGGCGACAATAAAGAGTAGTTTTTCTCCCTTTTTCGACCCCTGTTTAAAGGGCATTACCTACTACCTAACATTAACCAAGGGTCCATTCGACCTTTACTAATTTTCTTGTGGCTTTTGGTGTGTTGGGAAACAACGTTTTATCATGGAGTTTCTTTTCTGGAAGATTCTTGTGGTTCAGCACTTTATTTCCTATCCAAAAGATTATTAGATATTCTTTTTATGTTATTTATTGTGTGCCTGATAAATTATTATCTCATAATTTTGTGTTAATATGGCAGTTTCTAATGCCAAAATTATTGATATTACTCACCCTCAAAACAGGCCTGCCCAACGGGTAACCAATATGTTATTAAAGGGTACAAATTTTGCCACCTGGTCTCAATCATTCTGTTTGTATTTAGGTGGAAAAGAGAATACGGGTTGGATTCTTGGCACAGAGAAAAATCCCGCCATTATGGATCCAAAATTTCCCATTAGGATATGTACAATTGTACCATTATAGGTTGGTTATTTAAGTAAATGGAACCTAGGATATACAATATGTTAAGGTTTCATGACACAATTTATGGGTATTGGACTGCCTTACCAAAAATGTATGCACATGCTAAAAAGAGGATGATTTTTAACTTTATCGGGATATATCCAAAGCCTTATGAGCCGCTTTTCCACTTTTAGTTGCAAATTATTTTGGGTATTTGTAGACTAGGTGGGAATATTTGGCTCAATATGGTCCTTTGAGTGATTTTTCAACCGGTGTTACTGATTCGACACTATTATTTCATAATTATCCCTATAATTCGGCATTTTTACTGTCCCAAACATCGCATTTATCCCGTACATAACTAATATTAATTGCAACAAACCTTTTTGGCAAGTAATTATTATTTGTTATATCTCCTATATATTTTACAGGTAATTCGTACAAGTGAATGAAAAAAACTAGCACAAAATGAGGAATACAAAGCAAGAAAGAAAAGTCAAGGAAAAAATGATCATTTTTCAATCATAAACTAGAGAAGGCACCATTATAAAACGATTTGAACAAAGTTTTAGGGTCAAAGTGCAAAAAGAAAGAAATTTTAATCATGCTACAAGTCCTAAGATAGTACTGAAAACCGAACCCGTTCTCTCTACCCAAGAGGCTCGGCTCATGGGTTCGGTCAAGGAGTTTGGTTTGTTGTATATTTTTCCCTCCTTTCCTATTTTGTAGCTTATTGTGATGATGGGTTCATCCACTCCTTTGGGGTCTTTAAATAGGGATTTTAGGAGGAGTTTTACATACTCTTAATCTTAATTTAGTCTTGTAATTAGACTTTGATAGTTGGAATTACTAAAACTTAGTAATTTCAATATTTGCATTTCAATATAAACAAAGAGTTCATTCAAGTTGCTGTCATTTATTACTTGGTTGGAATTCCATTGTTCCTGCACTTTTGATTCTCTCATTTCGTATTTATAATTCAATTCTTCCTTTTCATCTTTAAACTATGAATTCCAATGTGTTTAATGTATCTTGTTTGCAACTAATCATTATGTCTAACTAATTTCCTTTCTAGGTTGGGGAGCATGAACCTAACCTAGGGTTTCAAGCATTTAATTAAAAATTCGTAGTAATTAACTAATCAATTCATTAAGGTTGATGCATTAACCATGATTGTTTATTGTATTTCATTCAACTTGATTTGTTAAAAGCAACCAGAGTATTTACGGATATACTATACGTGTCGGTTAAGGTATGAATTTTGCAAATCAATTTATTGACTAATTATTGCACGGGTTAACGCCTCAAATTGAGTTAACGCTTTTATTTTAATTAATTAGTTAGTTACAAGAATTTTATATTAATCGTAGAAACCTTAGAATACAAGGGATTGATTCCCAACCTCTTTTCCAAATTGTTTTAAAAAACCTAAATTCTTTTACGTTTTATAATCCTTACATAATTTAGTTTAATTTTCCATTCCATTCGCTTAAATTGATTCCGTTGTTGTAATTTACTTTACAAAAAAATTAATCACCTTTTGTTTACTTTTGTGAGTCAAACCTTAGAATTTTTGGACCGTTCCTATTCTCGTTATAAGTATTCTATTCATTGAGGATTCGACCCTGACTTACCGAGTTTTCTTACTTGAGAGACCGACTTTCACTTGAGCTGTACGTTCAAACGTAGCAGACACATTTCTGTGCTCGTAAAGTTTTTGGCACTGTTGTCGGGGAGTAGATAATAGGTTAGGTTGAATTAGTTCTAAATAATTCCAAAAAAGTCAAAAAACCATAAATTCCCAAAATAAAAAAAATAAAAAAATGTGCTCAAGTCCTTAGATGCAAAATGTGCATTCTAACCTAGCTTACGAACCAATAGATAATCCCCCATCATATAGTAACAGCACACCTAATTTCTGGGTACCACCTCCAATACCTCTTACTCCGAGTAGCAATATGCTAAGCAGAACGCGAAGTGACTCCGGTGAGGATAGTGATTCATTGAGTATGAGATCGATGTCAAATAGTACGAGTATTGGTATGGAAGTGGGGGAGATTCCTTACCGCCCTATAAGAGAATTCTTATATTCAAAGTGAACAGTCGCTCCAGGGTTCATCATATTCACGTATAATGTAGGGCAATTACACTTTCAAAATGGAATGATTCAAATCCTTCCTACATTTCATAACATGGAGTTAGAGAATCCATATCTCCACATCTATGAGTTTGAGGAGGCGTGTGAGACGTTTAATGACCAACCTTGCACATAAGACGTCATACATATCAAGTTTTCCCCTTATCACTTAAGGACAAGTCCAAGACTTAGCTTTGGTCTTTAGCGCAGAACTCTTTTGGTACGTGGATGAATATGGAAGCAAGATTTCTCAAAAAGTTATTTCCTGCCCATAGGACCAACGCTATCAAATCTCAAATCCAAACCTTTAAATAAAACGGTAATGATCCCTTTGATAGGTGTTGGGTGAAGTTTAATGAGTTGGTTAAAATGTACCCATATCACGGTTTCGAGAAGTGAAGACTCATCTCCTTCTTCCATCACGGGCTTACTCTAAGCTTAAAATAATCGATAAAAATAATGTGTCTAGGTATAGTTCTTAAGGTTAGATGTTTACGACGAGGAGGACCATTTTAAGTACGTCATCGAGACTACTCAATCTTGGGAGACATCGAATATGAGTAGCCCAACCAAGGCTAGACACACGTCAATAACCCCTTCCTCTTTCGAACTTTACCATTTGGATAAGGAAGCCAAGTTGAAGATTTAAATAAACTAATTAGCCAAGCAGTTAGATGATGTGATGGAAGCAAGGGGAGATATGCATCCGACCCTTCTCGTTCTTCAAAGGAAGAGATATGTGACATTTATAATGCGGGATATCAAACGAAAGAATGTTTAATCATTCCCGCCAGTAAAGTTATGTTTAATGAGCAAGTTGAAGCGATGGGGGCATATAAAAAGAATTTTAACGGCCATCATGGGAATTTCTACAATCCTTCGTGGCAGAACCATCCCAGTTTCAATTATGGGTAACTAAATGCATCGTTAAATCCTAACTAACAAGTTGCCTAACAACCATCACTACCCAAAAATTTTAACAAGCACCACAAATGCAAGCACCTCCTCCCGCTCCCTATGTGATTCCTCAATGGAATAGTATTGAGGACACTCTAGCATAATTTATGCAAACTCAGTTGGTGATTAATGCCCAAATGCTCAAAACTTTGCCGACATGAAGGCATCACTGTCAAAGTTGTAATTATCTTTGAGTGTCCAAGAGACGGAGAAATTCCCCGCTCAAACCTAACGACCTCCTCAAAGTCAAAACTATGTAAGCTTTAACCCTGAAGAAATTTAAGAGTAATGTATAGATGTTACCACTCTATGTAGTGGGGAAGTTATTGATTCATTACCTTATCCCCAAAACATAGAAAAAAAACAAGGAGGTTTTGCCTGACTCACAATAGGCCGATGATTCCCCCTTGAATGAGAGTGAGAAAAAAGATACATTTGGGTCTAGAGTGGTGGTAAGACCTCCAATAGTCGCACCATACCCTCAAAAGTTGGTCCTTCCTCCAAAAGTGTCCTCTCGAGATGACATTTTAGAGGTGCTTAAACAAGTGAAGTTGAACATATCTTTCCTTGAAGCCATAAAGCAAATACTTGCATCTTCTAAGTTCTTAAAGGACTTGTTTATGGTGAAACGCAAGTTAAAGGTGAAGAAAAAGTTTTTTCTTACACAAAATGTTAGCTTGGTACTTTTGATCAGACTCCCACCAAATTACAAAGATCCGAGAGCCGCCACTATTTCGTGCATCGTTAGAGAGAGTAAGATAGATAGAGCTTTACAAGATTTATGGGCAAGTGTTAACATTGTTCCCTACTCAATTTATTAAAAGCTCGATTTGGGAGATCTTAAGCCCACTAAAATCACTTTCCAACTTGCGGATCAATCCGTGAAGGTTCCTCATGGGGTAGTTGAGGACGTGATCGTCCAAGTTAATGCATTCTACTTTTTGGTAGACTGTTATTTGGGACACGGAGCCATCCTCCTCTTCAAGTAACTATGTCCCCATCATTTTTGGTCACCCTTTATTGGCTATGACTAACGAGTTGATCAACACATGTAATGGGAAAATGCAATTACCTTTTAGGAATATGACGCTTGAGATGAACATTTTCAAAATCACCAAGAAAATGGGTGATGAAGACGATCTACACAATACGGATATTATACAAGAGGTAGCACAAGAGGAATTTGAGGGTACTAGTTATGAGGATCCGTTAACGGTGCGTTTGGTGATGAATTTTGAGGAGGGGAGTGAGTATTCGGAGCACGATCGTGAAATGAGTATGATGAGGGAGATGCTTGCTAAGAGTAAAGTCGAGGATAACGTGAGAATTGTAAGTTGGGTCTCACACTTTGAAGAGTTACCACTGAGGGAATCTTACGAGGTTCCCTCTGATGTCAAATTTCCAAAACTCAAGGTTAGAAAGTAACCTTCAAATATAAAATATATTTATATGGGGGAGGATGAGACATATCCCGTCATTGTCTCCTCTAGTCTAAATATAGAGCAAGAAGGTAAGCATTTAGAAATATTGGGGGAGACAATGGTTCTTTTAGTTGTTCGATAGAGGATTTGAAAGGTATAAGTCCATTAATTTGCACCCATAAAATAGACCTAGAAGAGGACGTGAAGCCCTTTAGGGAAATGCAAAGAAGGTTGAACCCGGTAATGAAAGATGTGGTTAGAACAAAAATAATTAAGTTATTTGATGTGGGCATAATCTATCCCATCTCGGATAGTAAGTGGGTTAGTCCAATCCAAGTTGTTCCAAAGAAATCGGGAATGACTGTGATAGATAACGCTAAGGGGGAGATTATTCCAAAATGTACCACCACCGGGTTATGCGTTTGCATTGACTACCGAAAACTCAATACCAACACAAAGAAAGACCATTTCCCTTTAATGTTCATAGATCAAATGCTCAAGAGAGTGTCAGGGCACCCATTTTATAATTTTTAGATGGTTATTCCGGTTATAACCAAATAGAGGTAGATGTACTTATCAAGAAAATACAATCTTTACATGCCCTTTCAGTACTTTTGCCTACAAATGGATGCCGTTTGGGCTATGTAACACACCGATGACCTTTCAAAGGTGCATGCCGAGTCTTTTTAGCGACATGGTTAAGAGTGGTATCGAGCTATTTACAGACGATTTCAGCATTTTTGGCCCCCCTTTTTTATCAATGTCTTGCTAATCTTGAGAAAGTACTTACTCGTTGTGTGGAGAAAAACCTAGTTCTCAATATGGCGAAATTCCATTTCACGGTAACCAAGGGATTTGTTCTAGTCCACAAAGTACATCTAAGGGTATTAAAGTAGATAGGGAAAAAATTGACCTCATTGTCGAACTCCCCCCTCCTAAGTCCCTCAAAGACATGCGCTCATTTTTGGGGCATGTGGGAATTTTCACTAGGTTCATTAAGGGCTTTATCTCCATAGCTAGACCCTTAAGCAACTTAATTTCTAAGGATGTCCCATTCGAGCGGAACGAGGCTTTTCAAGATGCATTTGAGAAGTTAAAGAGTATGCTCATTTTCGCTCCCATCATGCAAGCTTTGGATTGGAGTCTTCCATTCGAACTAATGTGTGATGCGAGTGACTATGTGGTAAACAGTGTTTTGGCGTAATGAAAAGATATAAAGTCCAATGTCATTTACTATGCTAGTTGGACTTTAGTTGGACCACAATTAAACTACTCCACCATGGAGAAAGAGTTGCTAGAGATGGTATTTTCCCTTGACAAATTCCATTCGTATCTCTTTGGGTCACCCATCACTTGTTTCACTGACCACGCAACACTAAAATACCTAATTTTAAAGAAGGATGCCAAGTCACACCTCATTAGGAGGATCTTTCTACTCTAAGAGTTTGACCTTTCCATCAAAGATAAGAAAGGAGTAGAAAATGTTGTAGTTGAATACTTGTCTAGCTTTTGTTCGAAGTACCTCAAGATCCCATACCCATAGAAGAATTTTTCCTGGATGAGAAACTTTTTGTCATTTCTTCTCTACCTTGGTTTGAGGATATCGTGCACTATTTAATGACGGGATCCGTTCCTTCATAATGGACTCCGTAATAGAAGAGGAAGTTTTTTTCTTAGTCGCACATGTTATTTTCTGACGATTCATACTTCTTTAAGTATTGCATTGATCAAATTATCTAGAAGTGTCTACCGGATGACGAAATCCAAAATGTCATCCGTTTTTATCATTCGAAAGCATGTGGAGGCCACTTTTCCACTAAGAAGACAACTGCAAAGATTCTTCAATGCGATCTCAATTAGCCCACTATATTTCGGGACGTGCACGGGTTTTGTCATTCATGTGAGAGATACTAAAAGACGGGTGTCATTTTTAGGCACGATATGATGCCTTTGACCTCTATCCTTGCAATTGAGATTTTTGAATGTTGGGGCATCGATTTCATAGGGCCATAACTACACGCAAAAATGACAGTTAAAGTGGTGGTAAAATTCATTCATGAATACATACTCTCTCGTGTTGGTGCTTCAAAAGTCGTGATTAGTGACAACGGTTCACATTTTTACAACAAACCATTTGAAAAGTTGATGAGAAAGTATGGAGTTATTCACATGGTTAGGATAACTTACCACCCGCAAATAAATGGACAAGTCGAATTAGAAAATTGAGAGATAAATTCATACTTGAAAAGACTGTCGATCCCACTCGTTGGGATCTGTCCCTCCGATTACTCGATGCACTATTGGCTTACCATATTGCTTATAAGAACCCCCTCAGAATCTCACCATTTCATTTTGTGTATGGCAGGTCCCGCCATCTTCTCGTAGAGTTTGAACACAAGGCGTTTTGGGAGATCAAGAGGTTGAATTTTAATTTAGACAAACCCAGTGAGACACAGATGCTTCAACTAAACGAGTTGGGAAAGATACGTAATGATGCGTATGAGAGCTCTTGAATAGAAAAATAAGGAATGAAACTCTCTCATGATCGGAACATCATCCATAAGGATTTTCATTCGGGTCAAAAGGTTCTTCTCTACAACTCACGATTTCATTTGTTTTTACCAAAAAGTTATGATCTAAATGGTCCAGACCATTTATGGTGAGGGAAGTGTTACCACTCGGAGCTATAGAGGTTGAAAACCCGAAGGATGGGGGCATTTTCAAAGTGAATGGACAATGCTTAAATCCATATCCATAGGCATGCATTGCGAAAGTGAAGACAATTTTATTGTTGAACCCTGAGTATGGGGATGGTTAGGTTTTATTGACAGGTCGTCGCACCCCCGATCTGTATGGTGTGAGTTCTGTAGTTAATAGGGTGTATAAGAGTCGTATAAGTGTTTGTTGTACATAGGAGTCGTTTATGTGTATATAAGCAAGATTGAAGCATAATGGTCTTCGATCCTGACCCAAGAGTTGGCCAGAGAGTTCGTGGAGATTTGAGTGAAAATTCGTAAAAATCTGTGTTTTAAGATGAATTTAAAGATATTTTAGGAATCGTACCACCCGTGTTTGAGACCCCCTAACTTAGAACTTTGCGCGTCCCGAGCAATGTAAATGAATCTAACCAAAATTCCACTCTTGAAAATTCCTTTATTAAAATAAAATTCCACTTTCGCAGGCAAGCGATTGCATTGAGCATATGCAACAAGCCTTTAAACCCCTAGGTTACCCTAGTAGGACGAGTTTTGTCTCGTGAGGGTTTGCAGTGAATACACTCACAAAATTCTTTATTGACTCAAATAAATATCAAAATACTTAAAAATTGTACAATTTAAACTTTTCAAAAAATAGTTACCATAAATTCATATTCAAATGTCTCAAACCATAGTGTGTGTGTGCAAAGCCAGTAATTAAACCTCAAATTTCCACTGATTGAGCATTACGTTACTTTTCAAAAATTCATTTTGATTCAAATTCTTACGGATGCACTCACAAATGAATCACTCAGATTGTGGTTGTTTTCTCTCGGTATGCATGATATAAAGTATAAATATAATGGAAAAAAATTCATGCATACAAAACTGAAAAGAAGAAAATATATGGTGAAAAGATCTCATCATCGGAATACAGTTATTAGAAAACGGGAAACATCATCTCTTTTCTTTCACGCCATGTAATCTCTTTTATTATCTTTTTGTATTTTAACTCTCCACGCGGAAACCAATTTCGCCATTCGGACTCGGTTAGGATTTTTCGGGTTAAAAAGTGTAAAGGGTAATAATAAAAATGGACGGAATGTTCGGAATTGGAAAATGTCCTTATGACGTCCATTAGTGCTTTTTCGGGCATTTTCTCATTCTTCTCTTTCTTTTTCTATTTTCATTTTTTTCTTTTTTTTTCTTGCTAATTTTTGTTGAGCATTTTTTTCTGTTTTTCTCTTTCCCCTTTTTATTGCACAATTTGGACTTGATGAATTTTCTCAATTTCCATAATTCCGAGCCAATTGGGTTTTTTGGGTTATCAAACGAAAGGGAATATATTATAAGGCTCAAATTGGGTTGCAAAGGGATAATTTTTCACAACTTTATTATGGCTAATATTTTTGGGTTAAACAAAAGAGGGCCTACTTTATTGTCCAAATTGCTAATCACATTACCATATGCATCTCGAGATTAATTAAGTTTAGATATATATTTAGCATGAATTTCGAGACAACATTTCACACATTTCTCATAACCGATCAAAACAAAGGATTGAGGTCATCAACGACTTATTAAAATGCTGAAAAGAACTTTGAGTTAATCATAAACTCGGATTGATTTAAAAACTCATAAAAAATTGAAAGGCTCGAAATCTCACCGGGTTTGATCAATCTCCGCACTTATTCGTTAAGTCGTCAATTTTCTTTCAATTTCCATCTTCGGTCAATTTTGGCTTAGTGCAATTGATTGTTAGCAATTTGAGACTTTAAATAGAATAAAGGTGATATTTTTGAAAAATTTAAATTCCAATTTTTATTTATTTTGAAGGAAAATATTTTTGGTTTTTTCAACTTTTTTGAAATTTGTGAAATTTTCTAAAGAACATGTGATCGAATCAATGAATCTAAACAATAAACGGGAAGAATATCCCACACACCCTAACTTAAATGTTGCATTGTCCTCAATGCGAATCAAGAACACAACATAACGAGAGGAAAAGAAAGATATTACCCAAATGGAGCGATCTCCGATGAGTGCGAGTCCATTGAATCTACAAAACATGTTAGAACCAAGCATAGCAAAAAGAATAACAAAAACTTTAACTAATTACTCTAAACTATAAAATAAAGAAAAGGAAAAAGAAAAAGCTAATTATGTACAACCTACGATTTGAACTTCTAATAAGTTATACACTAGAAGTCGAAAAATTTGAGGGTCCACCCAAAATACAATTTGACTTTGAGGGGTAATCAATGTACCCTCACTAGAAAGCATGCCTCCCGAAAAATAAGAATTTCGTTTGAATAACGAAAGGCATGTGTAAGGCGAAAAAAATGAACCATCACCAATTAAAATTTTTAGGGGGGTAATGAGGGATTTGAGTGCACAGGGGGACAAGTAACATTGAGATCCAAGAAAAATAGAATTACGTTCCAAATATTTTTCAAGTAGTATGGGAAGCGGATCACACAAACAGAAATAGTCCAGCTTAGAAAACAATTCAAGCATAAAGTCCTTGTCCTCAAAATCTTCTCCCCCCAAATTTTCAACTAGATCTAGTGGAGTGACACGTCTAAGTGTATGGCCCGTAAGATGAAGCATCTCAAAAAAACATTCCCATACAAGAATCGAATCAACATCCTCAAGACATTCATCCAGTTCTTGTGATGGATTTAATGGTTTGATAATAGTGGGGACACAAGGAGACAAATGATCTTCAACCTCAATAGGTGTTGAAAGATTTATAAGAGGTTGAGATTCAAAAGTACTTGGATCACTCTCAAGGATTTCGTTCTTAAAAGTATTAGGTGAAGCGCAAGTCTCGACCTTCTCTAAGTTGTCCAAATAATCATTAAACTCCTTGCAAGTTGCTCTAATTTTCAACTCTATAGCAGCAAGGTCATCAGATTGCTTTTTGATAATAATCAAGAGTTCTTCCAAAGTAGCCTTCCTTGGTTCTAGCACCTCGGATTCCTCATTCGATTGAAAACATTCTTCAACTTCAAAAATATCGAAAGAAAAATCCTCATTCGGTTCAAATAATGCATCTAACTCTTGCTCCCAATAACGATTTTTTTCTCGATATTCCTTTTCAAGTCTTTCTTCTTCAAGCAATTCATTTTGATAAATTTGGATGGCCTTAGCACTGGGCTTGTATTTATGAGACTCATCTTTAGTGATATTGATCCAATGTTCATAAGCCGTGAGTTCATTCTCCTGCTCACTATTAGCATAATAATTAAAGCCACCAAAAGAGTGAAAGTAAGACATTTCAAATTGGGCAATTCAAGAACGTGACACCCATATATTTTTTTTTGTATATTTTTTTTAGGGAAAACACTTTAGGATTAAATTCACTTTCCTACGAATCACCAATTTTCGATCCCCGGCAACGGCACCATTTTGATCGAGGTGTAAACCGAGCGTCCGTGTAATACGCTAGTCGTTGTTATCGGCTTCCAACCTCAATACAAAAAAAATCTAAACTTGTAACTACACTTCTTAAGGAGTATAGTGGCGAGTCTGGGTATCGAATCCACAGGGAATTAGGACGTGTGAACGTGACGACAAAGGTAAGGTAGTTTAATCGTAAAGTTGATGTTAAAATAAAAGAAAAACAAAAGATGATTAATTTTTATGGATTTTATCTATGAATTAACTAGATTCAATTAAATTAACCTATGCATGCAAAATTAACTAACTAAGAAGGAATTAATATGAATGAAGAAATGGGTTAAGAATACACTCTCCCAAACCCTAGTGTGTATGCCAGTACAAAATTATTCATAAATTAGATAATTGATCAGACCCAGTCTTTAGTACTCCAAAGCATTACATATATGAGGTTCAAGCCCGCATCATACATAATCAAAGATTGAGTAAAGCAGTGTTGCAATAGTTCACACACGTTGCATCCTTAAGCACCCCGGTTACCTAGGGCAAACGAGTTCAAAAGTTCTACAATGTTTGTGAAATAATACAACACGATCTAATCACTTATTTAATTTAGAGGACAAATTTTATATCTATGCATACCACATCGGGTTGGGTTCATGCATCCCCACCCTTAAAAACTTAGATTAACATGATTAAAATAAAAGAAAACTTAAAACTGAAAGTGTAGGAATCCATAACTAAATCTAGAAAATTGAGAACATGACTTGAATTGGGATTGGAAAACTAGAAAGCAACAATTAATTAAACTAACTATGAAAGCAGTAAAAACAATAAATTAAAATTACTTGAAATGGATGAATGATGAATCTTGACGCGACTAAGAATTTGTCTCAAAAGTGAATTTTCTCTAGGCTCAAGTGCAAGCCTGTCGCGTTAGTAATAATCCGACAAGTCGGGATCGTCTCCACAAGGACCAGAAATTGGCAATTGAGAATTATATAAGAAAATTTATTTATCCTTCAAATGGTTTCTCAAAAGAAAAGAAAAGATGATTGATGGTTGAAATCTCCAATTGGTGATGAAATAAAAAGTGCACAAAACCACTAAGAATTGAAAAAAAATAGATTTAAAAATGAGAGAAAATAGGGTGGAGTACAATCCCCTCAAACCTTAGTAAATTACAGTATAGAATACTAGAACTGTAAATTGAAATTTTGACTAAATTCAGTCTTTATAGATCCTAAGCATTACATATATAAGGAAACTAGCCCGCATCATATGAAATCAAAGGTAAATACAAAGCGGTGAATAGACAATTATACTTGCATAGTCTTCTTAAACATCCCAAGTACCTAGGGCAAGAGAGATTAAAAGATCGGCTATGTTTGTATAATTTCCATACACGATTTGGTCAATATTTTAATATACCCCTTATTTTCTACTTGGGTAATTTGCCTCGGAATGAGTTCATGTACCCCAAACCTTGAAAATTGAGATAGACATGGTTTTATGAGAAAACAAATTCATAACAATGCATGTAATTGTGGATCTAAGAAACATTGTAAAAACAAAAATTACAAAACAAGTGATAATTGAATTGAAAATATAATTGAGATAAAATAAGAGAATGAAATTTGATACTTGTAATCAGCAATAGGGAAAAGAGATGAAATTTAATCCAGAATTCTCCTTATTCCTCAAACTTACAAACTAGGGTTTATGAAATTGTCTATGTAAAAAAAATAAGAAAACTCTCTAAAATCTGACTTTCTCTCTTAAAATTCGACTCTCCCATGCCTCTCCACGTTTTGCCTTTTTATAATACCTAAATGAGACTCTTCCCTTGCCTCCCCACGTTTTAAAACTAATAAAAATGAATTAAACAAGAAATTTCAAGAGTTTTGACTCTTCATTTCTGAAAATGACTCTTCATTATCTCGCAACTTCTTCACCGTAGCTCGGATTGAGGTGCCATTTTTTCCAGTGTTCTTTTAATTGGAATATCTTCAACTTTCCAACTGGATCCACCTCCGGACTAAGGCTGTAAAATTACGAAAATGCTCTTGAACTTCACATTTCTTGCTTTCTTTCAATGTTTTGAGTTCTCCTTCGCACTAACTTGCATGAAATACCTATAAAGCACAAGAGAATTACAGAAAACACAGAATACTTGACAAAAGAGGTTAGTAGCATAAATACGAGACAAATCCAAGCTATTTACACTGCATGGGATCATAAAAATACCAAAATTAAGGGGATAAATATGAAGAATATGTGCCTAATCAGAGAGGATGTGAAAGTTGTGAGTAAAATGAGAAAACAATAAAATTTCACTTCAAAAAATTGAACCCTAGGTAAGAGGTTTGGTCTCATGCAAATTTGGGACAAAGCCAAAAAGCAAACCGGTACGGTTTTAGAGTGAACCGATTCGGTTGAGAGAATTGATTCGGCCCCTCAAGTGAACCAGTTTGTTTTTTTGTTTGAAAGGTCCAAAATGTTACCTTCTCTCCTCATTTTACACTCCTCTTTTCACATTCCCTCCAACCTAAACCTTTCACTTCCCTCCCAATATAAAAAATTAACTCATTTATTTTCCCTCCATCTTCCCACCTCTTCACCAACCAATCCTAACCCCTCCCTCCAAACCAAACCCTCCACATTTCATTCAATTTTACCCTATAAATTGAACCCCTCACCCCAAAATTCTCCCACACCTTCATCAATAATTCATTTTTCGTAAAGTTATTTGAGTTTCATCCTAGCATTTTGTCTTAGAAATTGCCATGGATCACAAATAACATCTTAAGAAGTATAACTCCACCGAAGCCGTCGACGGTGGATACGATATCTACAGTTCACCTCACCTCAAGAGAGGAATTGGCGCACTCGATTACTTCTCAACAGGGCGCACTCGATTCATAGTACGTTGTGTCATTTAGTACGACTTTCCCAAAGATGTAGTTAATCTCTTATCCAAATTTGGATGGTGAGATGGGTTCTCCCAAGACGCGGACCCGGTTTATGATCACATTGCCCGTGATTTTTACAGGACCTTGTCCATATCTCCAATGGTAATTACGAGTCCTAGATCGATGGGGGTAATTATACCTTTTTCTTTCAACGTCGTTAAAGAAAATATGCGTGCGACGAGAGTCAAATCTTACCGTTCATACAACTACCCCTACTATCGAAAGGACATTCCAAAGACAGAGACGTCAAATCATTGGGCACCCGCCACACCATGGGTAACTGAGACTTTCCCATTGAAAAGTATACCATCGCTCACCCACCTAGAAAATCTTATCACATGCGAATGGTGTTAGCTACAAAGAATGATTTCTCCATCCGAATGAGGCCCGACATTTTCTTATACTTCTTATTTGACCCGACCATAAAAAGTAGTCTATCGCATATTTATTTTGACGAAATCGCAAATGAGTCTTTTGAACAAATGTAGTCGGAGTCTTTGCCTTACGCCCGATTTATCACGACATTATGTTTAAAAGCCGGTGTACAACCTTGGGGCAAGGTGGCACAGGAGCCCAAACCGATTAATAAAACATCGGTCGATAGGTGTGTTAGGGAGGTAAGAAATTAACCTTCTCCCCTCGGGCCTAATTTTTAAGATGTTGGGATGGGGGAGGATGGTGATGGTGGAGATGAGAAATAGGATGATGAGGATGTCAGCGGGGATTCCGCCGCCTACGAGCAAGAGGACGATGATCCAGCGAACCCGAATTTTGAAGGCAAGTTCGATAAATGGGCTTATGAGGCGGATGTGATTAATAACCGTATGGATCACTTGAAGTCCCAAAATGACGACTTTTTAGCGGAGTATCGTCAAGACTGGGATGATTTTATAGACGACTACCATCATGATACGTCCATGATGATGCGGCTCTAAGCCGACTTGTATCGACTTAGCATGGTCCGTGGGGATAAGCTTCCTACCTACTTTAAGGATCCGTATGCGCGTGATCCAAATGTTCTCGCCCCCTCGAGTTGACTTTGTTAAGAATGTGAAACTTTATTTAAGTAGTTTCTTTATTGTATATGTTCTCATCCTTAAGAAGCTATGTAAAAACTCCTTGTTTATAAATAAAATGCGTCTTTAGTTTATATTGTCTCATATTCGCATTTTAATTATTGCTATTTTTAAAATTTTGTATATATTTTCCTTATTTGAATACAGTCCTTCACATTGAGGACAATGCGAGGTCTAAGTTTGGGGGGGTGGGGGATACAAGTGCGTCTTTGAAAAATTCACAAAGACGTACCTAAAACTGTCTCAAAAATTAAAATAAAAATTATTCTCACAACGCATATGGTTATTAGACTACTGTTCGGATACAGGAAGTTAGGCCATCTCTTATTACTAAAAAAATATTAGCCAAAAAGATTTCAGAAAATGTCCAACACTTGAAAACCAAATTGAGCCAAAAAATTCATATCCCTTTCGTTTGTTAAACTTAAAAGCTTAAAATGGCTCAGAATTGTGAAAATAAAAAAAAAATTAGAATTTTAGGTCTATATGATACAAAAAACGGGCAGAAAAATAGGAAAAATGCTCAATCAAAATTTGTTTAATTGAAAAAGAGTTCCCAGAAAAAAAAAATGAAAAATGGAAAGGGAAGTGGAATTGAGAGAAAGAATAATGAGCAAAAGACCGAAAAAGTACCAACGAACCTTTACAAAAAAAATTCAAGTCCAAAAATTCCCAAAATTTCCATAAATCTGCAAAATACCCTTAACCCGTAAAAAGTACTAATCGAATCCGAATAACAAAGTAAATTACCGCGTGTCGAGCTAAAAAAAAATAGAAGAAGTCAAATTAGTGCTAATAAAGAACGATTTTTTCTCATTTTCCAATAACCATAATCCTTTCATGAGATCTTTTCACTGTAAAAATTTTCGTCTTTCAATTTGTGTGCTTGAGCTCGTGTCCATTATTTTTGCTCTTACTTTTGCGCACACCGAGAGAAAAAATAAAGCCGAGTGATTTGTTTTTATTTCATCTCGTGAGCAATTGAAATCAAAATAAATTTTTGGAAAGTAACATAATGATCAATCGCTGGATGTTAACGGTTAGTTTTCGGCTTCGCATACATGCACTATGAATTGAGATTTATCAATTAAATATTTTTGTGGAATTTAAATTGTGTAGTTTCTGATTTTTTTTTCTCTTGAGTTGTGCCATGTGGTGCAATTTGAATTTTGTGGGTAAATTCAATGCAAACTTTCACGAGACACCACTCATCCTATTAGGGTAACCTAGGGGTTTAATGTCTTGTTGCATACGCGTTCTCGCGAAATAGGTGTTCTATCCGTTAGTTAGTAAATACTATTTTCGGACCTTATTTTTTATTCGCTTACATTGCTCGGGACTAGAAATGTCTTAAGATAGGTGTTGATGTAAAAAACTAGATTACTCTAATTATTTAATCACAGATAAACAAATGAGACAAAAGATTTTAAAGTGGTTCAGCCTTATATGTATGGCCTACGTCCACTGTTATGTTATTGCTGAGTGTTTTGGAATTCTCGATTACAAGTGCTATCAAGAAATTCCCGTCCCTTTGAATGAGGGTGATACAAGGTATTTATAGCCCTTAGGCTGTACATGAAAGGGTGTTACATTAAATGATACATATATAAAAGGTTAGTTCATTTAATGCTCTTCAAACGTGTGCGTCAAGATGATAAGCATTCAATGAATAGTTGAACTGTTGATTATCTGGCAATTAATGCTGCGGTCGAGATGCAGCTCGAACCGCCTTAGTTGCTCGTCGTCCAAGAGTTCCTCGGAGCATTGGAGTTCCTCGGAGGGTTGGTGTTCCTCGGAAGACTGACGTTCCTCGGAGTATACCTGTTGCTCGGAGTAAGTATGTTGGTTGGGGGAATAATCTTCCTCGTTGCTATTGTGCCACGTAGATTGACACGTGTCTTCTTATTATTCGTCCACATCAGCATACTAATTTTTGTATTAACAGAAGCCCCCAATGTTTCATGTTTCGAACTTTGAGGAGCATGGAACATTCTTTCTCGGTATATGGCGATATTAAATGACCTTCCTGGGTTTTAGGAGCCTTTTCTTCATATTTGAATTTCCTTCCAAATTCGCAGAATCTGCCTTTTTGCATTTTTATAGGCGCTTCGATCTTCGTGCCCTTTTTGTCCTTTTAGCCGCCGGTAGCGTAATAGTTTCCTTTTTGTAATCATTTCTCTCGCCGTTTCCCAAGGCAAAGTATTTAAGCATCAGAGGCAATTCCATCGTCTTCTACCTTTTCAATTTCTGCTTTCGAGTTTTCTATAGCTTTTCTCTCTCCTGTGCGTCCATCCCTTTCTTCGTTTGTTTGTCAATAGATCTCCTTTTTCCCTGTAAGCTCTTCTTCCTTCTTCTTTTATTCATCATGGTTTACATTATTGAGTCTCTTGAGAAATTCCGTTCTGATTTCTCTATTCCATCTTGGGTAATTTTGGAGGTTCTTTCTGAGCCTTCAAGTTATTTTGATTTGGCTGAGGGACATTGGTTCCCTAGCCTCTTTATTGCTGAATGTGGATTTTCTTTTCCACCAAACCCTTTATGCTTAGAATTTTGTCAGTATTTCAACGTTGTCCCTGCAAAAATAGCCCCAATACATGGAGAATAGTTAATGGGGTGTATATGTTAAATCAAACTCATGGAACTCGTATAAGAATTCCTGAGATTATGTACTGTTATAGATGGGATGTTTTAGACAATGTTTATTATTTAAAAACTAGATTTTTAAATAGGGCTCTAGTAGTCAACCTCCCTGATGCTAACAGGGATTATTTTGAGCATGGAGTAGTTGTAAAAAGTTGGCAACATGCCCCTTTGGTTGGAGACGAAGTATATGAGGGTCCCAAATGCCCTCCATATGGCAATGGGATAGGTTATTTTCATCTTATTTTGTTTTTTGAAATTATGATTTCATTGTGTTTGACAAAATGTATGACTGATACTTCACTATGTTTTTATTTGCAGTTGACAGCAAGAGAAAAACTCCAAAAGAAACAGAAGTTAATATCAAGCATTTAAAACATATCTGGAGTTTGCATCAGAAGGTTGCAGACGAGCACATTAGGTCTGCTTGATACTTGTTGCAGTACATGAGCTATACATCCTCTTATACTGCTCGTCCTGTGGCTAGCATTAGCGAACCATTGCCAGCTTTTGAAGATTCTTCACCAGACTCTCACATTCCTTTGAGTCAGAAGATGGACAAGAGAAGAGTTCCTTCTCTCTTTGAAGAGACCTCCTCTGCTGGAGATGGAAAGAGAAATAAAGCTGATGTCCCAAAGGGTACAAAGAAAATGGATGCTGCCCCTTCTGCTGCTCCTCCGAAGGTCGTCGAGAAGCCCCCAGTGGTTCCTGTACAGAAGGATGCGCCTGTGGAAGTAATCACTATCTCTCCAACCAAAAATTCTTCTTTGGTTGAGGTTGTTGAGAAGACACCGAGGAGATTGAAGAAGTCTTCCTCGGTTAGTTTTTCTGAAGTCATTCCCCAGCTCCAAACTAGTGGAGCTGGTGTTCCAACCATTATTCCTCCGAGCTCTACAATGAGCTCGGTAAAGACTTGGATTATTCCTGAAGTCCAAGGCATCGAGGAAAACATGCCTAGGGATATGATGACATCCCTAGCTACTCGTCACATTGCTTCAGTAAGTTTCTTCTTATCTTAAATTCTTATTTCCTTATATTAATATATGTATCTCGGCACTAACTCATCACTACCTTCTTTTTTCAGCTGGTGAGTTGCTTTAACACCATTGTGAAGAAAGATGAAGCGCTCAAGGCTTCAAGCTCCTCGTCTGGAGTAGAGGATGCATTCCAGGGTTTGGCCCAATCTCTGAAGAAATCTCGTCAGAAGTACGACGAGGATAAAGGTGAATGGGAGAAAAAACTGGCTGCATCTGAAGCAGAGAAGGTGCAGTTGGGAAATAAAGTGAAGGACTTGGAGAGGGAGAATAAGAAATACTCCGAGAAGCTCACTACCTTCGGGGAGCTTGAAAATAAGCTGAGGAAGAGCTGACCCTTCTGCGCGAAGCAAATCGTCAGAAGGAGGAGTTGGAGGCCAAGCTGAAAGCCTCCGAGGACCTTCTATCCGAGAAGCTCTCCTCGGAGAAAATGAAAAGAAAGAAGGCAATAAAGAAGTCTTTCAACACAGGTTGGGACAAAGGGTGGAACAAGGGAGTAGCTGCTATGATGACTCAGGTGCAGTATGGAAGTTTGAAATACTTTCGAGATGGCTGGGTTGCTGCTTTGCAAGAATTGAAAGTGAGCGAGGACTCCGAGCTATTTCAACAGCATCTCCCTGGTCCTCCCCTAGCCATCGAGGATGAAGAAGAGGACGAAGCTGCCTCAGAAGAATCTTCATTGGTAGTGGGTGATCTCATCCTTACCCAGCCTTCTGACGAGGAGCTTTCATCTCTGCCAGCTCCTCCAGAACAAGTTCCAGCTCCCGCCGACCAACTCATTATTTCCACCGAGCAACCAAGCTCCTCGTCCCAGCCTCCCGAGAAAGTCTTGGGAGACAAGGAAAAGGTGTGAAGTTGTTCGGTATTCTCTTTCTGTTTTTCTTTTACTTGTACTTTGTATCCCAAATCTTTGTAACTTTGCCTTATGATCTAATAAAATTTGAGTTCTTTTCTTCCATATGATTGTCTCTTATTTATCTGCACTCTGTCTTGATCTTCTTTTTCTTTCTCTGTTAGTTTCTGGCCAGGATGGATCTTCTGTCTGCTAATGACACAAAGTTGATGCAGCAATGCCATGAATATTATAAAGCTGGTCACACAGACCTAAGTGCATCAGAAGTTGCCGACATCCTTGGCCATGGTGCTTCAGAGCAGGCAGTAGAAGCTTATCAATACCTGAAGGGCTTACTTGATCGAGCTGTGGCCAATAACGTGGCTTACTATGATATGATCGAGGAGCTTCAATATACTCTAGAAGATCTTAAGGATCAGTACAAGGAGTCAAATGCCTTGTTACATGAGGGGTATGAAAAGAAATATCAATAGCTTTCTGTTGAGAAGGGCTACGACAAACTCCTTACTGGGTATGATGTTAGGGAGAGGACCCTAAAGGGAGAAGTTGAAGCTTGTAGACAAATTGCTGAACTGCTGGAGCAAGAGAATAATAATTTGCAGAAAGAGCTAGCACAATATAAGTCTGCAGCCTCTTCTTCAACAGCGGTAATCCCAGTGACCGATGAGGGATTTTCTTCTTAGAGGTTGAGAATGCCAAATTAAGGCAAGAGTTGGATATCCTGCGAAGATCTGGTACTTCTACTTCTGCTCGGGGACGAGAAAGAGGTTCTCGTGGGCGAGGAAGAGTTGCCCAGGATGTTGTCGAGGAACGAAGTACTCCACCTGCTCGGAGTCGATCAAGAACTCCTCGTAGTATTGAAGAAGATCGTACTCTGTCAACATTGGAAACTCAAGCGTACCAGTTGAACGCAAAAGATCGGGCTTTGTCTGAAATGTCCAAGAAAATCTTATCTTTAGAAGATCAACTTACTGCGACGAAGTCTGCTCTGGATAATAAGGATGCTCTTGCCAGAAACTTTCTTGAGAAGCTTGAAAAGTTGACATTTCAATTTAATAAACAGCCCAGGGAGTTCTGGAATGCAGGCTACAATGAGGCCCTTTATCACTTGGATGCTCGCATTGAAAATGCCAATAATGAAGGTTACAAGCAAGGTTGGCTGAATGCCTTGGCCGTACTGAAGCTTGAACAGGGACACTACCTGTGGGATTATTATGATCCTGGGGTTCTTAACTTGCCAGTGCCACCGTATAACTTGGACATGGAATGGATCCCAGCTCGTGCCATTCCTCGGAGCTTAATCGTAAAATACCTTGGCGACTATAATCTTCACTCTCAGATTGAAGTATCTCGTCCCGAGCATCTATTGGATACTCCTTCAGTAATGAATGTTAGGATGCTGAAGGATTTGAACTTCATTAACTCTCCTCAGACTTTAAATGATCCGCCTGCTGGCGAGGAACCTATTTCAAAAGCTGAGGGAAATAAACCAATAGAGTAGGGATCTCAATGTAATAGTTAGTACACATTTGTAAATTATAATTCGTTTTGAATTTTAATGAAAGACCTTCATTCTCTGTTTGCAAATCAAACATTTTATATTTATGCATATGTATCTGTTTAAATAGATAACAATATTGTGCTATTCATCGACCAACTTAGTAAAAAATTACAAGTACCAGTAATGTTGCTCGACTACTTAACAATAAAGTAATGAGTATAAAAATGTTAAAATTTCTTACAACCAACCAAGGTTGTTAAGTTGAGCTCGTCGACCAATTATAGTTAATGGGTTTTTATCCCCGACCAGCTATACTTGGTAAATTTTGTCTTTTTCATAAAATGTGACCGACCAACCAAGGTCAAAGATTTTTCCTCGTCGATCAACTACAGTTAGTGGGTTTTTATCCCCGACCAACTATACTTGGTTCAGTTTGGAATATTTGTTCTCCGATGAACTTTTATGTAATAAATTTACCTCCCGACCAACATAAATTGGCATTTGAGATAATATCTTACTTCTCGACCAACATAAGTTGGCATTTGAGAGTATGTCTTGTTTCCTAACCAACCGAGATTGGTTATGCTAGTGTATGCCTCCTAACCAAAGGAATATAGTTTGTTCTCGCCCTTTTACCAACCGGAGTTGGTCGTGGGTCTGAACTATCATGTCCACTAGATCTTTTACCAACCTTAGTTTGTCACACTAGTGTACGCCTCCTAACCAAAGGAGTATAGTTTGTTCTCGCCCTTTTACCAACCGGAGTTGGTCGTGGGTCTGAACTATCATGTCCACTAGATCTTTTACCAACCTTAGTTGGTCACACTAGTGTACGCCTCCTAACCAAAGGAATATAGTTTGTTCTTGCCCTTTTACCAACCGGAGTTGGTCGTGGGTCTGAACTATCATGTCCACTAGATCTTTTACCAACCTTAGTTGGTCACACTAGTGTACGCCTCCTAACCAAAGGAGTATAGTTTGTTCTCTCCCTTTTACCAACCGGAGTTGGTCGTGGGTTTGAACTATCGTCTTCTTTTTACTGTCGAGCAGCTTTACCGCCGAGCAGCGTAGTGTTAAACACACTAGTATTCCCCGAAAAACTTTCAATAAAAGGAGAGAAGATTGTGAAATATCATCATTTTATTCATATTGATGAAACTGCTTTACATTTTACATCACTGATAATACTTGCGTAGGTGTTCAACATTCCATGCATTCTTAAATTCTTCTCCTTCTAGAGTTGCTATTCGGTAAGTTCCTGGTCGGACAACTGCAGTAACTCGGTAAGGTCCATGCCAGTTTGCTTCCAACTTATTGTGCTTCTGAATGACCTTCTTTAGCACGTAATCTCCTTCTTTTAAGTCGCATTTTTTTACCCTTTTGTTGTAGAACAGGGCTGTTCGTTGTTGATAAGCAGCATTCCTAATGGCTGCCTCTTCTCTAACTTCCTCGAGCATGTCCAAATCTAATCTCCTCATCAAGTCGCTGACTGGGGAATTGAAATTCAGCACTCTGTGTGTTGGAAGACCCAACTCGGCAGGTATTACAGCTTCACTTCCAAATGCCAGCATATATGGTGATTCTCCAGTTGCTGCTCGGGGAGTTGTTCGGTAAGCCCACAACACTGACTGTAGCTCATTAATCCAATTAGCTTTAGCCTCACTTAGCCTCTTCTTCAAACCATTTAATAATGTTCTGTTCGTCACTT
The DNA here is from genome assembly GCA_949130495.1 of Sambucus nigra. Taxonomy (NCBI): domain Eukaryota; kingdom Viridiplantae; phylum Streptophyta; class Magnoliopsida; order Dipsacales; family Adoxaceae; genus Sambucus; species Sambucus nigra. Next base: position 211,886,528 of record OX422218.1, on the reverse strand, counting down.
CAGTTTGCCCATTGCTTTGAGGATGGCCTGGTGCTGAATGAACCTTCGAAATGTTTGATTGATGACAATAGGCGGCAAACTCCTCGTTATCAAATTGTGTTCCATGGTCTGTGATGAAGGCATGAGGGAGACTATATCGACAGATGATGTTCTTCCAAATGAATTGGTACACCTTCTCGTATGTCATATCAATCAGAGGCTCAGCTTCTACCCACTTAGTAAAATAATCCACTGCGACGACGAGGTACTTGAATCTTCCTCGGGTCATTGGCAGTGGTCCAACCAAATCCATTCCCCACATGGCAAAAAGCCAAGGAGAAGTTATGGGTATCAATAATGCTTGTGGAGTTCGTCGGATGGAGGAAAAACGTTGGCATTTGTCACATCTCTTAGCATAGGCTATACAATCAACCCTCATCGTTGGCCAGTAGTATCCTTGTGTCATCACTCTTTGCAAAAGTGTCCGACCTGCTACATGGGCGCCACAGGACCCTTCATGGATCTCTTCAATCAATTCTTTCACCTCGGAGGGATGCACACATCTTTGTAAACCTGCCATGATTCCTCGTCTATACAAAACACCATTAGTTAGTACATACCGAGCAGCTTTAAACTTCAATTTCTTGGCAGCGATCTTATCCTCCGGTAATTCTCCTTCCTCGACGTATGCCCTGATGGGATCCATCCAAGATGGTCCTAAATCAAGAGTAATAATATTCATCGTCAGGTCTTCATCTATGCTTCGACTTTCTAACACCTCAATTGGTATCGTTCTTTGCAACTCGGTACGAGTAGATGATGCTAGTTGGGCCAGTGCGTCTACTTGTGCATTCTCCATTCTTGGTATTCTAATCAACTGAATGGCATCAAATTCTGCCAACAACTCCATCGCCTTTGCATGATACTTGATCATTAATTCTCCTTTAACTGCATATGTTCCCATCATCTGATTCACAATTAATTGAGAATCACTGAATACCATTACTTGTTGCGCTTCCATAATCTTTGCTAAATTAAGACCTGCTATCAAGGCTTCATACTCAGCCTCATTATTGGAAGCTTTGAATTGGAATTGTAAGGCATATTCCACGTTAATCTCGCCTGGGGTGTTCAAAACAATCCCTGCCCCACAACCTGTTGTGCAAGATGACCCATCTACATATAATCTCCATGTAGGTAACTCATCTTCAAATTTCTTATCTGACAGAGTTCCTCGGTGAAATATATGCTATTTCCTTTCATCCTCCCCTGATATTTTTCGTTCTTCGTCGACCATCTCTTCTCGCCCTTTTACCAACCGGAGTTGGTCTGGGTTTGAATTTGATGATCTTTCTTCATCCACAAGCCCTTTTACCAACCGGAGTTGATCTGGACTTGTGTCTGTTGACCCTGTAACATCCACAGGATGGTCAGCGAGTAACTTTTGTTCCTCGGGGGTATCAGGATATGTAAATTCTGCTATAAAGTCTGCTACAGCCTGCCCTTTTAATGATGATCTGAGTTCATACACAATATCATATTCACCGAGCTCTATTGCCCAATACATCAGTCTCCCTGATTTTTCTGGCTTACGAAGGTCTTGTCTCAATGGCATGTCGGTATACACGACGATGGTATGGGCCTGGAAATAAGGCCTCATCCTTCTACTTGCTTCAATTAATGTTAATGCCAATTTTTCCAACTTTCGGTACCTGATCTCTGCACCTCGAAAAGCCTTACTTATGTAATAAATTGGCTTCTGGACTCCATTCTCCAATCTGATCAATGCCGAGCTGACTGCATTCTCTGATACTGCCAGGTATAAGTACAATTTTTCTCCCATCACTGGCCTGGACAACAGTGGAGGTGTTCCCAGATATTTCTTCAAGTCTTGAAAGGCTTTTTCACATTCGTCATTCCACTCGAAAGTTTTTCGAAGCGTTTTGAAGAATGGGAGGCATCTATCAGTTGCACGAGATACAAATCTGTTGAGCGCTGCAACTCGTCCTGTAAGACTCTGCACTTCTTTCTTCGTCGTTGGAGATCGCAACCCTAAAAGAGCTTTGATCTTTGCTGGATTTGCCTTAATGCCTCGCTGGTTGACGATGTACCCGAGGAACATTCCTTCTCGTACTCCAAAAGTGCACTTCGTCGGGTTGAGCTTCATTTGGTATTTATCCAGTTGATCAAAGGTTTGACCTAAGTCAACTAGATGATCAGTAGCTTTTTTGCTCTTTGTCAGCATATCGTCGACATAGACTTCCATATTGCAACTGATTTGTTCGGCAAAAACCTTGTTCATCAGCCGCTGATATGTCGCACCTGCATTTTTCAAACCAAAAGGCATAACATTATAACAATAAGTTCCCCTAGGGGTAATAAAAGAAGTGCTTTCCCTGTCTTCAGGTTTTATTTTGATCTGGTTGTAACTAGAGTAAGCATCCATGAAGCTGAGCAGCTCGTGCCCCGAGGTAGCATCCACTAGTTGGTCAATTCTGGGCAATGGGAAGTGATCCTTTGGGCAGGCCTTGTTGAGATCAGTGAAATCAACACACATTCTCCATTTATTGTTTTTCTTCTTTACCATCACCACATTTGCCAACCAGTCTGGATACTTCACATCTTCAATGAATTGAGCTTTCTGGAGCTTGTCGACCTCCTCTTGAATAGCTTGATTCTTCTCGGGACTAAATACCCTTCTTCTCTGCTTTACAGGCTTGATCTCCCTATTCGCATTGAGTTCATGGCATAAGAAGTTTGGATCTATTCCTGGCATGTCTTCATGACTCCATGCAAAAGTTTTCTTTCTGTTTCTCAAAAAAGTTATCAACTCCTGTTTTATTGAAACATCCAACGATGATCCTATCTGGTTACTCGTTCAGGATGCTCGTCGTCCAGAATAACATTTTCTGTAGATTCCACCGCCTGTCCTTTTACAAGTTGGGATTCATCTCTGGGATCAAGTGTTTCAATTTCTGTACCTTCCTCCACCTGGTAAGTAGTAGTCTTTTTCCTTGACTCTTCAAGCTCCTCTTGCTCGGCAGATGAATAATAGCATTCCCGAGCTACTTTTTGATCACCTTTCACAACTCCTACTCCAAAATTTATAGGGAATTTTAAACATTGATGTACTGTAGATGGAATTGCTTCGAACTTCTTCAAACCAACTCTTCCCATGATGATGTTGTAAGCTGATTGCACATTCTTATCCCTCACAAAGAAGCGTATTCTCTCTGTTCGACAAGCAGGCCAAGTTCCGATGAATATATCCAACTTGATCGTCCCAAGTGGAAAAACTTTCTCGCCAGCGAAACCCAGAAGAGGTCTGTGATAAGGTTCCAATTGAGATAATTTCAAATTTAAACTGTCAAAGCATAAATAGTACATAATGTCTGCCGAACTGCCATTGTCTACCAGCACCCTTGAAATCACTACTTCTTTCATCCTTATTTTGATCACCAAAGGGTCGTCGTGAGGGTAAAGAACACCTGCCAGGTCATTTTTTGAAAAGCCAATAACCAGCTTCTCTTTATTTACCTTCCTCGGACGATCCTCCTCGGCCAAATTTATTCGCTGAATGTACGAGCAAGCTTGTGCCTCTCCGAGGTAAGATTTTCTTTCTGCAGTAAGATCTCCTCCTCCTGCATCTCCTCTTGTAATAACATTACAATCAAATGACCCAAAACGTATGGAAAATACCTCTCGTTCTGGCTGCCTTGGTTTCTTGGGAAGATCGGGGTCATCCTCGGCATCATCTTCATGATCCCTTTTCTTTTTCTCCTCTGCTCGTCGAGGAGATCTAGATCTTTCTCTAGTTCGGTCATTATTTCTTCTTTCGCCTCCCCGATCAACATACTTCGCTAGGTTTCCTCTTCGGATGAGTGTTTCAATATCGTTCTGAAGAGCTATGCAATTTTTGGTCATATGGCCGTGATCCTTATGAAACTCGCAATATTTATCCCTGTTCCTCAGTTCAGGGTCTGACCTCAGTTTCTTTGGCCACTTTACTTCCTCGTTATTCTTGATTTCTTCCAAGACATGATTAATACCCATTTTCAAAGCAGTATAATTATCGAATTTCTTCAGGACTTCCCATGACGACCTATTATTCTTGGAATGCTTGTCACCGCCATTGCCCTTATGCTCTTTCTTCTTGGATTTGTCGTCTTCCACCTTGGTTTCTTTATCCATATTCTTCTTCGCAGCCATAGCCTCCTCGGCATTCATGATTTTGGCCGCTTTTGCCATCAACTCTGACATAGTTTTAGGTGGATCTTTCGCCAAAGTGTAATATAACTTATTAGGCAACAACCCACTCATCAAGGCGGTGATTGCTGTCTTCTCCTCATAATCTATGACTTCCAGCTTCTCGTTATTGAAACGAGTTATGTAATCTCTAGTACTCTCACCAAATTTTTGTCTAACACTTAACAAGTGTGCTACTCGTTTTACTGGCTTTGCTCCAAAACAGATATTGCCGATGAACAACTCGGCCAACTGAAAAAAAGTTGAAATCTTACCCCGAGGAAGATTGTTGTACCATATCTGGGCAACTCCAGTAAGAGTTCCTGAGAATGCTCTGCATCTCATCTCGTTGGGGACAACATAGATATCGGCGGCAACTTGATATTGCTCTATATGAAGAACAGGATCTGTCTTTCCATCATATTTGGGGGTCACCACTGGTGCTTTAAACTTTGATGGGGTAGGAAAACCCACAATGGCCTGGACAAAAGGTGTCCCTTGAACAAAAGTTCGTTGTAAGGGATTCCTCACCTTAGCCATTTCTCCCAATCTATCCTCCAAACGCTGAATGGAACCCTTCCACGCATCGTTTCCTTCCTCGGGCTTATTAGTTCGAGCAATTGATTGTTCTGATGTGGCCTCTTGAGATCTATCTTGACGAGCAACTGGTCGTGATTGTGCTGATCCTTCTTTTAGATCTGATGGTCATCGAAAACTCATCGACACGGTCTTAGGTGGGCTCCTATTCCTCCTAGGGCCTAATCGACTGAAAGGAGACACCCTACTCAGTCTTTCCAATGCACTGGGTCTTTCTGGAGAGAGAGTGATACGTTGATCAGTATCTGTAGCCTTTATTGACGAAGTTCGCCCAGGTTGATAAGAGAAATCATCAGACTCCTCATTACGATATGACTCAGTACGCCTGGATCGTGAAGAAAGTAAATAAGTTTGCCTCTGACCACTTTGCTGTCCTGAACGTGCAGGTGCACCGCCATGAAGGGTCTGTATGAGTTGTCGCATTGTTTCTTGCATGGCGATTTGTCCTCGAGCCAGATTCGTCATAATCCCAGCCAGATCTGGAGGTGCAGAGGGATTTGGAGAATTTTCAGCATTTCCAGCGTTTCGATTGCTGGATTCCGGGTTATCTGCCATTGATGATGAATGATTTTTGGTGGAAAGCGATAAATAACAATCGTTCCCACAGACGGCGCCAATCTGTTGATGTAAAAAACTAGATTACTCTAATTATTTAATCACAGATAAACAAATGAGACAAAAGATTTTAAAGTGGTTCAGCCTTATATGTATGACCTACGTCCACTGTTATGTTATTGCTGAGTGTTTTGGAATTCTCGATTACAAGTGCTATCAAGAAATTCCCGTCCCTTTGAATGAGGGTGATACAAGGTATTTATAGCCCTTAGGCTGTACATGAAAGGGTGTTACATTAAATGATACATATATGAAAGGGTAGTTCATTTAATGCTCTTCAAACGTGTGCGTCAAGATGATAAGCATTCAATGAATAGTTGAACTGTTGATTATCTGGCAATTAATGCTGCGGTCGAGATGCAGCTCGAACCGCCTTAGTTGCTCGTCGTCCAAGAGTTCCTCGGAGCATTGGAGTTCCTCGGAGGGTTGGTGTTCCTCGGAAGACTGACGTTCCTCGGAGTATACCTGTTGCTCGGAGTAAGTATGTTGGTCGGGGGAATAATCTTCCTCGTTGCTATTGTGCCACGTAGATTGACACGTGTCTTCTTATTATTCGTCCACATTAGCATACTAATTTTTGTATCAACAATAGGGGTGTTGATTTGACGTCATTATTTCATAATTATCCCTATAATTTTGACATTTTTACGGTCCCGAACATCGCATTTATCCCGAACTTAACTAATATTAATTGCAACTAACCTTTTTGAAAACTTTTTCTTATTTGTTGTATCTCCCATATGTTTTACAGGTAATTTGTGCAAGTGAATGGAGGAAAATAGCAAAAAACGAGGAATACAAAGCAAGAAAGAATAGTCAAGGGTAAATTGGCCATTTCAATCAAAACTTGAAGAAGGTGCCAACATGAAAGTTGTAGATCTCTAGTTTATGAGAACATAAGAAGAAATAGCACCTCATTTTGAGTCCTAGTTAAGAAAATACACCAATTTGAAGATTTGAACAAAGTTTTGGGGTTAAAGTGCAAAAAGAAAGAAGTTTTGAACTTGCTACAAGTCCCAAGACAATACTGAAAATCGATCTGGTTCAGTTTTTGGTGCGAACCAGTTCGCTCTACCCAAGAGGTTCGATGCATGGGTTTGGTCAAAGGGTTTGGTTTCCTGCGGATTTTTCCCTTCTTGTCCATTTTTTAGCTTGGTGGGATAATGGGTTCACCCACCCCTTTGGTCGTTTTTGGGTCTTTAAATACGGACTTTAGGATCATTTTTACATACACTTCATCTAAATTTAGTCTTGTAATCACAGTTTGATATTTGGATTTACTAAAACTTAGTAATTTCAACATTTGTATTTCAATATAAAGAAAGAGTTCATTCAAGTTGATGCCATTTCTTGCTTGGTTGGAGTTTCATTGTTCCTGCACTTTTGATTCATCTCATTTGGTATTTATAATTCAATTATTCATTTTTCATCTTTAAACTATGAATTCCAACATGTTTAGTATACCTTGTGTGCAACTAATCATCATGTCTAGCTAATTTCCTTTCTAGGTTAGGGAACATGAACCCAATTGAGGGTTTCAAGCTTTAAATGAAAAATTCGTAGTAATTAATTAATCAATTCATTGAGGTTGAGGCATTAAACGGGTTTGATCATTATAGTTCTCTTAACCTGATTTGTCAAAAGCAATCTGAGTATTTGAGGATACACTATACGTGTCAGTTAAGGTATAAATCGTGCAAATAGTTGTTTACCAATTATTGCACGAGTTAGTGCCCAAACATATTTGTTATTTCGAATTGAGTTGACGCTTTTCTTTTAATTAATTAGTTAGTTCCAAGAATTTTATATTTATCTTAGAAACCCTAGAATACGGGGGATTGATTCCCAACCTCTTTTCCAAATTGTTTCAAAAAACCTAAATTCTTTTCCATTTTATAATCCTTGCATAATTTATTTTTATTTTTTTATCCCATTAGCTTAAATTGCATCCGTAGTTGTAATTCACTTCACAAAATAATTCATCACCTTTTGTTTACTTTTGTGTGTCAAATCTTAGAATTTAGAGACCGTTCCTATTATCGTTGTGAGCATTCTATTCTTTGAAGATTCGATCCCGACTTATCGAGTTTTATTACTCGAGAGACTATGTTCACACGTCGCACACAGCTCAGTGCTCATCAGTTTCTAATATAGTGGTTAAGTGGATCAATCGTCAGCACACATACCAATATTTTTAATGGGATTGAAACCTAAATTTGAAACCCTTCGTGCCCATATTCTTAATACATCACCTATGCAGTTATTGAAAGTGACGAGAGAAGACTTTATCTAATTCCAACGTCTTCTACTCTTATTCCCGAGTTAGTCATTGTTCCTGATCAAATGGATTTGCTGTTAACTCTGGATATCGTCCGAGTGGGAACATTATGATATGCAGTCATTGTGGAACAATAGGCCATCTTAATGCCCGTTGCTCCAAACTTCACACCGAGCTTCAAATAAAAATTCTCGCAAAAAAAAATAGGGGGATCTTTTCTTTTCGCTCTGCTGCCATGCCATTACTGAAAACACTTCCAGACCAAACACTTCGCTTTCAGATATCAACACGCTCCAGACACAAAATATCATGCTTCAGAATCAACTGGGATCACTTGCTCAGCAAACTTCCAATACAGGTGCACCTTCAAGTGCCAGAATTGTTACAGGTACTCCCACCGCCTTTCATATTAAGATTGGGACACTTACTTGGGTTCCAGATTCACCAGCTAATGATCATATGACATGTGAGTTATCTGTTTTTCCCTCTCCTTTCACTCCTCCACACCTATCTATTTATCTTGCTAATGGATCTATTGCACAAATAAAGAGTAAATAAGATGTGACCTTGTCACCTCATATTACCCTCTCCTATGTCTTACTTGTTCCTAACTTCTCTTTCAACCTCCTGTACGTCAGTATGCTTGATAAAAGATTCAAATTTGTTGTCATCTTCTTACATGATCGTTGTTTGTTACAGGACCTGAGTTGGAGGAAGATTTTTGGCAGGGGTTACGACCAAGATGGGATATACTACTTTGGAGATCCCCCACCTCTACCCCTGGAGATGTTTGTTCCTCAGGCTTCTGTGTTACCCGAGTCTCAGCCTTACGCTTTTTCATAAAAAAAAAATGTCTTTGTGGCATGCCCATTTAGGACATGCTAACTTTGAGTACTTATGCATGTTATTTCCATCATTAATAAGAGTTTGTAAGACTTATCAGTTTGAGTGTGTGATTTGTGAACTGTCAAAACATACCCGTTTTGATTATATTCCTTGTATGCATCATGCACTTGCTTCATTTGATTTAATTCATTCTTACGTATGTGACTCTCTCCCGTCAACGCCTTATCTGGTCACTGCTACTATGTGACTTTTATTAATGATTATTTTAAGTATACATGTGTTTACCTTCTTCAAAAAAAATATGGAGTATTTCTCGTGTTCTCACAATTTCTAGGAATGATCCAAACTCAATTTAATATTATAGTTAGAAATATTCGATCTGATAGGGGTGGTAAACGGACGGATACGGATTGAATACCACGTTTTTCATATTCATATTCGCTATCTGGATGCACTATCCGTATTCATATCCGTATCCACCCGGATAGTTAAAACAACTATCCATATCCATATCCGCTCGGATACCTCAGATTCGGATAATATCCGTATCCGTTTACATTGTTTAGTCATTGTTAACGCAAAAATTCTCCATCTACGAGGACCAATCAGAAAAGGACACGTGTCATCCTACGTGGCAATATTCAGCACCCGAGGAGTGTTAGTCGACACCCGAGGAGTATTGGTCGGCACCCGAGGAGTGTTAGTTGGTACCCGAGGAGTATTAGTTGGCACCCGAGGAACTCTTAATCAACGAGCAACTAAGGCGGTCCGAGCTGCATCTCGGCCGTATCATTAATTATCAGATGGACAACAGTTCAACTATTCATTGAATGTTTATATTCTTGACGCACACGCTGCATTAAATGTATTACCCTTTCATATGTATATCATTTAATGTATCGACCCTTTCATGTACAGCCTAAGGGCTATAAATACCTTGTATCATCCTCATTCAAAGGGGGACCGGAATTTCTTGAGAGAATTTGTAATCAAGAATTCCACAAACACTCAGCAATAACATAACAGTGGACGTAGGCTTTATTCCTAGCCGAACCACTTTAAAAATCTTTGTCTTATTTATTTATCTGTGATTGAATAATTAGAGCGATCTAGTTTTTTACATCAACAGATTGGCGCCGTCTGTGGGAACGTGTTACAAGCGTTGTTCTCCACCAAAAGCTAAGTTTTTATTTTCTCTACGTATAATCAATTATACATACATCTTTTGATTCAATCATGATTTTTATGTTTATATACATAAATTAATTGTCCAATTTTTATCTGCAAAATGTTGCATATCATGATTTTTAAATCATAACTATTAGATTAATTCTTATTTAGAAATCTGAAAAATAATGGATTTCATAAATCATAAATTTTTGCTTGATTCTCAAGTTTCAATTTTATATCATGGATTAAATATTATAAATGATTACATATACCAATATATATAACGATGATAAGATTTGATAATTTTCTTTATTGATTTTGAAATAATTTTGTAAGATCTTTGATGTCAATTCAAATTCCCATCATATTTTTAATAAAAGAATGGGAAAAGGTTAAAGACAATAAAAAGTCTTCTCATGGAAATCATGACCCAGATCTATTTTCTCTCTCTTCAAGTTTGAGTCTCTTTGCATTCACAAGTTTGAGACTCTTTGCATTCATTTTTATGAACTATATAATTAATTTGGTTCATCTTTCATCTATGTCAATAAAGTCAAATTGATTGATTTTTTATATAAATTTGGTAATAATTTCGATCATTCACCATATTTTTATCTCTCCAAATTGGGAATAGGAAGGGATCAATATAAAAAAATAATTTTCTCTCACCTGAAAAATCATTACTCACCTCTTATAAAAGAGGATCAGTAAATAATCATGACCATATCAAGAATCTGGGCACAAATTTGATATGTTGGCCCCTCGTTCATCACATCACAAGGTTTCTTTGTCGAAATCACACGATCTAGTGGGTTATATATTTATTCATTTAATTAACATTCTTAAGGCTTAAATTTTACATTGAATGTTATTTTTTGATCTCAAGATTAGAGATATTCTGGTCATCCAACCATATATTCTATAACTTGAGATAACCTTAAATGTTGGTCGGCAACATCCACGTTGTTTGTCGGCAGCAGTAGAATCTTGGGGTATTAAAAAATGCTAAGCACCCCTGATATTTCTTTAAACACGAGTTCGGCTTGGGGACAAGCAGGGGGCTTAAGTCTTTTTAACTTATGATCACCCCAAAAATATTTTTAAACAGCAACTAATACCTGATTGGTTGTTGGAGATTAAATAAATTTACAAAAAACTTTACGTCTTATTTATGATGCATATTTGATAATAATTTGTCCATCTCACACACATTTGGCATAAAACATATTATTTCATATTTTGAAATTTTTATGCTGATACATATCATATATTGATTGGATGAGTAAATTATTCTCATGACTAATCAATTCAGCCTACACATATGGTAGAGCAAATTATTAATTTTTACAGGCACAAGATTCAATGCCGACGAATGCTGAAGCACAAATTATTCTATATCCGTTCGGATTCATATTTTATATTTATCTCAGCATGGAGCTCGAAAAATTTCTTCTCTCTATATATATTCGGCTCCGAGGAAAAGCTACAACAGTTATTATATTTCACCCCCAACGGATAGTTGGTCGGGGTAATTCTTATTTATATTCAGGCCCAGATATCTGCTCCAGCACAAATGATTCTATATATCCATTGGGATTCATATTCTATATTCATCTCAACATGGAGCTCGGCGAGATACTTATTATCATATTCAGCTTTGAGGAGAACTATAACATTTATTATATTTCACCCCCAACGGATAGTTGGTCGGGGTAATTCTTATTTATATGCAGGCCCAACAAAGTTCTCGGCCATATTCTTATGTTCTGGAAAATATTATTCTTATTCGGCATTCTGCAATTATGCCTCGACAAGATACTTATTCAGCTTTAAGGAGAATTACAACATTCGTTCGGATAATTCTTATTTATATTCAGGCCTGACAACGTTCTCGGCCATATTCTTATGTTCTGAAAGATCTTATTCTTGTTCGGCATTATATGTTTCTACCTCGACGGATCGGCGAGGCACTTTATTATTTTTAATTATTCTTTATATCTATTTGGATGCATATTCTATTCTCATTTCAGCATGGAGCTCGACAAATATTTATAATCTTATTCAGCTCCAAGGATGTCTCCAGCATTTATTATATCTTATTCAGCTCCAAGGATGTCTCCAGCATTTATTATATCTTATTCCCAACAATCTGTTGGTCATCGTCGAGGAGGTATCCTGCATTTATATTATCTTATTCCCAACAAATCTGTTGGTCAGCGCCGAGGAGGTCTCTAGCATTTATATTATCTTATTCCCAACAAATCTGTTGGTCAGCGCCGAGGAGGTCTCCAGCATTTATATTATCTTATTCCCAACAATCCGTTGGTCAGCTCCGAGGAAGTCTTCATCATTTATTATCAATTACCACCAACTCCGATTGGTAGATAAAATCCAACTCCGGTTGGTAGACAAAATCCAACTCCGGTTGGTATTGGTCGATAAATCTCATTCAAAGTTCACATTCCACAGTTGGGGGCTTCTATTACAGATATATTTGTTCATTTGGTGGCACATTCTTATATCATCATGCAGTCGATCATCAAATTCAACTCCACAAACTCAAACGATTGGGGCCCCGACCAATCATCATTCAGGATTTGTTTTTCTTGCTCAGGAATTACTTTTGATATTTAAGTTCAGGAGGTATATTGAAGTTCAGGAGGAATATTGAAGTTCAGGAGGTATATTGAAATTCAAGAGGTGTATTCAGAAGTATCAGGACATGATGAAAGAAAGCGATAAGTATTCCACCGAGGAACTCTGTCAGACCAGAAATTAGAAGATAAGTTGCCTATATGGAGGCTATATGTAGATGGCTCATCTTGCACTACAGGCTGTGGGGCAGGGATCGTTTTGAACAGCCCAGACGAAGTCGACATGGAATACGCCCTACGTTTCTAATTCAAAGCTTCTAATAATGAGGTTGAGTATGAGGCCATGATTGCAGGTCTTAATTTGTCAAATACTATGGAGGCACAACAGGTTATTGTCTTCAATGATTCTCAATTGATCGTAAACCAAATTTTGGGAATATTTGCAGCAAAAGGAGAATTGATGACCAAGTATCAAGCAAAGGTGATGGAGTTAGTATCAGAGTTTGTTGCTGTTCAACTGGTAAGAATATCAAGAATGGATAATGTGAGAGCATACGCCTTGGCCCGATTAGCATCAGCTACTCGTACCGAGCTGCGAAGAACGATACCAATTGAAGTATTAGAAAGTCGGAGCATAGATGAAGACCTGACGATGAATATTATTACCCTTGATTTAGGACCATCTTGGATGGATCCCATCAGAGCATATATTGAGGAGGAAGAATTACCGGAGGATAAGCTCGCTGCCAAGAAATGGAAGTTTAAAGCTGCTCAGTATGTACTAATTAATGGTATTTTGTATAGACGAGGAATTATGGCAGGTTTGCAAAGATGTGTACATCCCTCCGAGATAAAAGAATTGATTAAAGAGATCCATGAAAGGTCCTGTGGAGCCCATGTAGCAGGTCGGACACTTTTGTAAAAGGTGATGACGCAGAGATACTACTGGCCGACGATGAGAGCTGATTGTATAGCTTATGCCAAAAAATGTGACAAGTGCCAACGCTTTTCCTCCATCCGAAGAACTCCACAAACTTTGTTGACACCCATCACTTCTCCTTGGCCATTTGCCATATGGGAATTGATTTGGTTGGACCACTGCCGACGACCCGAGGAAGATTCAAATACCTCGTCATGCCTTCATCACAGACCATGGAACACAATTTGATAACGAGGAGTTTGTCGCTTATTGTCATCAGTCAAACATTTTGAAGGTTCATTCAGCACCAGGTCATCCTCAGAATAATGGACAAACTGAAGTGACAAGCAGAACATTACTAAATGATTTGAAAAAGAGGCGATGTAAGGCTAATTGGATTAATGAGCTACAGTCAGTATTGTGTGCAACACTACGCTGCCCAACAATAAAAGCAAACACCGATAGTTCAAACCCACGATCAACTTCGGTTGGTCAGATAGTTCGAAAGAACCAAAAAATACTCCTTTAGTTAGGAGGTGCTCTAAGGAGCCAAAAGCTCTAAGGAGCCAAAAAATACTCCTTTGGTTAGGAGGCGCTCTAAGGAGCCAAAAGCTCTAAGGAGCCAAAAAATACTCCTTTGGTTAGGAGGCGCTCTAAGGAGCCAAAAGCTCTAAGGAGCCAAAAAATACTCCTTTGGTTAGGAGGCGACACTAGTGTGACCAACTACGGTTGGTAAGATATCTAGTGGACAGCTCGAATGAGCCAAAAAATTCGAAAGAACCACTACTACTCCTTTGGTTAGGAGGTGTACACCAGCATGATCAACTACGGTTGGTAAGATAAGAATATACTCTCACATTACAACTTATGTTGGTCGGGAGGTAAGATTATTACAAAAAGTTCTTTGAAGAACAAAATATTCCAAAATACACCAAGTATAGTTGGTCAGGGATAAAGACCCACTAACTGTAGTTGGTCGACGAGGACAAATTATTGACCTTAGCTGGTCGGACACATTTTATGAAAATATTTGAAATTGAACCAAGTATGGCTGGTCGGGGATAAAAACCCATCAACTGTAGTTGGTCGACAAACATTATTTATCCACCCTGGTTGGTTAGAAACAGTTTGAACATTTTTATACTCATTACTTTATTATTAAGTGATCGAGCAACGTTACTAATACTTTGTAAACTTTTTAAGCTGATGAACAACACAATATTGTTATCTTTTTAACAGATACATATGCATAAATGTAAAGTGTTTGATATTTACAAGACAATAGCAATTAAGATTGCGAACAAAAATGAAAGTCTTTCATTAAAATAAAAAACAAAATACATTTAGAATGAAAATGTATACTAACTATTACATTGAGATTCCTATTCTATTGGTTTCTTTTCCTTCTACTTTTAAAACAGGTTCCTCGCCAGCAGGAGGATCATCTAAAATATAAGGGGAGTTTATGAAGTTAAGACCTTTCAACATTCTGATATTCATCACAGATGATCTATCCGAGAAGCATTAGCTCATTCCCGAGAAGCACTTGCTCGTCCCTGAGAATAACTTGTTAGTCCCCGAGAACCTCTTGTTCGTCCCCGAGCAGAGGTAGAAGTCAAAATCATCATCTATAGCACTGAGATCTTTGCTAATACTGTCTCGACCAATAATGAAGAAGAATTTATGTGAAAATGTTTCGAAGTCTACCACTAGCTTGGTACTAATCAGATTGAAGAGTTGGGTTCAAAAGCTATATGTTACTCGACAAAGTATTCAGATAAGCATAAATCAGAAAAATCAAGCACGTGAAGTTAGCACTCAGTTGCTCGACACAGGAAGCAGTTGGTCGGATGGCAAACCAATCAACATACTTGAAGATTATGACAAGCTACAAGTTTCATACTATGGCATGGCTGCATCCAAATTCCCAGGGGTGATACATAGCACACGGAGTTCCTCTAAAGAAAGATTAGCAACCATCGATCAGCCTGCATCATACTTCGTCCAGGAGA
Organism: Sambucus nigra; assembly: GCA_949130495.1. Classification (NCBI taxonomy): domain Eukaryota; kingdom Viridiplantae; phylum Streptophyta; class Magnoliopsida; order Dipsacales; family Adoxaceae; genus Sambucus; species Sambucus nigra. The sequence goes on along the minus strand of OX422218.1, from coordinate 211,871,273 downwards.
TAATGCACTTTATGTTAAACAAATAAAGAAGGTAGATCAAGAATTTCACGAGCACCGAGCTACACTGCAGAATAAATACTCCATCCTTTCAAGTAAACCATCAAGCACAGAGCATTGGGGGCTTCTGTTAACGCAAAAATTCTCCATCTACGAGGACCAATCAGAAAAGGACACGTGTCATCCTACGTGGCAATATTCAGCACCCGAGGAGTGTTAGTCGGCACCCGAGGAGTATTGGTCGGCACCCGAGGAGTGTTAGTTGGTACCCGAGGAGTATTAGTTGGCACCCGAGGAACTCTTAATCAACGAGCAACTAAGGCGGTCCGAGCTGCATCTCGGCCGTATCATTAATTATCAGATGGACAACAGTTCAACTATTCATTGAATGTTTATATTCTTGACGCACACGCTGCATTAAATGTATTACCCTTTCATATGTATATCATTTAATGTATCGACCCTTTCATGTACAGCCTAAGGGCTATAAATACCTTGTATCATCCTCATTCAAAGGGGGACCGGAATTTCTTGAGAGAATTTGTAATCAAGAATTCCACAAACACTCAGCAATAACATAACAGTGGACGTAGGCTTTATTCCTAGCCGAACCACTTTAAAAATCTTTGTCTTATTTATTTATCTGTGATTGAATAATTAGAGCGATCTAGTTTTTTACATCAACAGTCATCGTAAAAAATAACTATTAAAATATCCAATCAAATGAAATCCAATCCAATCCAAATAAATATATAACAAAATTGCTACCTTCAAACATAAAAATTATGGCTTCCATAATAATAGTAGCATTCCATAATGATAATATGGATTAACGTCATCCATACTTTACAACCATGTAAACTTAAAGCCATCCAAAAAAAATTATAATAGCATTTTATAACAGTAAATATAAATATGTACCTTTTAGATTAAATCAAATTTATTGAGAATGATAATCTCATGGACCTTTTAGTCTTCAAAACATATTGATATTTTTATTCTAATAAGTATACATTTTTATTTTGTATATAATATACATGTTTTTAACTTCAATTCCCATCACAATCAAAACCATCTCTTTATTTTTTTGTTTCTCTTGTACATTTATTTATAATTAAGAAAACTAATGAACAACCACATGAACAATATATAAATAGAGTTATATATTTTTATTTTTATTTTGTATGTACCTGTTGTTGCGAACTTTCTGTTGCAGGAGGAGTGCATACGAAGTGGCAGAGTTGATGCGTAGCAGAGGGGTTGATGAGTAACGATGGCGGGGTTGACGAGCAGTGGCGGGCTGATACGGCAGAGGGAGAGGTGGCGAAATGAGGGTTTTTTATGGAGTGAAATGAAGGTTTCTTTTCTCTTGTTTTGTACGAAAGAGAAATGAAATGAAATTAGTTTTTATTTTTATTTTGAGTGGAGTATATGTTCTTTAGTGGGTGTATATTGTGTGATAGGGTGTATTGTAACTTTAATGTAACTCCATGATAATATACCCAATAAAATAATAATACATGGCATTTTATAATATACATAATAAAATAATAACTTTAGTGTGTTTTGTAATACCCCGTATTTTTATTGCTTTTAAATTTAGGAATTTATTAAATTTAATTTAGATAAATTAATTTAATTTTAATCCGATTTTTTTTTTTAAATATTTACTAGCGTGACGAGAGTTAGTAATTATTGGAAATTGTTGAATGTTATTGGATGAGTATAGTAATATATGAGATTTATTTTATAAAAATTGTCACGTGTGAATAAAATGACAATTATGGAAATTAAGTCGGGACGCGCCTGTGTCGTGTCAGGACTAAATTATTATTATATAAAGTGAATAAATTATAAGTTGCCCGTATGGTCATTTCGAGTGCGCCAAAGTGTCTGGAAGGGTCGAGATAGTCAAAATAATGTACCCGAGGGTTTAGTTTGGGTCTCGGGACGTTTTTAGGCTTAATTAGTACCCCGGGAGGGCATTTTGGACATTTCGTAATTATGGGTAATTAAACCCACTAATTTTCTAGGGTTATATCAGATGGTAAGTGTTGTCTTCTAGGGTTAGCATGACTAAATACTAATGACGGCCATTGGAGAGGAAGAAGAGAAGTTTTCCAAGGGTTCTAGGCCAAGAACTCCTCCGGTTGCACCGCCGTCACCGCCAAATGGTAGATCGCGCAACGAGGATCTCAACCACACCAAATTCTTCCACAAATCAGAACCTTGAATTTCAAGCAAGTATCTATCTTGATTTAATCAAGTTAATACATCCTTTTATATTAGTCTGGGGTTGATTAGAATTAGTGTTCTTGAAAGAAAAACATTAATTGGAGACAAAAATTTCATGTTGTAGAGGTAAAGATCATATTCTGGAAATCCAATTCACATGTAGAGGTTGAATCACGAATTTCCATAGTGTTAATGATAGAAAATCTGGAAAAAAAATGGGAGAAACTAAGTTAAAGAAAAATATTAGGGTTCTTGAGTTTTATATAGATTTACCCTTTTATTTTGTTATAGATTGATGAAAACTCTCACGTTTTATGCAGGACATTGTTTATATGAGTATACAATACTTGTAGTATAAGTGGTTGGGAGTTTGGGACTAAAACATGATGATTTGGATGAGTTTGGGGTAAGATTTTCGTAGCCGGGTTTTCTGTAGTTTCGCCATAAGCTTGATCGATCGATCGAGCTCAGAGCATCGATCAATCGATCGGCCCCATTTCATCGATCGATCGATCGCTCCTGGAAAACTGCATTTTTGCTCGTGTTAGCTTAATCCGATTCGATGCGTAGTAAATTTTGATTATAGTTTCTAGAACATAATGAAACACTAAAAGGACCAGTAGGGTCAAGATAAACCCCGTTATGTGGGACTTTAATGTGAAAGGGAAAGGAAGGGTAAATGGGAGATATTCATACGTGCGTTGATTAAATAATCGAAATGTCTAGGAAGTTTGATTAGAAGGTGAGTGAGGGCCTACTGAAATTGTACTTAGGTAAAGATAATACTTCGAGAGGCGAGAAGTGAGTTTAGAACAACTTAATTACGAGAATAAAATGAACGAGTCCGTTGAACGAAATAATCGAGTAAAATGTGTAATAACGGATAATTATAATTATGGGTCGTGAGCGCACCTAATTCAACAATAGGAATGTATATATATATATATATATATATATATATATATATATATATATATATATATGACCGTGTGATTGTGCATATATTATTTCTGTGTAAAAATCATACTTGGGCTACTTTCTATCACGGGGGTTTCCGCGCCGGGACGGTCTTATCTCGATGGGACCTTTATGGGGGATATTGACTCGTACCCTAGAACATAGGATTACTTGGTACAGGCTATTTGATTGATAGTCAGACGGTCCTAAGAGACGTGAGGGTATGTGCTATCCTCTTAGTGACTTGGAACTATGCTTCGCCTCCATTTATTTGTGTTATGTGATAATACAGTTCGAGAGTGATTCTGAACTAGTATTTCCCTTAGTTTGTGTGATACGGGGACTTGATAGCAGTGTATGTCAGCACCATAGTTTTTATGTGGGGTGCCGTTAGTATATATATATTATATGAGTGATTAGTATATATGTACTTATATATGGAAGCATAGCACCATAGATTTTATGTGGGGTGCTGTTTGTATATATATTTTCTACGAGTAATCAATATATATATATATATATATATATATATATATATATATATATATATATATATATATATATATATATATATATATATATATGTATACCTATATGAGAACTTTATACTGTGCGTGAAAGAAGTTAAGCAATGTATAAATTTTCAATTTCACTATAAGTATTCGGAAACGTTATAACGATACGGAATTATTCTAATTAACGTAAGAAATCTTGGAGAGATAGATTTTCTAAAAGTGAATAACATAATCTTAATTTCACACGATAAGACTTATGGAGAATAAGTTAGAGAGATATATGAGAATCATTAGTACGGTAGACGTGCACACTAGATGAGAGGTGAGATTTCTCAAGAGAGTGTCACATACTAATATGATTGTTGCATTAGTCGGTAAGCATTTAAAATACTTGCTAAACTATTTTAAAACTGTTTTACAATCGGGCTCTGACCCGTTTGTTGTTATCTCTTCTCTCTTGTGTGTATATATATATATATATATATATATATGTATTACAGGTGCTCAGCCACAGGGGCGTCATGCTTAGGATTCTTTGGATGGAACGTGCTGTAGCTTTTGTGGGAGTTGCAAGCCATTGTTTGGACGACTTCATTGTTGACTCCACTTCTAGTTCAGTTTTATCCAGTGGGGCATGTGTCGCCCTTTTTCCTTATCCAGATGGATTTTATCAGAAATTGTAATTCATTTACTTTTAGTATTTTTACTTTGGAATTTATTACTGTCAGGATGTTTTCCTTTGGTATTTTAAAGCTGGGATTTGTTATTTGATTGTTAAATTCTTGAACGTTCATTTACATTCTTACTATTATTGTGTGTCTCTTAAACTGTTAATTGTCAAAGGTTTTATAATTGAATTCAATAAAAAAAATGAAAATAAAGTTTTTAAATGGTTTTGACACTTAGCTTAATTCATCAGGGTGTTTAAATTTGGAAATTTTAATTTGCGACAGTGATGCTAAGAATAAACCAACTGTTCACCTTGATTTTAATTCAATAAAGGATTGATCGCCCAGTTGTTAATTAGGCGGGGTGTTACATGTGGTATCAGAGTATCAGGTTCTAGTGTCCTTTAGGATCTGTGCGGCTTATTATGCTTTCAGCGATGCCTTGTTTGATATAGAGCCCTATGTTTAGGATTGTCGATTTCTTTGATGAGATTTGGTTCTCCTGCTATAACGTATATACATTAGTGAATTCTAAATTTCATTCGGATGTGTACATGTGCCGAGCGATGACGGATGTCAGAAGAGGACTGTTATGCGGACATCAGGAGGCCGGGCTCAGTTGAGGTTGTAAAGTATATTCGAGGATGATGACCGTAGTTGAGGTCACCTCCATTATGGCACGAGAAGCCAAGACTAGAAAGGTAACTAAGGCGCAACCATGATTTCCAAATGCTGCTATAGTCGAAGGAGGTGCGAGAGTAAACTCACCCAACGTGTTACAAAACGTGTAGGGAACTGTCAGTGGAAATTCTAGAAATGCGGGAATTGTATGTGTTTACCAAAGGAGGTAGAGTATCCAAAGGTTTAGATGTAGGATGGAGTGTGGCTAACTGAAAGTGAAAATTTAGAGAAAATTTTCTTGGCTGTCGGAACAAAGTTATAATGATGGGAGTCAACCACCCACTTTAGAAGTGGAATGCTATGTCTATAGGAGAACCTTAGGTACAGTGTTGGCCGTATGTTCCTTCATCAGATGTTCAGGATTTGAAGTGAACGTTGTCCTGAACTTATCACAGGAGGACGTGACAGAGGTCCATATGTGAATATGAATCTTAACCGTTAGCGAATTTTGTATCGGAAGATGTAGATACAAGTGGAGGAAATGACTCGTAGTAATAGTTGATAACACTCAAAGAGAAAATTCTGATGGACGACCGATTTAGAGGTTGTAAATGTCGTATTTTGTCAATAAAGAAGATAATGCTCCTTTGTGTGGGAAGCTAAAAGAATCGAAGAATTTAGTCGAGAATAAGACTGAATTCAACGGTGGTGGTGTAGCACCACAAAGGGGTGTGGATACACATCAGGGGACCATTTTAAATGATTCGGATAGTTAAATTCTTACTAAGTGATGATAAATTCAGTAAGGACTATTATAGACAGTGACGTGTTCTTTAGGGCCAAAAAGGCTAAGGGAATAACTGGGGTAGCCAACAGGAATCGGATCTACTAAAGTCCGAGAGAAGGACAATCCTAACATGGTTAGTAGGACAGGTGATAAGTGGATATATGTTGAGATATTTTGTGTAGAGTGAAATCACACACGATAATATTTTCCAAAGTGAATAAAGGGACAAGAATACGGTGCCTAGTAAAGGACAACGATTAAAGTAGTTTTGTTTTGGTTTGGGCAGACGTGTTATATCCGGAGACCATTTGTGCAGTCAAGACGATTGGCAAGGTGGAAGCATAAGTTGTATCCTCAAAAGATAAAGCGTGTTTATGTGACACGAGCGAGTCACTATATTTTGTTCATTGCTAGATTAGCAAGTGAGACGAGTTTAATACATGTAATTATAAACGTTATTATTATGTGAATTTTCCCCCTAGTGTAGCGGGATTTTTCTTTAAGTGCTATCCGCGGAGGATGAATGAATATATTAACAGTGTTATGTACTTTATTGAGGTTACCCGTTGTAGTGATGCGATAGGCGAGTATGATATTATCTTTGTTACAATGTTATAGAAATGGTCAGTACGATAGTGGACAATTATTGTAAGGCTATCGAAGTGGTTGCATTAGTGCAGCTTGTTTTGTTCTGGCGAGGCTTCACCTGCAAGAAGGTCGGACTCGCACTTGTATTATCTATCCTAGAGACTTCGGAGGGGATAGTGGGCTCAAGATATTCAATACCAATGAATGTATGGGATTTATTATTATGATTCAGTATGTAGTGGGTTTACTGTTGAGCGAAAAGATTTAACTCAGTATTATGTTTAGCACTCAGGACTTGGGGATAGGAAGAGTGCATTACTATATCTATCCTCTAGAGATGTGGGAGTTGAGAGTTATACCCCTATTATTAGGAAAATGGATTTCGAAAATTCCGATTGTATGTGTTCGAGGTTTATGGAATGCAATTACCACCAACCAATACTGAGCGATAATGCAATTGATGAAATGTTCTTTGTTAAGTGTAATTATGGGAGGAAATGTAAATTTTCTGTCAAGAGACGGAATAAAGGGCTACATACTATGGACGGAGGACCTAACGGATTTCGATAACCGACAATGCTAGGCTGTAGTCTATCGGAGGGGGGGGGGTTCCTTGTTTGGATTTCGCTTTGCGAGACATCCCACTCATGAAACTTAGCGTAAGGTTGGAAATAGGGAGACGTATAGTCATTAGTCCATGAGTTCGGTACCCCGGTCGAAATGGGATCAAGTAATTATATCTGTAAGTTGGAAGTCGAATTTTAATTTAAGGCCAGTGGAGCCGGTTGTGTGGTAAGAAAGCATTGGATGTTTTATTTTATCACCACGAGTTAAGGGGTGGAATGAGGATAAGGATGATTTAAAATTTCGACCTCTAGGGTGATTGAGAGTACCCAAGTGTTGTAACCGCATTCATAACACATGGTAAATAAAGATTTGGGATGATTTTAGTATGGATTATCTGGAAAGAATTTTTATTATACAAAAGAGATGACTTGTATTTATTTTGATGAATAGAGCGTTAGTGATTTATTTTGGTTATTGTACCTATTTGGGAAAATTGTTGTACTTATCTGAAGAAGTTTGAGAATTGTTGTTCCTCTTTTGTTGTCATGGAATTTGAATGCCCCATTCCTTATATTTTGTTAGATTTAGTTAGTTCTACAGATGAGTAGCGCGCCGTTCGCTCTCCCAGGGCGGTCGGGGTGTTAAAAAAAATATGGGCATCTTGGTTAATTGATGATTAAATTCGTCCGAGTTGAAGAACGTGGTAATAGACGTGTGAAATATATGTTTGTGGGACTAGCATAACGAAGTGGATGTGATAGAGTGGATTAAACATCATATGAGGGGCGATAATTCATACATAAGTGTGCAATTAGAGTAGCACACCCTAATTCGATTGGAAGGCTGTGGGAAGCTATTTAAGAAGGGGTATTCCTTGAATAGAGTAGAATTTAATTATTATGAAGAACACTCGGAGCGGAGTTGTTATTAGTCAAGTGTGAGAGAGACTTGCGCATACAAAGAGTGATGAGGTTAGTATAGTATAAAAGATCCAGAAGTGCGCATCGTGGAGAAGAGCACGAGTCGGAACTTTCGGCATACACCAAGGAAGGAAGGGGAGTATTACGTGCCACTTAATGTGAGACGTTTCAAGGAAATAAAAATTGATGTTTAGCGGGACGTAGTGAGTAGTCTCTACATGCACCACCCATAGATAGGGTTCGGTTGGAAGAGGAGAATAAATCAGAGAATTTTGTGTTTATCGACAATTCCCGAAAGTGGAAGAGGTCGGTAAAGTCGATAAAGTTATTGGATGGGTTACCATCCTCAAAACAAGATCAGGAGTTCATCCGAACATGTGAATTAAGTCGCCCAAGAAGGAAGTGATTGATATTCTTTTGGGATAGTTTAAAATATTAACTAGTGTGCCTCGGACTTCCTTTGAAAGGAAGGATCACGCCAGTACATGGTCCGACAGAGTATTAATTTCTGAATCGGGATGAGATTGGTAAATCCCACCTTTGATATGGGATTTCAGGAACCAGCAGAGATAAGGTTTCGTTTCGAGTAGGATGTATCACCCTTAGCCAGGAAATAGGCGCACGGTGATTAAAGATTAGTGGAGCCACGTGAAGGAAATTTTGGAATCTTGGTACGGTGATTTTATGAGTGCTCTGTAGAAGCACCCGTACCTGTTTGTCGCGTATGAGGTGCTTAATAAGGTTTTGGTGGGCAAGAAACTCGACTATTCTTCTTCCGTATGTTTAGAGGTGAGTGGATAATCAGAATTTTGGATCGGTCTAAAATAATTCGATAACTATGGTGGAATTCCACGACTGTTTTAGTCGAACAAGAGTGGTCAAATGTTCGTATGGTTTTCTCAGAATGGGAGTTTTGTATATAGATAAATCCGAGTAGTTGTCATATAGTGAGGTGCGGCCTCCCAGTGATAGTGAGATAATGGAAATTTATAATGTATAGGCGTGACCTATGCGAATGTTGTCGGTTAGGAGCACCGTGTGAAGTGTCTCCAATGAGAATGTTAATTAAGCTTACTGTGAGGCGAGGGCTATAGTAATTAAGCGCCTTGCTATGTAAATAGTTTGCGTACGGGAATATATATCCAGAATTGTTCTACCAGGTAGGCCTTATTTTCCGAATTTCGGGACGAAATTCCATTATTAGGGGGGAAGTATGTAATACCCCGTATTTTTATTGCTTTTAAATTTAGGGATTTATTAAATTTAATTGAGATAAATTAATTTAATTTTAATCCGGAAAATTGTTTTAAATATTTACTAGCGTGACGAGAGTTAGTAATTATTGGAAATTGTTGAATGTTACTGGATGAGTATAGTAATATATGAGATTTATTTTATAAAAATTATCCCGTTTGAATAAAATGACAATTATGGAAATTAAGTCGGGATGCACCTATGTCGTGTCAGGACTAAATTATTATTATATAAAGTGAATAAATTATAAGTTGCTCATATGGTCATTTTGAGTGTGCCAAAGTGTCCGGAAGGGTCGATATAGTCAAAATAATGTACCCGGGAGTTTAGTTTGGGTCTCGGGGTGTTTTTAGGCTTAATTAGTACCCCGGGAGGGCGTTTGGGACATTTCGTAATTATGGGCAATTAAACCCACGAATTTGCTAGGGTTATATCAGATGGTAAGTGTTGTCTTCTAGGGTTAGCATGACCAAAAACTAATGACGGCCATTGGAGAGGAAGAGGAGAAGTTTTCCTAGGGTTCTAGGCCAAGAACTCCTCCGGTTGCACCGCCGTCACCGCCAAATGGTAGATCGTGCAACGAGGATCTCAACCACACCAAATTCTTCAACAAATCAGAACCTTGAATTTCAGGCAAGTATCTATCTTGCTTTAATCAAGTTAATACATCCTTTTATATTAGTCTAGGGTTGATTAGAATTAATGTTCTTGAAAGAAAAACATTAATTGGAGACAAAAATTTCATGTTGTAGAGGTAAAGATCATATTCTGGAAATCCAATTCACATGTAGAGGTTGAATCACGAATTTCCATAGTGTTAATGATAGAAAATCTGGAAAAAAAATGGGAGAAACTAAGTTAAAGAAAAATATTAGGGTTCTTGAGTTTTATATAGATTTACCCTTTTATTTTGTTAAAGATTGATGGAAAACTCACATGTTTTACGTAGGATATTGTTTATATGAGTATAAAATACTTGTAGTATAAGTGGTTGGGAGTTTGGGACTGAAACGTGATGATTTGGATGAGTTTGGGGTAAGATTTCCGTAGCTGGGTTTTCTGCAGTTTCGCCATAACTGCTTGATCGATCGATCGAGCCCAGAGCATCGATCGACCCCTCCTGGAAAACTGCATTTTTGCTCGTGTTAGCTTAATCCGATTCGATGTGTAGTAAATTTTGATTAGAGTTGCTAGAACATAATGAAACACTAAAAGGACCAGTAGGGTCAAGATAAACCCCGTTATGTGGAACTTTAATGTGAAAGGGAAAGGAAGGGTAAATGGGAGATATTCATACGTGCGTTGATTAAATAATCGAAATGTCTAGGAAGTTAGATTAGAAGGTGAGTGAGAGCCTACTGAAATTTTACTTAGGTAAAGATAATACTTCGAGAGGCGAGAAATGAGTTTAGAACAACTTAATTACGAGAATAAAATGAACGAGTCCGTTGTACGAAATAATCAAGTAAAATGTGTAATAACGGATAATTATAATTATGGGTCGTGAGCGCACCTAATTCAACAATGGGAATGTGTATATATATATATATATATATATATATATATATATATATATATATATATATATATGACCGTGTGATTGTGCATATATTATTTCTGTGTAAAAATCATACTCGGGCTACTTGCTATCACGGGGGTTTCCGCGCCGGGACGGTCTTATCTCGATGGAACCTTTATGGAGGATATTGACTCGTACCCTAGAACATAGGATTCCTTGGTACAGGCTATTTGATTGATAGTCAGACGGTCCTAAGAGACGTGAAGGTATGTGCTATCCTCTTAGTGACTTGGAACTCTGCTTCGCCTCCATTTGTTTGTGTTATGTGATAATACAGTTCGAGAGTGATTCCGAACTAGTATTTCCCTTAGTTTGTGTGATACGGGGACTTGATAGCAGAGTATGCCAGCACCATAGTTTTTATGTGGGGTGCCATTAGTGTATATATATTATATGAGTGATTAGTATATATGTACTTATATATGGAAGCCTAGCACCATAGATTTTATGTGGGGTGCTGTTTGTATATATATTTTATACGAGTAATTAATATATATACGTATACCTATATGAGAACTTTCTACTGGGCGTGAAAGAAGTTGAGCAATGTATAAATTTTTAATTTCACTATAAGTATTTGAAAACGTTATAACGATACGGAATTATTCTAATTAACGTAAGAAATCTTGAAGAGATAGATTTTCTAAAAGTGAATAACATAACCTTAATTTCACACGATAAGACTTATGGAGAATAAGTTAGAGATATATATGAGAATCATTAGTACGGTAGACGTGCACAATAGATGAGAGGTGAGATTTCTCAAGAGAGTGTCGCATACTAATATGATTGTTGCATTAGCCGGTAAGCATTTTAAATACTTGCTAAACTATTTTAAAACTGTTTTACAATCGGGCTCTGACTCGTTTACTGTTATCTCTTCTCTCTTGTGTATATATATATATATATATATATATTACAGGTTCCCAGCCACAGGGGAGTCATGCTTAGGATTCTTTGGATGGAACGTGCTGTAGCTTTTGTGGGAGTTGCAGGCCGTTGTTTAGACGACTTCATTGTTGAATCCACTTCTAGTTCAGTTTTATCCGGTGGGGCATGTGTCGCCCTTTTTCCTTATCCAGTTGGATTTTGTCAGAAATTGTAATTCATTTACTTTCAGTATTTTTACTTCGGGATTTATTATTGTCAGGATGTTTTCCTTTGGTATTTTAAAGCTGGGATTTGTTATTTGATTGTTAAATTCTTGAACGTTCATTTACATTCTTACTATTAGTGTGTGTCTCTTAAACTGTTAATTGTCAAAGGTTTTATAATTGAATTCAATAAAAAAATGAAAATAAAGTTTTTAAATGATTTTGACACTTACCTTAATTAATCAGGGTGTTTAAATTTGAAAATTTTAATTCGCGACAGTGATGCTAAGAATGAACCAACTGTTCACCTTGATTTTAATTTAATAAATGATTGATCGTCCGGTATTTAATTAAGCGGGGTGTCACATGTTTTTATTTTGAGTGTAGTATGTGTTTGTTTTGTTTTAGGGAATAAACAATTAAGTTTTTTTTTAATATTATTTTATTAGTAATACCAATACTAATATTATTAGTAATATTTTAAACATATGTTTGACGGATACGGATATCCGGTAAAACGGATATCCGTTAAAATGGATACTCTGCATCGGGTACGGATTATCCGTGTCGGATACTAGTACTATCCATATTCGTATCCATTTTCTCGAATATTTTTATAGAGTATCTATATTCGTATCCGTTTCCATTTTTTCGAATAAATATCCGTAAATTCGGATTCATATATCGGACGGATGCGGTTTTTCGAATATCCGTTTACAGCGCTACGATCTGATAATGTCCGTGAATGTGTCTCTAATGAATTTCATTCTCAATTCAATCAACATGGATTTTTTCTACAATTGACATGTCCATATACTCCAAAACAAAATGATGTGGCAGAACACAAAAATTGCCATATTATGTCTATTGTTCAATGTCTTTTACGAGGAAAGGAAGTTCCTAAATATTTTTGGCATATGATTGTTCTAATGGTCATATACTTGATCAACCGTACTTAAAGTCGTATCTTATCAGGTTACACTCCACTTCAAATTCTTTGGCCCAATTATTTTCTTTTTACTATTCTCCCTAGAGTATTTGGATGCACATGTTGGGTTCAAAATCGCAGCCTTAATCTTTGCAAACTGGACGATAAAGCTATTCGATGTGTCTTTTTTAGGTTACTCCACCATCATAAAAGGTAACACTGCTTTGATCCTATGCTTAAACATCTGTATCACTCAATGAAAGTTACTTTTTTGGAAGATGTTCCTTTCTTCGGTGAGGCTACTTCTGTACAAGACTAACCTACTCCTATCACTGCCGAGGACTTACTCTAATTTACCCCTTCCCATATTCGAGTTCTTTAGTATCATCCACCTTTGTTCCTCCTCCTCTATGGGTCTACTTCAGGTTCCTTCACCCTCAGTATCCTTTTCCAGAAGCTCCCTTGAATTAAGGTATACTTATCCTTCCATTCTGGTTCTTTCCCAACCTTCTGTTCCCCGATATCCCACTCGTAATCGTTAATCACCCAACTCTTATCAATTTACTAGCAAATAGGCCTGTCAATCGGGCTCTATGAGCCGAGCCTATGGTTGACCAAGCTCGGCCCGATTTTGATTTACTTGGCTCAAGCTCAAGCTCGGCCCGAACGAGCTTGAGAGTGCTTGGCTCAAGCTCAGCTCACAAAGTAAATCGGGCTTCGGGCCCAATTTGAGCCAGCCCGAATTGAATATTTCAATACATATTTATTTATTTTAATAATAAATATTCTTATTTTAGCAATAAAAAAACATATTTTAGTAATAAAAAACAGATTTCAACACTAAAAAAATAGAATTTGGCACTAATATATTGACATTTCAGCATTATTAAAACACATTTCAGCACTAAAAAACCGATTTCACACTAAAAAAACACATTTCAGCACTAATATTGCCATTTTAGCATTAAAAACCACATTTCAGCACTAAAATAACAGATTTCAGCACTAAAAAAAAAATTTTAGCACTAATAATGACAAGTCCCGTAAGATTAAGTAAAATAAATTAATAAATGACCGACCTTATGTTTGTTTCTTTAATATTAAGTCTAATAGTTTATTTCAAATAGTTTATTTGCATAAGGATAAAATTATAAAAATTATTTTCTTTAAAATATTATTTACATAGCATAGAAAATAAAATAATTTTGTATATATATTTAGATATATTATTTCGGGCCGAGCCTAGTTTGGGCTTGAAAGTGCTTCGTTCGCGCTCGGCTCAAATTGAATTCGAGCTTAATATCTCGGCTCAAACTTGGCTCGGCTCAAACTCAATAAAAGCTCGGCCCAAATTTATCGAGCCGAGAAAGCGAGCTTCGAGCCTGCTCGGCTCAATTGACAGGCCTACTAGCAAACTAATTATCCTTTATCTCAGTTTATTTATTATAGTAGTCTTTTAGATTCTTATCAATTTTTTTTTAGGAATATTGATTCAATTTCCATTACTCACTGTTTATCCGAGGCTCTTTAACATCCACAGTGGGTTACTACTATAAGGGCAGAACTGGATGCTCTTAAGACAAATCATACATGGGATCTTGTGTCTCTTTCTTATAGTGTAAAAATCGTAAGTTATAAGTGGGATTTTAGCCTAAAATACTTACTTAATGGTTTTATTGACCGTTTCAAACCTCGTTTGGTTGTTAAGGGTTTTACTCAGGTTTTATGAAAAGATTTCAATGCGAATTTTACCCCAGTAGCAAAGTTAACTACAGTTCATCTCATTGTGTCTCTTGCATCTTCCCATTTTTATCCCCTTCACCAGCTAGATGTTAAGAATGAATTCCTTAATGGTTATTTTCTTGAGACCATTTATATGTATCCCCCCCCCCCAGGATTTCGAGTTGAGAGGGAGTATGTTGGGAATGTTGTTATCTTTAAAATCCCCTCTATGGGCTAAAGCAGTAATCTCGAACATTGTTAACCGTTTTAGTAAGGTGATGTTGCCTATGGACTTTGTGCGTTACCAGTCTGAACACACATGCTTCATCCGTCAATAATATAATGGAAGGTGTATCATTCTCTTTGATAATGTTCATGACACAATCATCACTAGAGATGACTCAAATGTAATTATTCAAGTTAAGGAGGATCGTGGATAATTCTTTGATATTAAGGATTTGGGTACTCTCTGTTACTTTATTGGGATAGAAGTTTCTAGATCCCGACTTGGGATATCTCCATTCCAAAGGAAGTATACCTTGGACCTTTTGTCAGATACAGGGATGGTAGAATATAAATCAACCTTTACTCCAATGGATCCTAATCAGAAGCTCACTCTAGAATAAGGGGATTTTTGGATAACCCTACTTCATGCCAGCTTCTGGTAGGTCGCCTCATATATTTGACCAATACTTGACTTGATTTAGCATTTGCAGTTAGAATTATGAGTCAATTTGTGCATGCTTAATGGACAACGAATCTAGATACAGTTTATCACATTTCCTTAAATCATGTATAGGTCGAGGGTTATTTTATGCTTCAGGTAAAGAGTCAAGAATCTCATGATTTACATATTCTTATCATGTTGGGTCAAAGACGGATATACAATTTAGTTTTGGGTTTTGTACTTTCTATGGTAAACATCCTCTGTCTTAGAAAAGTAAGAAACGAGTTGTTTTTCGGTCCTCTATTGAGGAAGAATATCATGCCATTGCACAAGGCACTTGTGGGTATATTGTCACTGAGCTGGTACTTGACGAGAGAAATACATTATCCTTATTTTGTGATAACAAGTCTGCTATAATGGTGGCCTTTGACTCTGTGCCCCATGAAAGATCCAAACATATTGAGGTTGATGTTCATTTTATTTGTGGGAGTATTTGAAATGGTATTATCACTCCATCATTCATCCCATAGTCAAAACAGATTGCACACATCTTCACCAAGCTTATTGGTCCACTAGTTCTGAAATCTTCGATAAATAAGCTTGTCTTGATTAACATCTTCTCTTAAGCTTGAGGGGGAGTGTTGGAAATAACGTTTACTCTTTCTTCCTTAATTATAGGACACGTTTACGATTTCTTCCTTTATTATAGAATCTGGGTTAACTGATTTGTTATTTCACATTTTATTATCAAATAAATAGTTGAATCCTCTATTGAGTAAGCCATTCCAGACTGCTTCTATAAGGTTATTCATTTCACTCTTAACATTTTATAACACTCTAAGTGGGATTATTCTCAACTAAAGTTACTTTATTAAAGAAAAAAAATGAGCACATAACTGTTGGTAGACCTTCCTTTTAACGCATATCCTAAGGGGTGTAAATTTCAAATACCGTATATCATGTGAGCTGGAGCTAATCCATGATAAAAAAAAAAGGTAAGTTCGATTAATATATTATCCAAAGGAATTGGATATGGTACAAATGTGGCATCATGCTGTTGCAATTAAAATTGCTTCAACAAAGTGATCATGGCCAGTAAAAAGATATCCCATTAATCCAATGCCTCTCGTACTCTTACATTTTTCTTATTTAAAATTTGTTATCCAATTGAATTCTTATATTAGTTATTTCATATCTACTTACAGGTATCTGCATGATAGAGAGAGAAATAGAGAGTGGAAAATTACAATATGGCATCTACTACATATGAGTTTTTGGCGACACCCAATGCCACTTCCAACATAAACACACCTCGGATCAGTAATTTGTCATTTAACTCTAGGACCAACATCTACAACAACCCAAGGTTGGCCGTGGAGGCACCGACAGCCTATGCCAACTGCTAAACCATCTCCAATTGGTACCAAGAGAAGATAAGGACTAAGGTCACTAATCAATCGCTACCTTGCATGCATGGTATCAAATGCATATCATGTATTCAAATTACTAACACAATAGGACTAGTTGTAACAACTTCCTATAGAATAGGTCTCTTAAGTTATCACATTTTTATATCTTGATTTTCTAGCTCAAACAGTTACCTTATAAATACATATGTTCTATATTCATCACAAAACTATCTTGTGTTGTCATGGTATCATAACAGACTATTCATGGCCTAACGGCCCAATAACTCCACGTCATCCATTAAAAAATATGTCCATGTGTAGGCTCAAGTAACGCCACACGGGGGGGGGGGGGAAGTTGAGATATAAATTCCCATATGGGAAAATTAGAGACTTGCACCGTAATATATACGATTCTGGAGCCCCTCCACCCATTGCCAAGTGGCTTTGAGTTGGATGCTCCAATATTTAACATGGCATCAGAGTGAAAATATGTCACTGACCTCCTCAAATGGGATGGTTTAATTGAAACCAAATGAGTTAGCACTTCGATATCTATTTCCACTAAACTCTTAAATACAGTGTATGCACCATTTAAAGATATCGATTAGTATAGTCAAATTTTTTGTTGTCTTCAATATCTCACACTAACAAATCTAGACATTGCCTCTAGTGAATAAGGATTGGCAATACATGCATAATCCGACCATCCAACATTGGGTACTTGTGAAATTTATATTGCATGATCTTAAACATACCCTCTCTTATGGCTTACTAATTCGAAAATCATCTCTTTAAGCCTTTAGAGACTCAGAGTGGGCGAGCTGCCTTGATGACAGAAAATCAATGTGTGGTTATGAAATTTATCTCTGTTTTAACCTTATATCGTGGTTCCCCCGGAAGCAGAAAACATTATCACATTCCTCCACGAAGGCGGAATATAAGGCTTTAGTGGATACGACAATCGATCTCACTTGGTTGCAATCAATTTATCATGAAATTGGTGTGCCGCAATAATATTCCGCGGTACTTGGGTGAGACAATCTCGGTGCTATATATCTCTCCGCAAACCCCGTATTTCATACCCGCACAAATCATGTTGAGGTCGATTTTAATTTTGTGCGAGACAAAGTTTCCAAATGACAATTTTAAGTGCAGTTTATCTCTGCGAATGACCAACTCGCGAATATTATGACCAAACCACTCACCACTACTCATTTTTAAATTGTCCTAGATAAGTTGCACGTGTCCGCATATGACCCTCCAACTTAAGGGGGGTGTATTAAGTGCATATCATGTATTCAAATTAATAACGCAGCAGGATTAGTTGTAATAACTTCCTGTAGAATAGGTCTCTTAATTTATCAGGTTTTTCTATCTCTATTTAATAGAGAAAATAGTTACCTCGTAAATACACGTGCTCTATGCACATAAATATGTGAGTAGAAATATATTCATCATAAAAATATGTTGTGTTGTTACAGGGAGATCGAACCACTATATTAATCTCTTGGCAACACAAAATATATTTATCTATTAATTGGTCTCTCATCATTTTTTCATGAAAACAGTGAAATTTTTTGTACAAGTGAAATTTCGAAGGAAATAGAGGAGTCTTACTGGTTCAATGGCATGGGATCAGTTGTAGCTGTTAATCGGGCAAGCTCTCTTTTATTGTTTCAACACTGTTGATTTAAATTCGTATTCATTACAAGTTAATTATGACGAAGCCAAAATCTATATGACCTTGGACTTCACCTAGTGTAAAATGCGTGTGAGTTGGACTAGGAAAAAGAATAAGAAATGAATTTGACACAAGTAGATAACGTGGTTTAGCCCAAAGGGTTAAGCCTACATTTACGGACAAAGGGTTCTTATCCCATATAATAATCGAGGTCCAAAGGCCAAGTTATAAGGATGAGTTACAAATGATGGGATGATAAATACATCATGTGACGGAGGATGAGAACTACAAGATGATCAAGAGAGAGATGGAGAGTTCAGGTATCTTATCCTTGAGCTCCACTTCTGACTTGGGTATTTATTGCCTTAGGATGAAAGTTCTTGGGCTTTAGGCATGAAGAATGTGTTGATTTTAGTGGTTGGGAGCCATTCGAGGGCTTATTAGAGCCATAAATGCCCGCCTTCTCCAAGGGCCTGCCATGCATTAATTGTGTTACCTAGGGCTATGGCTCTCTCTGACAGTGTTATGATCATACATTTGAGGAAGATTTGATTCACGAGTGGTTAATGGTGGCATGGCCCAATTGGAAATGGATGGATCATTGGGATCTATTATGCACGGGTCCTTGGACTCTTGAGGTGGATTAGGCCTCGAATAAGTGCAATGCCAAATTTACACATATCGGCTACCCCCCCCCCCCCCCCCCCCAATTTTTATGGGATGATTTTGATCACGTGGAAATTTAATATACATCCAACACTGAGTGAAAGTACTTGAACATTTTCAATTGAAGGAACAACCTATAAGATTTGCCAAAATATCTATAATGGAGCTAAGATAATATGTTAGTCTGAGGACAGTATTTGAGGGTTGAGTTAAAAATAGTCCAACGATAATGTCTGAGTATTGAGTTAAAAATAGTCTAAGGAGAATGTTTGTGGACTAAGAAAAAAATATTTTAAGGACAATGTCTAAGGAGTGAGTTAAAAATAGCCCGAGGACAATGTCTGGGGACTGAGTAAAAAATAGTTTAAGGACAATGTCTGAGGACTGAGTTAAAAATAGTCTAAGGAATGTTTGGGGACTGAGTTAAAAGTAATCCGAGAATAATGTTTGGGGATTGAGACAAAAATAGTTCGAGGACAATGTCTGAGTTAAATATAGCGCGAGGACAATGTCTGAGAATTGAGTAAAAAATAGAATAAGGACAATATCTAAGGCCTGAGTTAAAAATAGTCTAAGGATAATGCCTAAGTACTGAGTAAAAAAATCCAATACACATATTTTTTTAAAATAATAAACGTATTTCGAATATGTTCATGGATATAGACTTGGGTAATTTTATAAATGTCAGAGGACTATGTCCATGGACTATGCCCATGGACTTAGATAATCTTATAAAATTCGGAGGATAATGACCACGGACTTGGACTATGTCCACGGACTTTCTTATGCACCCACTAACAGCAAGCTAACCCAAACAATACCTCCAATACACCCAAAATCGCGAAAACCCTAACTATTTCCTATCTTGTAAAATCGCCTCTCTCTTCACCATGGCTAATCACCACTATTGTCGACTCCCTCTTTAAACACCATCATAGCCGACTCTTCTTTCTAGGCCAATATCTATCACCGTCAGCCCCATTTATACACATTTTTTTAAAGATTTCAAAACCTCATATATATCTCCCCCGAGCATCATCAAGGGAACAACAAAATATTTTTTATACTCTTTTCTTGATTTATGTGGCTAACTATGAAATATCCTCTATGGACACGAATGGTCTCTTACATTTTGACCACTACCAGACATATTTGGGTCTAGATAGTAAATCATTTCGCAAGACACAAGGATGATCAAGAGTTGATGAAGTAAAATTTGGTGTTTCATTTGATGTTTTGCAAATGGTGTTTACAAAAATAATTCGGTGTTTTGAAAAATATTCTTATTATGCAAAAAATTTGGTGTTTGTAGAAATTTTGGTGTTAGATTTGGAGTAAGGGCATATATTTTTACTTTCAGGACGGCCTTAGGTTTATACACCATGTATGTGGACTTTTATGGGTTAGAAGAGGGGGATTTGGAAATTTCATCCCAACTTATATTTCCAGTTGGAATCGTCCAGCCCATTGATGTACTTCATTATTCAGATTTTGCCAAAAAAATCTTCTGGTATGAAGGTGACCACCCATGTCAAATGGTCCAAATCTCTCAGTCTCAAGATCAAATACAACCTCCTAGAGGGCGTGATCCTTAGAGTTCCCAAGCCAAATGAGAAAGCATGATGCACCCAAGAGATGGTGAGGTTTTCATGTATGCTTGTGCTACAGAGGCAGGACTTCGGTTTCTTTTTCCGCCATACGTAAGGGAGTTTCTACATTGAGTGGGTTTGGCACTCGGGTAGTTAGTGCCTAGTACTTGGAGATTTATGATGACAAATTTTATCGCTACAAGAAAGTTACCTTTAGATACTCATCTTCCCAAGAGCTACTATGCATATATTGTCTTAGGCATACCCCTTCTGAGAAAAATGTTGGTTGGTATAAACTTAGTGTAAGGGTGGGTGCCACCCAATTATGCTTAGGAAATTCAGATTCCAAAAAATCTTAGAAGAGAGACTTCTTCTTTGTTTTTTGGGATTGGGAGTCCACTATTGGCACTCCTCTTGGAGAGAGAGACTTTAGGGTTCCCACCTAATGGAATATCCCTGAAGTTTCATGAGGTAATATCTTATTTTTATAGTACTTTTCCTCTTGAAGATTCACTATCATTGTCGCTTAGTTTTGCTTATATTTTTCCTTGTCTTTCAGATTACAAACCCTTGATTTCACTCCCATGACAAAATGACTTTCGTACAAGAGGCAGAGCCAAGAAATGGTGAACTCCTTTTCATGGGTGAGGTTTTATATGAGTGAGGACTCGGGCCCATGCCGATGATCGTGGAATAGCCACCCCCTTTACGTAATCAGATGTAATACCCCGCCCTAGAAAATAGGTATTTAACGTTATTTGAAGTGTTTTCTCCAAAACAAAAATTGGAGGAATAAATAATTGAAGTGTAACACGTCAAGTAATACGTAAGGTGGCATATTACGTAAATGGTTTAAACAAAAATAAATCCAAAAATGCATGTATCGCATTAATGCATATTTAATCTCTAATAGTATTGGCTAGTATGTCCATTAAGTTTGAGGAAAAAATATCAAGGAACGGATGCGACACGGACAAGGTTAATACGACGCCACATTTAAATGGTACGAAAAGCAAAATATCGCAATATGGGTTAAACGAGATAGTTTTATGTTTCATGGTTCACACGAGTTATATTTTGAGTTTATATAATTATTTTAAGCACTTTGGTTAAGTTTCGTACGATTCGGACAAGCAACGAATGTTACGCAAGCATGTGTACTAATTGTCTTATGACGCGCGACACAGCGAAAGTCCAGTCTTGTGCAAATTGTTTAGGACGTCTCGGAAGGTCAAAAAAATATTGTGAATATGTTTTTTGATTCACAAAAATATAAGGAATATTATTATGAAGAGAAAAATCGAAAAAAAATACTTTTGTACAGAGGTCCCGATTCTTGCTCGCCATGTATAGAACAATCCGGGAGACCAAACGACTATTGTAAATATGATTTTTTAGCCAAACAAATGCAAGGAATATGATTCTTCAGTTAAAAATTTCAAAAAAAAAAAGAATTTTTTTTGGGCTTGTACCAAAAGTGACGCAAATCAACTTTTGTGGGTGTTTTTGGGTATTTTTCAAATGAATCTTGGGGATCACATGTTTGGTGTATGTGTAGTCACTTTCAAGACATATTATACAGATCTTGGGAAACCAAATTACACCCATTGGGGCATTCAAAACCTTGGGTTTTTTGGTCAAGGGTGGAAAGGTTCCATTGTAAGATAAATGGGAGGTAAATACTTGGAGCCAAAACTCTCAAACATTTTTAGATTATATCTCCATCTTCTAGCTCTTGCAAGAGTTGTTCTTCCTTCCAAATTCGTGGTCCTCCTTTGCCACCACTTTTCCACCATCAAAACACCACATTGGAGGTCCCCAAACTCCATTAAAACACCTCTCAAAGTTGGGACAACTCATAGGAGATTTTGAGATAAGTTTTTGGAGCTCAAAGGAAGTCTTGTTAGGTGATTTTAAAAGGATTTTATCATAGTAGAAGAAAGAGTAGTTCATAGAGCTTGAAGATTAATTGGGATCTTGAAGAGGGGACTATTGTGACTCCCTTTAGGGCCACCTTTGGAGGTGGGGGAGTCACCCACCTTCTCTACCATTATTTAAGGATATTTTGAGGTGGGATTCTTTAACCTTGGTGTAGGTTTATTATTTAGCATAATGTCATATTGCTATTTACATATATTAGTTTTAATATATGAAGGATTTGTGTTGATTTTCATCCATGGAGTTCATTGGGTGGGTTTCTATGATTCTTGGACAAGTGGATTTTCAAAGAAGTGATTTAAATGGGTTTTGAATTTGACAAAATATCAGAATAGTATTTTTCACCATTTGGGTGTAAATTGTGTGAGAAAATGGTTAAAACCAATTCATGGGTTTATTAGTTACACTATTGGTATTTTGTGTAAGGATGAGTATTTTTATGAAATAATAATGAGGTTTGAATGTACTAATAGACTTATTAGTATCATGATTACTATTTTCTATGAAAATGGGTACTTACAACAAGAGGTTTAATGGGTTTTTAAAATAGATAAATTTCAGCCCCAAATCACCACATTTTATGGAGTAAAATGTTTAAATTTCAAGTTTTAAGGTGAATAAATGATTTCTTTGATAAAGGAACATTTGAAGCTTGTGTACCCTTTTTGTTAGATTGGTATAGTGAGTTTATGTTGATAAATCATTATAAAGTGCACAAATAAACTTTCATTTATAAAGTGTACTATTTAGTTTGTTAAAACAAAGTTTTGAGGTTAAAAGCGTAAATATGCAAAAGTGTAGTCTTTTTGAGAACTTTGGGTAAAAATATAAATAATGAGAATATAGGAGACTAAGGATGGAAGAAATGATTAAGTATGGGTTTTTATGCAATTAATCATGATGAAAGTGTGTGACACCAAGTTTGAAATTATAAAGTGTCAAATGTGTAAATGTTGGTTAAAATGGAGTTTTAGTGTTAAACTCACAAAATCAAGTGCGGGGACTTTAATATGTGAAAGGCATGATTTTATATATTTTAGAGGCTAAAATGCAAAATGTGTAAAATTTGATAAAGTGAGAAGTTAAACAAGTGTTTTAATGACGAAAATGCCTACGTGTCGAGAACGGAACTCAAAAAGGGTGTTTTAGTGAATAACACTTGAAAAAGAATAAGGTTGCGAGTTTTGATGAAAAGAAGGGTAAATCGATAACTTACTTAAAGCGAGACATTTTTATGAAATAAAAATGTAAGTGAATGTTTTTATCCAAGCACGATGAAATTGAATTAAGTCCTAAAATGTGAATCATTTTTGTGTAATATTAACACGTGTGTGAACAAAGGACTTAAAGAGAAGTAATGATTTTCCAAGTATAATGGGAAAATGGACGGTTAAGTCCAAGTCTTTGGCTTCGGCCCAAAGGAATGAAAATTGAAGCACAACTGTGAAAATGTTGAAAACATTGACAAGATAATGATAGTCGGATGATGCCGAGAGAAAATAATTAAGGAGGGCATGACGTCCCTAGTGGTGAAAGACCCCAAACCAACTGCAGTAGTATATGGCGGCGGAGACCGGTGGTGTGAGGCCACGAAGTCCGTGAGTGTTTGTTGGCAGATCCCAAAGAGAAATAATGCTAAGTAATGAATCGAATATTCATGAAAGAGGCATAAATGAATGACACTAATTCATTGATTTACTAACGCAAGAATAACGCATTAAATGCTTAAAATTCATGTGTCAACATGGAATGGTTTAATAAGGTGACTTAATGAAATCAAGCTATCTAAGAACAGTTGAATTAAAGTAAACATAAGCGTGTGTTACATGAGGTTTACAATGGAAACGAGTATTTTTCTAAACACGGCATGTGTGTGTGTTGAATGGAAGTCCTGAAATGGTTAAGTAACTTTGGCGTGAGTTAATGAATATTAGGGAGTAAATCTCCTTGAAAGTAAGAAGAATTTTTCCAAACAAATGCCGTTTATTTAAACTGTTTGAGTTAATGGAAAACACGTATAAGTCCTAAGCATGATAATGCAAATGACTGTTTTGTAATGTCAGGGAAGTTAAATGGTATTAAAAGATGTTTTTGAAATAAACAGTTAAATACATTGGCATATGTATTTTTCAAAGGTATATATGTAGAAATATACATATTTTCACATGCATGTAGTGTAGCGTGTGAGTACTTCTTTCTGCCGCTCGTTTCTATACTGCATTTGTATATGATCCCACTGAGCATTCGGCTCACATCCCTTCTTTGGTTGCGATAGGTTGTATAATATTCCGTACTTTGAGAGCGCTATACAGGTAAGTAACTATCTGCATTTACGATTAGTAGCTCTGTTTACTTGGCCTTGGGAGCACTTCCCTTGGGTCATATCACTTAGTGATTGTAATTCGAACTTGCATGCTAATAAGTGTAACGTTAAATACTAATAAGAATGGATTAGAAACATTAATTAGGATGCTTCATTGCACTTCACTATTAACATATGATTCGGATCGGGTTAATCCTTAATTGACCTTTAAATCCGGGTCGGGGCGGTACAACTTGGTATCAGAGCTTTAGGTTCAATGTTTCTTTCGGGTGTGACGTGGTGAGGTCGATAGTGGATCTTTCAATGTCGATGTTGGTTTGGGTCGGTCATGCTAGTTTGGTGACAGTTTGTATCCTCGTCAATAAAGTCATAGAGGTTAGCATGACAAGTAAGTTGGTGTCAAGTGGCACACGATCAGGTTGATAGTTATAAATCGCTTCCGGATTTTTTATATAAATATGTTAGTAATTACAGGCGTCAGCATAAGCTAATATCGCCAACATCGTAATTCCATTGTATAAGAGATATAATGTGTGTTGATTTTAATAGTAACAAAGAATATGAGAAGTTAATGCACCAAATAGTGTGAGCTAAATTGTCGCTAGAAAGATTAGTTGAGTTTAACTTTGGAGGTAGGTGAGTTAAATTTTATTTAATTCTCAACCATTATGTGGTAACACCTTAGTCTTGTGCGATGTACATCACATGGAAGTTCGATGATTAGCAAGACTTAATGATTTCAGTTGAATTTAGCTGGTATGCTTGTAGTTTCATCTATGGAAATCAGAATGACTATGTAACTTGATTATGTTTTGGGTTTAGATAACCTTGACGATTTCAAGTGATTTAAGAACAAATCCATATAGTCCTTGGGACTTAGTGTTAGAAATGATGATGTTAAATCACGATCTTATAAAAATGAGGTGGTATTGAGGAATAGGATCTTTTGTGTCATCAAAGGAATTGGCCTAAAAGTTTTATAGGTAGTACCTGATGCCTAGTATCCTACCAAAAGTTTTATAATGATGATAACTTGCGATCTGGAAAATGAGTGTGATGGCTACGTAGTGAGGCATGTTAGTTGTCGTGGCTGAATAATCACAGAGGTTAAATGATAGGATATAATGAGTTTGATCTTGGGTTAGCATTATGGATAAGAAGGTGAACTCATGATTGCTACTTGTATATATGTACTAAGGTTAATCTAATGAAGTGTTAGTGCAAGTAATATGATTTCCCTAATAATGGTGAAATTAAGGTTGTACCACGTAGTACGGTACTGTCGACGTCTCCCATTGATATTATGGAATCCCTTATGACTTCAGGAATATAGAGTTGTGACCGGTATGACACATAGTGATTGGGATTAGTGTTTGGCCTTTGAGAAAATAATTTAGCGGCCATGCTCGAGTGTTATACTTGAAAGGATTTTTTTTTCGTGATAACTCCCAGGCTAGGATACGTGTGTTCAATTGGAGTCAATTGACGTGGTGAATCTTCCATGAAGCATTGGGAAAAGTTATCATATTGAGGAATGCATAAGCTATCGGTGATTGTAATACAATTTAGTCATGTTATTTGTGGCGGTACCTTAGAGTTAGTGCCATGGTTTTGTTTATAAGCTTTCATTATGGTATGACTTGGGGAGAATATCAAGAATAGGTTGATACATGCTAGGTTTTACACTCGGGAGACTTATGATACAATGATGTTCACTATGGTTTTAGAAATAACACTCGGAGTCGAGTGTTAGGCTTAATTATAACACCTGTGTGTGCTACCCGTATGGATTAGTATGGCACTGGTGAGGAAAATCATTGGGTATTAGGCATGAGTCACACTTAAAAAAAATCGAGTTGACGTTGTAACTAGTCCGATAGTTATGATTTGGGATTATATAAGACGCTGCCAAGAATTGTAGTGATGATCCCTAAGGATGAATTTATGTAATTATTGTGTTTCACTAAATGAGAAGGATCTCGAGGTTTGAAAGTTAGCACCCACATGTTGAAATTGTGGAGACTTGAGTATATTAGGTCAATAACTAACGTTAAGCAATGAGAAATGTAACTTCGCTTTGGTATGAAGGATAACGAGTAACCTCAGTCTTAAGGAGGGAAGCCTAGCGTTTTAGCTTCCCAAGTGAATCGATTCCCAAGTCGTTGTCTTTAAAAATGGGTAGCCGTGATTAATGATCCAAGCTAGGGCACATGTCTAAGCAAATACTTTACCGTACGTATGGGTCAGTGAAAATTTTAAACTTTAAGTGTACGTGGTTCGTACTTCACGTAGCATGGTTCGTTCTCCGAATTCAATTGTTTCATTCTGGCGTGGTAGCCGCCTGATCCATTGCATATTATTATGCCTTCTTTGATCTCAGTAATGGAAAGTTGTTTCAATTATGGGTTGGTAGTCAGGTGTAGCGTTGCGTAGCTCAGTAGTGATGCGAAATAAGCCGGTTAGAGGTTGTTTTGTCATGGTACATGAGTACGCTCTTCTTCGGAAGCACCTTTATTTTACATTGGTTGGAGTGTACGCATGGTATCGCGGTATGTTACATGTAGTTTGCATGGATACTTAATATCTTTAGGTTAATACAGTCGTCAGTTAACCAATATAGTTGATTATAACGTATATCATGGATTTGAGTTCACGACTCTAAGATATAAATATTAGAACTTGATGGAACATTAAATGCTAGGGTTGCACCCCGTATGGAAATTACGAATTGAGAATGTAGTTTCTAGTGTGTATTTGGGTTGTCATAGCTAGGGTTACTCTAGGCTAATGGTTAGTCTCGTAGGAGATACTGGTCGGATCGACCTTTGGGATTAAATTACTGTCTTGAAATTTTTAATGTGAATAGTTATTGATGTTGAGGATGTATCTACCTAAGCTAGGCAAGGCTCAATCGTTTGATGAAACGTAGGCTTGTAAATCCCGATGTTCTGTATAATACATGATAATGAGTTCATTGGGAGTTAGGATGATACTTGCTCACTATTAGTTACTTTGAGGAATTGTCTATATGGACATGTTAGGCATACTTGGGAGTTAACAATAATATCTTAGGATCCACCGTAGTTGTAACTGATTAATTGTATGAAATCTTTTGGTTAGACTATAGTGTTAAAGACACCTAGTACTGGAATTAATTTGTTGGATGAATGATGTATGAGCATGATGATAACAAATTTCGGGGACGAAATTTCCTAAGGAGGGAAGAATGTAATACCCCGCCCTAGAAAATAGGTATTTAACGTTATTTGAAGTGTTTTCTCCAAAAAAAAAATTGGAGGAATAAATAATTGAAGTGTAACACGTCAAGTAATACGTAAGGTGGCATATTACGTAAATGGTTTAAACAAAAACAAATCCAACAATGCATGTATCGCATTAATGCATATTTAATCTCTAATAGTATTGGCTAGTATGTCCATTAAGTTTGAGGAAAAAATATCAAGGAACGGATGCGACACGGACAAGGTTAATACGACGCCACATTTAAATGGTACGAAAAGCAAAATATCGCAATATGGGTTAAACGAGATAGTTTTATGTTTCATGGTTCACACGAGTTTTATTTTGAGTTTATATAATTATTTTAAGCACTTTGGTTAAGTTTCGTGCGATTCGGACAAGCAACGAATGTTACGCAAGCATGTGGACTAATTGTCTTATGACGCGCGACACAGCGAAAGTCCAGTCTTGTGCAAATTGTTTAGGACGTCTCGGAAGGTCAAAAAAATATTGTGAATATGTTTTTTGATTCACAAAAATATAAGGAATATTATTATGAAGAGAAAAATCGAAAAAAAATACTTTTGTACAGAGGTCCCGATTCTTGCTCGCCATGTATAGAACAATCCGGGAGACCAAACGACTATTGTAAATATGATTTTTTAGCCAAACAAATGCAAGGAATATGATTCTTCAGTTAAAAATTTCAAAAAAAAAAAAGAATTTTTTTTGGGCTTGTACCAAAAGTGACGCAAATCAACTTTTGTGGGTGTTTTTGGGTATTTTTCAAATGAATCTTGGGGATCACATGTTTGGTGTATGTGTAGTCACTTTCAAGACATATTATACAGATCTTGGGAAACCAAATTACACCCATTGGGGCATTCAAAACCTTGGGTTTGTTGGTCAAGGGTGGAAAGGTTCCATTGTAAGATAAATGGGAGGTAAATACTTGGAGCCAAAACTCTCAAACATTTTTAGATTATATCTCCATCTTCTAGCTCTTGCAAGAGTTGTTCTTCCTTCCAAATTCGTGGTCCTCCTTTGCCACCACTTTTCCACCATCAAAACACCACATTGGAGGTCCCCAAACTCCATTAAAACACCTCTCAAAGTTGGGACAACTCATAGGAGATTTTGAGATAAGTTTTTGGAGCTCAAAGGAAGTCTTGTTAGGTGATTTTAAAAGGATTTTATCATAGTAGAAGAAAGAGTAGTTCATAGAGCTTGAAGATTAATTGGGATCTTGAAGAGGGGACTATTGTGACTCCCTTTAGGGCCACCTTTGGAGGTGGGGGAGTCACCCACCTTCTCTACCATTATTTAAGGATATTTTGAGGTGGGATTCTTTAACCTAGGTGTAGGTTTATTATTTAGCATAATGTCATATTGCTATTTACATATATTAGTTTTAATATATGAAGGATTTGTGTTGATTTTCATCCATGGAGTTCATTGGGTGGGTTTCTATGATTCTTAGACAAGTGGATTTTCAAAGAAGTGATTTAAATGGGTTTTGAATTTGACAAAATATCAGAATAGGGAGTCGTTCTGCTCATAAACCTTTTGAATCCCCTAATAATGGTTCGATTGATTACTTTGACCTAACCACTGGCTTGTGGGTGGGCATGTGAAGAATAATGATTGTGGATTCCCAATCCTGAGGAGAAGTTTTGAAAGATGTTATGTATAACTGAGTCCCATTATCACTGATGATCACCCTGAGGATACCAAACATACTTACAATTTATTTCCACATAAGGTTCTCAATCTTCTTCTCGGTTATGGTGGTGAGGGGTTCTGTTTCTAACTATTTTGGGAAATAATCTATTACCACCACCACAAATTTGTTCTGACCCAAAGTATATGGGAAAAGACCTACTGGGTCTATTCCCCACAGAACAAATGGACAAGGTGATCTAATTGGGACTAGATCATTTGATGGTTGCCTTGGGACGTTAGAGTATCTTTGGGCACTTGTCTCATTTTTTTATATTTTCATGTGCATCCTTAAGCAATGGAGGATAAAAATATCCTTATGTTATCTCATAATAAACAAAGTACCTTGCCCTGGATGCCCCCCACATATTGCTTCATAGACCTATCTTAAGGAATAGTTATCCTCTTCTGGGTGGAGGAACCTCAAGAGTGGTAAAGTGTAAGCTATTTTGTAAAGGACTTTGTTGATGAGAGTGTGATGAGTGGCCCTATACTTAATCTTCCTAGACTCTGCTTTGTTCTCTGCTAGTGTTCCCATTTCCAGGTATACTTGGATGGGGTCCATCTAATATTGACAATGCTCTACATGAGATATGAGAGGAGGATCCTCTTGGACCTCAGTCGAATTTTTAGTCCAAGAATTCCACATAAATGGAATTGGGATTTTCTTCCATGGAGGTCAACTTTGCAAGTGAGTTTGCTCTTATATTATCTTCCCCCGGGATTGTTATGATCATCAAAATTTTGAACCTTGTCATAAGATGTCCTTGGAAATAAGAACGCAACTTCCTTGATGAAATTATTATTGCAAACGTTAATTTCTCCATCTCTATGTACCTGGTTTCTGCTCCTTAGAGTTCTCGACTTGTGTAGTATATTGGTCTTTAAACTCCTATGTTATCCCTAACCAATGTTGAACTCACGGCCCATGGTGACATGGCCAAATAAAGGTATAAATCCTCCTTTTGGGGGGATTTGGAAATCAATGGAGTAACACGTAAGTATTCTTTGAGTTCATAGAAAGGTAGTTCACATTTATCATTTCAAGTACAAGCCTTTCTGAGGAACTTGAAAAATGGAATACACTTGTATGTGGCACATGAAATAAATCGTTTAAGAGATGCTACTCTCCCTACCAAGCTTTGGACTTATTTCAAAGTCCTTCGGGACTTCATATTGAGGAGGACTCAAATCTTCTCCAGATTGACTTTAATTCTGCAGTTTATAACCATAAACCCTAAGAATTTTCAGGCAAACACTCTGAATGTGCACTTAGTAGGATTAAGACTCATCTTATGTCGATGGAAAATGAAAAAGGTTATTAAGGTCCCTGATATGATTGGAGGTAATGAGAATCTTCACTAACACGTCGTCGACATAAACTTCCATGCCCTTCCTTATTTTCCTTTCAAACATTAAGTTTACGAACCTCTTATAGGTTTCTTTTGCATTTTTTTATCGAAAGGTATAACTTTGTAATAATATATGCCTCGATCAGTGATGAATGAGGTTTCCTCCTCATGCTCTTCAGCTATTGAAATTTGGTTGTATCCAAAGTACGCTTCCATGAAGGATAACAACTCGTGACCTGCTGTAGCATCCATTAACATATCTATTCTTGGCAATGGGTACTTGTCCTTGGGTCAAGCCTTGTTTAGATCCATAAAGTTCACACAAAGCCTTCACTTACTGTTTGGATTCTTTATAAGCACCACATTTAAGAGCCATTCAGGGTAGTGCACTTTCCTAATGAACCCTGCCTTTAGCAACTTGTCAACTTCTTCTTTAGCATCTTCATTTATTTCTACTGTGAAGGACCTCCTCTTTCACTTCATCGGCTTATAAGTTGGATCAACACATAAATGATGGGTCATAATTATTGGATCTACCCTGGCTATATTTGTGTGACTCCAAAAAAATAGATCCTTATTTCTTTTGAGGAACTTCACAAGTGTTTCCTTGCGGAAGGGGTTCAATTGGGATTCTACTTGAACCGTGAGGTTTGGACCTTTTTCATCTAGTCGGACTGCTTCCAATTCCCCATTCCCAATGTGCCA
This sequence comes from Sambucus nigra, assembly GCA_949130495.1. Classification (NCBI taxonomy): domain Eukaryota; kingdom Viridiplantae; phylum Streptophyta; class Magnoliopsida; order Dipsacales; family Adoxaceae; genus Sambucus; species Sambucus nigra. The sequence continues at coordinate 211,839,552 of OX422218.1, read as the reverse complement.
CCCTAAGCCTTTTTTGAAGAAACTCCCTTCGTTCAAGCATGTTACTCCAAATCTAGGAAGGTTTATATCCTCTTTTAGCATTCAAGAATGAGACATTTATGAACTATAGAGCCTTCATAGTTATATCCCACATGTCATTAGGTTTTTTTAACAGTATCCACTATTGTTTGGCTAGGAGGGCTTTGTTGAACAGTCGGATTTCACGAAAGCCTAAACCCCCATGGTTTATGGGAAGAGTAAGTTTAGACCAGCTTGGCCCATGTAGTTTACTCGTCTTCAGAGCCACCCCACCATAAGTTGAAAATCATGGAGATAATTTTGTTATATAAGGTTTGGAAGGAAGAAATAAGACATCACATAAGCGGGAATATCCTGGACCACTGATTTAATTGATACTTCCCTCCCACCTGGGGAAGAAGAAGTTATTTCCACCTTCTCGACTTTTGGGAAATTTTGTCCAAGAAATATTAGAAATGAAGGGTTTTTGATTTCTCCCAAGAAGCTGAAAATATTAAATGTTTGGCATTAGGTTCCAAAGGGAAGATATAAAGGAAGTTGCAAATCTGGTCCACTAATGAAGCATTAGTACTAGGGGATAAATAAGCACTAGACTTTTAAACATTAACACTTTGACTCGAGGCTATTCCATAGCTTTGAAGAATGTTAGTTACCTCCACACACTCATTGTGATTGGCCTGCAAGAAAAGGATAGAGTCATCTGCAAAAAAAGAGATGGGACTGAGTAGGGCATCCACATTTCATAGTAACGCCTGAGATTTTTCCATTTGAGGTGGAGATAGATATCAACCTAGATAGAACATCTTAGATTAGGAGGAAGAGATATGGCGATGGCAGATCACCTTGGCATAAACCCTTTCGGGTTTGAGTTCACAACATTTATCCCCATTGAGAATAACTTTAAAAGTGACAGGAATGATACATTGCATAATAAATTGGTCCCATTTCTTACAAAACCCCATTTTTCCCATAACTTTCTGAAGGAAATCCCATTCCACTATGTCATAAGCCTTATTAAGGTCTAACTTTAGGGCCATCTCATTCTTCTTCCTTCTCTTCCCCATTTTAAGATAGTGGAAGGCTTCATGGGCTATGATAATACTGTCTTGGATGAGTCTATTAGGCATGAAGGCGGCTTGGTTATGGAAAATCAAACTATGGAGCATGGGTTTAAGGTGGTTAGACAAGGTTTTAGAAATGATTTTGTAGATAAAATTGCAAAGGTTAATAGGGTCGAATTGGTTGATATATTCAGAGTCTGGGATTTTTAGGATAAGGATGATATTGGTTTTATTAAGTTCTTTTTAGATGAAATTTTCCTGCAACGAAGCCTTTAATTTAGCCATCCTACAAATGTCCTCCCCGACAACATGCCAATACTTTTAGTAAAAAAAAAGGCCGAAAAAGCCATATGCAGGGGATTTAATTGCCCCAAGTCGTTCTATAGCCTTGAAAATCTCTTCATTCATAAGAGGTTTACAAATCCCTCTATTCATATCGGGGGAAACGAGTTGCTCAACGACTCCTAAAGGTCCCTCAATCACTTTTTGCCCATGAGTTCTAAAATGTTTTGAAAAATGATCTTCCACAATCTGCTTTAATTCCCCGACATTATTTGTCCAGCTACCATCCTCTTTCGTGAGCTTGGCAATATTATTTTTGCTCCTCTTTTGGACCGTTATGGCATGAAAAAATTTAGTGTTTTAGTCACCATATTTAAGCCAATTTACTCTAAACCGTTGCTGCCAAAATTGCTCCTCCCTAATGAGAATGTTGTCAATAATCTCAATTAAGGCTTCTTAAACTTTTAAGTTAGTCGAGGTTGGGGCACACTAATGATATTTGTTGTTATTCACTTTTAACGGCATCTGAGTATTCCCAAAGCATATCTTCCTCCAATGAATGATCCCCTTAGCCACACCTTTAAGCTTCTAAGAAAATTTAAGCATATTTGATACCCGCACATCCTTTTCCCACTCGTGCTTGATGGTGGTTTCACTAAGAGGACCCCCAATCCACTTCTTAATGCTCTGGTTTATTGCCTTTGCTAAAACCATTATATAATTTCTATTTGGTGCAATGTTTTGGAAAAAAATTGACGGGTATTTGTAACCTTACATAGTTTTAGAAATCATTGGCCGACAGGATATTTACGATTTTTGCAATCAGAGAAATAAATTACCACTACTACTAAACAACGTATATATTTATTGTTGGCATGAATATAATCACAATATCACGAGTAGAAGGGAGTATAATATTTAGGCATGATAATTGACCATAAGCAGGAGCTTAGATTATCACTAATGTTAAATTGAATTGGAAAAAAGTGAAGTGTCGTATAGGATCCATACATAATGAGTAGGATCAATAGTTGGGTGGGTTTATGGAGACTGAATATTGGGTGGCGACATCTCTAATGCTAACTTGAATAGGAAAAATGTGAAGTGTCATATAAAATTAAAACATAATGAATTGGAAGAGTGTGGCGTGTCAATAAGAATGTGATTGACTTAGGAAAACTTCGGGGTCCAACTTCCTCAACACGTTGGCGGCACAGAATATCACTCGCCTTATGATCAAGCCAGATTCGAGAAACAACAGATGCTTCAGAGTACCTTACCCCCAATGTTTATATAATACTTATCTACCGATCTGTTTCTAAACCAGTATCAAAAGCTTTGGCCCAAATATAAGCCCAAAGTGGGTTGTTACGATTTTTTTTAATATGGGTGGTAATTGTCACCGGTATTTTCAATAGTTACCTTTATATAATACCCAATTTCATACTATTTTCCAAGTCTTTTTCGGCCTAGGATTAAAAGCTTAGGCCCAAACATCACATGGGTTGAAATAGTCACTGCTACCAATGAGTTAAAAAGGCTCTCCCATGCGATCTAAAATGAACAAAATGAGTATTCACGATGCAAAAAAGACGCTCCTACCTTAAGATGTAGAGGGTGCTTCTCTCAACGTGAAACATTATGAATGTCTCTTCTACACCACTTAGAATAGAAGTTAATATATAAACATTTGTATTAGAGAAAAGTCTTTGTTAAGATAATGTGTAGCCATGTCTTATTACATTGGGAGATGTAAATGTTGGGCAATTGCATTCGGAGATGCCCTTAGTGATACGTACATTCACCAAGTCATTTTTTAATATGATCTCAGACGTTAAGCGAACATGGGGATTGATGACTGATGGATTAATTTCTATTTTGTGAAAACTATCACAAACAGGAACATTCATATTGAATTATTAAGAAATATAAATATTGATTTTGCGGAAGCATACCTGAATCCATGACAGAAAGTTAAAATATCTGAGTCTGAGGTTTTATGTTCTTCCAGATCAACACTTTTATTTCCTCTCTAAATTTCTCTCTGACAATGGGAATCAGAAGATTGGTGTTGTGTGATCTGGGAAACATGACCCCTATTTATAACACAATCGTGTATTTTCATATTTCGTATATTTCTATTTTAACCCATCATAAAAATAGAAATTATGCTTGTCTCTACACAATAAAACCCACACTTTAATAATACATTAGTAAGGCCCCAAAACTTAAATTAATCACTTTAATTGACCTACTTTTATTTGAAAGCCTATAATTCATATTTATTTTATATATAAGCCCATATATTAAATTTTACTCTAACAATCTCTTCATTCCCACAATAGGTGAAAACAGCTTGAGATTCGTAACATTTTTCAGCAAGTCTAATTCATTATTGTATTGTATAGTGTAAGCAAATGTGCTCTGGATATTGGATAAATAGTGAAATCTTTGTGAAGAGTGAGTCGCAAATAAACCTACACAAAAAAGGACAGAAAATTCAATTCAAGATGAGGAGCTTCGACTCCTTTTAGACACTTTCCGCGGATTATAAAGCATAGATATATTGCAAACAAATATTTAAATTAGTCTCTCGTACAACAAGGCCTACATTTATTTTTTGGTTCCCATAATATTCTTGGATAGTAACACTTCTTTTTTTCCTTACATTTTTAAGATTTCAAATAATAAAAAAAAACTCCCCCACCCCCCGATATAGGACGAATATGTTGGATAATATGTATGCAGAGGCAGAAATGAAACCGTTCTATTTCTAATAATTCTGTCAACTTCAATACAATAAAACTTCTTGAATACAATTCTATTGGACTTAAAATAAATTCTAGAAAATTCAAGGCGTGATGTCACTTTTCTAAATATATTATTTACCCCAACAAGATGATTTGGTATATAAACGGGGATCTGTAAATCCGTACTAAAGATACAATGAAGCAATTGCACTGTCTGCAAATTGTATGTTAGATGCAACAACGAAGAACGGACAACTTCAAGTTCTTATTATGTTTATGTGTACAAAACAAAATAAGATAATTTATATCTCCTAAAAATTGTAAGAGAGTAATTGCAAGAGTTGGAAAATTCGAACTGGGTAAATCTTAATTATGTGCAATTTTGAATTTGGCAGCCTTTATTTATAGATAGTGAAAGGCATTATCTTCAAGAGTCATGACTGTTGAATTAACAATCTTAAGCCACTTTCGAACAGGTATGATTAAACCGAACCGATTTTATACGGACCACCCAAAAAGTGATCGCACCCGAGCTACCGCGATCCGACCCGGACGAATCCCGGCAACCCGCGGCATGCGAAGTGCAAAGTGCGCCACTAGCGCCTCTACAACCCACTTCCCCACACACGCGCACGTGTGCATGCACGTGCGTACGATGCTTCACACCGTATTGGAGCTCTCTTGAAAAACCCTCTTAAATGCTAGATGAAGTGACTCTTCATCTTTCATTTGTACTTATTAAGTGCACACTTTTTTTGTATATTTCCAATGTGGGACACAAAGGTTGCCCACTCCTTTTATAGCTTAGTGGGTATCACTTAGCTTTACTCATTTTCCTATGTGGGACACTCTTCCTTTTATATTGGGTTTGTTTCCCACTTTTCTCCACACACTTTCAATGTGGGACAAGCTTTTACTCCCAAAGCTTTTACTCACTTATTTTAAAAATATCCAACATTCCTCCACCGTTTTCAAAATAAGTTTTGTAAATCATTGGTTGCATGTAAGATTGTGTATAAGCACTGGTGTCTCACGACTTGAACCAATACACTGTGAAGATTCGTCAAGGCTAACCATGAAAGTATAGTAGACTTGTCTTTGAACTATTAATCCATATGGATCAACCGGATTTGTCTACACGCACAAATATTTTAGTCACTGATTATCCATATAAGCCAACACATGTATTAGGGCTTGTGTCTGTACCTTGATTTCATGAGTGCTTTAGAGTTAAGCCCAGTTCTCATAGGAAGCAGCACCATTACCACACTTATATAGGTAAACTATCATAGGTGTACATGTAACTTAAAACACCATAAGTCTAGTAAGATCAAATGCATCCTCATTCGTTTATTCATTACATGTACTAAGCACTTATCATTGGGATGTTTAATTTGTAATGCTTACAACCACGTCATATGATGTACTTTAATCATTAAACTTGAGACGTGAATATATCAAGTTTCAAGTTGAGTTTCCATCAAGAGTGATTATTGTTAAAGGGCTTTAGTTCCATTCCTAATGATGTCTTAGACATCATTCCTTTTACAAGACCTTTTGTAAAAGGATCAAATAAATTTTGACTTGATTTTACATAATCCACTTGTGACACCCCGCCTACTAAAATACCGGGTGGCCAGCCCATGATCAAAATAACATGTTGGTCTCATATGGCTCATTCTTAGCATCACTGTCGAAAATTTTTTAAGGTTACTAACCACTTAGTAATTTAATTAGACCGGTGCCAAATTTTATCTTACATTAATTAACAACATGCAGAAATCAATGCCCATTTAGACCATCCATGCAACCGAGAATGGAATCCAACACAAATGAATAATCATAAATAAAAATAGCCGAATTAACTATCGGTTCAATAATAAAATACATAGTCCCTGAAGAATTAACCTGGATACATAAAGTCCAATAAATAAACTAAATACAAAATATGAGGGCGACATACCCAAATGAGAACTGAAGAAAAGTTCCTACACTAGGAGTAAATAAACGAAGCATTTATAACAAGGTCCTGCAACTTTCACATAAGCTGCAGCTGCGCATCCCTGGATAAAATCCTCAAACTGGGTGTCCCTTGGTTGGACACCTAAAATGTTTTGGAAAATTTTTTTTGACACGGGTCAGAGCTTAAGTAAAATATTTTGAAAATATTTAGTAAGAACTTAAATTGCAATAATTAAATATGCATGCACACTTTTCATATTTAAGCTAGTGTCGCACTCTCTTGAGACATAGCTCACCCCTCATCTAATGTGCACACTTAACGCTCGCCTTCTACCTTTCCCAGTTAAGTTACCCCACCTAACTAGCCATATCGAATCTCCTTCTACAAAATAATTCGTTATACCTACCCATATTGCCGATACAATACGTTATCGAATTTTCATGTCTTTTAGCCCATTATAAATTTCTCAGTATATGTTTATTTCTCCCCATAATATAGTTATTTTTAATGCCACTATCTTTCTCTTCTACTAAACTCACCCAGTGGAATGAAATCATAAGTATACGTATATCACACTATTATATATATACTAATACGGCACCCCTAAGCTGAGCTGTGGTACGTGTATACTATGCTATCATGTCCTGGTACATCATCTACCAAACACACGTAGTAGAATAAATCACAAGTATATATATTTATCACACTAATTATATATATACAATACAGCACCCCTAGGCTGGGACTTGCGGTGCATGCATACTCTGCTATCAAGTCCGGTACATTACGCACTGTATAAAGGAATGCAGATTCTGAATCACTCTGGAACCGTATCAATATAAATCGCACATATTGGAGACAAACATAGTTAACATACCCATGGATCACGCACATACATACGCTCCCATGGTCAACTGACTTATAGACTCACAAATAAGTCATTCACAGTCCTATGTCCTTAAGGTACCAATCTAAATTCCCCCGTGGGCACACAAAGATAAGATGGTCCTTTTCTGAAAATCAGCCTCCCGTGATTGCAAATATGGTAGGTATGTCATACACATAATAACTCATGCAAATCAGTATAGGTATACACACAACCTATATCATATATTCCATACATAGCATATATATCTCCCAAAGATCTCACGTATTATTTAATTTCAATTATACGTCTCATCGTATATTCTCCAGTATCCCTCACTACTCGAAGTATGCCAATTTTTCTTTAAAATATTGCAGTAGGTAATTCACTCATATCCTATTGATCTAAGTCATAAGTTCGCTCATCTCCCGAATTCATTACATTTCAAATTATACCGATTAATCTAATCAATTTCACATTAATTAGTTTATTAAAGTAATGTCACCCAACTACAATACTTTGTCTCACTCATATGGTCTGTATCTTCACCCTTTAGAATTTGTTTAAAAAAAATCCACTATTAAGGTTAACACCTCTCGTTAAATTCACTATTTGAATATTTATTATATATCTCTATAATAAATTAAACCTGCTAATCTGTGCCTAACTCCCGTAGCACTAGCCTGAGAAATATCAGAGTCAAAACCCCGACCCTTAATTTAATTACTATCACCTCAATTAATTTTTTTACAAGTAGTATCACTCAACCAAAATGCTCGGACTCCCTTTATTGGCTCGTATTTTAACCTTTTATAATTCATTTCACCAAATTCGGTTAACAAGTTTGACACCCTTATTAAATTTAATAGTCCTTAATACTCATCCCATAAGACTCTAAGTATTAGGTTCCATTTAATCTCTATCAATTAAATTCCACCTTAAGATACCAGCCCGTATGCTAAACTCATCCAAAATTTTCATTCGAATACGTTCGTATATTTTTGACATATATTATCGAGTGTCGTTCATTATAAATACTCCTAAATTTATACCCCTGATTCATCCCTATCTAATCTAAGGATAACATAACGTTCCTTTATATTTTTCCAAAGTCCTACACTCATCTACAGACATCCCTAAAAATCCAGATTTTATTTTTCACAATGGATTTCGGTTTCAGACACTCTTTCGTAGAAAAATCATTAATAATTCAAAAAAAATCAGAAAACTACAAGGTTAGGGCCCACGCGACCGTAACGGTCATATCTAAAAGTTTCATGTTTTGACAAACAGGTAAATCAGATCGATTCTGCCTCAAAATTGGACCGTTTCGACAGACTACGAATCATCTTCTTCTCTAACTCATTTTTCTCCATTTATAACCCTCAAACCTCCATGGATTTAACCCAAAGATCAATCCAATTTATACCCCATGTTTATTACATCTATAAATAGGTTCTAACACTAATATATATCAGCAATCATCATTTATTCTCATTAAAACTTCTAGGGTTCCTGAATTGAGTTTTTCTCAAAATTTCTTAAATCACAAATTCAATTCGATTCAATAATTCAAATTCAACAACAATTCCTACTGGGTTTTCGATTATAAATCATATTCTAACATCATATGATTGTATTATCCCATTAATTAAACATCAATCTCACCTTAAATGGTTAAATCCCCCAAACCCAGATTTAACATGTGATACCCTCCAAAAACGAATTCTGCTATAATCACTCATCCCAAAATGAATATGGTTTACACCCACCATGATACGAATCGCAATACCGAAATTTAAATGAAAGCAAGTTTAACTACTTGCCTAGAAATTTCGTAGAGTCTGATCCTTTGATGTAGATGGATATTTTGACTAAGAACACATCAATTTCCTCTTGGCTTGACTCCCCAAAGCTCTCCTACTTGATCCCTCGTTTCTCCTCTGCAACTAGGGTTTTTCTAAAATGAATTATGGTTGCCATACCCTCTCACGTTTTGATATTATTATGCCAATCCCGTTTTTAGGCTTGTGGGCTTTATTAAAACGGTCCGATCACTCCCGTGTGGGACCGATTATGCTTAAAAACGCCCTGAGACCCAATTACTACCCCCCGGGTACTCTATTTTGACTATCTCGGCCCTTTCGGACTCAACCATACACTCAGAATCATCATCCGAGTTACGTAACTAAAATCTCAAATTACGACACATGTATTTTTAAAAGAAATAACCCGAATTAATTTAAATCTCAATTCTCAAAATAAATTGAATCTTCCAATTTAAATAAATTCTCCAATTTAAATAGTTTCTCCAAATCATCAATTTAGTTTAAATTCTAATTCTCCAAATTAGCTAAATTATTTATCCTAAAAAATACGGGGTGTCACATTCTTCCCCCCTTACAAAGGAATTTCGTCCTCAAAATTAAGATGAGTCTAGTACTCCTAGCCTCGAATACTTCCTAACTCACATGTATCTAAGATCGCTACACATATGTCTACCCCCTCTAATCGCGAATTTTATTAAAATTATTTTAATTGTCCAGGGCCCCCATACACCCTATACTCGTGCATAACTGCACAAAGGTTCCCCGAGTCAACTAGTCTTAAATTGTAATACAACTTTTAATTTACAGTTATAACTACCTGAATGCATAATAGCCAAGGTACGAAAACTATGTGAGAGTGACCAAACATCTCCCCACTTCCAACGTTGCGCTAAATTTCATGCGTGGGATGTCTCGCAAAGCGAAATCCAAATAAGGAACTCCCCGATACACTACTACCTAGCATTGTCGGTCGATGAGATCTGTTTGGCCCTCAGTCCATAGCACGTACCCACAAATCCCGTCTCTTGACATAAAAGTATACTCGATCATTTCATGTTACCAAAGACATCGTATAATTTAGCGCCCCTTACTATCACTAGTATCTTAGCGCGAGTCAATCACAAGCTATATATCCTCGCTCGTTACTAAACATATCCACTCTGAATCTCATCAGTAGACATCCCTACTTACCGGGATCAAATGTAATAATACAAACACTTCCTCATTAGTGATGATGCTAAAATCTAGCACCACCAGATAAGTGATGATGAGCTCAAACAGTAGTAACCATGGCAGTCATAGAGATGTATATGTATAAGTATGTAAGTGTGTAGAAGGAGATGAGTATAAGAGGAACAAGATACTGATGTATTGTGGTTCAGTCAATTAGGCCTACATCCACTGTGAGTGTGTGATCCACTAAGTATGGGCACTAATGGCCTTGGATACAATGCACATAAGCTCCCTTTCTCTCTCTACTGTGTGTATAAGCAGAGTTTTAGCTAGGGTTACAATTATCGATCGATCTTCTGTAGGGTTGTAGGTGACAAGTATATATAGGTCTTGGGGGGTGTAGTGTACCCCCAAGTATGCATGGTGCATGTGAATGATGATCTAGCCAACCCCCAGTTGACACCTGTAGACGCCACCTGTAACTAATGATGACATAATATTCCCTCACGTGAGGGTGTGATATTTTTATAACGGTCATCCATGTGCCATGTGAGCCTCATGCGCACTGTTCCACGCATCTCCCAAACCACGCACTGTGAGGATATCACCCTCAGCCTATGATATGAGGTCGAGGGTAAAGTTCCCTCTGGCAGTGAGTCTGGCCTAATTTAGGCCTCGTACTGTCGTACCCTCGGACGGTTGTCTAAGCCTGATGGAGGGTCGACCCCCTGGAGGGTCGTCTGAGCCTGATGAAGGGTCGGCCCCTTAAAGGGTCATCTGATCCCGATGAGGGGTCGGCCCCTTGAAGGGTCATCTGAGCCTGATGAAGGGTCGGCCCCTTGAAGGGTCATCTGGGCCTGATGAAGGGTCGGCCCCTTGAAGGGTCATCCGGGCCTGATGAAGGGCCGGCCCCTTGAAGGGTCATCCGGGCCTGATGAGGGGTCGGCCCCTTGAAGGGTCGTCTGAGCCTGATGAGGGGCCGGCCCCTTGAAGGGTCATTTGGGCCTGATGAGGGGTCAGCCCCTTGAAGGGTCGTCTGGTCCTGATGAAGGATCAGCCCCTTGAAGGGCCGTCTAGACCATGATGAGGGGTCGGCCCCTTGAAGGGTCACGAGACCATCTTGGGCTCGTCTTGGCGGAGGGCTCCCTCGGCCTGGCCGAGGGTATATATGGGTATATCAATCACCCCCCCAGCCCTTAGCCATAGATGATGCTGAGATGGCTGAGGGATAGCGTTGCTTTTGAGACAAGTGTATAGTCTGTGTGATGAGTGACATCTATCAAGATGATGTGACACTTAGGCAAATACTCATTGTTGTTCCAATTTCTAAGGCGTGGCGGCTGCACAACTGGCCTGGGACTTTGTGCCCTAATGATGCCCTCGTCGTGGGTCGTGTTTTACCTTGGTTAGTGGGCCCATTCATCAGCAAGGTATTTAAGCAATTTTTGAAATCATTTCTTTTTTTCTTCTTCTTCGCCCCTGAACTCTCTCTCTAGCTTCTCAACTTCTCAACAGCTCCATAGCCATTTATGTGATTTTTGCATCAGGCGTCGCTGTTCTTTCTCGGGCAATCCCTCTGACCCATTGCCCTCTTTATATTCCATTGCTATTTACACCTCGACTGCTTTAGGTCTGTAGGACTAGGCTTTTCTTTAGCTGTCTCATAATTTTTTGGCATTCTTCTTCGGTGGCTAGTTCTTGAATGTTCTTGATAAGAACCCTTTAATTCTTTGGTTTTGATCGAAAAGTCCAACCTAGTCAACTGTGAGATTGTTTGTGGTTGGATTAGCCAAGTTCTTCTAGGTGTATGTTCTTCCCCTTAATGCTTAAGAGGCTTTACAGTTTAGCTGAGGAGTTTCCATCCCTGAGAGAGAAGTTCTTCATAGAGATTAGGCGAATAGAGGAAGATGTGGAGAGAAGACGAGGAGCCGACCCTAATTGGGTACGACCCATTTTCCCCATTCCATTAGCCACTATCATACTACCCAAATCCTGCGGGTCGTCTTATCGGCCAGCCGAGAGTCAATCGTCCGAGGGATAAATGGATCAGAGAGCATCATCGTCGACAGGTGCTGGCCCTTCTAGGAGGGGAGAGACATCCACTCTCAGCCCAGGCCGACAGGCTGAGGGCACAGCACCATCTGAGGTTATCCCTGTAACAGCGTTGTCTCCCTTTGAATTTCAAGTAGCCTTTCCAGGTGGTCCCCCAGAGGTTGGGGGATCTGGGGACGAGGGAGATGAGGATGACAGTGATGATTCTTCTGATGGCGATGGTAGACAAGTTGACACTTCCACTGCTTCCACTTATGCATCATCAGTCAAAGACCGTGATCTCTTACTATGGAGGCACCTCTTCGGCATACAACCCAACATAAGCATGAGGGTTCCCTTTGAGTTTGAGGGTGACGAGGGAGAGGTCGTCGTATATAAACAGATGTTAAAGGTCGGTGTTAGGTTCCCTCTGCACCCTGCCATAGTCAATATACTGTCGGCCCTTGGCGTTGCCCCCTCTCAGCTTCCTCCCAACTCCTGGAGGACTATCCTCGGCTACGTCTCCTTGTGGAAGAATACCTTTACGGATGAACCTTCATCCGATCTATTCTTGGCTTGTTATAATATCACTTCCTCGTCCAATCAGCATGGGTACTATCATCTGGGGGCGAGGAAGTCTGATAAAAAACTCCTTCATGTGGCACAAACCTCTAACCACGACTGAAAGAAGAGATTTTTCTTCATATCTGGGGAATGGGAATTTACTGCTGAGACTCAACCTTTGGACGATGGTCCGAGGGTTCCAAGGAGATGGTCTAATCCCTCGATGAAGGCTAGGTCAGACCCCGAACTTAGTCTGGATGAAAAGGACATAGTTGAATATCTGAGAGAACCAGGGAAAGGGGGTGAACTTGCAAAGTTTGAAGATCTGATGACCCCTCGGTTCCTCAAAGAAGCTGGTCTGAGGGTCGGCCCCTTGACAGAGCTATGTGAGTTCTTGTTATTTTTTCTCAGTCTTTGCTTTTTTCCAAGTGTTCCATCTTTGCCTCTGTATTTTTTTTTGATGTGTCGTCTTCTTTTCAGGTCGTCCTATAGGTATCTCTGATTTTCTCTAGGAAATGACTGCCCCAAGCTTATTATCTAGCCTAGGCAAGAAGAAGGGGAAGGAGACTCAGCAGGCTCCGAGGAAGTCGAAGTCCATGGGGCTAACACCTGTCGAACCTTTCGCCGAGGGTTCCAAAAGAAAAGGTCCTGAAGTTCCTGTTGACCCTCATCCTGATTCGAGGACGAGGGTGAGGGTTGAGTCATCGGAGGGGACTGGCTCTTCCTCCAGCATGGGGGCTTTCTGGTCCCAAAACTTAGCATTTTTGAAGGTTGAGTCGTCTTCTCTGATTGCCAACCTCAGGGCGGCCAAAGCTTCCATGTTCTCTGCCCCCTCGGCCGCCGACTACGATTTCCTGTCGAAGATGCCCCCAGTCAATGTGTATGACTATGGTCTACACACTCTTGCCCAGGTATTTGCTCTTTATTTCCTTAGTTGAATTCTTTCATAAACTGCTTCCTCAACCTCTTAACAAGTTTCTTTTTCTTATGCAGTCTGTTTGTGCTTTTACCTCGGCCACTAAGTGGATGGCTGAAAATCAACAAAAATTTTATGAAGCCGAGAGGGCTATTCAGTACGAGGATGATCTGCAGTCAGAGCTTGAGACTGCAAGGGCTGAATTGGAGAGTGCTAGGACTGAACATTGAAGGGTCCTGGATGAGCTGACGAAGCAGCATGATGCAGACCTGGAGGCCAAGGACTTGCTTCTTAAAGAGAAGGATGAGGCCTTGACCAACTTGAGGGTTCAATTTAAGGCTGATCTTGAGGGAGCTGTAAAGAAAGCCGAGGTCGACGCTGTGGAGGCCTACAAACTCTCAGATGAGTTTCAAGGCTTCGGTCTTGAATACTTAGAGAGGGGGATTAGGAAGGCCTGTCTTTGGGTCGCCCTTAAGTTCGATGATGCTGTATCATCTGTCCCTCCCCCCCCCCCCCCCCCTCTCTTGAGGTAGTCCAACTTGATGATCCCCTTATCGCTGAAGCCTTGGCTCAGGTGGAGTCCCAAGTTCATGCCTAGGGTACCGACACATCTGAGGATCGGCCAGTCTTGGTCACTGAGGAGACTCCTCTTATCGATGTTGAGGCCCTGCCCTCTGATGCCTCTCAATAGGGTGGTTGTCTGTAGCCAATACCCTCTTCATGTACCCCATTTTTGTACTTTACTTTTGTTGGACAGACATAATATTTGTAATATAATGCCTCTTACTATCTTCTATGCTTGTCTCTTGTATGCCTTATCTTGTGATGTTTTTAAATTAATAATCTCACCAACTCCTCCCTCGTCTTTCTTGAGGGTAAATGAGGGGTCGTCCCCACCATTTGCCCTCATTATAGCCGAGGGTGGTTTTTAACCAACCAAATGGTTTTTCAATTAAGTCCCCCCTCATCTTTCTTGAGGGTAAATGAGGGGTCGTCCCCACCATTTGCCCTCATTATAGTCGAGGGTGGTCTTTAACCAACCTAATGGTTTTTCAATTAAGTCCCCCTCGTCTTTCTTAAGGGTAAATGAGGGGTCGTCCCCACCATTTGCCCTCATTACAGCCGAGGGTGGTTTTTAACCAACCTAATGGTTTTTCAATTAAGTCCCCCCTCGCCTTTCTTGAGGGCGAAGGAGGGGTCGTCCCCACCATTGACCCTCATTATAGCTGAGGGTGGTTTTTACCAATTTAATGGGTTTTTTTCTTCCTTTTTTTTCAATCAAATCCCCCCTCATCTTTCTTGAGGGCAAAGGAGGGGTCGTCCCCACCATTGACCCTCATTATAGCCAAGGGTGGATTCCACCAACTTAATGATGTTTTCAACTAAGTCCCCCCTCGTCTTTATTGAGGTCAAAGGAGGGGTCGTCCCCACCACTGACCCTCATTATAGCCGAGAATGGTCTTAACGAGTATCACCCCAATCGCACTAGAATTAATCAAACACAACGTGAGGGACCATTCTCATTAATATTCCAAGTGTTCTGTTGGAGCAACACATTCATTACAACTGTGGTTCGATAGATATTTACAAAATTACTGATAGTATTTCTTTAAATGGTCTGCATTCCAGGGGTTGAAAAAGGGTTCCCCTTTTAGGTTTTCTAGTCTATAGGTCCCAGGGACAACTTCATCAATGACCCTATATGGGCCATGCCAATTTGGACGGAGCTTGTTGGGCTTCTACCAAGTCTTTTTGAGGACTAAGTCCCCCACTGCAATTGGCCTCTGCATCACCCTCTGGTTGTAAAACCTTGCAGTCCTCTGCTGGTAGGCAGCTTGCCTAATCTCGGCGTCTTCCCTCCTTTCTTCAATCAGGTCTAAGTCAAGTCTCCTCTCTTCCATATTTATCTGGGGGTCATACATTTGGACCCTGTGAGTAGGAAAACCAATCTCGGTGGGGATGACGGCTTCAGAGCCATAAGCTAGCATGAACGGGGTTTCCTCGGTAGGGGTATTTGCCGTCGTCCTGTAGGCCCACAATACAGCATATAAATCTTCAACCCATCTTCCTTTTGCCTCCTCAAGTCTCTTCTTTATCCCATCTAGGATTGTCCTATTTGTAACTTCCGTTTGCCTATTCGTCTGAGGTCGGCCTGGGGTAGAGAAGAATTATTTGATACTCACCCTTTCACAGTACTTTTCTAGAGATGTATTCTTGAATTGGGTCCCGTTATCCGAGATGAGGGTGTTGGGAAGACCATATCTGCATATAATATTTTTCCAGATGAACTGGAAGGTCTTCTGCTCTGTGATCGTTACCATTGCCTCTGCCTCCACCCATTTTGAAAAACAGTCAATTGCCACGATGAGGAACCGATAGTTATTGATGGCCCTAGGCAAGGGGCCTACCAGGTCGATCCCCCAGGCTGCAAATGGCCATGGGGATGTAATGGAGGTAAGAGGCTCATGGGGTTGGTGAGGGATGGTGGCAAATTTTTGACATTTGTCACACTTTTTTACATATGCAGTGGCATCTTTCCCCAAGGTCGGCCACTGGTACCCTTGGGTTACTATCCTCTTTGCCAAAGACCTAACCCCAATGTAGCTTGAACACGACCCCTCATGTACGTCTTGCAAAATGCGTGGGACTTCGGATGGGTGCACACATCTAAGTAAGGGGAGCAAAAATCCCTTTTTATACAAGGTGTCTCCGATGACAGTGAATTTCGCAGCTCTGTATCTCAGCTTCTTCCTTTCTTGACTTGCTTCTGGAATATCCCCCTCTTTGATGTATCTGATCAGAGGGTCCATCCATGAAGCTTCCTTAGAAACATTCAGGCAAGTGCCAAGTGTTCCCTCAGCATCTTCAATAGTTGGTCGAAGCAAAATTTCCACTGGGACTGCCCTCCTGATATCTGTCCTAGTCGTCGAGGCCAACCTAGCAAGGGCATCAGCTCGACCATTATAGAGACTAGGTATCCTCTTTAATTTTACTTCTCTGAAGCTCTTCTGTAATGACCTTACCTTCTCAAGGTACTTGGCCATCCGCTCATCATTGGCCTCGTAGGCTCCTAGTATCTGGTTCACTACTAGCCTTGAATCACTATGGACCAAAATCTGGTCGACACTAAGAGACTTGGCCAAGGAGAGGCCTGCTATCAAGGCCTCATATTCGGACTCGTTGTTGGAGGCTTTGAAGTTGAACCTCAGGGCGTACTCAATGTCTGTGCCATCGGGTGCTGATATTATAAGTTCAGCCCCACTTCTGCTGTCGCAGGAGGACACGTCAATGAAGAGGCTCCACACAGTCTGTTCTTCTGAGAAATTTCCCTCAGTGAGGGACCCTTGTCTAAAGAGATATCTTCCCTCTTCATTTTTGGCCACTTTTCCTCTAGCGGTGCTTGTCTCAGCCTTGTCTGCGGGTATGTCGGTGAGTTTGCCTTGCAAGGCATCTGTCTTCTCGAAGCTCTCATCTTCAGCTTCATCGTCTTCCCAAGTAAATTCAGCCACGAAATTTTCCAATGCCTGCCCCTTAATGGACGTCCTAGGTTGATACACAATGTCAAACTCCCCTAGCTCTATAGCCCAGGCCATTAACCTCCCTGATTTTTCTGGCTTGTGTAAGACTTGCCTAAGAGGAGAGTTAGTGAGGATGACCATTGTATGGGACTGGAAGTATGTCTGCATCCTTCTTGATGAATAGATCAAGGCATAGGCTAACTTCTCCATCCTTAGGTATCTTTACTCTGCCCCCTGGAGTGCCTTACTGTTGAAATACATAGGCTTCTGTACCCCGTCTTCGTCTCTCACAATGGTTGCGCTGATGGCTCATTCAGAGATGGCCAAGTACACATGTAGCTGTTCGCCCTGCACTGGTCATGATAATAGCAAGGGAGACCCTAGGTATGACTTTAGCTCCCTGAAAGCCTCATCACACTACTCACTCCATTCGAAGGCCTTTCTAATAATTTTGAAGAATGGTAAGCACCTGTCTGTGGCTTTGGACACAAACCTATTCAGAGCAGTAACTCGCCTCGTGAGCCTCTGAACGTCTTTAATGGTCTTGGGGGGCTTCATTTCTATAAGGGCCTTTATCTTTTTAGGGTTGGCCTCGATGCCTCTTTGGTTGATAATGAACCCCAAGAATTTCCCTGCTCCGATCCCGAAGACACACTTGGTCGGGTTGAGCTTCATTTGGTACTTGTCCATTGTATTAAAGGTCCTCTCAAGGTTAGCCACATGATCCTCAGCTTTCAAACTCTTAGTCAGCATGTCATCTACATAGACCTCCATAGACTTCCCAATTTAGTCTTCAAACATTTTATTTACAAGGCGCTGATACGTTACCCCTGCGTTCTTTAGGCCAAAGGGCATGACCGTATAGCAGTATGTCCCCTTGTCGGTAATGAAAGTTGTCTTCTCCGAGTCTTCAGGGTTCATAAAGATCTGGTTATACCCTGAATAGATATCCATGAAGCTCATGAGCTCATGGCCTGCGGTAGCGTCTACCATCTGATTAATTCGTGGGAGAAGGAAGCTGTCTTTGGGACAATGCTTGTTGAGGTTGAGTGCACAGTTTTCGTCACTACCTTGACTTCAGCTACGTGGGCCTTCCTATCTGCGACCTCTGACCCTCCTCATGCTAGACCCCCGAAGATCATTCCCACACCGAGCGAGATCATATTAAGTCTCTTGACAGGGTCGTGGTCGTCTCTTGGAGGGAGATCAGGGTCTTCCTCATCATCGAAAGGGTCGTCCCCTCTTTTTAGAGGATCTTCTCTATATGCATCACCCCGCTTCTTTCTGGGGTCGTCCCCTCGGCCCCTCTTGAAGGCACCTTTGTCAACGTACTTCCCGAGCTTCCCTTCTTTCAGCATCTTCTCAATATCATCTTTCAGAGCAAAGCATTTGTCTGTCACATGGCCATGGTCTTGGTGAAATTCATACCACGGGTTTTTATTCCTCTTATTGGGGGTTGCCCTTAACTTCTCAGGCCACTTCAGGGACCGATCACTCTTTATCTCATTGAGAATATGTTCACAGCTGATCGTTAGAGGGGTGTAATCAGTGTACTTGTCATCCGTAGACCTCTTCTTCCCCTCTTTGTTCTTCTTAGGGTACATACCCCCTGAAGTGACTCCTCTTTCATCTTCATATTTTTCGTCCATCGCCTCTTCGGTGTTCATCACCTTTCCTGATGTCGACAGCAATTCAGCCATCGTCCTTGGAGGGTCTTCAGTAAGCTTCCATAACAGCTTCCCCCTTTTGGAGTCCTCCAATTAGGGTTGTCATAGCTATGCTCTCCTCATAGTTTTCCACCTATAACTTTTCTTTGTTGAATCTAGCTATGTAGTCTCTTAGACTCTCATTCTTCCCCTGCTTAACATAAAGCAAGTGTGTGGTCTTCTTCTGTGGCCTCACCCCAAAGCAAAAGTTGTGGATAAACTGGTTTGCCAGCTGCTTAAAGCTTTCAATGGAGTTTTTTAGAAGAGACATGTACCAGACATGTGTAGCCCCAGTCAGAGTACCAGAAAAGGCATGACACCTCATCTCATCAAAGATAGAGTATATGTCTGTCGCTGATTGGTACATCTCAATATGGTGGACAGGTTTGGTACTCCCGTCATACCTTGGGGTGACCACAAGTGGCTTAAACTTTGATGGCGTAGGGAAGTGGACTATCTTCGCCACAAATAGTGAGCCTATGGAGTATCCTCTCTGAAGAGGGTCCCGGCTCTTCAGAATATCACCGATCTTATCCTCCAGTCACTAGATCGAGTCATTCCAGGGCCTCGTAGGGTCGGCTTGGCCGATGTTATCCCCTGCCACCTCGTTGAGGTGGACGGAGGGTTCTGAAGCGACAGGCCTGCGTCGGTTATTTACTTCCCCTGACCGTCATGGGGTCAGCCATCTGCTGCCTCCCTTCTGGACCTCGTAGCACTCCTTGATCTGGACAACTTTTCTCGCAGGTCGTTTACTGGGCCCAGCCTCTCAAAGGCCGACCCCCTGCTCAAGCGATCAAAAGCAGAGCCTCTCGGGCGGTCATCAGGATTTTGCCTTCCACACTTCCCTCTGCTCTCCTGGAGAGGTCGCACAGTATTGTTGGAGACCTCATACGGCTCCCAGCACTCTATGGGGGCCTCCTCTCCCTCCAGATCGTCATACCTGTCCTCAGGACAAGGGTTTCCTTACCTCCCCAGGCGTAGACGTCGGGGGTCAGCAACATCCCTCCGTCGCTGAGGGGGAGGTAAGTCTTTGCGTGGTGCCTGGGGTGGTACCTTGGCCTCATGCTGCCCTGGAGCCGCTGTCGGAGTAATCATCTCAGGTGAGACCCCTGGTGGTCTTAGTATGTTCTGGCTTAGAGCTGTGAACTGCTCTTGCATGATCCGATGGCTTGCTGCCAGAGACTTCAAGGTTACCGCCACATCAGCCATCTCAGACTGAGGTGGTGGTGGCTGACTGGAACTGGGTCTTACTCCATTATCCGGTGGAGGAAATGGTGGTGGTGGCATCTCCTATGACATGTGTTTGAGCTATGAAGAGCTGAACTGAAGAAAAGACTGATGAGCTTGAGAACCTTAATGGGTCTCCTTCAATGGTGAAATGTCTCCACACAGGGGGAGAACTGACTCACCACCAGAGTGCCCAGTGAGGTCAAGCTGTACAAAGGAAGAGATGTCTTCTCGTTCCTACAGACGGCACCAAACTGATGATGCTGAAATCTAGCTCCACCAGATAAGTGATGATGGGCTCAAACAGTAGTAACCATGGCAGCCATAGAGATGTATATGTATAAGTGTGTAAGTGTGTAGAAGGAGATGAGTATAAGAGGAACAAGATAATGATGTATAGTGGTTCAGCCAATTAGGCCTACATCCACTGTGAGTGTGTGATCCACTAAGTATGGGCACTAATGGCCTTGGATACAATGCACATAAGCTCCCTTTCTCTCTCTACTGTGTGTACAAGCAGAGTTTTAGCTAGGGTTATAATTATCGATCGATCTTCTGTACGGTTGTAGGTGATAAGTATATATAGGTCTTGGGGGGTGTAGTGTACCCCCAAGTATGCATGGTGCATGTGAATGATGATCTAGCCAACCCCCAGTTGACACCTGTAGGCGCCACCTGTGACTAATGATGACATAATATTCCCTCATGTGAGGGTGTGATATTTTTATAACGATCATCCACGTGCCATGTGAGCCTCACGCGCACTGTTCCACGCGTCTCCCAAACCACGCGCTGTGATGATATGAGGCCGAGGGAAAAGTTCCCTCTAACAATGAGTCTGTCCTAATTTAGGCCTCGTATTGTCGTACCCTCGGAGGGTCATCTGAGCTTGATGGAGGGTCGGCCGCCTGGAGGGTCATCTGAGCCTGATGAAGGGTCGTCCGGGCCTGATGAAGGGTCGTCCGAGCCTGATGAGGGGTCGGCCCCTTTAAGGGTCGTCCGGGCCTGATGAGGGGTCGGCCCCTTGAAGGGTCGTCTGAGCCTGATGAGGGGTCGTCCCCTTAAAGGGTCGTCTGGGCCTGATGAGGGGTCGGCCCCTTGAAGGGTCATCTGGGCCTGATGAAGGGTCGGCCCCTTGAAGGGTCATATGGGCCATGATGAGGGGTCTACCTCTTGAAGGGTCGTCTGGACCATGATGAGGGGTCGACCCCTTGAAGGGTCACGAGACCATCTTGGGCTTGTCTTGGCGGAGGGCTCCCTCAGCCTGGCCGAGGGTATATATGGGTATATCAATAAGTCTATTATGCAACACACTATAACATATATACACGAATATATAGAGTAGACCCTCTTTCAGGTAGTACTAGTACAAGTAAATCATATCTCATAACAGCGAACACAAAGTCTCACCATACTATATACTATAGCCCAAACATTTCACTATAATTATGACTAACGTTACGTACTTAACATATTTATCTCAAGCTCAGCTCTGCACTCTCGATGTGGCTATAATGTACGGGTATTCTCGATTACCCTAATTTGCAAATTAAATCCTTCTCGAACTTACCCCACCCATTAACTTGTGGTGCAAAAATTTTCACAGTGCATCCTTCATAGAACTACCTGGCTCCACTAGCCATATATCGTATTAACTTTCAGCTTAAAGTGTTTCCTCTACTCGTTTAATAATATAACATTTAAAACTGACGCATTAGCATCCAACAATGGCTCGCTATTCCCAACGTTTATTACGATCCATGTGTGTAACCTCTTGTAACAAAGTTCAAAAGAACTTTCCCCAATGCACTATCCCCTAGCATTATCGGTCATCGAAATTCGTGCATCCCAAGCACATAACCAATATATCATAAATTTTATCTCCCAACACATAAATCAAATCATCTATGCCCATATCTCTCAAGGCGACACACGATACTATGCTCTCACTATCACTAAGTTCTCAGGACTTACACAATGAGTTAAATCTCTCCACTCAACGGTAAACTCGATATACCCTTAATCACATTATTAAAAGTCCCTATGCATCGGGATCCAATATAACTAGACATATGTACTCTCCGAAGTCTACTTTATAAAACTATCGTCACGAGCTCGACCCTCTTTTAAGTGAGACGTCATAAAAATACCCATCCTACCCCGGAACACCGAACATGATAGGCTTGTTGTAACCTCTCACCATCGCTTAACAGTCCATACCCAAAATAAACCATACCTCGAATATCACCTCTCAAAACGAGGTAACCCCATAAAATATATCTATTCTCTGTGTCCCCACCCGCTCCCCTGCAGAGGGAACTAAAGAGAGAGTTTCGTTAACTCAACGGTGAATAAACACACATTATAGTGATATTAACGATACCTATACTAAACCCGTTTCACTTGCGAATCTAGTGAAAATAAACTACTGTGACTCGCTCGTGTCACACAAAACAGATCCTAATCACCTCGGGATAAAACTCATGCTTTTGATTGTCAATAGCACTCCCGATTCAAATGGTTCCTAGACATAACACCCTTATTCCAACCGAACTAAAAAGTCCATATAAATTTTGCCCCTACTGGGCATCCCGTTCCTGTCCCCCAACTCACTGCGGATAATATCCACATATATATTCCTACTCTTTACACATAATGACAACAACGATATCAGTCGTTCTATTCGGACTTCCCCATCAATGCATGTATAGTCTAACCATGCATTTATCATTAACTTACAAACCTTCTCGATTCTCCATATCCACCTCGTCTGGTGTGAAGTTCGCTAAACACGTCAACTTTCCTTCATGATCGACTATTGTACGACCCCTTTAAAATAAGTCTTGAAATCTCCTTTGCCTCTCTTATTTAAACAATTTATGAGAGGATTTACGGTCAAACCGCACCCCTAAATTCCTTGTTATTCATGGTATCCCTCCATGGTTGTGGTGACCGACTCTAATTACTTCAATGTCATTCCTATGAGTTAAAATTTTACGCTCAAAATTTAATCCTTGGTGCCATTTCACTCCACCGTACACAATTATCTTTGAATCTTCTCCTCCCATTACTATAGTGACTCCTATCGCGGTTTTCGTTCTCAACATATTTCATGGCTTCTGCGGAGTCTCCCCTCCTGCTATCCTTCTAACGGCCCTCGTTGGTCGTCCCAAAATTGTTCGGTGTATGAAGTCCAACCGAACTCGTATATAAATCACCTCAGCTATACTTAATCGCAGGAGAACGTTAGTTGTATACATTAAGGAATACAATAATCCTATAATAAGGCTCTATATCAAAGAACGCTACGCTAAAATGAAATAAGCCGCATAGATCCTAAGGACTCTAGAACCTGATGCTCTAATACTATTTGTGACACCCCGCCTATTAAAATACAGGGTGGCCAGCCCGGGATCAAAATAACATGTTGGTCTCATATGGCTCATTCTTAGCATCACTGTCGAAGATTTTTAAGGTTACTAACCACCTAGTAATTTAATTAGACTCGTGACAAATTTTATCTTACAATAATTAACAACATGCAGAAATCAATGCCCATTTAGACCATCCACAAAACTGATAATAGAATCCAACACAAATGAATAATCATAAATAAAGATAGCCGAATTAACTATCGGTTCAACAATAAAATACAATAGTCCCTGAAAAATTAACCTGGATACATAAAGTCTAATAAATAAACTAAATACAAAATCTGAGGACGACATGCCCAAATGAGTACTGAAGAAAAATTCCTACACTAGCAGTAAATGAACGAAGCGTTTATAACAAGGTCCTGCAACTTCCACATGAGCTGCAGCTGCGCATCCCTGGATAGAATCCTCAAATTAGGCGTCCCTATGGATGGACACCTAAAATGTTTGGGAAAATATTTTTGACACGGGTCAGAGCTTAAGTAAAATATTTTGAAAATATTTAGTAAGCAGTTAAATTGCAATAATTAAATATGCATGCACACTTTTCATATTTAAGCTAGTGTCGCACTCTCTTGAGACATAGCTCACCCCTCATCTAATGTGCACACTTAACGCTCGCCTTCTACCTTTACCAGTTAAGTTACCCCACCTAACTAGCCATATCGAATCTCCTTCTACAAAATAATTCGTTATGCCAACCCATATTGCCGATACAATACGTTATCGAATTTTCATGTCTTTTAGCCCATTATAAATTTCTCAGTATATGTTTATTTCTCCCCATAATATAGTTATTTTTAATGCCACTATCTTTCTCTTCTACTAAACTCACACAGTGGAATGAAATCATAAGTATACGTATATCACACTATTATATATATACTAATACGGCACCCCTAAGCTGAGCTGTGGTACATGTATACTATGCTATCATGTCCTGGTACATCATCTACCAAACACACGTAGTAGAATAAATCACAAGTATATATATTTATCACACTAATTATATATATACAATACAGCACCCCTAGACTGGGACTTACGGTGCATGCATACTCTCCTATCAAGTCCGGTACATTATGCACTTATAAAGGAATGCGGATTCCGAATCACTCTGGAACCGTATCAATACAAATCGCACATATTGGAGACAAACATAGTTCACATACACATGGGTCACGCACATACCTACGCTCCCATGGTCAACTGACTTATCAACTCACAAATAAGTCATTCATAGTCCTATGTCCTTAAGGTATCAATCTAAATCCCCCCGTAGGCACACAAAGATAAGATGATCCTTTTTCTGAAAATCAACCTCCCGTGATAGCAAGTATGGTAGGTATGTCATACACATAATAAAGCATACAAATCAGTATAGGTATACACACAACCTATATCATATATTCCATACATAGCATATATATCTCCCAAAGATCTTACGTATTATTTAATTTCAATTATACGTCTCATCGTATATTCTCCAGTATCCCTCACTACTCGAAGTGTGCCAATTTTGCTTTAAAATATTGCAGTAGGTAATTCACTCATATCCTACTGATCTAAGTCATATGTTCGCTCATCTACCGAATTAATTACATTTCAAATTATACCGATTAATCTAATCAATTTCACATTAATTAATTTATTAAAGTAGTGTCACCCAACTACAATACTTTGTCTCACTCATATGGTCTGTATCTTCACCCTTTAGAATTTGTTTAACAAAAATCCACTATTAAGGTTAACACCTCTCGTTAAATTCACTATTCGAATATTTATTATATATCTCTATAATAAATTAAACTGGCTAATCTGTGCCTAACTCTCGTAGCACTAGCCTGAGAAATATCAGAGTCAAAACCCCGACCGTTAATTTAATTACTATCATCTCAATTATTTTTTTTTTTCAAGTAGTATCACTCAACCAAAATGCTCGGACTCCCTTTATTGGCTCATATTTTAACCTTTTATAATTCATTTCACCAAATTTGGTTAATAAGTTTGACACCATTATTAAATTTAATAGTCCTTAATACTCATCCCATAAGACTCTAAGTATTAGGTTCCATTTAATCTCTATCAATTAAATTCCACCTTAAGATACCAACCCGTATGCTAAACTCATCCAAAATTCTCATTCGAATACGTTCGTATATTTTTGACATATATTATCGAGTGTCGTTCATTATAAATACTCCTAAATCCATACCCCCGATTCATCCCTATCTAATCCAAAGATAAAATAATGTTCCTTTATATTTTTCCATAGTCCTTCTCTCATGTACGGACATCCCTAAAAATCTAAATTTTATTTCTCACAAAGGATTTCGGTTTCAGACACTCTTTCATAGAAAAATCATTAATAATTTTAAAAAAATCAAAAAAATATAAGGTCAGTGCCCACGCGACGGTAACGAATAGATCTAAAAGTTTCATGTTTTGACAAACAGGTAAATCAGATCGGTTCTGCCTCAAAAGTGGACCGTTTCGAGGGACTACGAATCATCTTCTTCTCTAACTCGTTTTTCTCTATTCTAACCCTCAAACCTCCATGGATTTAACCCCAACATCAATCCAATTTATACCCCATGTTTACTACATCTATAAACAGGTTCTAACACTAATATATATCATCATTTATTCTCATTAAAACTTCTAGGGTTACTGAATTGGGTTTTTCTCAAAATTTCTTAAATCACAATTTCAATTCGATTCAATAATTCAAATTCAACAACAATTCCTACTGGGTTTTCGATTATAAATCATATCCTAGCATCATATGATTGTATTCTCCCATTAATTAAACATCAATCTCACCTTAAATGCTTAAATCCCCAAAACCCAGATTTAACATGTGATACCCTCCAAAAACGAATTCTGCTATAATCACTCATTGCAAAATGAATATGGTTTACACCCACCATGATATGAATAGAAATATCGCAATTTAAATGAAAGCAAGTTTAACTACTTACCTGGAAATTTCGTAGAGTTTGATCCTTTGATGTAGATGGAGATTTAGACCAAGAACACATCAATCTCCTCTTGGCTTGACTCCCCAAAGCTCTCCTACTTGATCCCTCTTTTCTCCTATGCAACTAGGGTTTTTCTAAAATGAATTATGGTTGTCATACCCTCTCACGTTTTGATTTTATTATGCCAATCCCGTTTTTAGGCTTGTGGGCTTTATTAAAATGGCTCAATCACTCCCGTGTGGGTCCAATTATGCTTAAAAACGCCCTGAGACCCAATTACTACCTCCGAGTACTCTATTTTGACTATCTCGACCCTTTCGGACTCAACCGTACACTTAGAGTCATCATCCGAGTTACGTAACTAAAATCTCAAATTACGACACATGTATTCTTAAAAGAAATAACCCGAATTAATTTAAATCTCAATTCTCGAAATAAATTGAATCTTCCAATTTAAATAAATTCTCCAATTTAAATAAATTCTCCAATTTAAATAGTTTCTCCAAATCATCAATTTAGTTTAACTTCTAATTCTCCAAATTAGCTAAATTATTTATCCTAAAAAATACGGAGTGTTACACCACTATGATTACACTATCTGTAATCATTTGTTTGACAAAACTATGTCTCAGGCCAATATGTCTAGATTTTCCATTATACACTTTACTATAAGCTCTGGAAAGTGTAGACTCACTATCACAATGTATAGATATTGGAGGAACTGGTTTTGGCCAAACTGGATTTTCAATCAATAAATTCCTTAACCATTCTGCCTGTTTACTACTTGCAGCTAATGCTACAAACTCAGCTGCCATAGTAGAATTAGCTATACAAGTTTGTTTCTTTGATCCCCAAGAAATATCTCCTCCACCAAGAGTGAAAATCCATCCACTTGTTGAGGAATGTTCCACCCGCTCAGTTATCCAACTGGCATCAGAAAACCCTTCTAATGCTAAAGGATATCCACAATAGTATATACCATAGTTCATAGTTCCTTTTAAATATTTTAATATTCTATTGACAACATGACAATGTAATAAACTAGGATTACTAGTATATCTACTTAATTTACCAACAACATATGCAATATCAGGTCGAGTACATGTCATGGCATACATTAAACTACCAATTACTCGTGCATATTCCATTTATGAAATAACACTACCAGTATTACTAATCATCTTTAGTTGTGGTTCAAAAGGTGTACTAATAGGTACGCAATCAAACTGATTAAATTTCTTTAAAATTTTCTCAACATAATCAGATTGAGTGAGAATTAAATTTTTATCTTTCCTTATTATTCTCATTCCATTTCAAATTTAGAAGATAGAAAATTCTTTGTATTATTAATACTTTTTAAATTAGTACCAAGAATTAACATATCATCTACATATAAACAAATGATCACACCTTTACCATTAGCAAATTTACTATAAACACACTTATCAGATTCATGAATTTTAAAACTATAGGAAATAATGTCTTTATCAAATTTTTCATGCCATTGTTTAGGTGCTTGTTTTAGGCGTTATAAGGACTTAATTAATTTACATATTTCATGTTCTTGTCCAGGCATAACAAACCCTTCAGGTTGTTCCATGTAAATTTCTTCTTCTAAGTCACCATTTAAAAAGGTATTTTTCACATCCATTTGATGAATTTCAAAATTATATATAGATGCTAATGCAATTAAAACTCTAATAGTAGATATTCTAGCAACTGGTGCATAGGTATCAAAATAATAAATTCCCTCTTTTTGTGTAAAACCTTTAGCAACCAATCTAGCCTTGAATTTATCAATTGTTCCATCTATTTATATTTTCTTTTTAAAAATCCATCTACACTTGATAGATTTAGATCCTCGAGGTAAG
The DNA here is from genome assembly GCA_949130495.1 of Sambucus nigra. Lineage (NCBI taxonomy): Eukaryota > Viridiplantae > Streptophyta > Magnoliopsida > Dipsacales > Adoxaceae > Sambucus > Sambucus nigra. The sequence goes on along the minus strand of OX422218.1, from coordinate 211,811,363 downwards.
TCTACGAACTTCCAAGTTTTATTTTCCATGATTGAATCCATTTCATCATTTATAGCTTCTTTCCAAAATGTTGAATCGACAGACTTAATTGTCTCATTATAAGTTTGTGGGTTTGTTTCAATACTAAGAGTCAAAGCAAATGATTACAAGTTGTGTTCCTAGTTCCTTCAACAAGATAGACTACAAAATCAGAACCAAAGATTTTTTCTTTTCTAGGTCCGTTACTTTTTCTAATCTCTTCTTGTTCTACTAGTGAAGTTTCAGGTAATTGTGAAGGAGGGCTTACTTTTTTTCATTATTTATTCTAGGAATAGAAGAAAACCTTTGTTCATAAAAAATTGCATCTCTCGATTCAATTATTGTATTTACCTCAACAGAATCATTAGGTTCACTAATAAAAAAATATATAGGCTTTACTATGTTGTGCATAACCTATGAAAATACACTCAACGCCTTTGCTTCTTAATTTATTTCCCTTGGTTTCAAGTAGTCTTACAATAGCTCTACAACCCCAAACTTTAAGATAATCTAAATTAGGTTTTCTATTCTTTCATAATTCATAAGGAGTTTTCTTATTATCTTTAACATGTATCCTATTCAGAATATGACATGTAGTTAAAAGTGCTTCTCCCTAAAACCCTTTACTTAAACCAGAATAGGAAGGCATAGTGTTAACCATTTCAGTTAGTGTCCTATTTTTTCTTTCTGCTACTCCATTTTGTTGTGATGTATAAGGTGCAGTAACTTCATGTACAATACCCATATCTTCACAAAATTGAGAAAAGTGATATTCATCACCCCTATCAGATCTAAGACATTTTATTTTAGTATCACATTGATTTTCAACTTCATTTTCACAAGTCTTGAATCTATGGGTCATTTAAGGTTTGGCCCCCATTTAATTCTCTGTACTGAGTCTAACCCCTGCAAATTGACTTTCTTAAGGTTTGGCCCCCATTCCGTCCATTCAGCCGTTAATCCACGTGTGTTTTTGCCATTTATCCCCAAATTGCCCCTCTTTATTGTTGGGATATTACTAGTGGGGGGGATCAACTTTATCTTACAAGGTTATTTTATAACATTTTTTTGCTAATTTATTTTTATAATTTATTAAAAACAGAAACTTATTAATTACGAAAATTAATAACAAAAAATTAAAAAAGATCCAGAAATTTATTAAAAAGTTAGAAATTTATTAAATAAGAAAATAAATAACAGAAAACTAAAAAAACATAAATTTATTAAAAAGTTAGAAATTTTTTAATTAAGAAAATAAATAACAGAAAAGTAAAAAAACACCCAGAAATTTATTAAAAAGTTAGAAAATTTTAATTAAGAAAATAAATAACAGAAAAGTAAAAAACACCCATAAATTTATTAAAAAGTTAGAATTTTTTAATCAAGAAAATAAATAACAGAAAAGTAAAAAAATTGAAATAAATAAAAACCAAAAATAATGAAAAATTTACAGAAAATGAATCAAAAAACAGAAAAAAAATAGTTTTTCTGTAAATATAAAAAAATAAAAAATAGTTAAATAAATTCTATAAAAATATAAAAAATTCCAGCAAACAAATAAAAAATAAAACTGTATTTCCATAAATTGTTAAAAAATGTTTATACAATTAAAAAATAAACTCAAAAAAAAATATAAACTGATTTTTATATATAAACTTATAAAATGCATTTAATGATTGTTTATACATTTAAAAATATATGTAAACTGATTTTTAAAAAATGAAGCATGAGGTGTTTATATAAACTGTTTGTACATTTAAAAAATATATAAATTGTGTATATATAAAAAAATGATTTTGAACAAAAAAAAAATCCTCCGGCCTCTAATTCGTTTTAATTTTTGGTTTCATTTTTTATTTTCTTTTTTATATATACCTATGTATATATATATAGGATTAAGTAGGAGACATGCTACACTAATTGGGATAAAGGTTTAAGTCTTGATTCTCTTTGGTCGGGTTCTATTCATTTTTAGCTGGAATTTTGGTTTGATGACCGGTGCTTTTTTTATAGCCGGTGCTTTTTTTATGGCTAAAAATTTGGGTGCTTTTTTCATGGCTGGAGTTTTTGGGTAGTGCTTTTTTTTATGGACAAATTTTTTTTAGCCGAAACTTTTTAAAAAAATAATTTTATTAAGTGAAAAATGTTTTTTTTTACTTAAATCAGCTTTATTTTTTTTATTTTTACGCTGGAATTTTTTTTTTGTTAATGGAAAACATTTTGTTTGTGCAAAAGATTTTTTGGAAAACATATTAGTAGGTTAAAAACATATTTTCTTTTATGGTCAAATTTTTTTTAGGTGGAAAACAAATTTCTTTTGGTCAAAATTATTTTTTTTGGCAGAAAGCATTTTTTTTAATTATATAATCTTTTACCGGAAATCATTTTTTTATAGCAGAAATTTTTAATCAACTCTTTTTTGGGGATTTTTTTTCTTGGGAATATATGTTTTTAACTTGGTAAGATGTGGGTTCTTCAAATACCATTAGTTTTAAGTGAGGCGTAACCCCTTATCAAGATCGGGATTAACACCGTTAGATAAAGAGTATAGCTCAGAGCCACAGGTTAACTAGAGACAGAGAGATTTTAGTATTCAAAGTTGCACTAAAGAACATATTGACATAAGAAAACATATGGCAAACACAATAAATGAATGGGGCCAGCAGATAGCGTGGTTGAAGGATTGAGAACAAGGCAACGTTGGGAACTATCATCAACCCTCTTGGCATACCTGGACGAAACTTCACCTAGGAAGAATGTCATTCGAGCCTACTCATTACTTACCTAATCGAATGGACCTCCTCGAGTCATTCGATCTCCCTTAATACTTTCCCCCTCGAGGTCACCTCATCGAGGTACTTCGGGTGCCAATCCGTCTGACTGACGTGACTGGATACCAAATAATAGCCACTGTTTGAACCACTTCCTGACCTCATGGCGTCTGACATTTAGGAACTCAAGAATACAGCACTCAAGTGCCTTTATCCTTAGGATGGCAGGTCTAGTTCACCAAATCTGACCGTATAGCCATCCTAGAGTAAGCCTCAAGCTGACAAATCATATCCTTCATTAATGACTTCAATACTTCTAACCAATAGAATGTTTTCCTGTCAAAACTAATAGATCCCATGCATTAAATGTAGCATCTCATGCATTTAATGCACTAGGCCAAAGGGATCGAGGGCATGCTGACTTGAGCAGCCTATCCCTCCATATAAATAAGACCAAAACAAACAAATCAAAAGAGAGAGGATCCAGAGCCCAGAACTGCTGCTCAATTTCCCTCGTACCAGAAAACTCTCGCGAGAGCATTAACTCCCATATACATTCAATGCACCCATCATTGGACATTAACTGACCATGAAGTTCCCGCCTTGCCTTTATTAGGCCTAGAGTGCTTGTTCTTTCTCCCTCTACCACGCTACCTGTTGGTCCCATTCATTTATTGTGTTTGCCATATGCTTTCTTATGTCAATATGTTGTTTAGTGCAACCTTGAATACTAAAATCTCTCTGTCTCCAGTTCACCTATGGCTCTGACGTATACTCTATATCTAACGGTGTTAGTCCCGATCTTGATAAGGGGTTACGCCTCACTTAATACTAATAGTATTTGAAGAACCCACATGTTACATTTCGCGACTTCGTTGGGGAGGTATTCTCATTTGAAAAGATGCCAGAGGATAACACCATTAGAAACATTGATTTCGACGCCATACAGCGTGAAGAAAAGGCAAGTAACGCTGCATTGCCTGAAGCGGGGAGAACGATAAGGATAGAGCCTAGCGCACCTGGCGTTGATATTACGGAGACGATGGCCATGCAAGGGGGAATAGGCCAGGCACAATTGCATGGGATGATGGGACTATTTGCAAAGTTCATTAAGACTCTGGTAGACCAGGAAATGTTGGGAGCGACCACGGGAGTGAGCTCCTTTACCACACTACCAGCCAATATACCATCTCCAACTGTTACTGGGGAGGTAGCGGCGCCAGCTTCCATTAGCACTCTCCCCGCAGTTCCACCTGTGACACGGGAATCAACGTTACAAAACAGGGGAGTGACTCCAGCTGCTCCATCTGTCGTGGTAAGTCAAGGCGCAAGGGTGCCAGACTCAACGACCCCGGTGACAACAGCGTCGTCGTCAGCTAACCCCTCGCCAGCCAGTTTAGAAGATATGAAGAAAGAGCTGTTAAAGCTCATAGTTGTGTCTAAAAGAGATAGCTCTTCCATATACAATGACTTTCGTACTCCCTACCCAGAAGAGTATAATAACGAACCCTACCCAGTGGGATATACTCCCCCAATCTTTGAAAAGTACACGGGTAAAGGTGCAAATCTCAAGGAGCATGTGAAGAGGTTCATTGAGAACTTGGGGGCCAATTGCAATGACAAAAGGTTGAGGTTAAGAGAGTTCTAAAAATCCTTGACAGAGAAAGCCTACATGTGGTATTCCCACCTAACTCCAGGTAGTGTAAATTCTTGGGAGGAGTTATATATTTTGTTTATACAAAAGTTTTTCTTGGCGGAGTACGAGTTCACACTCACCCAACTCGCTCGTGAGAAGCAGAAGCCAGGAAAGGATGTCGTGGCCTATATCCGGAGGTTCCTCGAGCGCTCCCTAGATGTGAGAGAGGAGACGCGAGATGACAAGCTTTTATAAGTATGTGCAGAAAGCTTGTTGCCCGAATACATATGTCTTCTGATTAACAAGATAAGAGAAGGCACATTTACATCCTTTTTTAAGGCAGCAAGGAATATCACATTAGTGGTGAAATCCGTACTACCACCGCCCGCTTTGTCCAGTTTGCTGATGAGGCCAATAGTTACCTCGAGGAGGAGAATACCCTCGAGGATCAACTATGAGGATAATGGGGGTAGAGAAGGAGGTAATGGCGATCGAGGAGGTAGAAATGGTAGGAACAACAAGAGAAGATTCGAAGACGAGGAGGATCCTCCTGAGCTACCTTGTACGTTGGAACAAGCTTCGAACCTGTATGATCTTATGGTCCATGATAAAGTTTGCAAGCCGATTAATGTACACATCGCGCCATTCACCCGAGAAGACAGAGAGAAGCCCGATTATTGCGCGCTCCATAACCGAGTAAATCATCCTACTAAGGTGTGTTTTTCATTAAGAATGTTGATTGACCTCCATGTGAAGAATGGAGACATCGAGTTGCCACAGACTAATGTAAACAATAATCCTATACCGCCCCACATGGCCCATATGGCTAGCACCTTCGATAAGGAGGCCGAGCGGTCAATGATAGAACAGCGGCTTAGGAGGAATGACTCTGAAGGCACTCTGGATAGTGGCTTCACAGATTCTCTCAAGGAATGCACTTTAGAATTGGCTTGCCTACGTTTAGATGACAAGGCTGAAGACGTAGAATACTAAGAAAGAGGAGCGTATGATGTTGTTGAGATGCTCAATAGGCAGATGGGAGCCTGTTCTCTGGGGAAGGTCAACGCAGTAATAGCGTATGATGAGGCAGTGTATAGAGACGTGGAAGAAGTTTATGAGCCTGAGGATGATCGGGCGGATTCGTGGATTGAATGTGCAGTTGTGGCTCTCTCGTCAAAATTTGGCTGGTTCTTCGACCCGTTGGTCTTCCTGCTGATTCCCGGCTGGAAGTTACGAGGGCCATTCTATAGATTGCAAAGAAAAATATGGCCCCACATTTGAAATAGAAGGGGCCTATGGCTAAATTGATGAGTAGATATCTCTCAGAAGTCACATTCTCGGAGGCAGATATGATGATCGGGTACCCACACAATAGATCTTTGTATGTTACTGCATCGGTGAATGATTGCGTTTTCTCATGAGTATTGTTAGACGGAGAGGCATCCATCAACATAATATCGATGGGATCCTTCTATGCCACCGGGTTACCAAAAACAAGAATAGTGCCCCACTCGTTGGCAATATCGAGATATGATAATCAGTCCTCCAAGATGGTGGGCTACGTCAATGTGGGCATCACGATGTGGAATATCACTTCCCATATTAAATTTCACATCATGAATTGCGAGCCATCATATCAGTGGTTGGTAGGTAGGGTATGGATGCACAACCAAGGGTTGGTACCCTCCACATATCATCAATGTGCAAAAGCAAACATAAAGGGTAAGGAGGTGGTGATATGAGCTACCAAGAAACCGTTTGTAAAGGAAGAGGCTCATATAGTGGATGCAACTTTCTATACCGATCTGGAGAAAGAAGCTCCTATGGTGATAAGATATACCGGGGGGATAGGGATCTCGTTGACTCGAGAGAAGGTACGAGCGCCTGCTCGAATAATTGTGACTTATGAAGAAGAACGTGATCTAGGGGCAATAAGGCCCTCAGCTTATCAAGACATCTTCGCGATTGGATGACCCTGCAAATTGATCCCATTGAGCACCAGATGAAGACACCGAGCATTCTTAGTAGTCGAACGGTGAAGGAGGTGGATGAGAATCGTAGGAAGAGACCTTTCCAAAGAGACGTGGCCCGACAGTGCAAATGAGTTGTCTTGCCTAATGGCAGAATTATTTATAGATTATGAAGGTGTGAGTGGGCAGCCGAGAGACTGGACGATGAAGCTCACCCGGTGTATGAATATTTCCTAGTAGATAACCAGGGGCAATGCCTATTGATTGACTACTCTGGGATTCAAGAGTTTATAAAAGAAGTGGAGGAAGAGACGGAATGTATGAAAGACGATCATAGGCCACAGATCCAGGAGATGGAAAAGATCGATTTGGATAGAGAAGGTGGGGATTCGAATCCCATCTTTATTTCGAAGGACTTGATCCCCTCGAGATGGGTTAATCAAACTGTTGGTAGAGTTCAAAGATCTCTTCGCATGGAAGTACATCGAGATGCCCGGAGTTGACACGGAGGTAAGTTTCCACAAATTGAATGCCTTGCCCTCAGCAAGTACGGTTAAACAGGCCACTCGAACATACAAAGTAGAGTTCGATTTGAATATTAAGGAAGAAGTATAGAAATTTCTTGCGACGGGGTTTATAGTTCTGATACAACACCCAATATGGCTGTCCAGTACTGTACTGGTGGGAAAGAAAGACAAAAGCCAAATCGGGATATGTGTAGATTTCAGAGATCTAAATTGGGCGTGCCCGAAAGACGAATTCCCACTACCCTCCATTGACAGCTTGATCGACGCAATAGCAGGTCACGAGATGTACAGTTTCATGGACGAATGATAGGGGGAGAAATGGTATCTAATCCTATTATTATCGTATCTTAGTTTGGGGGAGATTTATCTTAGGAGGAGATGTCTTTCTAAGTAGGTCATTTGTTTGATAAAGGGGAGAACTAATTTAGGGGGGGTAATTATTTAATTGCATTTAATATTTTGATATTCCCTATACGTTTGATAGCTTGCTTAAGTGTGCAGGAATGGCAACATTCAACATCGGCAAAGATATTGATCCTTGGGTTGTTTGAGTCAAGCATTGTATTTTGGGTGGGACTTTTTATTAGTCTAGTAGAGCTTGACGGCCCTTTAGGATTTTTGTGTAGTTTTTGTCCCGGAATTGCCAAAGGGGGAGATTTGTAAGGACGCAAATTTCCAATTGAGTCCTTGGTAGTTTTGGCTCAATTCCGGACAAAAACGTTTGAGTCATAAGATAGAGTATATTGATCATCTTTCAAGCCTATGACGTGTTTGTTGAAGACGTAGCGGCCAAGTGTATAAATCTTCATCAAAATGTCGTGGTTTATGTGCCTCGTTTCAACGTCATCAACAGTGGTTTCATGCTCCCAAGGTATGAATGCATTAAATATATATATAGGAGCTTGGAACAGTTTATATTGGGTGTTAGGTTTTCAAAACTGCGTTTTGTTTTCAGAATGTTTTCTATTAAAACTTATATATAAAGTATATAAAAGTTTCTGGGCTTAAAAAGAATTTTTGAACTTTCTGTGAGTTCGTTCGAAGTGTCGTTCGAACGAGATTATCGTTCGAACCACAAGTCGTTCGAACGAGATTGCCAACGACTTCCCATTATGGCATACTGGAACTTCGTTCGAAATGTCGTTCGAACGAGATTGTCGTTCTAACGAGATTTCCAACGAGTTTCTAAAGAGGTCATACTGGAATTTCGTTAGAAGACTCGCTCGAACGAGATTTCGTTCAAACGAAATGTCGTTCGAACGAGATGTCAGGCGGGAACAGTTTTTGGCAGTTTTTAAGCAGTTTTCTCCCACTTCCCCACTTGTTTCTTAACCAACTTTTCTCAGACTTTATTATGTGTGGGAATAATATTTTCCAACTTAACTTTTCCATTCTATTCGATCTTTTAGAGAGAATTTAAGAGCTAAATTGCTTAAGGAAAATGTTCTTGTTTTGAGTGAAATTCTTTAGAGAAAAATACACACCACTATAGTTTACACCCAATTGTTTGTTTATCCAAGTTTCAATATATATACATCTTGCTTGGAGTTTTTGGCACTGGGTTCATCTCTTCCGTTCAAAGAGAAGTTTTGGTTTTCTTCTACATCCCTTAAAGAAGAAGAGTTCGTTTTGCTGCGGCATTCTCATGTGGTAAAAGACACCACGTGTGGTTGACGGTGTACCTATTGTCCGATTGGTGAGTCCAAGATCACGGTGGAGCTCCGTGGTTATCCGCTAGGAAGAGGTGATTACAAGAAGACACGTCAAGTCTAGAGAGGGTTCGAGTTGAGGAAGTAAGTCATCTGTCCTGTAAATGTAATTCCGTACTTAGTGGATTTGAGGTTAGGGTCGTCCGAGGTTGTTTCCCATTGTGGGTTTTTTCTCGTACATTGCGGCGTAGTGTGATTGATTTACTTTTATCTTGCATAATAACTTAGAACGCATGTTTAGGATAATTCAAGATAAAAATGGTTTTAATTGTCACACTTAATTTTATTTTGGTGTGTAACTAAATTTGGGTAATTGTTTAGTTAATTCAAGTCTATTGTGAAAACTGGTTTGACCTAATTTGGAAATATTAATAAATATGACTTAGGCAAATTCTAGGACTTGAATGAATTAATTGTGTTTAAATGAAATCAATACTATGTATGTATTAATCATATTTTCACTTGGTTTAATTTTAATTTGTGTAGAAATTAAAATTTGGTAATTCGTTTTATTGAACCATCACCTTTACGCTTCCGCATATCTGTTTCCTAAAAAGGAAATATTACTATTTTAAAAAGAGTTTAAAATCGGGGGTTCCGCACATTTACAGGTATGTGGGCTATAATCAGATAAAAATGGATCCAGCTGACACGGAGAAAAGTGTCTTCCGAACACCTTTGGGAAATTTCATGTACACGGTCATGCCTTTCGGATTGAAGAACGCAGGAGCCACCTATCAGAGGATGATGAAGGCCACATTCCACGATCTTTTCCACAAGACTGTGGAGTTTTATGTCGACGACTTGGTGATTAAGTCCAAGAAGGAAGAATCCCACCTAGACGAATTGAGGAGGGTATTCACTGGCTGCAGGAAGTATAAGTTAAAGATGAACCCCCTCAAATGCGCCTTTGGGGTAATGAGCGGGAAATTCTTGGGGTTCGTGGTAAACCGCTAGGGGGTACAAATGGACTTGGATAAACGACGAGCCATCCTTGATATGCCAAGACCAAAATTTACGAAAGGGCTAAAGAGTTTCCTTAGCAAGATGTTTTACTTGAGGCGGTTCGTCCCGGGGCTTGCTGAGGTAGCTCATGCCTTGATGGAGCTACTGAGGAAGGGCGTAAAGTTTACATGGGAAATAATGCACCAGGAGGCCATGGACAAGTTGAAGGTGCTACTTACCTCCCCTCAAATAATGATCCCTCCGAAGGCAGGTACTCCTTTATGCTTATATCTTACGTCAACAAAACGGTCCATTGGGGCTTCGTTGGCCCAAGAGATCGAGGGCATTGAAAAACCCGTTTATTATCTAAGTAGAATTATACACGGGCCTGAGGCCAGATACACTAGCATCGAGAGGCATTGTTTAGCCCTCGTATTTATAGCACAAAAACTTAGACACTACATGTTATCATTCACGCTCCATATTGTAACTAGATGTGATCCTGTGAAGTTTTTTCTTGCTATAATTGTATTGATAGGTAGGGCAACTAGATGGTTCTTAATCCTCTCGGAGTACGATCTCAAGTGCGTGGTCCCCCGGGCCATCAAAAGTCAGGCGTATGCAGATCTATTGGCTATTTTCCCATTTGGGACATTCGAACCGCCTATTGAAGAGCTATCGAGTGATGACCTTCAGGCTAATTTTGTAACATCCAGCCTCGACGAATGGAGTATGGAGTTCGACGGCTCTTCAGCCGAGAAAAAAGGAGGAGCGCGAGTCATTCTTCGAAGAGGCAGTGAAGAGATCCACCTATCTTTCAAGTTGGAGTTTGAGTGCTCAAATAACGAGGCTGAATATGAGGCATTGGTCCTTGGGTTACTCAAAATGCTGAGGAGGGGCGTCAAAGTTCTAACAATCAAAGGGGACTTAAGCTTGGTGGTGAAGCAAGTGACGGGGGATTTTGCATTGAAACACATAAGTTTGCGCCTTACCGTACGATCATCCAACGATTACTGGGCCAGTTTGAGGTGCTAAAGATAAGGAGGCATCCCCGAACAATGAACAGGCATGCGGATGCCTATGCCACCATCGCGCAGAATATTGCCTTTGATGGAGAGTCAACCCTGGTCCGAATCACAAAGAGAACTGCCCACTCGACGGTATCTGAGATGCTGCCATCAGAAGACAAAGACGATTGGAGAGGAGAAATCCGAAAGCAGCTAGAGAGAGGGGAATGATCGCTTAGCTTGGCTGACTTTGCACAATACTTTGTCTCCAGGGGTAACTTATATTTCAAAAACGAATGGAATTGGTTGTCTAGGTGTGTGGACCCTAAATAGGCTAAGAGAATATTGATCGAAGTGCATGAGAATAGTTGTGAGACCATCGAGATCCCTCAGTACAGAAGGATACAACGGGCAGGGTACTACTGGCCCTCGATGAGATAAGAAGCTGTCGCAATACAAAGAGAGTGCTCGAAGTGCTGCCTTTTCTATCAAGCGATATAGTGCAACTTCATTGACCAACCGTAAGACTGGAGACATCCCTATATGGACTTCTTGATAGACGGAGTAGTTCCAGCAGAAGAAGATGCTACGAAGATGAGGAGGCGAGCATTGAGGTACTTCATGTAAGATGAGTGGTTGTACCGATGAGGTTATCACGACAGACTCCTAAGGTGCATAAGAGGTGAAGACGCCGAAAAGGTGTTGAAATAATCTCACGAGCTAGGTCACATTGGGGGTGCCAAACTTTATGACCAGTTAATGAACTTGGGCTATTACTGGCCTTCGATGGAGAAAGACTCGACCGATTTTGATAGAAGGTGCAAAGCCTGCCAGTTACACGAGAATATGATCCATGCTCCTTCAGTGGACCTGCACTCTTTATCTACACCATTCCCATTTCATACTTGGGCCTTCAACCTGGTAGGGGCCATCAACCCTTCGTCACGGGGAAATATATGGATTTTAGTTACCACAGAATGTTTCACGAAGTGGGCAGGGGCCATACCGCTCAAGAAGGCCACAGCGGGGGTAGTAGCTTAATTTATGAAGGAATATATTATTTATCGCTTTGGCATCCCGAAGGTGTTTATGTCGGACAACGGTACCCCTTTATGAATAGCGAAGTGCGCTTGCTAATGAAAAAGTAATCCATCATCCATCATAAGTCAACAGTGGCCTACCTAAAATGCAATGGGCAGGCAGAAGTTACCAACAAGACGCTGGTGAATATTTTGGCAAAGATGCTAGAGGACTTCCCTGGCACGTGGGATGACAAGATCCCCGAGGTTCTATGGGAGTATCGAATGACGAAGAGAAATTCAACATAGTACACACCATTCTCCCTGGTATTTGGGGCAGAATTTGTGCTGCCAGTCGAACTCGAGGTAACTTCGGCTCGTTACAACCTACAAAGTGCTATGCTCCCTCACAGTCGCCATGTATAACTCGAAGCCTTCGAAGAACATAGATAATGCCGCGAGACACTTCGAGATATATAAGAAGCATTTATCCAGATCTTATGACCAATTGGTGAGTCCAAGGAGGTTCAAAGAAGGAGACTTAGTTCTAAAAGCATGCACGAGACACATAAGAGCTTGTCGCGACCAAAGTTCGAAGCAAACTGGGAAGGACCTTATATCATTCGAGCAGCCCATGATTCGGGTTATTGCTAGATATCTAAGATGGAAGATAATGTGATTTTAAAAGTGAACAACAAGTGGCTGAAGATTTATTACGTTTGAATGTATGTCCTATCACTCATGTTCAACATCTCATTTTTTTATGTTAAACACAGAAGTACGCTTTAAAGCAATTGGGCTCGCCCATTTAATGTAGTCAGAAGCAAAATTCAGAAGGCGTATGCTAGATCAATATTTTATTTTCACAAGCTCATTGATTGATCCTTTTATTATATTTGAACGAATTAGCATTGATGTGTAAGCATAATTAATAATCACTTAAACAATAGAAAGGAAAGGAAGAACCAAAGTTGCCAATGTTTCTTTATTTCAAATAAGCGATAGCATTGTGGTTACAACCAAGTTAGAAAAAAAATCTCTCAAAACTTCACAGATAAGGGCAAGACCAACAAAAGAAACACTGGATAATGAAGCTAGGGGTCGTTCATAATAAAACGAAGATTCTCTAAACCAAACAACCAGTGGTGATGTGGGGGAAGACTTTTCTCAAGTTGGCTCTGCTCCGCAACATGGTCAGCTAGATTCTTCTGGCGATTATTTTGGGCCTAATAGATGACTTCTAGCTCACGCTCTTTTTCCATCAACTGTGCCTCCGCATGAGAAACTGCCTCACGAGCCTCTTGCACTGCTCGCTCAGTCATCAGCAACTGGGATTCCAGACCAACAAGTTCTTCAGAAATAGCCACCTGCTCCCGATGAGAGTTCTAGAGGCGGTTATAGACACTTAGAAGATTGCTCTTTTCGAAACTCTGCAACAACTCTACCAGCCATGTCATGGAAAAACCATCATTGGTTAACGCGTTAACCCTACCCAATAAAGTTTTCACAGTGTCAGGTCTAAGGGACATAAGAGGAGTGTTGAGAATGTCCTCTAATACCATCGCGAGCCTAAATAATCGGCCAACCATCATCCCAGGGAGTGGATGTAGACAGCGAACAGTAAAGGTCGAAGGAAAGAAAGCTAGCAATCGCTCGCTCAACAAACGGGGACCCTCAGTCAGAACAGAAGGGAAGCTGGCCAAAGTTTGTCGCACAACCACCTCGGGGGATGCCTCGGGGGGATGAATACTGAAAATGCTATCACTGGAAGATGGCCATCGAGTATGCGAAGCACAATTACTTGCTTGTACTTGAGGAACATGTGGTGCAGAAGTATCACCAAGTATGCGGGCCCCGCCCAAAGAAGCAGCTGAAGCTACTATTGGTGCTTGAACTGACTCCTTAACAACAGGCTCCACTTCGAGCCTATGAGTTTCTAGTTGATCGACCTCCACCTAAAATACATAAAACAGTTGAAGTTAGCAATAAAGACAAAGGAAAGCACGAAAAAATATATATTATACTGACTTAGAGATTTATGCCTATAAGACTAAGTCCTCCTGACCCTCTGTTATGGGAGATTTATGCCTATAAGACTATCTCGCCTGACCCTCGATTATGGGAGATTTATGCCTATAAGACTAGGTCCGCCTGACCCTCGGTTATGGGAGATTTATGCCTATAAGACTAGGCCCACCTGACCCTCGATTATGAGAGATTTATGAAATCTAAAGTCCTACCTTCCTAGGCCCGCCTTACCCGCGGTTATGGGAGATTGCGATTTTAAAGCTAATATAGTTATATACAGAAGATAAATAGAAGAGTGGAAATACATCAGGCTTTCGCTCCTCTGTAAACTCGCGATTGGACATCTGAACCACGTCCTCCTCTTCAATCACCTCGGGGGCCACTAATGGGGGATGACTTTGAGGGGCAATCACATTCTCCCTAACCTCAACAACCTGCTCCTGCCTATTCTCAACCATCTCAACAACATGTTCTTGCTCACACTTTCCTTGGGCAATTGCATCTGGCTCAACATCTTCTGGGTTTGAAATCGAAGGACCGAATAAAGTAACAAGCATTTTATCATTCGAAGGTGGAGGCACCACGGGGACGGTTGAAACGGGTATGGGATCCTAAAGACAGAAGAAAAGCAGAAATTGAGTTCGAACAATCGAGGGAGCAACAAAGGGGGAGATAAGTGCAGAAAATAAAGGCTTACCACAGGTATTGAAGTCACAGTAATAGCAGGTACAGGCACAGCTTCAACAACTTTCACCGAAGGCACCCCCCTCAAGGCCAACCTGTTCGTGCAAAAAAGAAAGGTCAGGGGAATAGTCTCCACTAGATGAGGTATCAGATACAACTGACCCTAGGGAAATGGGTGACTACCTGAGAAATAGTAAGAGTAACTGCTTCGAGAGGGAGATTTTCCTCAGCACCATCACGCTCATCAACCTGCACACCAACCTGAAAGAAGAAAAATATCAAATTGCAACAAACTGAGGACATCAACATGAGAAAGAATGAATAAAAGGAGGACATTTAGAGTAAGAGATGTTAACAGACTTACCTCTTCTTCCATCACATCCTCAACGATTTCATAATCTTGGGGGGCGAGGCAGGTTTCGAGGAAGAAACCATCACCCTAAACCTACGCCTACGTACTAAGGCAATCTCTTCCTCCTCTTTCTCTTCCTATTCCTCATCTTCTTCTCCTTCCTCATCCTCCTCTCCTTCCTCCTCCTCATCATCATCTTCACCAACATCTCCATCAGACAAATGCTCCTCTGCAATCTCCTCCTCACTAGACCCGCTTGACTCCTCCATCACAAGCTTGAGGGGGCTAATCACTTTCCTCTTTTTACTACCATCAGCAGATTATAGGTCATAAGAAAATCCATGGGCAGACATCTCGACTGACATAAAAGCTCTATCTTCTTCACTAAAATGTTTCCAAGTCTGGCGAAGACGATCCACCATCTGGCTCACTGCTTTGGAAATATTTGGGTCAGGAGTAGAGGCTAATGGAGGTGGTGCAATGATTTTAAGATTCTTAAAAGGCGCCTTCCGAGTGGCCCTAACTGTTGCGCCCATGGAAGCAGTGCGGAGAGATTCGGTCCTTCCAACTAGGAGAAACATCGGTCGGAAGAATGGAAGGCTGAGTGGTTTTCTTTCTCTTAATAACAGCCTGATCCACAGGCAGTAGGGGAGGCATCTTAGGGGGAGCATTGGTATTGGTTGTACTGAGGGGAAAAATAGATGATTGGGTTGTGCAATTTCTCAAACCCAACTCAGTGGGCAAAAATCTCTCAACTTCGAGATAACGGGGTTCCTTAAGGAGGTTAGTCTGGAAATGAACCAATTGGTTTTGCCAGAATACATTGATGTACAGTGTTGATCTCCCTCCTCGAGATATCTTGCTCGAGATTACGGGGTTAGAAGGATAATGGGCACACAAGTCGATAATAGTAGACATGAGGCAATTTGAACAAGCAAACGAAAAATTAGTGGGCTTCTCTCTGGTGAAATGGCTTAGCAGGGGGGCCCCTTGATCATAGCCGAACTGCATGGCTACCCGATGGGGGCTATAAATAGAGTAAAATGATGACCACTCGGTATATAAAGGAAAATAGGAAGGGATTAACAACAGGGGGACACTGTGCTCGGGGAAATTTTTGGCAAGGGCTTCTTCGATAGGAGCAATGGGACGTTCCTCTTCACCAAAGAAATTATTGGTAAAAAACTGGCTTACCCCAGTATAAAGGTGAGGATTGAATCGCTCAGCTCGATCAGTCAGAGATAACAGAGGTTTCTTCACACTCTTATTTTTTCAACAGCAAATACGGGGGACTCTCACATCCTGCGAATCGGGGAAGTGGCCCGCAGGGGCATAATCCTTGAAATGAGCATAAAGGAGCGTCGTCAAAAGAAGGTTGATGGCATAGCTAGACACATTGAACCTACCAACGCTTGGAGAGGATTCTGCAGACACATGATCTAGCCAAGTGTATAGAGGCCAAAGAACAATGCTGCGAGATGGATCTTTACACCACAGGCCATTCGAATAGCCAGGTTGATCAGGTCCTTACGAGGATAGTCATGGGGATTACCCGAAAGGTATACCTTTGACAACATCACCCATATATACCTCGGAAGCTCAATTTTGGACTCATAGCCTTTCCCAGTTGGAGGTTGCTCAAAAATTTCTTTCCCTCGAGGGTTCTCCCTAGCAGCCTCACAGGCTCTAATAACAGCCTTCTCTTTAATGAAGTAAAAGTATCAAATGACCTCAGAGTATGAGAACTTGTTGTAAGTAACCTTGCAATCCTTCACAATGTCCTCTAACTAATTCCTTAGAGTTTTCTCTTCACTAGAAACTGCCCCCTCGAAGAAGGTGTCAAATCCAGTAGCTTTGAGTCCCAACATTTCACAGGTAACAGTAAACTCACCCCAAGCAGCCACGAAGGTGTGTGACCTATGGCTCCACCGGGACACTAACAGTTGTAAAGAAGTGTTATTTTTGGCCAAGGTAAGGTCACCCAACCACATGGAACAATACAAACCTACGAGGGCCAATTGAACCGAGTACTTTGCATGGATATACTCTGTCCAAGGGCCTAACCCTTCACTAGTGCCATAGGATGCCTCAAATTCCACCTTGGAATAGGGGAAATCGCCGCGCTCTATATGAAAATGGGTGACAGTAGCGGTGGGGATATAAGCTAAGCCTTAAACATCTTCACCTTCGTCCATTAACAAGTTTGGCTCCTCAGTTGGCACCAAAGCACAGGGAAATCGTTCGGTCGTCTCCCAGAAATGATCATTCTCTCCGAAGTAAGGGGCACGATGGTATCATGCCCACTGAGACTGGCGTTCCTGGGTGGCAGGAGAGGTGCCCCTGACAGAAAGAGTTCTCTTTACTGGTGCCATAACAGATAAGAGAAAAGAGAATGGAAGATAATTGAAAAAATCTTGAAGAAGGGGAGATTGTCTTTGCCAAACTCTCACAGAAAAGCTTGTGAACTCAGAAAGTTAAACCCAAAGGTGAGTCTTAACTAAAGGTGCACCCCCTTTTATAGGGGCAACACGGATTCCAAAAGACGGCAGCAAAGGTGACGTTTGGACAAGGGCAATGATGGCATTTCATAATTATGTGGCTGGCGTGTTAGCCAAATGCGCGTGATCACAGAAGACTAAAGGTTGTTATAATGATGATTCAGGGAACGACGCATCGAATGGTCGCGTCATCTCCATGCGCCTGCCTTGGCACTGCCATGTGTGATGCAGTGAAACGCAAATGACAGTTGCATTTAATGAGACATGGATGGGGGTCTTTCCTACCTTGGGGAATGAAGAGCTTTGGGGGAAATTCGAATAAATCTCTTCATTTCCCCCAAGAGAGAAAATCATAGATTAACGGAGGTTTCGTATAGATATTTCTTCATGAAATAAATAAATATCTCTACGAAGGGGCAAATGTGGGGGGGTTTCCCCCTCCACACGGATGATTAACTTAGCTAAGAGAATTGATTGTTCACAAAGAAGCACGTCGAACGATCTCAGTTTGGAAGTTCTCCATGCTGGTGGTTCGCTGGACCCACATCGAAGACACATTGTAAGTAAGAAGCTCGCATTGTTTTACCTCGAAGGGCTTCCAATGAACCTAGCTCGAAGAACCCATCTTGAAGAACAAAGGTCACCCGGATGACAATAGTTTGTAATAAGAAATAGAATGTTGTGTTATGTACTTTATCTAATAAATATATATATGTTGAGCGGGGTTGCTTGGTACCCGCGAGGGTCCATGCCTGGCAGGTCATGGAAGGCCTTTTATGCCCTATCAAGCAACCTCCTTCGGGGAAATTCGCAGGGACATGGTTTGGAGGATTGAGAACAAGGCAACTTTGGGAACTATCACCAACCCTCTTGGCATACCTGGACAAAACTTCAACTAGGACGAATGTAATTCGAGCCTACTCATTGATTACCTACTTGAATGAACCTCCTTGAGTCATTCGATCTCCCTCAATACTTACCCCTTCGAGGTCACCTCCTCGAGGTACTTCGGGTACTAGCCTGTCTGACTGACGTGACTGAATACCAAATAATAGCCACTGTTTGAACCACTTCCTAACGTCATGGCGTCTGACGTTTAAGAACTCAAGAATACAGCACTCAAGTCCCTTTATCCTTAGGATGGTAGGTCTAGTTCACCAAATCTGACCGTATATCCATCCTAGAGTAAGCCTCAAACAGACAAGTCATATCCTTCATTAATAACTTCATTACTTCCAACCAATAGAACATTTTACTGCCAAAACAAACAAATCCCGTGCATTAAATGTAGTATCTCATGCATTTAATGCACCAGGCCAAAGAGATCGAGGGCATGCTGACTCGAGCAATCTCTCCCTCCATATAAATAAGACCAAAACAAACAAATCAAAAGAGTGGGGATCCAGATCCCAGAACTGCTGCTCAATTTCCCTCGTACCAGAAAACTCTCGCGAGAGCATTAAGTCCCATACACATTTAATGCACCCATCATTAAACATTAACTGAGCATGAAGTTCATGCCTTGTCTTTATTATGCCTAGAGTGCTTGTTATTTCTCCCTCCGACCACGCTACCTGCTGGTCCCATTCATTATTGTGTTTGCCATATGTTTTTTTATGTCAATATGTTCTTTAGTGCAACTTTGAATACTAAAATCTCTCTGTCTCTAGTTCACCTGTGGCTCTGACCTATACTTTATATCTAACGGTGTTAGTCCCGATCTTGATAAGGGGTTACGCCTCACTTAATACTAATAGTATTTGAAGAACCCACGTCTTACATTTGGCGACTACGCTGGGGAGGTATTCTCATTTGAAAAGATGCCAGAGGATAACACCATTAGAAACATTGATTTCGACGCCATATAGCGTGAAAAAGAGGCAAGTAACGTTGCATTGCCTAAAGTGGGGAGAACGATAAGGATAGAGCCTAGCGCACCTGGAGTTAGTATCATGGAGACGATGGCCACGCAAGGGGGAATAGGCCAGGGCACAGATGCATGGGCTGATGGGACTATTCGCAGAGTTCATTAAGGCTCCGACAGCCCAGGCAATGTTGGGAGCCACCACGAGAGTGAGCTCCTTTACCACACCACCAGCCTATATACCATCTCCAACTGCTACTGGCGGGGGTGGCGGCGCCTGCTTCCATTAGCACTCTCCCTGCGGTTCCACCTGTGGTAACGGAATCAACGTTGCAAAAACGGGGGAGTGACTCCAGCTGCTCCACCTATGTACTAATTGCAATAAATATGTAATTTTTTCTATTTTTGGAAAAGGAAATCTTGTTATTTTTGTTTGCATGCATATTTTACACTTTTCATTCTCATATTTAGGAATTAAATTTAAATTATCCATGAAATGCATTTTATTTGTATTAACATATCATAAACGACTATGCCATAATGAACACTACACCAAAATGGTCAAATTGTCACTTTTCAGCCGGTCACCCTTGTCACGGTCATTGACCGTGACAACAAACACGCATTTTGTGTCACGGTCATTGACCGTGACAAGGCTGTGATAAAGAATTGTCATGATCATTGATCGTGACTAGTCCGTGATAAACATCTTTGTCACGGACTTGTCACGATCATTGACCGTGATAATTCTTTGAATAATTGTCACGGTCAAGGACCTTGACACGACCGTGACAATTTCGTCAGTAAAATCAGCCCTAGGCTTTTTTTTTCCACCGATTTTTGGTTTTCCCTCTCTCTCTCTCTCTCTCTCTAAGCGATTTCAGCTCTCTCTCTCTCTCTCTCTAAGGTATGTTTTTTTCCTCTCTTTCATTTCTATATGTGTGTGTATGTGTGTATATGTATGTGTATATGTGTGTGTATATGTGTGTGTATGTGTGTGTATATATGTGTGTGTAGGTCTGTGTGTGTGGGTGTGGGTGTGGGGGGGAGTGTGTGGAGGTGGGGGCAGTGTTTGTGTGTAGATCAGTGTGGGGGGGTGGGGGGGTCTGTGTGTGTTCTGGGGGAGGGGGTAGTGTGCGTGTATTGGTATACACGCAGTCTTTGTATTGAATTTTAGTGTGTAAATTGAAATTGGTATTGGCATTTGGTATTGGTATTGGTATTGGTATTAGTATTGATATTGAATTTGAAATTAGTATTGGGTATTGGTATTGAAATTGAATTTGAATTTGAATTTGAATTTGAATTTAAAATTGTAATTGGGTATTGGTATTGAAATTGAATTTGAAATTAGTATTGGGTATTGGTATTGGGTATTGGCATAGGTATAAATTGAATTGAAATTGAATTTGAGATTGGCATTGGCATAGGTATAAATTGAAATTGATATAAATTGTTATTGGTATAAATTGGTGTGGATATTGGTATTGGTATAAATTAAAATTGATATAAATTGGTATTGGTATTGGTATAAATTGAAATTGAAATTGAAATTGAAATTGAAATTGATATTGATATTGATATTGTATGTATTGAAATTGGTATAAGTTTTATTAATATCGTATGCATTCAAATTGGTATAAGTCCCACTTTGAAAATTTTAATTGTCACCCATCCCGTGTATTTTTATAATTGTAATTAGTCTCATAACTTTTCATAACCGCCTCCAACCACCCTTCTGTAATTGTTTAAAAAATTACACATGTCCCATGAACTTTTTAAATACCACTACATAGGACCAACAACTAAAAATAAAAGTACATGTCCCATATATGTGATTGTGATAAGACATAATTAAATGAAACATGCTTTAAACTACATATAGTGTACATAGATACTAGCCACTGGATACACATTTGTTGTTGACATTGTTGTTGGATTATTTTGTTAGTAAATGTTGGGTTGGTTAGTTTTAAAAGTGGCCTGACCACTGGATTATTGTCCATATGGGGGTGGGATGTTTCAACTTTTTTTTAAAATTACTTTGTATATCGAACAATATATATATAGTATGTGCGTGTGTGTGTGGCGGGGGGAGGGGGCAGGGGGTGGGGTGGTGGGGGTGTGGTGTGAGTGTGAGTGTGTGTGGTGGGGAAATCTAAACAATTGTATAGATTTAATTAATAAATTGTATAGCTTTAATTGTAATTTTAATTGTATAGTTTTAGATGAAAGTAAATTAATAATTAGTGCCCATTTCATATGAAAGTAGGATTGCCCCTCATTGTAAATTAGTAAATTAATAATTGTATACTTTAATTGTTAGTTTAATTGATGAAATGAATTAATTGAGTAGATGAATTAGAAGGAGTATGGGATACACATTTGTTGTTGACATTGCTATTGGATTATTTTGTTTAGTAAATGTTAGGTTGGTTAGTTTTAAAAGTGGTCTGACCACTGGATTATTGTCCAAATGGGGGTGGGATTTTTTAACTTTTTTTTAAAATTACTTTGTATATCGAACAATATATATATAGTATGTGCGTGTGTGTGTGGCGGGGGGAGGGGGCAGGGGTGGGGTGGTGGTGGTGGGGGTGTGGTGGGTAGGGGTGTGGGTGGGTGTGGGTGGTGGGGCAATCTAAACAATTGTATAACTTTAATTAATAAATTGTATAGCTTTAATTGTAATTTTAATTGTATAGTTTTAGATGAAAGTAAATTAATAATTAGTGTCCATTTCATATGAAAGTAGGATTGCCACTCATTGTAAATTAGTAAATTAATAATTGTATACTTTAATTGTTAGTTTAATTGATGAAATGAATTAATTGAGTAGATGAATTAGAAGGAGTACGGGATACACATTTGTTGTTGACATTGCTATTGGATTATTTTGTTTAGTAAATGTTGGGTTGGTTAGTTTTAAAAGTGGCCTGACCACTGAATTATTGTCCATAAGGGGGTGGGATTTTTCAACTTTTTTTGAAAATTACTTTGTATATCGAACAATATATATAGTATGTGCGTGTGTGTGTAGCGGGGGGAGGGGGCAGGGGGTGGTGTGGGGGTGGGGGGTGTGTGGTGGGACAATCTAAACAATTGTATAGCTTTAACTAATAAATTGTATAGCTTTAATTGTAATTTTAATTGTATAGTTTTAGATGAAAGTAAATTAATAATTAGTGCCCATTTCATATGAAAGTAGGATTGTCCCTCATTGTAAATTAGTAAATTACATTGGGCGGAGACTGTAAGGGGAAAGGGAAGGAGAAGGCGGTGGAGAAGGAGGTGCGGGAGGACGAGGCGCAGGATGACGAGGATGTGGATCTCGCTGCTTCATCACCGACACGTGCGCACTTCGATGATCCACTTCCCTATTTGGCTCCCTTCAACAGACCGATGTCGACACTTGGTTGGCCGAGCGTCTTCATATTGGACGTATTTGATGGCCAGCGGATAGGGTGGGGGTTGAGGGACCCGAATATCGTCCAGGGTGGAATTATTCATGGACGTGAGCTTCAAGAGATCGAGTCCAAAGTGCTCGTCACGCATGTGATACCCGGGAAGGAGAACTCCCTATTGTGGTTGCGCGAATAATGCGGCACGATGTATATTAGTGGGTCTGTCAATTCGTATATCGTGTGGCCTACTCACCTCCTCACATTTACCCCAGACATGTAGTGACATTATTTTTAAGTTGATACATTTGAATTATATTATGGATTATATCGTCATGTATATTTGCATTATCTTTAGTTTATTTGGATATATGATGTTGCTATAACAGGTACAAATATACTGCTGGGCAGTGGCAGTGGCCATACTGCCCAGCAGATTTTTTTAAAATTCTGCCCAGAATTGTCACGGTCATTGACCGTGATAATTATTTTTTAAAGGGTCAAGGATTTGTCACGGTTAATAAACGTGACTAAACGTGTCACGTTCATGGCCCGTTATACGACCGTGACAATTCTAACGAACTTGTCACGGTCAATGACCGTGACACGTCCGTGACAAAAAAATTTGTCTCGCCCCGAATTGTCACGGTCATTGACCTTGACAAGTTCAACTTGTCAAGGTCAATGACCGTGACAATTAGGCAGATTTGGTGTAGTGGAAAGACAATCAACAATATAAGCAGAAGAATCTTTTTCATTGATATTGAGCTTAAACATGCCCTCATACAAATAACCTTTGCCTAAAAAGGTACTATTTTTAGTCAGAATAAATTTATCTGACTCAAATACAAGTTTAAAGTCATATTTCTTAAGAAGACTTCAAGAAACTACATTTTTCCAAACATCAGGAACATGAAAAACATTGGTGAGACTAAGAATTTTTGTGGAAGTGAATTCGATATCCACTCTCCCTTTGCTTTTCACCGCAACAGTTAAACAATTTTCCATATAGAGAACATCTCCTTCCACAGTTTCATAGGCAGAGAACAAACTTTTGTCCTTACATACATGCCTTGTGGCACCAGAATCAATCCACCAAGACTTATCTTCTCCAAGCATATTAGCTTCAGATATCATAGCAACAAATTTTTGCTTTGTGTCTGATGATCCTCATTTTTCTTTTAGTTTCTTGAACTCACGACAATCCTTCTTGAAGTGACCTAGTTTATTGCAATGACAACAATTTCATTTCTTCTTTCTGTTTGCTTTAGAATTGTTTGAAAAATTCTTTCTCTTGTTTTTCTTTCCATGATTGCCAAATTTTTGTTCCTTTCCTTCCTATACCACGTGGACCTTAAAAAACAAAATTTTCCTGTTCCTCTTTACCATCTAGAATTCGAGACTCTTGTTCAATTCTTAAATGAGTCTCTAATTCTTCAAGTGAAAGATATTCCTTTTTGTGCTTAAGTTCTTACTTATAATCTTTCCATGAAGGATGAAGTTTTTCAATTATGGCAAAAACAATTACATTATCATCCATAGTTAAATTTTTAAGTTTGCAATGATTTAAGATGCGTTTGATGTCATGAAATTATTCTAGCACGGGCCTATTATCATGCATTTTAAAGCTTAAAAACTGACCGATAAGGAACTTCTTACTTGCAGCATCTTCCGTAAGATATTTGTTCTATAATATGTCCCCTAAATTTGTCACAGTCCCAACATTTTGGTATAAGTCGAACAAATTATCAGGAAGTGCATTGAGAATGTTACCACGACAGAGATAATCATCGGTTTCCCATTTTGTGCGTTGCCTAGTCTGTTCCACGATTTCATCTTCTTCTTCATTTGGTTTCGATTGTGACAAGACGTACACAATCTTCAATGTTGTTAGAAGAAAGTGAACATTTTTCTGCCAACGCAGAAAATTACCACCATCAAAATGGTCCAATTTGACAAAACCGTCTGTTATTTATCGGAGTGACTTGACAGATTCTGCCATTTCTGAAAATACTGTATTTCGATTGTTGGATAATATGTATGCAAAGGCATAAATGAAACTCTTCTATTTATAATAATTCTGTCAATTTTAATACAATAAAACTCCTTGAATACAATTCTGTTGGACTTGAAATAAATTGTGGAAACTTCAAGGTGTGATGTCAATTACTTAAATATAGTATTTGCCCCACGAAGATGATTTGGTATACAAACAGGAATCTGCAAATCCCTACTTAAGATACAATGAAGCAATTGCATTGTCTGTAAATTGTATGTTTGAAGACAGCCCTTGGTTGCAGCAGCGAAGAACAAACAGCTTCAAGTTCTTATTATGTTTATGTTCACAAAACAGAATAAGATAATTTATATCTCCTGAAAATTGTAAGAGAGTAATTGCAAGGGTTGGAAAATTCGGAACTGGGTTAATCTTAATTATGTGCAATTTCGAATTTGGCAGCCTTTATTTATAGATAGTGAAAGGATTTGCCTTCAAGAGTCATGACTATTGAATTAACAGTCTTAAGCTATTTTCAAACAGGTATAATTAAACCGAACCGATTTTATATGGACCACCCAAAAAGTGACCGCGCTCGAGCTACCGCGATCCGATCCGGACGAATCACGGCAAGCGAAGTGCTAAGTGCACCACTAGCGCCTCTACAACCCATTGCCCCGCACACGCGCGCGCGCGTACGCGTGCGTACGATGCTTCGCACCGTATTGGAGCTCTCTTGAATAGTCCTCTTAAATGCTAGATAAAGTAACTCTTCATCTTCCATTTGTATTTATTAAATGCACACTTTCTTTGTATTTTTTCAAAGTGGGATACAAAGGTTGCCCACTCCTTTTATAGCTTAGTGGGTATCACTTAGCTTTACTCATTTTCCAATGTGGGACACTCTCCCTTTTATATTGGGTTTGTTTCCCATTTTTCTCCACACACTTCCAATGCGGGACAAGCTTTTACTCACTTATTTTAAAAATCTTCAACATTCCTCCACCATTTTCAAAATAAGTTTTGTAAATCTTTGATTGCATGTAAGACTGTGTATAAGCACTGGTGTCTCACGACTTGAACCAATACCCTGTGAAGATTCGTTAAGGCTAACCATGAAAGTATAGTAGACTTGT
This sequence comes from Sambucus nigra, assembly GCA_949130495.1. Classification (NCBI taxonomy): domain Eukaryota; kingdom Viridiplantae; phylum Streptophyta; class Magnoliopsida; order Dipsacales; family Adoxaceae; genus Sambucus; species Sambucus nigra. Next base: position 211,785,802 of record OX422218.1, on the reverse strand, counting down.
CTTTGAACTATCAATCCATATTGATCAGCCGAATTTGTCTACACACACAAATCTTTTTAGTCACTGATTATCCATATAAGCCGACACATGTCTTAGGCCTTGTGTATGTACCTTGATTTCATGAGTGCTTTAGAGTTAAGCCAAGTTCTCATAGGAAGCGACACCATTTCCACACTCATATAGGTACACTATCATAGGTGTCCATGTAATTTAAAACACCATAAGTCTATTAAGATTAAATGCATCCTCATTCGTTTATTCATTACATCTACTAAGCACTTATCATTGGGATGTTTAATTTGTAGTGCTTACAACCACGTCATATGATGTATTTTAATCATTGAACTTGAGACTTGAATATATCAAGTTTCAAGTTGAGTTTCCATCAAGAGTGATTATTGTTAAACGGCTTTAGTCCCATTCCTAATGATGTCTTCGACACCATTCCTCTTGCAAGACCTTTTGTAAAAGGATCATCTAAATTTTGACTTGATTTTACATAATCCACTGTGATTACACTATCTGTAATCATTTGTCTGACATACCTATGTCTCAGGCCAATATGTCTTGATTTTTCATTGTACACTTTACTATAAGCTATGGAAAGTGTAGACTCACTATCACAATGTATAAATATTGGAGGCATTGGTTTTGCCAAACTGGATTTTCAATCAATAAATTCCTTAACTATTCTGCCTCTTTACTAGTTGCAGCTAATGCTACAAACTCAGCTGCCATAGTAGAATCAGCTATACAAGTTTGTTTCTTTGATCCCTAAGAAACAACTCCTCCACCAAAAGTGAAAATCCATCCACTAGTTGAGGAATGATCCTCTCGCTCAGTTATCCAACTGGCATCAAAAAACCCTTCTAATACTGAAGGATATCGACTATAGTATATGCCATAGTCCATAGTTCCTTTTAAATATTTTAATTTTCTATTGACAGCATGTAAATGTAATAAACTAGGATTACTAGTATATCCACTTAATTTACCAACAACATATGCGATATCAGATCGAGAACATGTCATGGCATACATTAAACTACTAATTACTCGTCCATATTCCAATTATGAAATAGCTCTACTAATATTAAGGATCATCTTTAGCGGTGATTCATAAGGTGTACTAACGGGTGCGCAAACAATCTGATTAAATTTATCTAAAATTTTCTCAACCTAATGAGATTGAGTGAAAATTATAGTTTTATCTTTCCTTATTATTCTCATTCCTAATATGACATCAGCGATGCCCATATCTTTCATATCAAATTTAGAAGACAGAAAATTCTTTGTATTATTCATGCTTTCTAAATCAGTACCAAGAATTAACATATCATCTACATATAAATAAATGATCACACATTTACCATTAGCAAATTTACTATAAACACACTTATCAGATTCATGAATTTTAAAACCATAGAAAATAATGATTTTATCAAATTTTTCATACCATTGTTCAGGTGTTTGTTTTAGGCCATATAAGGACTTAATTAATTTACATACTTTATGTTCTTGTCCAGGCATAACAAACCCTTCAGGTTATTCCATGTAAATTTCTTCTTCTAAGTCACCATTTAAAAAGGCAGTTTTCACATCCATTTGATGAATTTCAAAATTATATATAGATGTTAATGCAATTAAAACTCTAATAGTAGATGTTCTAGCAACTCGTGCATAGGTATCAAAATAATCAATTCCCTCTTTTTGTGTAAAACCTTTAGCAACCAATCTAGCCTTGAATTTATCAATTGTTTCAACTATTTTCATTTTCTTTTAAAAATCCATCTACACTTGATAGGTTTAGATCCTGGAGGTAAGTCTACTAACTTCCAAGTTTTATTTCCCATGATTGAATCCATTTTATCATTTATAGCTTCTTTCCAAAATGCTGAATCTACAGACTTAATTGCCTCATTATAAGTTTATGGATCTGTTTCAATACTAAGAGTCAAAGCAAAATGATTACAAGTTGTGTTCCTAGTTCCTTCAACAAGATAGACTACAAAATCAGGACCAAAGCTTTTTTCTTTTCTAGGTCTTTTACTTTTCCTAATCTCTTCTTGTTCTATTGGTGGAGTTTCAGGTAATTGTGAAGGAGTGTTTACTTCTTTTTCATTGTTTATTCTAGTAATAGAAGAAAACCTTTGTTCATAAAAAATTGCATCTCTCGATTCAATTATTATATTTACCTCAACATAATCATTACGTTCACTAACCAAAAATCTATATGCTTTACTATGTTGTGCATAACCTATGAAAATACACTCAACGCCTTTGCTTCCTAATTTCTTTCTCTTAGTTTCAAGTAGTCTTACAATAGCTCTACAACCCCAAACTTTAAGATAACCTAAATTAGGTTTTCTATTCTTCCATAATTCATAAGGACTTTTCTTATTATCTTTAACAGGTATCCTATTCAGAATATGACATGCAGTTAAAAGTGCTTCTCCCCAAAACCCTTTACTTAAAACAGAATAGGAAATCATAGCGTTAACCATTTCAGTTAGAGTCCTATTTTTTCTGTCTGCTACTCCATTTTGTTGTGGTGTATAAGATGCAGTAACTTCATGTATAATACCGTATCTTCGCAAAATTGAGGAAAGTGATATTCACCACCTCTATCAGATCTAAGACATTTTATTTTAGTAACGCATTGATTTTAAATTTTATTTTTATATGTCTCAAATCTATTTAGCACATCATCCTTAGAGTTTAAAAGATATACGTAACAATATTTTGAAAAGTCATCGATAAATGTAGCAAAATATTTACTACCGCCTCTAGCAGGTGTACCATGCAAAATCACAAACATCACTATGTACTAATTGCAATAAAGATGTAGTTTTTTCTATTTTTGGAAAAGGCAATCTTGATATTTTTGTTTGCACGCATATTTTACACTTTTCATTCATATCATTCTCATATTTAGGAATTAAATTTAAATTAACCATGAAATGCATTTTTTTATAAATATGTCCTAAACGACTATGCCATAATGAAAGACAATCAACAATATAAGCAGAAGAATCTTTTTCATTGATATTGAGCTTAAATATGCCCTTATACAAATAACCTTTGCCTACAAAGGTACCATTTTCAATCAGAATAAATTTATCTGACTCAAACACAAGTTTAAAGCCAAATTTGTTAAGACTTCCAGAAACTAAATTTTTCCTAACATCAGGAACGTGAAAAACATTGGTGAGACTAAGAATTTTTCTGGAAGTGAATTCGAGATCCACTCTCCCTTTGCCTTTAACCGCAACAGTTGAAGAATTTTCCATATAGAGAACATCTCCTTCCACAGTTTCATAGGCAGAGAACAAACTCTTGTCCTTACATACATGCCTTGTGGCACCAGAATCAATCCACCAAGAGTTATCTTCTCCAAGCATATTAGCCTCAGATATCATAGCAGAAATTTTTTGCTTTGTGTCTGATGATCCTCATTTTTCTTTTAGTTTCTTGAACTCACGACAATCCTTCTTGAAGTGACCCAGTTTATTGCAATGAAAACAATTTCCTTTCTTCTTTCTGTTTGCTTTAGAATCGTTTGAAAAATTCTTTCTCTTGTTATTCTTTCCATGATTGCCAAATTTTTGTTCCTTTCCTTCCTCCACCATATGGACCTTAGAAACAAAATTTTCATGTTCCTCTTTACCATCTAGAATTCCAGACTCTTGTTCAATTCTTAAATGAGCCTCTAATTCTTCAAGTGAAAGATCTTCCTTTTTGTGCTTAAGTTCTTTCTTATAATCTTTCCATGAAGGAGGGAGTTTTTCAATTATGGCAGAAACAATCACATTATCATCCATATTCAAATTTTTAAGTTTGCAATGATTTAAGATGCGTTGGATGTCATGAAATTGTTCTAGCACATGCTTATTATCATCATGCATTTTAAAGCTTAAAAATTGACCGATAAGGAACTTCTTACTTGTAGCATCTACCGTAAGATATTTGGTCTCCAATATATTCCATAAATTTTTCGCAGTCCCAACATTTAGGTATAAGTCGAACAAATTATCAACAAGTGCATTGAGAATGTGACCACGACAGAGATAATCATCGGTTTCCCATTTTGTGCGTTGCCTGGTTTGTTCCACGGTTTCATCTTTTTCTTCATTTGGTTTCGGTTGTGACAAGACGTACACAATCTTCAATGTTGTTAGAAGAAAGTGAACCTTTTTCTGCCAACTCAGAAAATTACAACCATCAAAACGGTCCAATTTGACAAAACCTTCTGTTATTTGTCGAAGTGACTTGGAAGAGTCTGCCATTTCTGGAAATATTGTATTTAGATTGTTGGATAATATGTATGCAAAGGCAGAAATGAAACTATTCTATTTATAACAATTCTGTCAACTTCAATACAATAAAACTTCTTGAATACAATTCTGTTGGACTTAAAATAAATTCTGAAAACTTCAGGGCGTGATGTCACTTTCTTAAATACAGTATTTGCCCCACCAAGATGATTTAGTATACAAATGGGAATCTGCAAATCCGTACTCAAGATACAATGAAGCAATTGCACTGTCAGCAAATTGTATGTTTGAAGACAGCCCTTGGATACAGCAGCGAAGAACAGACAACTTCAAGTTCTTATTATATTTATGTGCACAAAACAGAATAAGATAATTTATATCTCCTAAAAATTATAAGAGAGTAATTGCAAGGGTTGGAAAATTCGGAACTGGGTTAATCTTAATTATGTGCAATTTCAAATTTGGCAGCATTTATTTATAGATACTGAAAGGCTTTGTCTTCAAGAGTCATGACTATTGAATTAACAATCTTGAGCCATTTCCGAACAAGTATAATTAAACCAAACCGATTTTATACGAACCACTCAAAAAGTGACTGCCCCCGAGCTACCGCGATCCGATTCGGACGAATCCCAACAAGCAAAGTGCAAAGTGCGCCACTAACGCCTCTACAACCCATTGCCCCGCACACGCGCGCGCGCGTACGCGTGCGTACGATGCTTCGCACCGTATTGGAGCTCTCTTGAATAGCCCTCTTAAATGCTAGATGAAGTAACTCTTCATCTTCCATTTGTACTTATTAAGTGCACACTTTCTTTGTATTTTTTCAATGTGGAACACAAAGGTTATCCACTCCTTTTATAGCTTAGTGGGTATCACTTAGCTTTACTCATTTTTCAATGTGGGACACTCTCCCTTTTATATTGGGTTTATTTTTCACTTTTCTCCACACACTTTCAATGTAAGACAAGCTTTTACTACTAAAGCTTTTACTCACTCAATTAAAAATCTCCAACAGAATACAATGACTACAAAGGAGATATGGAAAACTACACACTGAAAAAATATATCAATATCCAATACCATCTTGCATCCCTCTGACTCAGCAAGCTATCAAAGGCATAATGGAAGTGATAGAGCAATGGAAGTAAGCAGAACCTAAATGTTCCAAGTGATAATTTTAACATGAGAAAAATAAAAAGGGTGCTACTAACGGTACCCACAATCATTGCCTCAAAAAATCAAATCATGCTTTTTCAAGTGTTTTTACTTTACGCATGAATAACAATGTGTCGTAATAGGGCTATAGAAAGATGGTGCCATTAGCAGCTCCCACGGTAATATAAGAACAGTGGCGGACCCAGGATTTTGAGTTAGAGGGTGCGAAGAGTTTTGACAAAATTCGGGGGTTCGGGGCGGGAACCCCCGATCCATTTCTTTTCGCAATGTTTTAACCCTAAAAATGTTGAGGTATTAATTAACTAAATTTAGACTCCTACTTTGTTCATGGATTTTTTTTTATAATAATTCGAGATAATATTATCGTAACAAACCAACAATGAGCAATCTAATACTCAGGGGCTGCAAAATTAAACTAATTTAAACATTCATACTAATTTACACTCGTAAAAATTAAACTAAAAAACATTCATAAATTTCGGGGCTGAAAAATTAAACTAAAAAAATTGAACTAAAAAAAGGCATATCTCAACATAATATTATCCTAAATCTGAAATAATAATTGAAATACAATATTTTAACAACGTAGCTTTAGCCAACAATCCAGAGTCTGCAACAATCCAACAAGCAAAAATAATTCGAAAATTAACATTCAACTTTTAGTCATTGAACTAATTTAGCATTTAATTTTGAACATTGAACATTGAACTTTTAGGTAAACTAATTTATCAATAAATATTAAACTGAAAAAAAAAATAAGTAGTCAATCTTAGTCAAATTAAACCTGAAGTTGTATTTGAGCATAACGAGTTTCATTTGCTTGAAACTGGTCGAGGAAAATACAAAGACAAACCCTCTCACTTCTGAATCGGTACTACCAAACTAACCCACCAATAAGCCCTTTTGAGCCTCCAATTGTTTCTGTTATTCCCCCATGGAAAAAATTACTTGAGTAATCAAAAAACACAGGTTGCTGATATGGGTAGTTTTACTTAAAACCCTTGTTTTTTTATTTTTTCTGGGTTTGGGAAGATTAGAGGGAGAACGGCTGAAGAGTGTGAAGAAAAGAGAGAATGAAAAATTAGTTTTTTTTTTTTTGAAGTGAAGCGCGCGTGTTGTATAATGTAAAGTTCGGTTTATTAAAGTTTCGCCCCTAAACTTTTAAAATAGCATAAAACACAATGCCTTCGACTAAGAACATTTCTAATTTTTTTTTTTTTTTAGGATATCTCTCGAAAAAAATCTCCGAAACTCTAGGTGGGCGGCCGCCCACCCTCAGGACCACCTAGGTCCGCCCGTAACATGAACACGGACAGTAAAATGAATATTAAATTCTCATATCTTTCACTTACCTGAAGCTGAATACAATTCACGTCTGAAACCAACCCATAACTAGAGATTCAATCAAAAGAATCCAAAGCAAAACCAAAGTACAAGAAAAAATATCAGACAAAAGAAACAGTAAGAAGAGTAAGTATTTTCTAATCATCAACAGTGGTAACCTGTTGCCACTCCCCATCGACCGCTTCATTCCACAAAGTAACATTGTTGTCGCCAGCAGCCACAGCCAACAAGTTTCCTGTCAAAGACCACGAGATCCTCCAAACAGGGATCTTGAAGTCCTTTAGAACCTTACCTTCCCATTGCTCTCCTTCCTTTGCAACAGTCCATATCACAACGGTCCCGTCTTGAGATGCACTTGCAATCGTGGACTTCGGGAGGCCCAAATTGGGGGCCCAAGCCACATCCCTAACCCAATCCGTGTGCATCTGAAGGGCCGGGAAACAGTCCATCTTCCAATTCCCATTATAAAGCTTCCATACCTTCACAGTATTATCACACCCACCAGAAGCCAGCTTCTGAACAGGGTCCAGCAGGCCCGATCCAACTAGGGCACCGGGGGCCATCGAAGGGGCCCATGAGACAGAGGTTACTCCAACCGGGTGGGCCTGGTCGATCCTTGTGGTGTCCCAACCACCGTCCGATCGAGCTGTGAAGACCGAGATATTCCCATCTGACGATCCACAAGCCAAGCAGAGGCCGAGCTCGTGAGGGGCCCAAGCAATAGAATTGACAGATGATTTGTGGTCATCGAATACATGAGCCTGAGCCCACTCGTTTTGATTGCCTTCCTTCCAAATTATCACTTTACCATCGTAAGAACACGAAGCGAGAATAGATCCGAATTTTGGGTGGGCCCACGCAGCCTGCCAAACTGGCCCTTGATGACCACTCAAAGTGGCAAGATGCTGTGATGTAGCATTGTTGCTTACACCAGTTATCTTAATGGTGGTATCAGATGAAGCTGTTGCCACACGCTTTCCATAGTAATCCATGGATACATCATGGACGGTGTCATTGTGACCTGTTTCAATCTTCTGTGCAGGCATCTTTCTGGTGGCTTTGCTCACTGTTTCACTTCCTAAATGTCCTGCAAATCACTGTATTGTTTAATTTGCTGTTATGCAATATCTCTCAACAAGCTACACCATGTAGATCAATACCAAATATTTATATGCAACAAATACTCGGCAAATCCTAAGAAATTAAAAATAAAAGAGATCACAAAATAACTTTGGTACACAGTGACTATACAACAGTAGACAAAAGTTAAGACTACTTCCTCTGTCTCCAATTAAGAGTCACAATTTGAAAGTCAAAATTTTAAAAAGAAAAATACTAATTCTAAGGCCTTCTCCAATCTTTGTTTCTTTGTTGATAAATTTCTAAGTTAAAAAGAAAAATGGCTTCAAAGTTCAACAGGAATTTCTAAAATACAGCGGATATGATATGGCAACAGTCATGGATTTTTTCTATCACAATTTCTAGATGTAGAAATGGAGAAGCGGTTGGAGAATCTGACAGGTAAATCCAAGCAACACCCACATCTTCTTTTGACCCTAAATTAGAGTAGAAACTGGCATCCAGAAATAAACTGTTGGAGAAGTGCTTTGAGAACAATTTCGATGTTGAAAACCCCCACAAAGTGAATAGAACCGTTTCTAAACTCACACCACCAACTAGGATAGAAGCTAATTTCAGAAATAAACCACTGGACTAATACCATCAAGTGTCAAGATCAAAAACTTGTTACGCAATCACAAGATTCGGTACATTGATTTTAAAAACATGACTTAATTTGAGAGAGACCAAAAAAGAAAGTGATTCTTAATTTGACACGAAGAAAGAATCACTTTGGTTGCTCTAACAGTAGTTAGTAATTAGATAATTAGGACAGGGGATAGGGGACCACGCCACACGACACGTAGAATGAAGCCCATTTGAAGCTCACACGTGAGAGAGACAATCCCGTGCAAGCTCCCACGAGAATAGAAACATGTGGTAAAGAATATATCTCATGGCATAATGGGAACCTTCGCACAAAGGCACTTAAACGTGCCAAATTTAAAAGGGTAACACTACCTCATGACAAATTTGCATACGGTACTCTCTCCTATGCCAAATGAGCACAATTTCATTTTTATTGCATGACTCTCTATTGTGTATGATAGGCGTAGTAAATCTTACGGCCCTTGTTATTCTAACAGCATACAACTTTATCATGTTATCCTACCCACTCAACTCAAATCAACAAATCCTTTTCCAAATTATTTGGGATCGGCTACATGAATTCTATTTTTCCATTCTATTCTGTTTCGTGCATTAATCCCCATCTTAGTCTCATCCACTGGAGCAATATCACCTACAAATAGCATACACCAAGGCACCTCATCATGTATTTCTCCAGTCAACTGATCCATAACAAGAGCAAAGAGACAAGGACTTAGTACTAAACCTTGGTGCAGCCCTACAGTCATTGAAAATTCACTACTTCCTCCAGCTGATGTTCTTACTATAGTCATGCCCCATTATAAATATTCTTGATCACATCAATATATCTACGAGTCACTCTTTTTTTTTGTAGAACCCACCATATTATATCTCTTGGTATCCTATCATACACCTTCTCCAAATTTATAAAAATCATATGAAGATCCTTTTTCTCCTTATACCTCTCCATTAATCTTCTCTAAATAAATTACTTCCATTCTTTACCTCCCGGGTATATAATCAAAAACCCAAATTGATTATCAGATACTGTTGTTTTCAATCTCAATCTATATTCAATCACTCTCTCCCAAAGTTTCATTGTATGACTCATTAACTTAATACCACGATAATTTGAACAACTTTGTATGTGCCCTTTATTTTTATAAATAGGAACTTAGACACTCTTTATCCATTCATTGGGCATCTTATTAGTCATTATAATTCTATTAAATAATTTTGTAAGCCAAGATACTCCTTCCTCCCCTAAACACTTTCAAACCTCAATAGAGATACCACCTGATCCCTTTTTTCATCTTTTTTTAGAGCAATCTTAACCTCTGTTGTCCTAATTCTGCGAAAAAATATATTTTCTCAAGTCTCCCTAAGTTCCTCTATATCTAATCTACTCACATCATCTCCATTTAATAATCTCTCAAAGTAGTTTTTTCATATTTCCATAATCTCATCCTCCTTAACTAGGACTCTTGAATCATCACTTTTAATACACTTAACGTTATTAAAATCTCTTGTTTTTCTGTCCCTAAGTTTAGCAAGCTTATAAATACTTTTTTCCCCTTGTGTTCCTAAATTTTTATAAAAATCATCGTACGCCTTTAACTTAGCATCTCTTACCATTTTCTTAACTTCCCTTTTAGCCTATTTATATTTCTCGAAATTTTCTTCGTTTCTAGTTGTTCGTCATGTTTTAAAGCACTCCTTTTTAATTTTTACTATATTTTGTACTTCTTCATTCCACCACCAAGTTTCTTTGAATTGTGGCCCCCTGCCTTTTGATTCTCCAAATATTTCTTTTGATATTCTCCTAATGCATGTGACCATCTTATCCCACATTATGTTAATCTCCTCTTCGGTATTCCATAACGCTTCATTTAATATATTATCTTTAAATAATTATAAGTTCTCCCATTTAAGTTCCACCACCTAATTCGTGGGTTAATCTTCTCTATTTGCACTCAGGATTGATTTTTAATACTTACATCCAACACCATTATCCTGTGTTGTGAGGTTAAGCCCTCTCTCGGGATGTCTATTCGGCTCTTATGCGTTCCACTTTTATAAGTTATGAAGTGTTCATGCCTCCTTTTAAAACATTTATTTACTAGTACAAAATTATAAGTCATCACAAAATCTAAGATAGACTCTCCATCGTCGTTCTTATCGCCAAAACCATATCCTCCATTCACTATCTCATATCCTACACGATATTCTCCTACATGGCCATTAAAATCTCCCCCCATATAGATTTTCTCATCTACATATATTTCTTGAATTAGTTCATTCATTTATTCCCAAAATTATACTTTAGTGTGCTCATTTAATCATACTTGGGGTGCATAAGCACTAACAATATTAATTACATTTTCACCTAATACCAGTTTTACAATTCTATCACCTTTCCTAATAACAGTTACGATATCATCCTTAAGGTCCTTATCTACTATTATTTTTACTCCGTTCCTATTTCTATGTTTTCCTGTATAATATAATTTGAACCCTGTATGTTCTATTTCTCTAGATTTCTCACCGACCCATTTAATTTCTTATAAACAAGCTATGTTAACTTTTCTTCTTATCTTGGTATTCACTAACTCCATCCCTTTCCCCATCACAGTCCTATGTTCCAAGTCGCTAACCTAAGTCTACTATCCTGGACTAGTTTATTTATCCGCACATATCCAGGTTGCAGCACCCTAGCCTATTTCTCATCACACCCGGCGCTGATGCGTCGCCCCTTGCCAATTTTTCGAGACACCTGACGGTAGGCAGAACGCATCGCTTAAAGGGAATACCCTAGTTAGGGGTGTGCACGGGTCGGGTCGGTTCGGTTCGGTTTTGGACCGCAATTCAAACCGAATCGATCGGTTCGGTTTTGGAAAACGTCAGACCGAAACCGAACCGATGATGGAAAAAAACGCCGATTTCTGTTCACATCGGTTTCGGTTCGGTTTTGACCGATTTTCAGTTTGGGGCGATTTTTTTAGGCCGATTTTCGGTTTTGGTCGGGTTTTTAAGATCGGTTAATGGTTTTTGGATATGAAAATAGAAATTATTTAAGGGTTTTTAATAGAAATATTAATGTAGGGTCGGGTCGGTTTAAATCGATTTTTTTATGTCTACACCGCAAACCGAACCGACATGGTCAGTTTTTTAAATCCTTAAACCGCAGACCGAACCGGGCTAAAAAAAACGTCGGTTTCGGTTCGGTTCGGTTCGGTTTTCGGGCCAGTCGGTTTTTTTGCACACCCCTAACCCTAGTTGATGTGAATCGAGGGCACTATTGTTTTTTTGGGCATATTAGTAGTTTTATTTTCTTTTTGTTATTTTTCTTTATTTTTATTAATTTTGTTTGTTGTTTATTTGTAAGTTTGGGCATAGGCAAGCACAAAGGGGTATTCGGATTATTTGTAAGGTGGGAGTCCCACATTGGTTAGAGAAGCATTTAGTGTTCCCCTTCCCCACTTATAAATAGACCCCTTGTAGCCTCATTTGAGGTAGACCTTGATTTTAAATATAGAAGAAGAGTATTTCTCTCTCTAAAGTAAAGTGTGTGTTAGATATTTTAGGAGACTTTTGACGGGTGGTTTACGTCAAATTGGTATCAGAGCGGGTGAAACTCTACACTGGTAAGCTCTACATTGGTACTAGTGTATTGGTGATTTTTTTTTTCTTTTTTTTTTTCAAATCGTACACTACCTTCAATGGCTACGAAAAAATCTAACCAACTTGATGAAGAGATACAAGAGTCGAGGCAACAAATGGCAGAGTTGCAACAACAAATGGCCCTACTCCTTTCTAACCTAGGGCTAAAACCTCTCCCCCCAACCCCCATGGCTGCCCCAACCCTAAAAGAACCACAAAACCTAGTTTTTCCCCCTTCTAACCCTAACACTAACTTCTGCCCCGCTGCCTCAGCCTTACCCCGCCACCTTCGAACCCCAAAAACCCTCTACAACCATCCCAAACCTCACCCTCCAGCCGCCACTACCCCTGACGACCACCACGGTCACTGTCGTGGGCAGTCCAACTCGGGGAAGCCTCCGGGTGTCCATCCGGGGCCGGCCGACCATCCCCCACCCAAACCCCACTCCTCTACCCAACCTGCTCAACCCGCTTCCCAAACCCTGGCCAAAAAGAAACCCCTTCGAGATCCGATCCTTTTTTTTACCCCATCTAACCTTTTCCGACCTGCTGCCCCAAACGGATCCCTCCAACAAGCTCAAGAATTAGGCCTTGGCATCACAAACATGGTTTTTGACCCGGGTGGAACTTTCTAGCGCTTCATTGGATGAAGAAAGTGGAGAAGAAAAGAGAAGATAAAGAAATAAAGATCTAAGATTTGTGGGATGGGCATCCTCAAGTTTCAGAAATTGCAAGTTTTGGTCCCTTTTTTTTGGAATTTCCTCGTGAATCCCCAATTTTTTAAAGCTCGAGGACGAGCTTGGTCTTAAGAGGGGGAGATTTATGTGAATCGAGGGCATTATTGTCTTTTGGGGCATATTAGTAGTTTATTTTCTTTTTGTTATTTTTCTTTATTTTTATTAATTTTGTTTGTTACTTATTTGTAAGTTTAGGCATAGGCGAGCACAAATGAGTATTAGGATTATTTGTAAAGTGCGAGTCCTACATTGGTTAGAGAACCATTTAGTGCTCCCCTTCCCCACTTATACATAAACTCCTTGTAGCCTCATTGAGGTAGACCTTGATTTTGAACATAGAAAAAGAGTATTTCTCTCTCTAAAGTGTGTGTTAGATATTTTAGGAGCCTTTTAACGGGTGGTTTACGTC